>CM067370.1:23410397-24610397 GCA_034401795.1 Chaetoderma sp. LZ-2023a | reverse complement strand
TTTTAGGCATTAAGAGGGACAGATATATGAATGGTCAGGTAAGTGTGTATTTTTAGGCATTAAGATGGACAGATATATGAATGGTCAGGTGAGTGTGTATTTTTAGCCATTAAGAGGGACAGATATATGAATGCTCAAGTAAGTATGTATTTTTAGGCATTAAGATGGACAGATATATGAATGGTCAGGTAAGTGTGTATTTTTAGGCATTAAGATGGACAGATATATGAATGGTCAAGCAAGTGTGTATTTTTAGGCATTAAGAGGGACAGATATATGAATGGTCAGGTAAGTGTGTATTTTTAGGCATTAAGAGGGACAGATATATGAATGGTCAAGTAAGTGTGTATTTTTAGACATTGAGGACAGATATATGAATGCTCAAGTAAGTGTGTATTTTTAGACATTAAGAGGGACAGATATATGAATGGTCAGGCAAGTGTGTATTTTTAGACATTGAGGACAGATATATGAATGGTCAAGCAAGTGTGTATTTTTAGGCATTAAGAGGGACAGATATATGAATAGTCAAGCAAGTGTGTATTTTTAGGCATTAAGAGGGACAGATATATGAATGGTCAAGCAAGTGTGTATTTTTAGACATTGAGGACAGATATATGAATGCTCAAGTAAGTGTGTATTTTTAGACATTGAGGACAGATATATGAATGCTCAAGTAAGTGTGTATTTTTAGACATTAAGATGGACAGATATATGAATGCTCAAGTAAGTGTGTATTTTTTACACATTAAGAGGGACAGATATATGAATGGTCAGGTAAGTGTGTATTTTTAGGCATTAAGAGTGACAGATATATGAATGCTCAAGTAAGTGTGTATTTTTAGACATTAAGATGGACAGATATATGAATGCTCAAGTAAGTGTGTATTTTTTACACATTAAGAGGGACAGATATATGAATGGTCAGGTACGTGTGTATTTTTAGGCATTAAGATGGACAGATATATGAATGGTCAGGTAAGTGTGTATTTTTAGACATTGAGGAAAGATATATGAATGCTCAAGCAAGTGTTTATTTTTAGGCATTAAGAGGGACAGATATATGAATGCTCAAGTAAGTGTGTATTTTTAGGCATTAAGAGGGACAGATATATGAATGTTCAGGTAAGTGTGTATTTTTAGGCATTAAGATGGACAGATATATGAATGCTCAAGTAAGTGTGTACTTTTAGGCATTAAGAGTGACAGATATATGAATGCTCAAGTAAGTGTGTATTTTTAGGCATTAAGATGGACAGATATATGAATGGTCAAGTAAGTGTGTATTTTTAGGCATTAATAAGTATGTATTTTTAGGCATTAAGATGGACAGATATATGAATGTTCAGGTAAGTGTGTATTTTTAGGCATTAAGAGTGACAGATATATGAATGGTCAGGTGAGTGTGTATTTTTAGGCATTAAGAGTGACAGATATATGAATGCTCAAGTAAGTGTGTATTTTTAGGCATTAAGAGTGACAGATATATGAATGGTCAAGTAAGTATGTATTTTTAGGCATTAAGAGGGACAGATATATGAAGGGTCGGGGGAGTGTGTATTTTTAGGAATTAAGAGGGACAGATATATGAATGGTCAAGTAAGTATGTATTTTTAGGCATTAAGAGGGACAGATATATGAATGGTCAAGTAAGTGTGTATTTTTAGGCATTAAGAGTGACAGATATATGAATGGTCAAGTAAGTATGTATTTTTAGGCATTAAGAGGGACAGATATATGAAGGGTCGGGGGAGTGTGTATTTTTAGGAATTAAGAGGGACAGATATATGAATGCTCAAGTAAGTGTGTATTTTTAGGCATTAAGAGGGACAGATATATGAATGGTCAGGTAAGTGTGTATTTTTAGGCATTAAGAGGGACAGATATATGAATGGTCAAGTAAGTGTGTATTTTAAGGCATTAAGAGGGACAGATATATGAATGGTCAAGTAAGTGTGTATTTTTAGGCATTAAGAGGGACAGATATATGAATGGTCAGGTGAGTGTGTATTTTTAGGCATTAAGAGGGACAGATATATGAATGGTCAATTAAGTGTGTATTTTTAGGCATTAAGAGGGACAGATATATGAATGGTCAGGTGAGTGTGTATTTTTAGGCATTAAGATGGACAGATATATGAATGGTCAGGTGAGTGTGTATTTTTAGGCTTTAAGAGGGACAGATATATGAATGGTCAAGTAAGTGTGTATTTTTAGGCATTAAGAGGGACAGATATATGAATGGTCAAGTAAGTGTGTATTTTTAGGCATTAAGAGGGACAGATATATGAATGGTCAGGTGAGTGTGTATTTTTAGGCATTAAGATGGACAGATATATGAATGGTCAGGTGAGTGTGTATTTTTAGGCATTAAGATGGACAGATATATGAATGGTCAGGTAAGTGTGTATTTTTAGACATTGAGGAAAGATATATGAATGCTCAAGCAAGTGTTTATTTTTAGGCATTAAGAGGGACAGATATATGAATGCTCAAGTAAGTGTGTATTTTTAGGCATTAAGAGGGACAGATATATGAATGCTCAAGTAAGTATGTATTTTTAGGCATTAAGATGGACAGATATATGAATGTTCAGGTAAGTGTGTATTATTAGGCATTAAGAGTGACAGATATATGAATGCTCAAGTAAGTATGTATTTTTAGGCATTAAGAGGGACAGATATATGAATGCTCAAGTAAGTGTGTATTTTTAGGCATTAAGAGGGACAGATATATGAATGGTCAAGTAAGTATGTATTTTTAGGCATTAAGAGGGACAGATATATGAATGGTCAAGTAAGTGTGTATTTTTAGGCATTAAGAGTGACAGATATATGAATGGTCAAGTAAGTATGTATTTTTAGGCATTAAGAGGGACAGATATATGAAGGGTCGGGGGAGTGTGTATTTTTAGGAATTAAGAGGGACAGATATATGAATGCTCAAGTAAGTGTGTATTTTTAGGCATTAAGAGGGACAGATATATGAATGGTCAGGTAAGTGTGTATTTTTAGGCATTAAGAGGGACAGATATATGAATGGTCAAGTAAGTGTGTATTTTAAGGCATTAAGAGGGACAGATATATGAATGGTCAAGTAAGTGTGTATTTTTAGGCATTAAGAGGGACAGATATATGAATGGTCAAGTAAGTGTGTATTTTTAGGCATTAAGAGGGACAGATATATGAATGGTCAAGTAAGTATGTATTTTTAGGCATTAAGAGGGACAGATATATGAATGCTCAAGTAAGTGTGTATTTTTAGGCATTAAGAGGGACAGATATATGAATGGTCAGGTAAGTGTGTATTTTTAGGCATTAAGAGGGACAGATATATGAATGGTCAAGTAAGTGTGTATTTTAAGGCATTAAGAGGGACAGATATATGAATGGTCAAGTAAGTGTGTATTTTTAGGCATTAAGAGGGACAGATATATGAATGGTCAAGTAAGTGTGTATTTTTAGGCATTAAGAGGGACAGATATATGAATGGTCAGGTGAGTGTGTATTTTTAGGCATTAAGAGGGACAGATATATGAATGGTCAATTAAGTGTGTATTTTTAGGCATTAAGAGGGACAGATATATGAATGGTCAGGTGAGTGTGTATTTGTAGGCATTAAGATGGACAGATATATGAATGGTCAGGTGAGTGTGTATTTTTAGGCTTTAAGAGGGACAGATATATGAATGGTCAAGTAAGTGTGTATTTTTAGGCATTAAGAGGGACAGATATATGAATGGTCAGGTGAGTGTGTATTTGTAGGCATTAAGATGGACAGATATATGAATGGTCAGGTGAGTGTGTATTTTTAGGCATTAAGAGGGACAGATATATGAATGGTCAGGTGAGTGTGTATTTGTAGGCATTAAGATGGACAGATATATGAATGGTCAGGTGAGTGTGTATTTTTAGGCATTAAGAGGGACAGATATATGAATGGTCAGGTGAGTGTGTATTTGTAGGCATTAAGATGGACAGATATATGAATGGTCAGGTAAGTGTGTATTTTTAGACATTGAGGACAGATATATGAATGCTCAAGTATGTATTTTTAGGCATTAAGAGGGACAGATATATGAATGGTCAGGTAAGTGTGTATTTTTAGGCATTAAGAGGGACAGATATATGAATGGTCAAGTAAGTGTGTATTTTTAGACATTAAGAGGGACAGATATATGAATGGTCAGGCAAGTGTGTATTTTTAGACATTGAGGACAGATAAATGAATGGTCAAGCAAGTGTGTATTTTTAGGCATTAAGAGGGACAGATATATGAATAGTCAAGCAAGTGTGTAGTTTTAGGCATTAAGAGGGACAGATATATGAATGGTCAAGCAAGTGTGTATTTTTAGGCATTAAGAGGGACAGATATATGAATGGTCAGGTGAGTGTGTATTTTTAGGCATTAAGATGGACAGATATATGAATGCTCAGGTGAGTGTGTATTTGTAGGCATTAAGAGGGACAGATATATGAATGCTCAAGTAAGTGTGTATTTTTAGGCATTAAGAGGGACAGATATATGAATGGTCAAGTAAGTATGTATTTTTAGGCATTAAGAGGGACAGATATATGAATGCTCAAGTAAGTATGTATTTTTAGGCATTAAGATGGACAGATATATGAATGGTCAGGTACATGTGTATTTTTAGGCATTAAGATGGACAGATATATGAATGGTCAGGTAAGTGTGTATTTTTAGGCATTAAGAGGGACAGATATATGAATGCTCAAGTAAGTGTGTATTTTTAGGCATTAAGAGGGGCAGATATATGAATGCTCAAGTAAGTATGTATTTTTAGGCATTAAGATGGACAGATATATGAATGTTCAGGTAAGTGTGTATTATTAGGCATTAAGAGTGACAGATATATGAATGCTCAAGTAAGTATGTATTTTTAGGCATTAAGAGGGACAGATATATGAATGCTCAAGTAAGTATGTATTTTTAGGAATTAAGAGGGACAGATATATGAATGGTCAAGTAAGTATGTATTTTTAGGCATTAAGAGGGACAGATATATGAATGGTCAAGTAAGTGTGTATTTTTAGGCATTAAGAGTGACAGATATATGAATGGTCAAGTAAGTATGTATTTTTAGGCATTAAGAGGGACAGATATATGAAGGGTCGGGGGAGTGTGTATTTTTAGGAATTAAGAGGGACAGATATATGAATGCTCAAGTAAGTGTGTATTTTTAGGCATTAAGAGGGACAGATATATGAATGGTCAGGTAAGTGTGTATTTTTAGGCATTAAGAGGGACAGATATATGAATGGTCAAGTAAGTGTGTATTTTAAGGCATTAAGAGGGACAGATATATGAATGGTCAAGTAAGTGTGTATTTTTAGGCATTAAGAGGGACAGATATATGAATGGTCAAGTAAGTGTGTATTTTTAGGCATTAAGAGGGACAGATATATGAATGGTCAAGTAAGTGTGTATTTTTAGGCATTAAGAGGGACAGATATATGAATGCTCAAGTAAGTGTGTATTTTTAGGCATTAAGAGGGACAGATATATGAATGGTCAGGTAAGTGTGTATTTTTAGGCATTAAGAGGGACAGATATATGAATGGTCAAGTAAGTGTGTATTTTAAGGCATTAAGAGGGACAGATATATGAATGGTCAAGTAAGTGTGTATTTTTAGGCATTAAGAGGGACAGATATATGAATGGTCAGGTGAGTGTGTATTTGTAGGCATTAAGAGGGACAGATATATGAATGGTCAAGTAAGTGTGTATTTTTAGGCATTAAGAGGGACAGATATATGAATGGTCAGGTGAGTGTGTATTTTTAGGCATTAAGATGGACAGATATATGAATGGTCAGGTGAGTGTGTATTTTTAGGCATTAAGAGGGACAGATATATGAATGGTCAGGTGAGTGTGTATTTTTAGGCATTAAGAGGGACAGATATATGAATGGTCAGGTGAGTGTGTATTTGTAGGCATTAAGATGGACAGATATATGAATGGTCAGGTAAGTGTGTTTTTTAGACATTGAGGACAGATATATGAATGCTCAAGTATGTATTTTTAGGCATTAAGAGGGACAGATATATGAATGCTCAAGTAAGTGTGTATTTTTAGGCATTAAGAGGGGCAGATATATGAATGCTCAAGTAAGTATGTATTTTTAGGCATTAAGATGGACAGATATATGAATGTTCAGGTAAGTGTGTATTATTAGGCATTAAGAGTGACAGATATATGAATGCTCAAGTAAGTATGTATTTTTAGGCATTAAGAGGGACAGATATATGAATGCTCAAGTAAGTATGTATTTTTAGGAATTAAGAGGGACAGATATATGAATGGTCAAGTAAGTATGTATTTTTAGGCATTAAGAGGGACAGATATATGAATGGTCAAGTAAGTGTGTATTTTTAGGCATTAAGAGTGACAGATATATGAATGGTCAAGTAAGTATGTATTTTTAGGCATTAAGAGGGACAGATATATGAATGGTCAAGTAAGTGTGTATTTTTAGGCATTAAGAGGGACAGATATATGAATGGTCAGGTAAGTGTGTATTTTTAGGCATTAAGAGGGACAGATATATGAATGGTCAAGTAAGTGTGTATTTTAAGGCATTAAGAGGGACAGATATATGAATGGTCAAGTAAGTGTGTATTTTTAGGCATTAAGAGGGACAGATATATGAATGGTCAGGTGAGTGTGTATTTTTAGGCATTAAGAGGGACAGATATATGAATGGTCGGGGGAGTGTGTATTTTTAGGAATTAAGAGGGACAGATATATGAATGCTCAAGTAAGTGTGTATTTTTAGGCATTAAGAGGGACAGATATATGAATGGTCAGGTAAGTGTGTATTTTTAGGCATTAAGAGGGACAGATATATGAATGGTCAAGTAAGTGTGTATTTTAAGGCATTAAGAGGGACAGATATATGAATGGTCAAGTAAGTGTGTATTTTTAGGCATTAAGAGGGACAGATATATGAATGGTCAAGTAAGTGTGTATTTTTAGGCATTAAGAGGGACAGATATATGAATGGTCAGGTGAGTGTGTATTTTTAGGCATTAAGAGGGACAGATATATGAATGGTCAATTAAGTGTGTATTTTTAGGCATTAAGAGGGACAGATATATGAATGGTCAGGTGAGTGTGTATTTGTAGGCATTAAGATGGACAGATATATGAATGGTCAGGTGAGTGTGTATTTTTAGGCTTTAAGAGGGACAGATATATGAATGGTCAAGTAAGTGTGTATTTTTAGGCATTAAGAGGGACAGATATATGAATGGTCAAGTAAGTGTGTATTTTTAGGCATTAAGAGGGACAGATATATGAATGGTCAGGTGAGTGTGTATTTGTAGGCATTAAGATGGACAGATATATGAATGGTCAGGTGAGTGTGTATTTTTAGGCATTAAGAGGGACAGATATATGAATGGTCAGGTGAGTGTGTATTTGTAGGCATTAAGATGGACAGATATATGAATGGTCAGGTGAGTGTGTATTTTTAGGCATTAAGAGGGACAGATATATGAATGGTCAGGTGAGTGTGTATTTGTAGGCATTAAGATGGACAGATATATGAATGGTCAGGTAAGTGTGTTTTTTAGACATTGAGGACAGATATATGAATGCTCAAGTATGTATTTTTAGGCATTAAGAGGGACAGATATATGAATGGTCAGGTAAGTGTGTATTTTTAGGCATTGAGAGGGACAGATATATGAATGGTCAAGTAAGTGTGTATTTTTAGACATTAAGAGGGACAGATATATGAATGGTCAGGCAAGTGTGTATTTTTAGACATTGAGGACAGATAAATGAATGGTCAAGCAAGTGTGTATTTTTAGGCATTAAGAGGGACAGATATATGAATAGTCAAGCAAGTGTGTAGTTTTAGGCATTAAGAGGGACAGATATATGAATGGTCAAGCAAGTGTGTATTTTTAGGCATTAAGAGGGACAGATATATGAATGCTCAAGTATGTATTTTTAGGCATTAAAAGGGACAGATATAGGAATGGTCAGGTGAGTGTGTATTTTTAGACATTGAGGACAGATATATGAATGCTCAAGTAAGTGTGTATTTTTAGACATTGAGGACAGATATATGAATGCTCAAGTAAGTGTGTATTTTTAGACATTAAGATGGACAGATATATGAATGCTCAAGTAAGTGTGTATTTTTTACACATTAAGAGGGACAGATATATGAATGGTCAGGTAAGTGTGTATTTGTAGGCATTAAGAGTGACAGATATATGAATGCTCAAGTAAGTGTGTATTTTTAGGCATTAAGAGTGACAGATATATGAATGCTCAAGTAAGTATGTATTTTTAGGCATTAAGAGTGACAGATATATGAATGCTCAAGTAAGTATGTATTTTTAGGCATTAAGATGGACAGATATATGAATGGTCAGGTACATGTGTATTTTTAGGCATTAAGATGGACAGATATATGAATGGTCAGGTAAGTGTGTATTTTTAGACATTGAGGAAAGATATATGAATGCTCAAGCAAGTGTTTATTTTTAGGCATTAAGAGGGACAGATATATGAATGTTCAGGCGAGTGTGTATTTTTAGGCATTAAGAGGGACAGATATATGAATGCTCAAGTAAGTATGTATTTTTAGGCATTAAGATGGACAGATATATGAATGTTCAGGTAAGTGTGTATTATTAGGCATTAAGAGTGACAGATATATGAATGCTCAAGTAAGTGTGTACTTTTAGGCATTAAGAGTGACAGATATATGAATGCTCAAGTAAGTATGTATTTTTAGGCATTAAGATGGACAGATATACACCTGTGCAAAAGTTAAGCACCACCCTATTTTTACGCACATGCGAGGGTATATTCATGTGCTATGAAGAAAGCAATAGCATAAACATTTATGTACCCATCCATCTTAGTGCAAGAGGTAATAATGCAACTAGAGGAATGCTGATTATGATGGTGGGGAAACACTGTATGTTTTTGTTTGAACTTGAAAACGAGGCCTGAATATGGTTACGTTGACACAACTTACAACTATTGCCCTACAGTTGACACACGTGGCTAGATTGTCATTAATGGTGTCTGAAAACGAAGTTTAACATCTGTGCACGAGTTTGAGACTGTCATTATTAATACCGGGTATATCCACCTTGTGCCTGGATGACGGCCTGGACACGACGTCTCATGCTGGTCACCAACCAACTGATACGCCATTGTGGTATTCGTTGCCATTCAAGATGGAGTGCGTCTGTTAATTCCTGTAGGTTCTGCACAGGAGGATCCCTCCTTCTCACCATGTTTCCCAGAATGTCCCAGATATGCTCAATAGGGTTCATGTCAGGGCTCCTTGCTGGCCATGGTAGGGTTTCGATGGCATTCTGGTGGAGGTATTCATGCACAGCTCTAGCACGATGTGGTCGGGCGTTGTCATCCATGAATATAGGGTGGGTTCCAGGTGCATGATTTACAAAATGAGGGACCACAACTCTATCCAGTATGGAATCTTGATATCTTTGTCCATTTAGTGTTCCAGGTACAGTCAACAGATCCAGCTTACAATCAAATGAGATGCACCCCCATATCATAACGGAACCTCCACCAAATGGAACTTCTTCCATGATGTTACGTTGGTCATACGCCGTGCGTCTGGACCTCCATACATGAGTTCGACCATCTGCGGCATGAAGCAGGAACCGACTTTCATCGGACCAGTGTACCCGTCTCCAGGATCTCATGTTCCAGTGTCTTCTTTCGTTGCACCACCTCAGACGCTCCTCTTTGTGGTGTGCAGTGAGGAGAGGACGTCTGACAGGTCTCCTAGCTTTCATGCCAGCAGCATACAGTCTCCTTTTGACGGTAAACATTGACACTCTATTGCGCGTTTCCCATTGCTGGCTGAGCACTCTGCTGTTGGTGAATGGAGATCTCCTAACAAGGCGTACTAGGGCTCGATCATCACGGGCAGTAGTCTTCTTCGGTGTTCCAGATCTAGGCCTGTTCTTCACCTCGTTAGTTTGCCCATGTTTTGCAATCAAACGACTGATTACAGTATGGTTAATGTTCAGCTGTCTGCCAATCTCTCTGCATGACATACCAGTGGTATGCATGCCTATGATTTGCCATTTCACACGATCACTTAACCTTCGTCTTGCCATAGCGGTTCACAATCAAGAGCTAATTCTCTCTGTACAAATAAACCACGGTCATGAACACAAAATTCCTAATCTTGTCGCCTAAATCTGCATGTAATGTTCTACACCTCAAACTGGACTTTTACATAACTGAACACGTGTGCTGTTTCCCGCCACGCACGGACATCAAGCGGCGTGAAGTCATGCATGCATGTGCATTTCGTACTTGGAATTATGTCAGCTAACGCGGGGACAAAAAGTATGGCAGCCTAGTTGTACCATCATGTTTCTACGTTCTATTGTTTTTGCTGGTGCTTAACTTTTGCACAGGTGTATATATGAATGGTCAAGTAAGTGTGTATTTTTAGGCATTAATAAGTATGTATTTTTAGGCATTAAGATGGACAGATATATGAATGTTCAGGTAAGTGTGTATTTTTAGGCATTAAGAGTGACAGATATATGAATGCTCAAGTAAGTGTGTATTTTTAGGCATTAAGAGTGACAGATATATGAATGCTCAAGTAAGTATGTATTTTTAGGCATTAAGAGGGACAGATATATGAAGGGTCGGGGGAGTGTGTATTTTTAGGCATTAAGAGGGACAGATATATGAATGCTCAAGTAAGTGTGTATTTTTAGGCATTAAGAGGGACAGATATATGAATGGTCAAGTAAGTGTGTATTTTTAGGCATTAAGAGGGACAGATATATGAATGGTCAAGTAAGTATGTATTTTTAGGCATTAAGAGGGACAGATATATGAAGGGTTGGGGGAGTGTGTATTTTTAGGAATTAAGAGGGACAGATATATGAATGCTCAAGTAAGTGTGTATTTTTAGGCATTAAGAGGAACAGATATATGAATGCTCAAGTAAGTGTGTATTTTTAGTCATTAAGATGGACAGATATATGAATGGTCAAGTAAGTGTGTATTTATTAGGCATTAAGAGGGACAGATATATGAATGGTCAGGTGAGTGTGTATTTTTAGGCATTAAGAGGGACAGATATATGAATGGTCAATTAAGTGTGTATTTTTAGGCATTAAGAGGGACAGATATATGAATGGTCAGGTGAGTGTGTATTTTTAGGCATTAAGATGGACAGATATATGAATGCTCAGGTGAGTGTGTATTTTTAGGCTTTAAGAGGGACAGATATATGAATGGTCAAGTAAGTGTGTATTTTTAGGCATTAAGAGGGACAGATATATGAATGGTCAAGTAAGTGTGTATTTTTAGGCATTAAGAGGGACAGATATATGAATGGTCAGGTGAGTGTGTATTTGTAGGCATTAAGATGGACAGATATATGAATGGTCAGGTACGTGTGTATTTTTAGGCATTAAGAGGGACAGATATATGAATGGTCAGGTAAGTGTGTATTTTTAGGCATTAAGAGGGACAGATATATGAATGCTCAAGTAAGTGTGTATTTTTAGGCATTAAGAGGGACAGATATATGAATGGTCAGGTGAGTGTGTATTTTTAGGCATTAAGATGGACAGATATATGAATGTTCAGGTAAGTGTGTATTTTTAGGCATTAAGAGGACAGATATATGAATGCTCAAGTAAGTGTGTATTTTTAGGCATTAAGAGTGACAGATATATGAATGCTCAAGTAAGTATGTATTTTTAGGCATTAAGAGGGACAGATATATGAATGGTCAGGTGAGTGTGTATTTTTAGGCATTAAGATGGACAGATATATGAATGGTCAAGTAAGTGTGTATTTTTAGGCATTAAGAGGGACAGATATATGAATGGTCAAGTAAGTGTGTATTTTTAGGCATTAAGAGTGACAGATATATGAATGGTCAAGTAAGTATGTATTTTTAGGCATTAAGAGGGACAGATATATGAATGGTCAAGTAAGTGTGTATTTTTAGGCATTAAGAGTGACAGATATATGAATGCTCAAGTAAGTGTGTATTTTTAGGCATTAAGAGGGACAGATATATGAATGGTCAGGTAAGTGTGTATTTTTAGGCATTAAGAGGGACAGATATATGAATGCTCAAGTAAGTGTGTATTTTTAGGCATTAAGAGGGACAGATATATGAATGCTCAAGTAAGTGTGTATTTTTAGTCATTAAGATGGACAGATATATGAATGGTCAAGTAAGTGTGTATTTTTAGGCATTAAGAGGGACAGATATATGAATGGTCAGGTGAGTGTGTATTTTTAGGCATTAAGAGGGACAGATATATGAATGCTCAAATAAGTGTGTATTTTTAGACATTAAGAGTGACAGATATATGAATGCTCAAGTAAGTGTGTATTTTTAGGCATTAAGAGGGACAGATATATGAATGGTCAAGTAAGTGTGTATTTTTAGGCATTAATAAGTATGTATTTTTAGGCATTAAGATGGACAGATATATGAATGTTCAGGTAAGTGTGTATTTTTAGGCATTAAGAGTGACAGATATATGAATGCTCAAGTAAGTGTGTATTTTTAGGCATTAAGAGGGACAGATATATGAATGCTCAAGTAAGTATGTATTTTTAGGCATTAAGAGGGACAGATATATGAATGGTCAAGTAAGTGTGTATTTTTAGGCATTAAGAGGGACAGATATATGAATGGTCAAGTAAGTGTGTATTTTTAGGCATTAAGAGTGACAGATATATGAATGGTCAAGTAAGTATGTATTTTTAGGCATTAAGAGGGACAGATATATGAATGGTCAAGTAAGTGTGTATTTTTAGGCATTAAGAGTGACAGATATATGAATGGTCAAGTAAGTATGTATTTTTAGGCATTAAGAGGGACAGATATATGAAGGGTTGGGGGAGTGTGTATTTTTAGGAATTAAGAGGGACAGATATATGAATGCTCAAGTAAGTGTGTATTTTTAGGCATTAAGAGGGACAGATATATGAATGCTCAAGTAAGTGTGTATTTTTAGTCATTAAGATGGACAGATATATGAATGGTCAAGTAAGTGTGTATTTATTAGGCATTAAGAGGGACAGATATATGAATGGTCAGGTGAGTGTGTATTTTTAGGCATTAAGAGGGACATATATATGAATGGTCAATTAAGTGTGTATTTTTAGGCATTAAGAGGGACAGATATATGAATGGTCAGGTGAGTGTGTATTTGTAGGCATTAAGATGGACAGATATATGAATGGTCAGGTGAGTGTGTATTTTTAGACATTGAGGACAGATATATGAATGGTCAAGTAAGTGTGTATTTTTAGGCATTAAGAGGGACAGATATATGAATGGTCAGGTGAGTGTGTATTTGTAGGCATTAAGATGGACAGATATATGAATGGTCAGGTGAGTGTGTATTTTTAGGCTTTAAGAGGGACAGATATATGAATGGTCAAGTAAGTGTGTATTTTTAGGCATTAAGAGGGACAGATATATGAATGGTCAAGTAAGTGTGTATTTTTAGGCATTAAGAGAGACAGATATATGAATGGTCAGGTGAGTGTGTATTTGTAGGCATTAAGATGGACAGATATATGAATGGTCAGGTGAGTGTGTATTTTTAGGCATTAAGAGGGACAGATATATGAATGGTCAGGTGAGTGTGTATTTGTAGGCATTAAGATGGACATATATATGAATGGTCAGGTGAGTGTGTATTTTTAGGCATTAAGAGGGACAGATATATGAATGGTCAGGTGAGTGTGTATTTGTAGGCATTAAGATGGACAGATATATGAATGGTCAGGTAAGTGTGTATTTTTAGACATTGAGGACAGATATATGAATGCTCAAGTATGTATTTTTAGGCATTAAGAGTGACAGATATATGAATGGTCAGGTAAGTGTGTATTTTTAGACATTAAGAGGGACAGATATATGAATGGTCAAGTAAGTGTGTATTTTTTACACATTAAGAGGGACAGATATATGAATGGTCAGGTAAGTGTGTATTTGTAGGCATTAAGAGTGACAGATATATGAATGCTCAAGTAAGTGTGTATTTTTAGGCATTAAGAGGGACAGATATATGAATGGTCAGGTAAGTGTGTATTTGTAGGCATTAAGAGTGACAGATATATGAATGCTCAAGTAAGTATGTATTTTTAGGCATTAAGAGTGACAGATATATGAATGCTCAAGTAAGTATGTATTTGTAGGCATTAAGATGGACAGATATATGAATGCTCAAGTAAGTGTGTATTTTTAGGCATTAAGAGTGACAGATATATGAATGGTCAGGTGAGTGTGTATTTTTAGACATTGAGGACAGATATATGAATGCTCAAATAAGTGTGTATTTTTAGACATTAAGAGTGACAGATATATGAATGCTCAAGTAAGTGTGTATTTTTAGGCATTAAGAGGGACAGATATATGAATGGTCAAGTAAGTATGTATTTTTAGGCATTAATAAGTATGTATTTTTAGGCATTAAGATGGACAGATATATGAATGTTCAGGTAAGTGTGTATTTTTAGGCATTAAGAGTGACATATATATGAATGCTCAAGTAAGTGTGTATTTTTAGGCATTAAGAGTGACAGATATATGAATGCTCAAGTAAGTATGTATTTTTAGGCATTAAGAGGGACAGATATATGAATGGTCAAGTAAGTGTGTATTTTTAGGCATTAATAAGTATGTATTTTTAGGCATTAAGATGGACAGATATATGAATGTTCAGGTAAGTGTGTATTTTTAGGCATTAAGAGTGACATATATATGAATGCTCAAGTAAGTGTGTATTTTTAGGCATTAAGAGTGACAGATATATGAATGCTCAAGTAAGTATGTATTTTTAGGCATTAAGAGGGACAGATATATGAATGGTCAAGTAAGTGTGTATTTTTAGGCATTAAGAGTGACAGATATATGAATGGTCAAGTAAGTATGTATTTTTAGGCATTAAGAGGGACAGATATATGAAGGGTCGGGGGAGTGTGTATTTTTAGGAATTAAGAGGGACAGATATATGAATGCTCAAGTAAGTGTGTATTTTTAGGCATTAAGAGGGACAGATATATGAATGGTCAGGTAAGTGTGTATTTTTAGGCATTAAGAGGGACAGATATATGAATGGTCAAGTAAGTGTGTATTTTAAGGCATTAAGAGGGACAGATATATGAATGGTCAAGTAAGTGTGTATTTTTAAGCAATAAGAGGGACAGATATATGAATGGTCAGGTGAGTGTGTATTTTTAGGCATTAAGAGGGACAGATATATGAATGGTCAATTAAGTGTGTATTTTTAGGCATTAAGAGGGACAGATATATGAATGGTCAGGTGAGTGTGTATTTTTAGGCATTAAGAGTGACAGATATATGAATGGTCAAGTAAGTATGTATTTTTAGGCATTAAGATGGACAGATATATGAATGGTCAGGTACATGTGTATTTTTAGGCATTAAGAGGGACAGATATATGAATGGTCAAGTAAGTGTGTATTTTAAGGCATTAAGAGGGACAGATATATGAATGGTCAAGTAAGTGTGTATTTTTAGGCAATAAGAGGGACAGATATATGAATGGTCAGGTGAGTGTGTATTTTTAGGCATTAAGATGGACAGATATATGAATGGTCAAGTAAGTGTGTATTTTTAGGCATTAAGAGGGACAGATATATGAATGGTCAGGTGAGTGTGTATTTTTAGGCATTAAGATGGACAGATATATGAATGGTCAGGTGAGTGTGTAATTTTAGGCTTTAAGAGGGACAGATATATGAATGGTCACGTAAGTGTGTATTTTTAGGCATTAAGAGGGACAGATATATGAATGGTCAAGTAAGTGTGTATTTTTAGGCATTAAGAGGGACAGATATATGAATGGTCAGGTGAGTGTGTATTTGTAGGCATTAAGAGGGACAGATATATGAATGGTCAGGTGAGTGTGTATTTTTAGGCATTAAGAGGGACAGATATATGAATGGTCAGGTGAGTGTGTATTTTTAGGCATCAAGAGGGACAGATATATGAATGGTCAGGTAAGTGTGTATTTTTAGGCATTAAGAGGGACAGATATATGAATGGTCAAGTAAGTGTGTATTTTAAGGCATTAAGAGGGACAGATATATGAATGGTCAAGTAAGTGTGTATTTTTAGGCAATAAGAGGGACAGATATATGAATGGTCAGGTGAGTGTGTATTTTTAGGCATTAAGATGGACAGATATATGAATGGTCAAGTAAGTGTGTATTTTTAGGCATTAAGAGGGACAGATATATGAATGGTCAGGTGAGTGTGTATTTTTAGGCATTAAGATGGACAGATATATGAATGGTCAGGTGAGTGTGTAATTTTAGGCTTTAAGAGGGACAGATATATGAATGGTCAAGTAAGTGTGTATTTTTAGGCATTAAGAGGGACAGATATATGAATGCTCAAGCAAGTGTGTATTTTTAGACATTAAGGGGGACAGATATATGAATGGTCAGGTAAGTGTGTATTTTTAGGCATTAAGAGTGACAGATATATGAATGCTCAAGTAAGTGTGTACTTTTAGGCATTAAGAGTGACAGATATATGAATGCTCAAGTAAGTATGTATTTTTAGGCATTAAGATGGACAGATATATGAATGGTCAAGTAAGTGTGTATTTTTAGGCATTAATAAGTATGTATTTTTAGGCATTAAGATGGACAGATATATGAATGTTCAGGTAAGTGTGTATTTTTAGGCATTAAGAGTGACAGATATATGAATGCTCAAGTAAGTATGTATTTTTAGGCACTAAGATGGACAGATATATGAATGGTCATGTAAGTGTGTATTTTTAGGCATTAAGAGTGACAGATATATGAATGCTCAAGTAAGTGTGTATATTTAGACATTAAGAGTGACAGATATATGAATGGTCAAGTAAGTATGTATTTTTAGGCATTAAGAGGGACAGATATATGAATGGTCAAGTAAGTGTGTATTTTTAGGCATTAAGAGTGACAGATATATGAATGGTCAAGTAAGTATGTATTTTTAGGCATTAAGAGGGACAGATATATGAAGGGTTGGGGGAGTGTGTATTTTTAGGAATTAAGAGGGACAGATATATGAATGCTCAAGTAAGTGTGTATTTTTAGGCATTAAGAGGGACAGATATATGAATGCTCAAGTATGTATTTTTAGGCATTAAGAGGGACAGATATATGAATGGTCAGGTAAGTGTGTATTTTTAGGCATTAAGAGGGACAGATATATGAATGCTCAAGTAAGTGTGTATTTTTAGACATTGAGGACAGATATATGAATGCTCAAGTAAGTATGTATTTTTAGGCATTAAGAGGGACAGATATATGAATGGTCAAGTAAGTGTGTATTTTTAGACATTGAGGACAGATATATGAATGGTCAAGCAAGTGTGTATTTTTAGGCATTAAGAGGGACAGATATATGAATAGTCAAGCAAGTGTGTAGTTTTAGGCATTAAGAGGGACAGATATATGAATGGTCAAGCAAGTGTGTATTTTTAGGCATTAAGAGGGACAGATATATGAATGCTCAAGTAAGTGTGTATTTTTAGTCATTAAGATGGACAGATATATGAATGGTCAAGTAAGTGTGTATTTATTAGGCATTAAGAGGGACAGATATATGAATGGTCAGGTGAGTGTGTATTTTTAGGCATTAAGAGGGACATATATATGAATGGTCAATTAAGTGTGTATTTTTAGGCATTAAGAGGGACAGATATATGAATGGTCAGGTGAGTGTGTATTTGTAGGCATTAAGATGGACAGATATATGAATGGTCAGGTGAGTGTGTATTTTTAGACATTGAGGACAGATATATGAATGGTCAAGTAAGTGTGTATTTTTAGGCATTAAGAGGGACAGATATATGAATGGTCAGGTGAGTGTGTATTTGTAGGCATTAAGATGGACAGATATATGAATGGTCAGGTGAGTGTGTATTTTTAGGCTTTAAGAGGGACAGATATATGAATGGTCAAGTAAGTGTGTATTTTTAGGCATTAAGAGTGACAGATATATGAATGCTCAAGTAAGTGTGTATTTGTAGGCATTAAGAGTGACAGATATATGAATGGTCAAGTAAGTGTGTATTTTTAGGCATTAAGAGGGACAGATATATGAATGGTCAGGTGAGTGTGTATTTGTAGGCATTAAGATGGACAGATATATGAATGGTCAGGTGAGTGTGTATTTTTAGGCATTAAGAGGGACAGATATATGAATGGTCAGGTGAGTGTGTATTTGTAGGCATTAAGATGGACATATATATGAATGGTCAGGTGAGTGTGTATTTTTAGGCATTAAGAGGGACAGATATATGAATGGTCAGGTGAGTGTGTATTTGTAGGCATTAAGATGGACATATATATGAATGGTCAGGTGAGTGTGTATTTTTAGGCATTAAGAGGGACAGATATATGAATGGTCAGGTGAGTGTGTATTTGTAGGCATTAAGATGGACAGATATATGAATGGTCAGGTAAGTGTGTATTTTTAGACATTGAGGACAGATATATGAATGCTCAAGTATGTATTTTTAGGCATTAAGAGTGACAGATATATGAATGGTCAGGTAAGTGTGTATTTTTAGACATTAAGAGGGACAGATATATGAATGGTCAAGTAAGTGTGTATTTTTTACACATTAAGAGGGACAGATATATGAATGGTCAGGTAAGTGTGTATTTGTAGGCATTAAGAGTGACAGATATATGAATGCTCAAGTAAGTGTGTATTTGTAGGCATTAAGAGTGACAGATATATGAATGGTCAGGTAAGTGTGTATTTGTAGGCATTAAGAGTGACAGATATATGAATGCTCAAGTAAGTATGTATTTTTAGGCATTAAGAGTGACAGCTATATGAATGCTCAAGTAAGTATGTATTTTTAGTCATTAAGATGGACAGATATATGAATGCTCAAGTAAGTGTGTATTTTTAGGCATTAAGAGGGACAGATATATGAATGGTCAGGTGAGTGTGTATTTTTAGACATTGAGGACAGATATATGAATGCTCAAATAAGTGTGTATTTTTAGACATTAAGAGTGACAGATATATGAATGCTCAAGTAAGTGTGTATTTTTAGGCATTAAGAGGGACAGATATATGAATGGTCAAGTAAGTATGTATTTTTAGGCATTAATAAGTATGTATTTTTAGGCATTAAGATGGACAGATATATGAATGTTCAGGTAAGTGTGTATTTTTAGGCATTAAGAGTGACATATATATGAATGCTCAAGTAAGTGTGTATTTTTAGGCATTAAGAGTGACAGATATATGAATGCTCAAGTAAGTATGTATTTTTTAGGCATTAAGAGGGACAGATATATGAATGGTCAAGTAAGTGTGTATTTTTAGGCATTAATAAGTATGTATTTTTAGGCATTAAGATGGACTGATATATGAATGTTCAGGTAAGTGTGTATTTTTAGGCATTAAGAGTGACATATATATGAATGCTCAAGTAAGTGTGTATTTTTAGGCATTAAGAGTGACAGATATATGAATGCTCAAGTAAGTATGTATTTTTAGGCATTAAGAGGGACAGATATATGAATGGTCAAGTAAGTGTGTATTTTTAGGCATTAAGAGTGACAGATATATGAATGGTCAAGTAAGTATGTATTTTTAGGCATTAAGAGGGACAGATATATGAAGGGTCGGGGGAGTGTGTATTTTTAGGAATTAAGAGGGACAGATATATGAATGCTCAAGTAAGTGTGTATTTTTAGGCATTAAGAGGGACAGATATATGAATGGTCAGGTAAGTGTGTATTTTTAGGCATTAAGAGGGACAGATATATGAATGGTCAAGTAAGTGTGTATTTTAAGGCATTAAGAGGGACAGATATATGAATGGTCAAGTAAGTGTGTATTTTTAAGCAATAAGAGGGACAGATATATGAATGGTCAGGTGAGTGTGTATTTTTAGGCATTAAGAGGGACAGATATATGAATGGTCAATTAAGTGTGTATTTTTAGGCATTAAGAGGGACAGATATATGAATGGTCAGGTGAGTGTGTATTTTTAGGCATTAAGAGTGACAGATATATGAATGGTCAAGTAAGTATGTATTTTTAGGCATTAAGATGGACAGATATATGAATGGTCAGGTACATGTGTATTTTTAGGCATTAAGAGGGACAGATATATGAATGGTCAAGTAAGTGTGTATTTTAAGGCATTAAGAGGGACAGATATATGAATGGTCAAGTAAGTGTGTATTTTTAGGCAATAAGAGGGACAGATATATGAATGGTCAGGTGAGTGTGTATTTTTAGGCATTAAGATGGACAGATATATGAATGGTCAAGTAAGTGTGTATTTTTAGGCATTAAGAGGGACAGATATATGAATGGTCAGGTGAGTGTGTATTTTTAGGCATTAAGATGGACAGATATATGAATGGTCAGGTGAGTGTGTAATTTTAGGCTTCAAGTGGGACAGATATATGAATGGTCACGTAAGTGTGTATTTTTAGGCATTAAGAGGGACAGATATATGAATGGTCAAGTAAGTGTGTATTTTTAGGCATTAAGAGGGACAGATATATGAATGGTCAGGTGAGTGTGTATTTGTAGGCATTAAGAGGGACAGATATATGAATGGTCAGGTGAGTGTGTATTTTTAGGCATTAAGAGGGACAGATATATGAATGGTCAGGTGAGTGTGTATTTTTAGGCATCAAGAGGGACAGATATATGAATGGTCAGGTAAGTGTGTATTTTTAGGCATTAAGAGGGACAGATATATGAATGGTCAAGTAAGTGTGTATTTTAAGGCATTAAGAGGGACAGATATATGAATGGTCAAGTAAGTGTGTATTTTTAGGCAATAAGAGGGACAGATATATGAATGGTCAGGTGAGTGTGTATTTTTAGGCATTAAGATGGACAGATATATGAATGGTCAAGTAAGTGTGTATTTTTAGGCATTAAGAGGGACAGATATATGAATGGTCAGGTGAGTGTGTATTTTTAGGCATTAAGATGGACAGATATATGAATGGTCAGGTGAGTGTGTAATTTTAGGCTTTAAGAGGGACAGATATATGAATGGTCAAGTAAGTGTGTATTTTTAGGCATTAAGAGGGACAGATATATGAATGGTCAGGTACATGTGTATTTTTAGGCATTAAGATGGACAGATATATGAATGGTCAGGTAAGTGTGTATTTTTAGACATTGAGGAAAGATATATGAATGCTCAAGCAAGTGTGTATTTTTAGACATTAAGGGGGACAGATATATGAATGGTCAGGTAAGTGTGTATTTTTAGGCATTAAGAGTGACAGATATATGAACGCTCAAGTAAGTGTGTACTTTTAGGCATTAAGAGTGACAGATATATGAATGCTCAAGTAAGTATGTATTTTTAGGCATTAAGATGGACAGATATATGAATGGTCAAGTAAGTGTGTATTTTTAGGCATTAATAAGTATGTATTTTTAGGCATTAAGATGGACAGATATATGAATGTTCAGGTAAGTGTGTATTTTTAGGCATTAAGAGTGACAGATATATGAATGCTCAAGTAAGTATGTATTTTTAGGCACTAAGATGGACAGATATATGAATGGTCATGTAAGTGTGTATTTTTAGGCCTTAAGAGTGACAGATATATGAATGCTCAAGTAAGTGTGTATTTTTAGACATTAAGAGTGACAGATATATGAATGGTCAAGTAAGTATGTATTTTTAGGCATTAAGAGGGACAGATATATGAATGGTCAAGTAAGTGTGTATTTTTAGGCATTAAGAGTGACAGATATATGAATGGTCAAGTAAGTATGTATTTTTAGGCATTAAGAGGGACAGATATATGAATGGTCAGGTGAGTGTGTAATTTTAGGCTTTAAGAGGGACAGATATATGAATGGTCAAGTAAGTGTGTATTTTTAGGCATTAAGAGGGACAGATATATGAATGCTCAAGCAAGTGTGTATTTTTAGACATTAAGGGGGACAGATATATGAATGGTCAGGTAAGTGTGTATTTTTAGGCATTAAGAGTGACAGATATATGAATGCTCAAGTAAGTGTGTACTTTTAGGCATTAAGAGTGACAGATATATGAATGCTCAAGTAAGTATGTATTTTTAGGCATTAAGATGGACAGATATATGAATGGTCAAGTAAGTGTGTATTTTTAGGCATTAATAAGTATGTATTTTTAGGCATTAAGATGGACAGATATATGAATGTTCAGGTAAGTGTGTATTTTTAGGCATTAAGAGTGACAGATATATGAATGCTCAAGTAAGTATGTATTTTTAGGCACTAAGATGGACAGATATATGAATGGTCATGTAAGTGTGTATTTTTAGGCATTAAGAGTGACAGATATATGAATGCTCAAGTAAGTGTGTATATTTAGACATTAAGAGTGACAGATATATGAATGGTCAAGTAAGTATGTATTTTTAGGCATTAAGAGGGACAGATATATGAATGGTCAAGTAAGTGTGTATTTTTAGGCATTAAGAGTGACAGATATATGAATGGTCAAGTAAGTATGTATTTTTAGGCATTAAGAGGGACAGATATATGAAGGGTTGGGGGAGTGTGTATTTTTAGGAATTAAGAGGGACAGATATATGAATGCTCAAGTAAGTGTGTATTTTTAGGCATTAAGAGGGACAGATATATGAATGCTCAAGTAAGTGTGTATTTTTAGTCATTAAGATGGACAGATATATGAATGGTCAAGTAAGTGTGTATTTATTAGGCATTAAGAGGGACAGATATATGAATGGTCAGGTGAGTGTGTATTTTTAGGCATTAAGAGGGACATATATATGAATGGTCAATTAAGTGTGTATTTTTAGGCATTAAGAGGGACAGATATATGAATGGTCAGGTGAGTGTGTATTTGTAGGCATTAAGATGGACAGATATATGAATGGTCAGGTGAGTGTGTATTTTTAGACATTGAGGACAGATATATGAATGGTCAAGTAAGTGTGTATTTTTAGGCATTAAGAGGGACAGATATATGAATGGTCAGGTGAGTGTGTATTTGTAGGCATTAAGATGGACAGATATATGAATGGTCAGGTGAGTGTGTATTTTTAGGCTTTAAGAGGGACAGATATATGAATGGTCAAGTAAGTGTGTATTTTTAGGCATTAAGAGTGACAGATATATGAATGCTCAAGTAAGTGTGTATTTGTAGGCATTAAGAGTGACAGATATATGAATGGTCAAGTAAGTGTGTATTTTTAGGCATTAAGAGGGACAGATATATGAATGGTCAGGTGAGTGTGTATTTGTAGGCATTAAGATGGACAGATATATGAATGGTCAGGTGAGTGTGTATTTTTAGGCATTAAGAGGGACAGATATATGAATGGTCAGGTGAGTGTGTATTTGTAGGCATTAAGATGGACATATATATGAATGGTCAGGTGAGTGTGTATTTTTAGGCATTAAGAGGGACAGATATATGAATGGTCAGGTGATTGTGTATTTGTAGGCATTAAGATGGACATATATATGAATGGTCAGGTGAGTGTGTATTTTTAGGCATTAAGAGGGACAGATATATGAATGGTCAGGTGAGTGTGTATTTGTAGGCATTAAGATGGACAGATATATGAATGGTCAGGTAAGTGTGTATTTTTAGACATTGAGGACAGATATATGAATGCTCAAGTATGTATTTTTAGGCATTAAGAGTGACAGATATATGAATGGTCAGGTAAGTGTGTATTTTTAGACATTAAGAGGGACAGATATATGAATGGTCAAGTAAGTGTGTATTTTTTACACATTAAGAGGGACAGATATATGAATGGTCAGGTAAGTGTGTATTTGTAGGCATTAAGAGTGACAGATATATGAATGCTCAAGTAAGTGTGTATTTGTAGGCATTAAGAGTGACAGATATATGAATGGTCAGGTAAGTGTGTATTTGTAGGCATTAAGAGTGACAGATATATGAATGCTCAAGTAAGTATGTATTTTTAGGCATTAAGAGTGACAGCTATATGAATGCTCAAGTAAGTATGTATTTTTAGTCATTAAGATGGACAGATATATGAATGCTCAAGTAAGTGTGTATTTTTAGGCATTAAGAGGGACAGATATATGAATGGTCAGGTGAGTGTGTATTTTTAGACATTGAGGACAGATATATGAATGCTCAAATAAGTGTGTATTTTTAGACATTAAGAGTGACAGATATATGAATGCTCAAGTAAGTGTGTATTTTTAGGCATTAAGAGGGACAGATATATGAATGGTCAAGTAAGTATGTATTTTTAGGCATTAATAAGTATGTATTTTTAGGCATTAAGATGGACAGATATATGAATGTTCAGGTAAGTGTGTATTTTTAGGCATTAAGAGTGACATATATATGAATGCTCAAGTAAGTGTGTATTTTTAGGCATTAAGAGTGACAGATATATGAATGCTCAAGTAAGTATGTATTTTTTAGGCATTAAGAGGGACAGATATATGAATGGTCAAGTAAGTGTGTATTTTTAGGCATTAATAAGTATGTATTTTTAGGCATTAAGATGGGCTGATATATGAATGTTCAGGTAAGTGTGTATTTTTAGGCATTAAGAGTGACATATATATGAATGCTCAAGTAAGTGTGTATTTTTAGGCATTAAGAGTGACAGATATATGAATGCTCAAGTAAGTATGTATTTTTAGGCATTAAGAGGGACAGATATATGAATGGTCAAGTAAGTGTGTATTTTTAGGCATTAAGAGTGACAGATATATGAATGGTCAAGTAAGTATGTATTTTTAGGCATTAAGAGGGACAGATATATGAAGGGTCGGGGGAGTGTGTATTTTTAGGAATTAAGAGGGACAGATATATGAATGCTCAAGTAAGTGTGTATTTTTAGGCATTAAGAGGGACAGATATATGAATGGTCAGGTAAGTGTGTATTTTTAGGCATTAAGAGGGACAGATATATGAATGGTCAAGTAAGTGTGTATTTTAAGGCATTAAGAGGGACAGATATATGAATGGTCAAGTAAGTGTGTATTTTTAAGCAATAAGAGGGACAGATATATGAATGGTCAGGTGAGTGTGTATTTTTAGGCATTAAGAGGGACAGATATATGAATGGTCAATTAAGTGTGTATTTTTAGGCATTAAGAGGGACAGATATATGAATGGTCAGGTGAGTGTGTATTTTTAGGCATTAAGAGTGACAGATATATGAATGGTCAAGTAAGTATGTATTTTTAGGCATTAAGATGGACAGATATATGAATGGTCAGATACATGTGTATTTTTAGGCATTAAGAGGGACAGATATATGAATGGTCAAGTAAGTGTGTATTTTAAGGCATTAAGAGGGACAGATATATGAATGGTCAAGTAAGTGTGTATTTTTAGGCAATAAGAGGGACAGATATATGAATGGTCAGGTGAGTGTGTATTTTTAGGCATTAAGATGGACAGATATATGAATGGTCAAGTAAGTGTGTATTTTTAGGCATTAAGAGGGACAGATATATGAATGGTCAGGTGAGTGTGTATTTTTAGGCATTAAGATGGACAGATATATGAATGGTCAGGTGAGTGTGTAATTTTAGGCTTCAAGAGGGACAGATATATGAATGGTCACGTAAGTGTGTATTTTTAGGCATTAAGAGGGACAGATATATGAATGGTCAAGTAAGTGTGTATTTTTAGGCATTAAGAGGGACAGATATATGAATGGTCAGGTGAGTGTGTATTTGTAGGCATTAAGAGGGACAGATATATGAATGGTCAGGTGAGTGTGTATTTTTAGGCATTAAGAGGGACAGATATATGAATGGTCAGGTGAGTGTGTATTTTTAGGCATCAAGAGGGACAGATATATGAATGGTCAGGTAAGTGTGTATTTTTAGGCATTAAGAGGGACAGATATATGAATGGTCAAGTAAGTGTGTATTTTAAGGCATTAAGAGGGACAGATATATGAATGGTCAAGTAAGTGTGTATTTTTAGGCAATAAGAGGGACAGATATATGAATGGTCAGGTGAGTGTGTATTTTTAGGCATTAAGATGGACAGATATATGAATGGTCAAGTAAGTGTGTATTTTTAGGCATTAAGAGGGACAGATATATGAATGGTCAGGTGAGTGTGTATTTTTAGGCATTAAGATGGACAGATATATGAATGGTCAGGTGAGTGTGTAATTTTAGGCTTTAAGAGGGACAGATATATGAATGGTCAAGTAAGTGTGTATTTTTAGGCATTAAGAGGGACAGATATATGAATGGTCAGGTACATGTGTATTTTTAGGCATTAAGATGGACAGATATATGAATGGTCAGGTAAGTGTGTATTTTTAGACATTGAGGAAAGATATATGAATGCTCAAGCAAGTGTGTATTTTTAGACATTAAGGGGGACAGATATATGAATGGTCAGGTAAGTGTGTATTTTTAGGCATTAAGAGTGACAGATATATGAATGCTCAAGTAAGTGTGTACTTTTAGGCATTAAGAGTGACAGATATATGAATGCTCAAGTAAGTATGTATTTTTAGGCATTAAGATGGACAGATATATGAATGGTCAAGTAAGTGTGTATTTTTAGGCATTAATAAGTATGTATTTTTAGGCATTAAGATGGACAGATATATGAATGTTCAGGTAAGTGTGTATTTTTAGGCATTAAGAGTGACAGATATATGAATGCTCAAGTAAGTATGTATTTTTAGGCACTAAGATGGACAGATATATGAATGGTCATGTAAGTGTGTATTTTTAGGCCTTAAGAGTGACAGATATATGAATGCTCAAGTAAGTGTGTATTTTTAGACATTAAGAGTGACAGATATATGAATGGTCAAGTAAGTATGTATTTTTAGGCATTAAGAGGGACAGATATATGAATGGTCAAGTAAGTGTGTATTTTTAGGCATTAAGAGGGACAGATATATGAATGGTCAAGTAAGTATGTATTTTTAGGCATTAAGAGGGACAGATATATGAAGGGTTGGGGGAGTGTGTATTTTTAGGAATTAAGAGGGACAGATATATGAATGCTCAAGTAAGTGTGTATTTTTAGGCATTAAGAGGGACAGATATATGAATGCTCAAGTAAGTGTGTATTTTTAGTCATTAAGATGGACAGATATATGAATGGTCAAGTAAGTGTGTATTTATTAGGCATTAAGAGGGACAGATATATGAATGGTCAGGTGAGTGTGTATTTTTAGGCATTAAGAGGGACATATATATGAATGGTCAATTAAGTGTGTATTTTTAGGCATTAAGAGGGACAGATATATGAATGGTCAGGTGAGTGTGTATTTGTAGGCATTAAGATGGACAGATATATGAATGGTCAGGTGAGTGTGTATTTTTAGACATTGAGGACAGATATATGAATGGTCAAGTAAGTGTGTATTTTTAGGCATTAAGAGGGACAGATATATGAATGGTCAGGTGAGTGTGTATTTGTAGGCATTAAGATGGACAGATATATGAATGGTCAGGTGAGTGTGTATTTTTAGGCTTTAAGAGGGACAGATATATGAATGGTCAAGTAAGTGTGTATTTTTAGGCATTAAGAGTGACAGATATATGAATGCTCAAGTAAGTGTGTATTTGTAGGCATTAAGAGTGACAGATATATGAATGGTCAAGTAAGTGTGTATTTTTAGGCATTAAGAGGGACAGATATATGAATGGTCAGGTGAGTGTGTATTTGTAGGCATTAAGATGGACAGATATATGAATGGTCAGGTGAGTGTGTATTTTTAGGCATTAAGAGGGACAGATATATGAATGGTCAGGTGAGTGTGTATTTGTAGGCATTAAGATGGACATATATATGAATGGTCAGGTGAGTGTGTATTTTTAGGCATTAAGAGGGACAGATATATGAATGGTCAGGTGAGTGTGTATTTGTAGGCATTAAGATGGACATATATATGAATGGTCAGGTGAGTGTGTATTTTTAGGCATTAAGAGGGACAGATATATGAATGGTCAGGTGAGTGTGTATTTGTAGGCATTAAGATGGACAGATATATGAATGGTCAGGTAAGTGTGTATTTTTAGACATTGAGGACAGATATATGAATGCTCAAGTATGTATTTTTAGGCATTAAGAGTGACAGATATATGAATGGTCAGGTAAGTGTGTATTTTTAGACATTAAGAGGGACAGATATATGAATGGTCAAGTAAGTGTGTATTTTTTACACATTAAGAGGGACAGATATATGAATGGTCAGGTAAGTGTGTATTTGTAGGCATTAAGAGCGACAGATATATGAATGCTCAAGTAAGTGTGTATTTGTAGGCATTAAGAGTGACAGATATATGAATGGTCAGGTAAGTGTGTATTTGTAGGCATTAAGAGTGACAGATATATGAATGCTCAAGTAAGTATGTATTTTTAGGCATTAAGAGTGACAGCTATATGAATGCTCAAGTAAGTATGTATTTTTAGTCATTAAGATGGACAGATATATGAATGCTCAAGTAAGTGTGTATTTTTAGGCATTAAGAGGGACAGATATATGAATGGTCAGGTGAGTGTGTATTTTTAGACATTGAGGACAGATATATGAATGCTCAAATAAGTGTGTATTTTTAGACATTAAGAGTGACAGATATATGAATGCTCAAGTAAGTGTGTATTTTTAGGCATTAAGAGGGACAGATATATGAATGGTCAAGTAAGTATGTATTTTTAGGCATTAATAAGTATGTATTTTTAGGCATTAAGATGGACAGATATATGAATGTTCAGGTAAGTGTGTATTTTTAGGCATTAAGAGTGACATATATATGAATGCTCAAGTAAGTGTGTATTTTTAGGCATTAAGAGTGACAGATATATGAATGCTCAAGTAAGTATGTATTTTTTAGGCATTAAGAGGGACAGATATATGAATGGTCAAGTAAGTGTGTATTTTTAGGCATTAAGAGTGACAGATATATGAATGGTCAAGTAAGTATGTATTTTTAGGCATTAAGAGGGACAGATATATGAAGGGTCGGGGGAGTGTGTATTTTTAGGAATTAAGAGGGACAGATATATGAATGCTCAAGTAAGTGTGTATTTTTAGGCATTAAGAGGGACAGATATATGAATGGTCAGGTAAGTGTGTATTTTTAGGCATTAAGAGGGACAGATATATGAATGGTCAAGTAAGTGTGTATTTTAAGGCATTAAGAGGGACAGATATATGAATGGTCAAGTAAGTGTGTATTTTTAAGCAATAAGAGGGACAGATATATGAATGGTCAGGTGAGTGTGTATTTTTAGGCATTAAGAGGGACAGATATATGAATGGTCAATTAAGTGTGTATTTTTAGGCATTAAGAGGGACAGATATATGAATGGTCAGGTGAGTGTGTATTTTTAGGCATTAAGAGTGACAGATATATGAATGGTCAAGTAAGTATGTATTTTTAGGCATTAAGATGGACAGATATATGAATGGTCAGGTACATGTGTATTTTTAGGCATTAAGAGGGACAGATATATGAATGGTCAAGTAAGTGTGTATTTGAAGGCATTAAGAGGGACAGATATATGAATGGTCAAGTAAGTGTGTATTTTTAGGCAATAAGAGGGACAGATATATGAATGGTCAGGTGAGTGTGTATTTTTAGGCATTAAGATGGACAGATATATGAATGGTCAAGTAAGTGTGTATTTTTAGGCATTAAGAGGGACAGATATATGAATGGTCAGGTGAGTGTGTATTTTTAGGCATTAAGATGGACAGATATATGAATGGTCAGGTGAGTGTGTAATTTTAGGCTTTAAGAGGGACAGATATATGAATGGTCACGTAAGTGTGTATTTTTAGGCATTAAGAGGGACAGATATATGAATGGTCAAGTAAGTGTGTATTTTTAGGCATTAAGAGGGACAGATATATGAATGGTCAGGTGAGTGTGTATTTGTAGGCATTAAGAGGGACAGATATATGAATGGTCAGGTGAGTGTGTATTTTTAGGCATTAAGAGGGACAGATATATGAATGGTCAGGTGAGTGTGTATTTTTAGGCATTAAGAGGGACAGATATATGAATGGTCAGGTAAGTGTGTATTTTTAGGCATTAAGAGGGACAGATATATGAATGGTCAAGTAAGTGTGTATTTTAAGGCATTAAGAGGGACAGATATATGAATGGTCAAGTAAGTGTGTATTTTTAGGCAATAAGAGGGACAGATATATGAATGGTCAGGTGAGTGTGTATTTTTAGGCATTAAGATGGACAGATATATGAATGGTCAAGTAAGTGTGTATTTTTAGGCATTAAGAGGGACAGATATATGAATGGTCAGGTGAGTGTGTATTTTTAGGCATTAAGATGGACAGATATATGAATGGTCAGGTGAGTGTGTAATTTTAGGCTTTAAGAGGGACAGATATATGAATGGTCACGTAAGTGTGTATTTTTAGGCATTAAGAGGGACAGATATATGAATGGTCAAGTAAGTGTGTATTTTTAGGCATTAAGAGGGACAGATATATGAATGGTCAGGTGAGTGTGTATTTGTAGGCATTAAGAGGGACAGATATATGAATGGTCAGGTGAGTATGTATTTTTAGGCATTAAGAGGGACAGATATATGAATGGTCAGGTGAGTGTGTATTTTTAGGCATTAAGAGGGACAGATATATGAATGGTCAGGTAAGTGTGTATTTTTAGGCATTAAGAGGGACAGATATATGAATGGTCAAGTAAGTGTGTATTTTAAGGCATTAAGAGGGACAGATATATGAATGGTCAAGTAAGTGTGTATTTTTAGGCAATAAGAGGGACAGATATATGAATGGTCAGGTGAGTGTGTATTTTTAGGCATTAAGATGGACAGATATATGAATGGTCAAGTAAGTGTGTATTTTTAGGCATTAAGAGGGACAGATATATGAATGGTCAGGTGAGTGTGTATTTTTAGGCATTAAGATGGACAGATATATGAATGGTCAGGTGAGTGTGTAATTTTAGGCTTTAAGAGGGACAGATATATGAATGGTCAAGTAAGTGTGTATTTTTAGGCATTAAGAGGGACAGATATATGAATGGTCAAGTAAGTGTGTATTTTTAGCCATTAAGAGGGACAGATATATGAATGGTCAGGTGAGTGTGTATTTGTAGGCATTAAGAGGGACAGATATATGAATGGTCAGGTGAGTGTGTATTTTTAGGCATTAAGAGGGACAGATATATGAATGGTCAGGTGTGTATTTTTAGGCATTAAGAGGGACAGATATATGAATGGTCAGGTGAGTGTGTATTTGTAGGCATTAAGATGGACAGATATATGAATGGTCAGGTAAGTGTGTATTTTTAGACATTGAGGACAGATATATGAATGCTCAAGTATGTATTTTAAGGCATTAAGAGGGACAGATACATGAATGGTCAAGTAAGTGTGTATTTTTAGGCATTAAGAGGGACAGATATATGAATGGTCAGGTAAGTGTGTATTTTTAGACATTAAGAGGGACAGATATATGAATGGTCAGGTAAGTGTGTATTTGTAGGCATTAAGAGTGACAGATATATGAATGCTCAAGTAAGTGTGTATTTTTAGGCATTAAGAGGGACAGATATATGAATGCTCAAGTAAGTATGTATTTTTAGGCATTAAGAGTGACAGATATATGAATGCTCAAGTAAGTATGTATTTTTAGTCATTAAGATGGACAGATATATGAATGCTCAAGTAAGTGTGTATTTTTAGGCATTAAGAGGGACAGATATATGAATGGTCAGGTGAGTGTGTATTTTTAGACATTGAGGACAGATATATGAATGCTCAAATAAGTGTGTATTTTTAGACATTAAGAGTGACAGATATATGAATGCTCAAGTAAGTGTGTATTTTTAGGCATTAAGAGTGACAGATATATGAATGGTCAGGTGAGTGTGTATTTGTAGGCATTAAGATGGACAGATATATGAATGGTCAGGTGAGTGTGTATTTTTAGGCATTAAGAGGGACAGATATATGAATGGTCAGCTAAGTGTGTATTTTTAGGCATTAAGAGTGACAGATATATGAATGGTCAGGTAAGTGTGTATTTTTAGGCATTAAGAGGGACAGATATATGAATGGTCAAGTGAGTGTGTATTTTTAGGCATTAAGAGGGACAGATATATGAATGGTCAAGTAAGTGTGTATTTTTAGGCATTAAGAGGGACAGATATATGAATGGTCAGGTAAGTGTGTATTTTTAGGCATTAAGAGGGACAGATATATGAATGGTCAAGTGAGTGTGTATTTATAGGCATTAAGAGGGACAGATATATGAATTTGTCAGGTAAGTGTGTATTTTTAGGCATTAAGAGGGACAGATATATGAATGGTCACGTAAGTGTGTGTTTTTATACATTAAGAGGGACAGATATATGAATGGTCAGGTAAGTGTGTGTTTTTAGACATTAAGAGGGCAGATATATGAATGGTTAGTTACTGGTATGAAAATTCAACAACAAAATCAAACATTCAGATTATTAGAAAGCTTTGATTTATTTTCAGATATATGTATATAACGACTAAAATAAAAAATTTTAAATGATAACAAATGATGATAATTCGCATGATTTCATCGTAACACTACTCGTCATCATCAGATTATGTGCTGTATGTTATATATCTGTATAATAAATTATAGTTCATTATTAACAAGACTTAACGGTTGAATGCTCAAAATTTATTTGAAATTTCTGCCTAGTCAATGTCCATGTACAGGCCCAGAGAATATTTTTGAAAATTTACAACTGGAATGACTGAATCGGTTATCGAGCTTGTCATACCAGTTGTACATTTAAGAAAATACTCTCGCCTTGCAAATGGACACTCCTTAAAAACCATTCAAGAAGCCGGTCAAAGCCTTGGATTGACTATTATACGGTTAACACGATTATTATTATTATTATTATTATTATTATTATTATTAACATAATTATTCATTAACATGTGTTCTATCCCGCTGTTTATGCATCCACAAGGCCAGATAGTCCAGGATTTGGTGACAAGATCCTTGAATCATGTTGAATACAAGAGCAGACAGACAGGATTTGGTGACAAGATCCTTGAATCATGTTGAATACAAGATCAGACAGACAGGAATTGGTAACAAGATCCTTGGATCATGTTGAATACAAGAGCAGACAGACAGGATTTGGTGACAAGATCCTTGGATCATGTTGAATACAACAGCAGACAGACAGGAATGGGTGACAAGATCCTTGGATCATGTTGAATACAAGAGCAGACAGACAGGAATGGGTGACAAGATCCTTGGATCATGTTGAATACAAGAGCAGACAGACAGGAATTGGTGACAAGATCCTTGAATCATGTTGAATACAAGAGCAGACAGACAGAAATGGGTGACAAGATTCTTGGATCATGTTGAATACAAGAGCAGACAGACAGGAATGGGTGACAAGATCCTTGGATCATGTTGAACACAAGGCCAGATAGTGATCTTCACCATCAACTTTTTGTCACCTTGTAAAAAGTTTACAGATTTTTCTGATACTTTTTTAGATGTTTCAAATTTCTTTGGAATTTCCAGATTTCTTCGGACCATATCCAAAGTTGCGACATCATCCTACTGTATGGTCACACATTTTTTTGGGATCAAATTCACACAAAGTCGGAGCAGTAGATGGATCAAGAATTTGATCTGGGTCTTTCATCCGTATCACAGCGAAAGTGGACATCCTCCTGCATGGCAAATTCCTTCATTGTATTAACATTTGAGCCAAATTGGATCAGTAGTTTTTGAGAAGCAGCTCAGCATACATGCACACACGCGCGCACGCACGCACACACACACACACTTCCCCTTACATGGTGAGGGTAATGCGTGTTTGTTGCCAGCTTACACAGTACCATCCTCTTCAGACTGTAACTTAACGCTCTATACAGGACTGAATAATATATTAATTAACCCTTTCATTACCAAACTCATAAGCTACCATACTGGTATGATGTTGAATATTTTGCAAATGATTTGTCAACAGCTTCCAGTCATATCAGTTTCAAAATATTCAACAGTTCAGAATTTGTTGTACTTCGTATGTTATCTTGAAAGGGTTAAATATATTATCATTATTATTATTAAACATAAATAATATGAAATATTAAAAAACATTGGTGCTAAAGGTGGCTATAATTAAACAATATTTACTACGGTACTAACAAGGGGCCTGGATCAGCACCTCAGACCTTCAGGACATTGTTGAACACCAGTAACATTCTACCGTATTCTGGCGTAGATCTCAAGAAAACTAAACAAAACCTTGTGTCTTGCTTGGGCTGTGTGTTATGATAACCACAAATATCTACATACTCATCTCATTATAGATGCTCTTTACAAATATAACACAGATACTGTCAGATCAGTCACAGTATTTAATGTGTAAGATAGTCACGGTATTAAGTATTCTAATAGGAAGCCCTATAGTAATCATCGCGTCTGTCAAAGGTGTATGTCCACTATATCTCGTAAACAGCATATCATACAGAATCGCTTCAGATATTTTAATGAAACTTGGTGTATGCCTCAGTTGATACACATATGTGCCTTTTGTAGAATTCACCATTATAGGTTCAATATTTTGGGTGAAAATGGGCTTTTTAATCCAAAAGCATGATTTTTGTCAATTTCCTCATAAACACCATATCATACAGAATAGCGTAAAATAATTACATTTAATTACATAGTCAATGTATATTATGTTAAACATGCTAAATAAACTATACTAATTTGGCGACATCCTATTAGAGATATGAAAACGTGTTTGTATGTGAATATTTAATGTGATATTAAATCAATAGAACAGCCAGGAATATGACATGCTTGTGAACAATGACAGTTGTCCATACCTGTAACTGTTTATGCAATGAACCTTTCCAGTTTTAGCTATGCCCCGCCCATCTCTAGCTAAGCCGTCACACACACACACCTAGCTCGAGTTTGGATCAATCGATCACTGAACTCACTGACTATCAATTTCCAGAAAACTATACAGGTAAGCTTTTTGAATATATTGAAATTAATTTGACTGGGTGCTGTTGCTGAAATTGCAACAGCAACAAGTCAAATTAGTTTCAAAATATTTGACACAATGTTTTTTTAATTAAATAGTAGACATACAATTTGTACAATGACGTTTAGTCCATCACCAATTATGCATTCGAGATGCACTTATCTATGCCACTCACATATTTTATTATGTCATCCTACACGTCACGTAGTTGAGTATGACGTCATATGATGGATGGATAAACTGGACATGTCCATTGTCTTATGGAATTGGCTTAGCTAAATATGCACCAAGATGCAGAGGTAAATACAAGAAGCACAAAAGTGCTATAATCAGCCAGATAGACTTATGCTGGTTACGAGTCGCAACTAAAAACAACATTCATACTCTGGCTGTACATGTGACTGTCCAGTTTCCTGGCTCTATATGTGACTGTCCAGTTTCCTGGCTGTACACGTGACTATCCAGTTTCCTGGCTGTATATGTGACTGTCCAGTTTCCTGGCTGTACATGTGACTGTCCAGTTTCCTGGCTGTACACGTGACTGTCCAGTTTCCTGGCTGTACATGTGACTGTCCAGTTTCCTGGCTGTGCATGTGACTGTCTAGTATCCTGGCTGTACATGTGACTGTCTAGTATCATCACTGTACATGTGACTATCTAGTTTCCTGGTTGTACATGTGACTGTCCAGTTTCCTGGCTGCACATGTGACTGTCTAGTTTCCTGGTTGTACATGTGACTGTCCAGTTTCCTGGCTGTACATGTGACTATCTAGTTTCCTGGTTGTACATGTGACTGTCCAGTTTCCTGGCTGTACATGTGACTGTCTAGTATCCTCACTGTACATGTGACTGTCTAGTTTCCTGGTTGTACATGTGACTGTCCAGATTGCTGGCTATACATGTGACTGTCCAGTTTAGATGAGCAAAGTTTGGGGGTAGAGATGGGGTGGGGTATGTGAACATATTCATGTACATGTTCATATGATGAATGCTATTCAATAGTTATCATTGTTTACTCCCAAGCCTCATTTCTTAATAACACCAGATTAATGCTACTTGATCAATACTGTAATTTAAATGGATATGTTCTACAATCATGGCTCTGTGATGATAAGTTGTGTAATGTTTCTACAATCATGGCTCTGTGATGATAAGTTGTGTAATGTTTCTACAATCATGGCTCTGTGATGATGAGTTGTGTAATGTTTCTACAATCATGGCTCTGTGATGATAAGTTGTGTAATGTTTCTACATTCATGGCTCTGTGATGATAAGTTGTGTAATGTTTCTACAATCATGGCTCTGTGATGATAAGTTGTGTAATGTTTCTACAATCATGGCTCTGTGATGATAAGTTGTGTAATGTTTCTACAATCATGGCTCTGTGATGATGAATTGTGCAATGTTTCTACAATCATGGCTCTGTGATGATGAGTTGTATAATGTTTCTACAATCATGGCTCTGTGATGATGAGATGTGTAATGTTTCTACAATCATGGCTCTGTGATGATGAGTTGTGTAATGTTTCTACAATCATGGCTTTGTGATGATAAGTTGTGTAACGTTTCTACAATCATGGCTCTGTGATGATAAGTTGTGTAATGTTTCTACAATCATGGCTCTGTGATGATGAGTTGTGCAATGTTTCTACAATCATGGCTCTGTGATGATGAGATGTGTAATGTTTCTACAATCATGGCTCTGTGATGATGAGTTGTGTAATGTTTCTACAATCATGTCTCTGTGATGATAAGTTGTGTAATGTGTCTACAATCATGGCTCTGTGATGATGAGTTGTGTAATGTTTCTACAATCATGGCTCTGTGATGATGAGTTGTGTAATGTTTCTACAATCATGGCTCTGTGATGATGAGTTGTGTAATGTTTCTACAATCATGACTCTGTGATCATGAGTTGTGTAATGTTTCTACAATCATGGCTATGTGATTATGAGTTGTGTAATGTTTCTACAATCATGGCGCTATGACTATGAGTTGTGTAAAGTAGAACATTGTGGTACAGTATTTAAATCATTAGACAAACAATTCTCTATATCTGCACATGTTTTAGTCTGAGAACATGGACACTCAACAGAATACATATATGGAGTTTGTAATATTATATACAATATGTAGCATTACATAAAAATTTGCAATAATATACAATATTTGCAGTATTATATATTTGCAGTATTATACATAATTTGCGGTATTATATGTAATGTACAATGGTATATGGTATTTGCTAACATGACTACACAGATCATGAGGAATGCCATATAGCACTAGCTTTGTATATAAATCTCCACGATAAGGGATTGTCCTGCTTTTGTAGCATTAGTTCTCTACGATAAGGGATTATCCTGCTCTTGTAGCATTACTTCTCTACGATAGATAAGGGATTATCCTGCTCTTGTAGCATTAGTTCTCTACTATAAGGGATTCTCATGTTCTTGTAGGAATATAAATCTCTACAATAGGGGATTATCCTTCTCTTGTAGCATTATTTCTGAGGTAACCTCTTCACTGAATAAAAATCTCCATGATAAGGGATTATCCTGCTCTTGTAGCATTACTTCTGCGGTAACCTTTTCACGAAGCCACTGGGATCTTCTCTGGAAGAAAAGCAAATAATGATTCATGTTTATTCTGGATAAATGATACAGGATTAACACACATTACAGCGAATTCTGAATCCTACCATCCAACCATCTCTAGTTGAAATTGCCCTATTAACACCAAATACCCTTCTCTATGCACCCTTCTCCATGCACTTATTCAACACAGTTTAGTCAAGCTCCCTTCAGTACATTGTAAATTATCATGGGAGACATTTTTTTAAAAACATTTAAATTTCCTTTGACCTTTTGACTCCAAAATTGAGATACTGTAAGCCAAACCACCATCCCAAGTTTTTTGAAAATCTCATTAGTAGAATGAGCTGTCGTGGTACATGGACGCACACACACTCACCCAAATACACACACACACACACATGCATGCACACATTCACACCCAAACACGCACGCAATCACACACCAAAACACGCATGCACGCACACACCCAAACACTCACAGCTCTTACTTCTCTTGACACTTCATGGTGAGACTAAATTTGTTTCAAAATCTATTGATTAACATAAACATGGAGAATGATAGTATACTGTTTAGAAAAGCCTTTTTACATGAGTGTAGTAGCTGCCTAAACATCCACATGAATATACTCAAGTTCCTGGGGAGAGGGGTTGAATGGATTCTTGCAGTCAACAGTTTTCACTATCACTTTCCTATTTTACATTTTATCCCTTTTCATTTTGGCTCTCTCAAACATGGTTTCACATGCTGATTTTCACATAGGTTAAAATTCATGTGTCTCTAAGGTTAGGACTGTCTAAGGCAATGAGTCTCAATTATATTGTCTTCAAAGTAATCTGTGTATAGTAATTATAAGTCATGTCACAGAGCAGTGTATATGTGGATGAGTGCACATGTGTGGATGTGTATGTGTGTGGATGTCTGCCTATACATGCGTGCATGTGTGTTTGTGAATGTGGGTGTGTGTGCCTGTCCAAGCATGTACGGATGAGTGCACATGTGTGTAAGTGTGTGCGGTCAGGCATGCATGTGTTTCTGTGTGTGTGTGCGTGTGTGCGTGCGTGCGTGTGTGTGTGTGGATGATGTGTGTTTCTTTGTGCTGGTGTGTGTGTGTGTGTGTGTGTGTGTGTGCGTGCATGCGTGTGTGCATTGTGCGCGTGTTGTGTGTGCGCACGTGTGTATGTGTGTGTGCGTGCGTGTGTGTGTGTGTGTGTGTGTGTGTGTGTGTGTGTGTGTGTGTGTGTGTCTTTGTGTGCAAGTCTGTGTGTCTTTGTGTGCAAGTTTTTGTGGCAATGTGTGCGTGTGTGCGTGCATGTGTCTTTGTGTGTCAATGTGTGCATGCGTGCATGTATGCTATATGATCTTCTCTCTAGCACTCACAGAATGTCCTTCTTAGTGATTGTTAGACCAGCCGCCATCATTTCAGCCGCTTGAGATACGATAGGATCATGGTTTAAACTGGCTACAGCCACAACGTCTTCACCCCTGAGAGAGACAACATATAACCAAATACAGCTAATATTTAAATACTTGTGATAGCTAAGTATTTAATATTAATCGTAATTAATTAAGATATCATTTTCACTGGTGTGCATTAATCTTTTGTTTAATGAAGATTTTGACCTGAATCACAATATTTGAGGACTATTACAGAATTATCCCCTTAATACTCAATATTTGTTAAGTAAATTGAAACTTTGACTTAATGTATGTCCATCAGCAGGCCAAGAGAAGACAATTTTTGAAAATTTACTATTGAAATGACTTAGATTGATTATCGCGCCAGTCATTATAGCGATATATTTTCAAAACATGTCTCTCTTAGCATGAAAATGGACACAGAGACCACTAGAGACAGATTTTGGCCGACTACCATAAAAGTGTTCACTGTTTTACTAAAGCTACCTATTCTGGAGTTGTGAGGGACAGAACATGGGTTCTGGAGTTGTGATGGAGAGAATATTGTCACAAACAATTCTGGAGTTGTGAAGGAGAGAACATTGTCACAAACAATTCTGGAGGTTGTGATAGAGAAAATATTGTCACAAACAATTCTGGAGTTGTGAGGGAGAGAACATTGTCACAAACAATTCTGGAGTTGTGATGGAGAGAATACTGTCACAAACAGTTGTGAAGGAGAGAACATTGTCACAAACAATTCTGGAGTTGTGATGGAGAGAATATTGTTACAAACAATTCTGGAGTTATGAGGGAGAGAACATTGTCACAAACAATTCTAGAGTTATGAGGGAGAGAACATTGGCACAAATAAATCTTGAGTTGTAAAGGAGAGAACATTGTCACAAACAATTATCGCGCCAGTCATTATAGTGATATATTTTCAAAACTTGTCTTCTCTTAGCCTGAAAATGGACATTTTCCAAAAACCACTACAGAATTTTGGCCGACTACCATAAGTGTTCACTGTTCTACTAAAGCTACCTATTCTGGAGTTGTGAGGGAGAGAACATGGGTAGAGACAATTCTGGAGTTGTGAGGGAGAGAACATGGGTACAGACAATTCTGGAGTTGTGATGGAGAGAATACTGTCACACACAATTCTGCAGTTGTGAAGGAGAGAACATTGTCACAAACAATTCTGCAGTTGTGAGGGAGAGAACATTGTCACAAACAATTCTGGAGTTGTGATGGAGAGAATACTGTCACAAACAATTCTGGAGTTGTGAGGGAGAGAACAGTGTCACAAACAATTCTGGAGTTGTGATGGAGAGAATACTGTCACAAACAATTCTGCAGTTGTGAAGGAGAGAACATTGTCACAAACAATTCTGGTGAGTTGTGAGGGAGAGAACATCGTCACAAACAATTCTGGAGTTGTGATGGAGAGAATACTGTCACAAACAATTCTGGAGTTGTGAGGGAGAGAACATTGTCACAAACAATTCTGGAGTTGTGATGGAGAGAATACTGTCATAAACAATTCTGGAGTTGTGAGGGAGAGAACATTGTCACAAACAATTCTGGAGTTGTGAGGGAGAGAACATTGTCACAAACAATTCTGGAGTTGTGAGGGAGAGAACATGGTTACAGACAATTCTGCAGTTGTGATGGAGAGAACCTGGGTACAGATACAACCTTTGTCTTGTTATTTGCTTAATATAAATGTCCTTTCAGATAACATACTTGATATAGAAAGCAGCAAATTTAAGTTCATCTGCGTAACCGTGTACGAGGACATCATCATAGCCAGCAGAGTAACCTAAAAATACAGAATAATCAAGATAACATAGCCAGTGATGGAACCTGAATATAACAGTCAATACATCATAGCCAGTGGCAGAACCTGAATATAACAGTCAATACATTATAGCCAGTGGCGGAACCTGAATATAACAGTCAATACATTATAGCCAGTGGCGGAACCTGAATATAACAGTCAATACATCATAGCCAGTGGCGGGACCTGAATATAACAGCCAATACATCATAGCCAGTGGCGGAACCTGAATATAACAGTCAATACATCATAGCCAGTGACAGAACCTGAGTATAACAGTCAATACATCATAGCCAGTGGCGGAACCTGAATATAACAGTCAATACTTCATAGCCAGTGACAGAACCTGAGTATAACGGTCAATACATCATAGCCAGTGGCGGAACCTGAATATAACAGTCAATACATTATAGCCAGTGACAGAACCTGAGTATAACAGTCAATACATCATAGCCAGTGACAGAACCTGAGTATAACAGTAAATACAACTGTTAGTAAAGTCTAGTACTACAGTGAATTTCCCCTAGAGAAATATATCAGACATTAGTGTACCTTGTGTGTCACAAGGGGAACACCTCACATTGTTAAAATAATAATCTCTCATCTTATTGCTCAGTCACATTTCCACATGGTCACCACATTTCCACATGGTCACCACATCTACACATGGTCACATCTACACATAGTCACCACATCTACACATGGTCATCACATCTACACATGGTCACCACATCCACACATGGTCACCTCATCTACACATGGTCACCACATCTACACATGGTCAACTCATTTACACATGGTCACCTCATCTACACATGGTCACGACATCTACACATGGTCACCACATCTACACATGGTCATCACATTTCCACATGGTCACGACATCTACACATAGTCACCACATCTACACATGGTCACCACATCTACACATGGTCACCACATTTCCACATGGTCACCACATCTACACATGGTCACCTCATCTACACATGGTCACCACATCTACACATGGTCGCCAGATCTACACATGGTCACCACATCTACACATGGTCACCACATCTACACATGGTCACCTCATCTACACATGGTCACCACATCTACACATGGTCACCTCATCTACACATGGTCACCACATCTACACATGGTCACCTCATCTAGACATGGTCACCACATCTACACATGGTCACCTCATCTACACATGGTCACCACATCTACACATGGTCACCTCATCTACACATGGTCACCTCATCTACACATGGTCACCACATCTACACATGGTCACCTCATCTACACATGGTCACCACATCTACACATGGTCACCTCATCTACACATAGTCACCACATCTACACATGGTCACCACATTTCCACATGGTCACCACATCTACACATGGTCACCAAATCGACACATCGTCTCCGCATCAACAAATGGTCACCACATCTACACATGGTCACCACATCTACAAATGGTCACCACATCTACACATGGTCACCACATCTACAAATGGTCACCTCATCTACACATGGTCACCACATCTACACATGGTCACCACATCTACACATGGACACCTCATCTACACATGGTCACCACATCTACATACCAATACCTCAAGTTTTCACATTGCAACTCTACAGATGTAAAATTGGCACATCAACAAAAATTAATTGCTTGTCCTGCAGCTTCTGAGCATTTGAACTTTTGACATTTCTTTAATGGAATTGTATTTTAAATATAAACTCTGAAAAAAAAGTAAATGATCTGTGTTCATATTCACGCAATGACCCCGTCCAGTAAGTGCATGTGTACCTGTATATCTGACACTTTTGCCATACTGGACGGTCCAGAAGAATGGCACACTCCTCAGATCTTTGCTCTTGCCAAGCATGTTAAAGGCAGCCACTCGACCTGCAAATAATCATGTAATTATTTCAATGGCTAAATAACTATACACCCAGCAAACGTCATTATCTCGATGTCTAAATAACTATACACCCAGCAAACATCATTATCTCAATACCTAAATAATTATACGCCCAGCAAAGATCATTATCTCAATGCCTAAATAACTATACACCCGGCAAACATCATTATCTCAATGCTTTAATAGCTATACATACAGCAAACATCATTATCTCGCTGTCTAAATAACTATACACCAAGTAAACAGCCTTATCTCATTGCCTAAATAACTATACACCCAGCTAACATCATTATCTCAATGTCTCAATAACTATACACCCAGCAAACATCATTATCCCAATGCCTAAATAACTATACACCCAGCAAACATCATTATTACAATGCCTAAATAACTATACACCAAGCAAACATCATTATCCCAATGCCTAAATAACTATACACCCAGCAAACATCATTATCCCAATGCCTAAACAACTATACGCCCAGTGAACATCATCATCTCAATGTCTAAATAACTATACGCCCAGCAAATATCATTATCTCAATGTCTAAATAACTATACACCCAGCAAACATCATCATCTCAATGTCTAAATAACTATACGCCCAGTGAACATCATCATCTCAATGTCTAAATAACTATACGCCCAGTGAACATCATCATCTCAATGTCTAAATAACTATACGCCCAGTGAACATCATCATCTCAATGTCTAAATAACTATACACCCAGCAAACATCATTATCTCAATGTTTAAATAACTATACACCCAGCAAACATCATTATCTCAATGTTTAAATAACTATATGCCCAGTGAACATCATTATCTCAATGTCTAAATAACTATACGCCCAGTGAACATCATCATCTCAATGTCTAAATAACTATACACCCAGTGAACATCATCATCTCAATGTCTAAATAACTATACACCCAGTGAACATCATTATCCCAATGTCTAAATAACTATACACTCAGCAAACATATTTAATTTCTGCTAAGCACATCTTTAGCAATCCTTCTGCACCCACCCACCCTTTAATTCTGCATGATTTATTTTAGAGATGTGTTCGATAATTTATAATATAAATTGAAGGTCTGTATTTACCTTTAAAATATGAGATATACCATCTGAGAGGAGCTAGATTTAGAAAATTTACCAAAGGGAGGCAGCTGCCCCACATACCCCTCATTTATTTAACCCCTCTCCCCACATTCCCAGAAAATTTATTTAACCCCTACCCCGACATTCCCAGAAAATATTTTGTGGTTGTGCTCTCTAATAGAAAGCTATATCCCCAAACCATGAAGCATGAGACCCAAAGCTGTCTTATCACTTTGCCTGATATTACAAAATCAATTTAATTCTCGGTAAACTATGTTATTACAAGCTGCACCAGAGATGCAGTTAGGCAAACTGAACACTGCTAGTTCTAATAGAAACTGCACCTTTACATTGACAATATACACGCCAGTCTTACCGTGATGATGGGCCATTTGCCAGTGACCAATAACAGCAGGAACATCGCCGTGGGTGAAGAGTGGAAATTCTGTTACATCACCGGCCGCAAAAACATCACTTTTATTTGTCCTCATATTCTGTGAAAAAACCCACAAGCATGGTTAATATTGTACATCTGATTGTATATGATTAGTTATTGTTTGAAGTTAGTTTTCACACATGAAATTAAACTTCATCCTTGATAGAGGGACCCATTTCTAGCTATGCCCCGGCCAGTTCTAAGCTCCGCCTATTTTCTGTGCATTGGAATCAATTTATATACTTTGAATCCTGATCTCCCAGAATCCTACTTTCAAGGTAAATATACACCATATGGCAGCAACAGCGCCCGGTCCAATGAATTTCAAAATATTCAACAGAATATTTATTAAATACAAAATATTAAACAGAATGTTTATTAAACAGTAAAGCCATACAATTCATGTACTTGACAGACTTTTAAATGTTCATGAGGGAGCTAGATACATCACTATGTATTGTGACGTCATGCTACATGACATAATTGAGTATGACATCATATACTTGAGTGACATATCTGATCCCTTCATTATTTTGCTTTGATGGACTAGTGTTCATAACCCTCTGTGTCAAATGTTCTAGATAGGAATGCGCAGTATATAGGAGAAAACATAAAGCAACTAGATGTCACTAGATGTATACTGTCACTCAAGTATCTGATGTCATAATATATGTCACAGCTGACCTAGATCTAGTTTTCTTGAAAATGGCATTCTGGGAATTCAGGGTTCAAACTGCTAAAACCAATTCAAATGTGCATACACAGCTGGCGGATCTTAGCTAGAAATAGGTGTGGCATAGCTAGAAATGGGCATGGCATAGCTAGAAATGGGCGTGGCATAACTAGAAATGGGTGTGGCATAGCTAGAAATTGGTGTGGCATAGCTAGAAATGGGAGTGGCATAGCTGGGAACAGATGGGGCATACTTAGAAATTATGGCATGGCATAGCTAGAAATGGGTGTGGCATTGCAAGAAATGGGTGTGGCATAGCTAGAAATGGTAGCTGGAAATGGGCGTGGCATATATACAAACGGGCAATGGCATAGCTAGAAATGGGAGTGGCATACCTAGAAATGGATACTGCTATTGCTTACAGACACAAGTTATTAATTACATGTGTGCCACACTTTGTTGGATTGCTCTAAATAATACTATCATTTGCAAACTTTATAATACAGGTGGTTCATCTTAAGAGTAATTGTATTTTTTTGACACTTTCAAACATAAACATGCTTCATAATGACATAATGAGTGACTGACCTTATCTACACACACATATCCCTGCTTGTTCATTTCAATACCAGAGTCCTTCACAAAGTCAGAAGATGGAACTACACCTGAAAGGCGACAAACAACAAATACAGGTAGTGGAATTAAATGTCATGATTACCTGTATACATATGCTAACACACACACGCACGCACGCACACACACATATGCGCTTACACAACGCACACTCGCACACATACAGTATACTCCTATTTCACGCTTCCACTGTACATCCTAATGTAATAAAGATGACAATCAACAATTACTGATCTATGCCAGCAATTGTTTGCATTGTGACCATGATTAGTGTTTTGAAATTCCATATCTAGGTCATCACAACCTTGACGTTTTGAAATCAAACCTAAACTCAATGGTTGGAATTCAATAAGGAGATTTAAACCCGGCTTAGCCTAAACCTGGTAACAGATAACAAAGTAAATGTATATAGATAGCATCATATCCCCACCTTTCATTGTTGGTTTGAGAGTTAGGTCACACCCCCAGCAAGGGGAGTGGCCTAAATGCCAAAATATGGGCATTCCTAAGTGGGTGGGGCATCATAGAGCCCTCCCACTTCTAAAGGGTGCTCATAATTTGATATTTAGACTACACACCCTGTAGGGTGTGTGGTCTGGGTATCAACCAATACAATTTGGGAGCTATCCCCCTATTGACAATACTATCCTTGCAATTACTTATTGAATTCCTACCAACAGCACAAGTCATGTATGTGCACATGTTAATATTCTACACTTAAGGCAGCAGTTCATATTATAAAAGAGATATTGCTGAAAGAATTTTGCACTTGCATATAATATATCTTAATGTATGTATATTTTGATCAGTTGATGTGAAATATGTCTGGTTTTCTATCATTCTTCACACAGCATGATGTAGGCATAGGAAGATAAACAGGAAGACTAAAATACCATCTTACCAACACCGAGGAGACAGACATCAGCGCGCAGTCTGGTGCCATCAGTAAGGAGGACCTCTGTGACCTTGTTGCCATCGCCGACAAACTCTGCCACACCAGCATTCATATAGAATTTGACATTCTTTTCTTCATGAAGCTAAGGATAGAAAGGAAACATAAACCTATCATATGACAATACAGTTGATTTTAAAAGTTAGTCTCAGAGATGTTTACATTTATTTACTGAACTCTGATATATATTTGATATAGATATAAAAACTGTACATACACTCTAAATTTATGGAATTTAAAACAACTTGCAGGTATGGGTGTCTGCCCAATCATAGCAGGAATGTTTGGCAAAAGATGGAAATATTTAGGCTAATTAAAGATGTTTCATTACTCTGAATGATGGACGTGACCTCAGTGCATCTAAGTTTCAAGATGGACAGATATGGGAATTACTGCATATATTGGATTTTATTTTTTAAAAGATGAAATCCAGGAGGCCTCCTAAACTGCATTTAACAAGAAATTGTTCAATTTGGGCAAACAAGTTGGAAGATGAATGTATTTCAGGTGGTTATTGGATCATAGATAATCAAACCTGTGTTAAAATTCCTGATCAAATAATGTGTGATGGATGAAGAGAAGGTTGGAACATCAGCTAAATTGATGTCATTACCATACTTACAATTCATCAATCTGGTAATTTCCTCAAGGGAAGTAACTCTTAACATGTAGGAGTTGTCTCCCTTATCACTTGTACGCGCAATAACACCACCAAGTTCAATGGAGAAAATTTTAAATAGTGTGTTGGTAAAGTATGTAAAAACTATCAAGTGTTTATGATAGTATCACCTGCATTAAGTGACCACCTTATGGAGCATAAGCACTGGAGGGATCTGATCTGTAACTCAAGAATCTGATGACATAATCAAAATATGTCACTTGTCCTACACGACAGAGGCACGGGTCTAACAGTAACTGCATGAACTGGATGTTTTTTATGGATATACAACTAAATAAATAAAAATTTGTGGAATATTTTGAAACTAATTTGACTCAGAGCTGTTGCAGCCTATTGCAGCAACAGCTCCCAGTCAAATTATATTAAAAATATTTAACAGATTAACTGCATAGTTACCTTGAAATTGAGATTCAGGGTTCAGTGTTAAAATTGATTCCAACGTGCGTACAAGGTGGGCGGGGCATAGCAAGAAATGGGTGGGGCATAGCAAGAAATGGATCGCTCTATTGGCCACTATAGAGAGATGGTCTCTTAATACAAACAGCTTGCTATAGAATATGGAGTTTGGAATTCATAGTTAGTGGGTCCCTCAGACATGTAGATGTTTAAATGTCTGAAAGAACCACCGTCACTCTTCTCTTAGCAATGTTGATATCTAGATTCATCTCCTAGCAATATTGGCATTCTAGAGACAGATATAATCATTTGTCTTCAACAATGTTGAGATCTAGGAGAAAGATAATGGCTGAAATGGACAAGCAGGTCATGAGACATGGTACTGACATAAGAATCCATTCTAGCCAAGAGAATAAAGCAAACCAAATCCATCCAATTGAGAGATCTCTTTCTAGCTAATCTCCGCCCATCTATAGCTAATCTCTGCCCATCTATAGCTAAGTTCCACCAATGGTTTGTCCTAGTTGGGTTCATTTATATTCTTTGAGGCTAGAATCCAAATTTGAGGTAACTATACAGGTAAACCTTTGAATATTTTGAAACTAATTTGACTGGGTGCTGCTATGGACAATCGCAGCAACAGAGTCCAGACAAATTAGTTTCAAAATAATCAACCAAATGTTTATTAACTAGCAAATCCATCAAAGACATGCAATTTGTACACTTGAGAGACTATTCAATGTTCATGATGCAGCTGGATTTGTCATTCATTGTGCATTATTATTGCGCCCTCAGCTTACATGTGACCTAATTTATTATGGCATCATATACATGAGTGACAGATAGTATCTCTCCATTGGTTTTCAAATGATTGAGCAGAAGCTTAAAGGACAATTCCGGGATTGGTAAAAGTGTACTTTATTTGAAAGACTATTATATGACTAACATATTGGATCCTAAATAAAAACAATAGACAAATAACACGAGTAAGTAAACATGGGATTATTTTATCTCCCGGGCGGCGCCATTTTCTTACAATGAGAGCGAGATTTCACGATATCCTGATGTCATCCCCACACCAACGCTATCTTTGCCGAGCACGCAGGCTGTACAGTAAATATGTATATGCATGGAGGCCTAACATGTGCTAATTTGTAATCGTTAGGACATTGTCCAGTTAAGCTAGTAAGTTTTTCAAGTAATTCTAGTATCCGCAGTCGGTCGGGAATCGTTAACCCCTAGACCGCTAAAGCATAGATTCCATTTTCTCTATCCTATCAGAATGTGTTCATTTTGGTAACAATGCTGCTTAAGTCATTGATGTGCACGACAGCAACATTTTCTTTTCAAAATGTACCCGGCACTATCTCAGTAAGTAGGCTATTACGTATTTTACACCATGAGATAAGGGTTAAATGAAGTGGTACACTTGACACGTGCACATTGTCAAATTACTCAGCTGACTCAAGATATCGTTATAGCGTGCATGTGTCGCGGGCAGTGTAAATATATATTCCAAGAAAACATATGATATGATATTGCCGAAACCACAGAACTGAGTGTAATAATTCTGATACCTACCGGTAGCTGAAAATTTGAAGATTTATCCAATGCTAGGGATGTTAGAATCGGCCTAGTGGTTCAAAAGATACACTCTGCGGGAAAAACTAAGTCAGCAATATTTCAGACAAAAATTTCAAAATTTCAGGATGCACTCTATCCATCATCCCATATCAGAATGAGCATTACAGCTACAATGACAGCATTTGCTGTGCCGAAGCTTTAGAATGTTATCACATAATGGGAAAAATTCCATCAAAATATCTTAATTATTGAAATTACTACAGTTTGCCGGGAAACATTGATAGGCGATGAAAATTCCCAGATTTTATGTCAAAATGTTAATTCATTTGGTGATAGCTCTGGCAATATTCATGTGAGCAAAATTATAATTGGTCAGGCAAATAGCAATTTCTTTCAGCTTTAAGCACACTCCAATTTAATGACAATACGCAAAGATAGAGTCTGCGAGACAAACGCCATCTCATACTGAATTTTACCAAAAAAGGATAACATATTCTCAGATCGTATCTTAGATGAATAATTTTTTTATACATTCCAGTCTTTTGAACCTCTTGTCCGATATTAACATCCATTATATCATATTAATCCCGAGGTCGGCACCTATTTAGAGATCCTAGAATCATTGGAATCACTTCAGCGGCTCTTGCTATTATCATTTTTGTATACTTCCTTAAAATATATACCCGCATCTATTGGCCTCGCTCCTCTAGTCATAGCAATAGCGGTGGTGCGGGGATGACGTCGCTAGACGCGATAAAATGGCAGCGCCAATTTTACCTACTTTATCTAGCGATAGTTGGTTACGCTCTTTCTATCTGGTTATTATTCTGGCGCAATTTCATTAAACATGTAATAATCTTTCAAATAAAGCACACTTTTTATCATCCCAGAATTGTTCTTTAATGGTGACTTTATAAACTTAAAGTACATTCAATTCACTGCATGTAGCAACGAGTATGTAAAGTTTCCTCACATAAACACATTATTCTTATTATTGCATGTAGCAATGAGTATGTAAAATTTCCTCACATAAAACACATTATTCTTCTAGAACTCTAAGGTAAATATGGACAAATATGTTTAATAACTGTGTCGTTGATATATTTTTCAATTGGACTGCTATGAGGTGTCTATTTTGGAAACAATGTTGCTGACAGCTGTTGCGTTTTAGCTTTTGACCCTAAAATTGCCCGCTGTCTTCGGGACCTCACGGGTAGCCCACAATCCGAGTTTGGGGAAGATCCATCCAGTAGAAGCAGTTATTGAAAAATGCGGGGAAAATATCGATTTTGAAAACATTGTTTCTGAAAGCTGTTGCGTTTTAGCTTTTGATCGCAAAATGGGCACACACTTTTGGGGCCCCACTGGTAAGCCTCCTGCAAAATATAGAGAGGATCCCTCCTGTAGAACCAAGGTTATTAAAAAATGTCTATATAACTAACTTTTGGAACACTCAAGGTTTCGGGGTAATACAATGCACTTGATAGAGTCTTACTGTTTACTATTGTTTATACAGATATTACGTCTCTGTTACTTTGTTATTATTTGTTATTTTTCGGTAAACTAGGGTATGCACACCAGTTTCTTCTCATGAGAAATTAGTTTATTTACAAAATAGTCCTACTGGAAAGAGCCTAGGACAATTTTAACCTTTTCATCTTGAATCCGGCCATGACTGCCCTCAAACAGCGCTCATATCGCATGCCCATTTGTTGGCAAAGTAAAGAATACTTTTGAAGATCCAGCCATTCCAGTGGTAAATTCTCAAAAACAGTCTTCTCATGGCTTCCTAATGGACATTCAATAAGGAAATATTTGGAATTTCTTGACCAAATTTAGACATTAAAGAGTTAAATATGTTTAGACAACTTGATCCCCTCAAAATGGTGAGACTACACATCTTGATCCCCTCAAAATGTAGAGACTACACATCTTGATCCCCTCAAAATGCAGAGACTACACATCTTGATCCCTTCAAAATGCCGAGAGTACACATCTTTATCCCCTCAAAATGGCGAGACTACACATCTTGATCCCCTCAAAATGGCAAGACTACACATCTTGATCCCCTCAAAATGGTGAGACTACACATCTTGATCCCCTCAAAATGGGGAGACTACCCATATCTTGATCCCCTCAAAATGGTGAGACTACACATCTTGATCCCCTCAAAATGGGGAGACTACACATATCTTGATCCCTCAAAATGGCGAGACTACACATCTTGATCCCCTCAAAATGTTGAGACTACACATCTTGATCCCCTCAAAATGCCAAGACTACACATCTTGATCCCCTCAAAATGGCGACACTACACATCTTATAACGGCTATGACCTGGGACGATGCAAACCACCAACATATTATAGGGACAACATCTAACATGTGTCTGAGAACTTAGTTTCCGATGTAGTTATAAATGTGAGAAGAATGAGTTTCTAAAAAAAAGATCAATTTAATGCATATGGCACATGGATTTTATGGAACAACGCTGTAAAAATTTGTTGAAATCATGTAAGTGATTACATAATAAAGTATAATCTTCAAAGTTTTCAAAGTAATTCAATATTAAGAGGAACAACAATGGGAGATTGTTGAAATCTACACACCACACACCCCATCACAGAATGGATCAATGTAGCATGGAAGAAAAACTGGCACAGCATATTGCTCTCATGCTTGTTTATTTATATATGTAAATATGTACTCCACTGATCATATTCACTCAGACATAAACGCCATATTATTAGAAATAAATGTAATCAAAATTTCCTCAATTATGATACCATGAACTTGACATCAGACCTTCAATCCCTAAATTAATAGTGTGCCTCTAAACCCAAAAGGACAACACATGCCTGTCAGTAGAATGGGTGTTCAGAAATGAAATGTAATTTCTTTAATTGGATCACGGTGACCTTGACCATTGACGTCTAGATTTCAAAATTAATAGGATTCTTCAGATCCCAGAGAATAACAAACAGGGCCAAGTGTGTTGTAGATCCATCCATGAAAACTTGAGTTTTCACATGGTAAAATACAACTGAATTTGAAATGATGTCAAAATTTTAAGCTAATATTTTAATTTGTTAAATATACTTGTTTAAGCCTTTAACACTTATATCAGCCAACAACAGCTTCTGCAGTGGTCCTGAGAAGTGTCTATTTACAGACCAACAGAAGACTATTTTGGCCTAATAACCGAGCCAGCCATTCCGGTGGTAAATTAAAAAAATAGCCCTATCTTCGTCTGCAAATGTATATTTTGTATGAGAAAATTTAAATTTTCTTGAACAAATTTGAGTGTTAAAGCATTAATTCAGTTTTAGATAGCTACATGTGGTAGAACATCTTGTGTACGAAATTTGAAATATGAGCTTCCATGCATTAATGATTGGGCGTGACGCAGTTCTTAAACTGTTCTGCTTTTTCGACAATCGAATGCAATATATAGCTTACTCAAGAACAAAGGTCACACCAAGCACGACCTTTGCTCTCACATCATTCATTATTATATACACGTGTTAAAGTTTGAGTGAAGTTTGAATTACCTTCTGAAGCTTTTGGCCTATTTCTTTACCAAGTACGGAAGCAAAAGGGGCAGGCCCTCTTATAATCTGAGTGACAGATTGGGCTTTGCTCCAAAAATAAGCAGCAAATTCCGTACCTGATAAAAATAGATATTAACAATATCCCTGAAATATAAAATACCATTTTACTGCGGAATTGTCAGTGAGCATTATTCCATTGCACATAGCAGGAATACTTGTGATAATTTTTTAAATGGCGTTCCCCCAAGGTTTTGTTGATGGTAACAGTTCGCAGCAACTATTTTGAAAATTAGCACTAGTACAGTAAATAAATATATGAGCTTGCATTGGTTATCATATACAGTACAGTGATTAAATAAGTTCACAAGTTTCCAAAATAAACCCAGAAACAGGTTAGTTGTAAGTAAGGTTCTGCTGAATATTTGAAACATAATTGGTTTGGAAGACATTGCTGCCTATTGTTGCCTTAGGCACCAATGTCTTCCAATACAATTATGCTCCAAATATTCAACAGTATGTTTTATATTGTTTTGAAATATGTTTTAACTTATTTCTGATCTGTACTGTATGGAAGAATGGGTGAGTGGCGCATTCTCTCTGCTTACAAGCATTTGGCGGAAGCAAAATAACGATGAAATGATAACACAAATATGGTAATAATAAACAATAATGCTGAGAATTTAGATTTGAATTAGGCATCAAGCGGTGGTTTACAGCAGTGAGCACGACAGCAACACGCATAGAGGACAGCAGCATTGAGCAGAGAAAATGTCCAGGCTGGTAATTAGCTTAAAAACAGCCAATCTGCAGCAGCATACCTTTTGTATCGTCGACCCGATTGTCTTGCCCAATGTTTGTTCAAATGGGATGCTAATAATGTCAACTAGGGTTACAGAACGTGAGGTTTCAGCGAGACCAGCTGTTACTTCCATGCCTGAAGACGGAGATCATTATACTGTATGCATGCAGTACAAAACAAGAGCTAAAACAGGCCACTAACCATCTAACACCAATAAAGCATGCATGAGCTACGCAGTTAGGTAATCAATGTCAACATATGGTGCAAAAACATCATACACATATTCTTGTACTCACATGCACGCACTCACATACATACACGTGCATGCATGGCTCCACTCCATAACTGAATACCTGTCCAGAATTTTTTAATAATGAAAAATGGCAAATAGTGCATGATATATTGTCACTATTTCCTTAAATATTAAAATTCTGTGATTAGCAATCCACAGTTCATCTGGTAGTAACACAGTATTTTATCTGAAAGCCAGAGCATACCCACATGTACCTGTCAGAGACCAAAACACAAGGAAGATAACGTGCCACTTCACGGTTAAGTAGAGTTATGGGAGAGTAGACACTAGGGTTCCCAACCCGGTACTTCATCTGACAGAGAAACATGTTGCATCAGAGGGGGCATCACTTTCAAATTATTCTAAAATCCAATTTATACTGGGATCAAAGATTCCTCTAGCAACCAGAAACAGCTGCTTAGGGCATGTGTGATAAGTCAACTCTCCTCACCAAACAACAAAATCTCCCCAATGTTGTGCAACAAAACTTTATTGTCTGTTAGACTCTCTGAACAAAGATGGGAAATATTCAAGTCACGTTTGCATGACTGTGCACAATTGAATAAAAGTAAATGCAGGGAGCTCAAGCTAGGGGCTGACAACCGACGACAGATGGAAATGGAAATGTTAGGTGTAGAGGTGTGGATGTTTCTTCAAATCTTAATAAACTGTAGCAAAATAAATCTGTTACATGGAACATAGATGCATTACTAGTCTCGACGTCATTTCTGTTTCACAATTCATTAAAAGTTTGACTTCTAGAGTCCAAAACGTGCTTCCTTGACTTTCTTCTGACATGGCCACAAAACCTCAAAATCTGTTGAGAAGATTGTTTGTAACATAACCTTACCAGAAAGCACACACAGCTGCTAGAGAGTACATTTCATGAATAGATGCAGTAATTTATCTTTGCTCTGAAATAATATGGAATTGGTGACTGGCAACAGATATGAAAGGATGGCCATTAATTCCAAGAGGTCTGTGAACCAAATCTTGCTCTATCATAGAGGATTTACAAAATGTAACATATTTTTTCCCCACTTTACCATGGTGAGGACTTTCTGAAATAGCATGGACAAAGGGGAGACAAGCCAGCATTGTGGCAGTGTTCTTTGTGAAAGACAATGCATAAAGGGAGACAAATTGTTATTGTGGCAGTGTATTTTGTGGAAGAAAATGGATAAAGGGAGACAAGTCGTTATTGTGGCAGCGTATTTTGCGGAAAAGTATAAACAAAGGGGAGACATCCTTTATTGTGACAGTGTACGTTGTGTTAGAGAATGAACAAAGGGGAGACACGCCTTTATTGCGGCAGTGTTTGTTGTGGAAGAGAATTAACAAAGGGGAGACAAGCCTTTATTGTGGCTGTGTACATTGTGGAAGAGAGTGAACAAAGGGGAGACAAGCCTTTATTGTGGCTGTGTACTTTGTGGAAGAGAATGGACAAAGAGGAGACGACACACCTTTATTGTGGCAGTGTATGTTGTGGAAGAGAATGAACAAAGGGGTGACAAGCCTTTATTGTGGCAGTGTACATTGTGGAAGAGAATGAACAAAGGGGAGACAAGCCTTTATTATGGCAGTGTACTTTGTGGAAAAGAATGGATAAAGGGGAGACAAGCCTTTATTGTGGATGCGTACGTTGTGGAAGAGAATGGATAAAGAGGAGACACCAAGCCTTTATTGTGGCAGTGTACATTGTGGAAGAGAATGAACAAAGGGTAAACAAGCCTTTATTGTGGCAGTGTACATTGTGGAAGAGAATGAACAAAGGGTAAACAAGCCTTTATTGTGGCTGTGTACATTGTGGAAGAGAATGAACAAAGGGTAAACAAGCCTTTATTGTGGCAGTGTACATTGTGGAAGAGAATGAACAAAGGGTAAACAAGCCTTTATTGTGGCTGTGTACATTGTGGAAGAGAATGAACAAAGGGGTGACAAGCCTTTATTGTGGCAGTGTACATTGTGGAAGAGAATGAACAAAGGGTAAACAAGCCTTTATTGTGGCTGTGTACATTGTGGAAGAGAATGAACAAAGGGTAAACAAGCCTTTATTGTGGATGTGTACATTGTGGAAGAGAATGAACAAAGGGGAGACAAGCCTTTATTGTGGCAGTGTACATTGTGGAAGAGAATGAACAAAGGGTAAACAAGCCTTTATTGTGGATGTGTACATTGTGGAAGAGAATGAACAAAGGGGTGACAAGCCTTTATTGTGGCTGTGTACATTGTGGAAGAGAATGAACAAAGGGTAAACAAGCCTTTATTGTGGCTGTGTACATTGTGGAAGAGAATGAACAAAGGGTAAACAAGCCTTTATTGTGGCTGTGTACATTGTGGAAGAGAATGAACAAAGGGTAAACAAGCCTTTATTGTGGATGTGTACATTGTGGAAGAGAATGAACAAAGGGTAAACAAGCCTTTATTGTGGCTGTGTACATTGTGGAAGAGAATGAACAAAGGGTAAACAAGCCTTTATTGTGGCTGTGTACATTGTGGAAGAGAATGAACAAAGGGTAAACAAGCCTTTATTGTGGCTGTGTACATTGTGGAAGAGAATGAACAAAGGGTAAACAAGCATTTATTGTGGCTGTGTACATTGTGGAAGAGAATGAACAAAGGGTAAACAAGCCTTTATTGTGGCTGTGTACATTGTGGAAGAGAATGAACAAAGGGTAAACAAGCCTTTATTGTGGCAGTGTACATTGTGGAAGAGAATGAACAAAGGGTAAACAAGCCTTTATTGTGGCTGTGTACATTGTGGAAGAGAATGAACAAAGGGTAAACAAGCCTTTATTGTGGCTGTGTACGTTGTTTGAAAGAATGGACAAAGGGGAGAGAAGTAAGCATTGTGGCAGCATATTTTGTGGACACTAACTTCACTTACTGATAGTGAGTTAGAAACTCAACAGGAATATTTACAAAATGCAAGACATTTGTCATGTTTAAATTTTTCTTAATATATGTATGTTGAAAACAATTTCTAAATCTTTAAATTAACATAGAAATATAACTGCTATGTAAGATCCCATGCATGCATACACATATAAATACATGCACGCATACACATACAAATACAGGCATGCATACACATATACAAATACATGCATGCATACACATACAAATACAGGCATGCATACACATATACAAATACATGCATGCATACACCTATAAATACATGCATGCATACACCTATAAATACATGCATGCATACACCTATAAATACATGTATGCATACACATATACAAATACATGCATGCATACACGGATATAAATACATGTATGCATACACCTATAAATACATGTATGCATACACCTATAAATACATGCATGCATACACCTATAAATGCATGCATGCATACACCTATAAATACATGCATGCATACACCTATACAAATACATGAATGCATACACCTATACAAATACATGCATGCATACACATATAAATACATGTATGCATACACATATAAATACATGCATGCATACACATATAAATACATGCATGCATACACATACAAATACATGCACGCATACACCTATAAATACATGCATGCATGCATACACCTATAAATACATGCATGCATGCATACACCTATAAATACATGTATGCATACACATATACAAATACATGCATACACCTATACAAATCATGCATGCATACACATATAAATACATGTATGCATACACATACAAATACGTGCATGCATACACATACAAATACATGCATGCATACACCTATAAATACATGCATGCATACACATATAAATACATGCATGCATGCATCCACCTATAAATACATGTATGCATACACATATACAAATACATGCATGCATACACCTATACAAATACATGCATGCATACACATATAAATACATGCATGCATGCATACGCATATAAATACATGCATGCATGCATACACATATAAATACATGCATGCATGCAAACACATATAAATACATGCATGCATGCATACACATATAAATACATGCACGCAAACACATTTAAATACATGCATGCATACACATATAAATACATGCATGCATACACCTATACAAATACATGCATGCATACACATACAAATACATGCATGCATACACCTATAAATACATGCATGCATACACCTATACACATACATGCATGCATACACATACAAATACATGCATGCATACACATATACAAATACATGGATGCATACACCTATACAAATACATGCATGCATACACATATAAATACATGCTTGCATACACATATAAATACATGCATGCATACACATATACAAATACATGCATGCATACACATATACAAATACATGCATGCATACACATATACAAATACATGCAGATACATGCACATTCACACATGTATGTACACACGCACACAATCTAGTATGGGACACCTATAATTAATAGCTTTGTATCCATTGCACATTCTAATTATAGCATGAATGAGGAAATCTGCATTGGAACCCCTAGGCTTGCACCATTGTCCGATATTATCGAAAATCGCAATTTCTTTTCAGCCATGATTTTTTACGGTGATTTTGAAAAAAATTTAAATATCGCGAAAATTTTACTGTCCCACCATATTCTGCCTATTTGTCATGTATTTGTAGCATAGCCTTCTATTACCGCAAGCTGTTCAATTTATTTCCAAACCAACATCTTTGCAAGAGGCGTGGGCTTATATTAGGAATAGGTCAAGAAAAAGTTGAAGTTCATTCTTTAAAATTGTTTTAAAAGATGGACTAATAATACGAAAGTTGAACGCAATTTACCGGTACAATTTCTTGCCGCGGTACTGTATACCTCAAAACCATGATCGCCTGAGTGCCATTATTACCTGGGACTGTATAAATATTATATATTTCTTAATAAGAACGGTTTATAAAATCTAAATTAATCCTAAATTTGACAATAAATGGCATCGCGAAAATATATAAATCACGTGATTTTGCTTGCTCTCCTGTTTTTAGAGGCGAGAGATGGTGCGTTCACAAATGTGATAGCTAAGTGAGACGGTATACATGCTTTAGCCAGCAAGGTGAACTATCCAAGATGTTTCTGAAGGCTAACTATTATTCGTAAAATATATAAATCACGTGATTTTGTTCGCTCTCTTGCTTTTGGAGGCGAGAGGTGGTGCGTTCACAAATGTGATAGCTAAATGAGACAGTATACACGCCTTAGCCTGCAAGGTGAACTATCCGAGATGTTTCTGAAGGCTAACTATTATTAGTAAATGGGTACTCGGTAAATGCAGATCAGATCTAAACATTAGATATCTATGGATCTAATATCACGTGATTTGTAAATTCTCACAAAGACGATATGAAATGTCAAATTTTTAGATTAATTTTGATCTAATAAACGATGGTCATAACAGAGTATGCAATAGTTGGGTTGTCCAATGTAATAATTTCACTCCCGCAATGATGGACAAGGTATACATTAGGCCAAAGTGTAAGGCGTCAAAGATTTACACTGGGAAATTTCCTATTTCATGTTATTAACGATCATTCTTTAAGCATCTTGGTGACGGCATTTAATGTTTTTGTTGAAATTTACCAATTAGAAGTCATATTCAGTTAAAACTGATATGAACTCTCATAGGGAAGCCGACATGTCTACATAAGCCACACCGTGCAGTCCAACTCAATCCAAGACCAATTCGCCCCATGAATTCATGCCATAAAATAAGCTAAACAGAGTTTAGCTAAGGTGAATCTTCTCACCACGATATATCGCGATACCTCCTAGGACAATATTGTGCAAGCCTAGGAACCCCAGAGTTTCAGCTTGGGCTCTCCAAATTTCAGGGTGTGGGGTCCCTTGGTCCTCCAAAATTTAGATGCTGTGGGGAAACACTGCATGCACATACCCCCAACCCCACCGTACCCCCAACCAAACCCTCAGGCCCTCACACACACCCAATCACCACACACGACGCGCATGCACACACACACACACACACACACACACACACACACACACACATACACACAAACACACACACACACACACACACACACACACACACACACACACACACACACACACACATACACACACACTGACTTGGTGTGATGCTTATATTTAGTGTCTAGACCACATTAGTAGGGGGACAGCAGGTTAGTGTGTATGTGTGTTAATCAGCCACCCTTGTATTAGTTGAACATTAAGGTGAATGGTTGGTGATATAGTTTAATAAATCACATGCATGTGAGGGGTTGGTGACAGGATGTGCAATACTGAATACTACAGGCAGTTAATGATGCATGAAATGAAATGATCAATGATGCAAAGAATCTTATATTACAATAACCAACTTATCAATGAAACAGGGAACCAGTCATGGTGAATGATTCAAAGGATCTTATATTACAATGACCAACTTATCAATGAAATGGGGAACCAGTCACAGTGAATGATGCAAAGAATTTTTTATTACAATGATCAACTTATCATTGAAACAGGGAATCAATCACACTGAATGAAATCTTACACTACAATAATCAACTTATCAATGAAACAGGGAACCAGTCACAGTGAATGATACAAAGAATCTTATGTTAAAATGATCAACTTATCAATGACAGGGAACCAATCACAGTGAATGATGCAAAGAATTCTTTATTACAATGATCAACTTATCATTGAAATAGGGAACCAGTCACAGTGAATGAAATCTTATATTACAATGATCGACTTATCAATGGACAGGGAACCAGTCACAGTGAATGAAATCTTATATTACAATGATCGACTTATCAATGAACACGGGAACCAGTCACAGGGAATGAAATCTTATATTACAATGATTGACTTGTCAATAGCACAGTGATGAAATCTTATATTACAATGATCAACTTATCAATGAAACAGGGAACCTGTCACAGTGAATGAAATCTTATGTTACAATGATCAACTTATCAATGAAACAGGGAACCAGTCACAGTGAATGAAATCTTATATTACAATGATCGACTTATCAATGTCTCGGTGAATGAAATCTTATATTACAATGATCAACTTATCAATGTCACAGTGAATGAAATCTTATCTTACAATGATCAACTTATCAATGAACAAGGAATCAGTACCAGTGAATGAAATCTTATATTACAATGATCGACTTATCAATGAACACGGGAACCACTCACAGTGAATGAAATCTTATAATACAATGATCGACTTATCAATGTCACAGTGAATGAAATCTTATATTACAATGATCAACTTATCAATGTCACAGTCAATGAAATCTTATATTACAATGATCAACTTATCAATGTCACAGTCAATGAAATCTTATAGTACAATGATCAACTTATCAATGTCACAGTCAATGAAATCTTATATTACAATGATCAACTTATCAATGAACAGGGAACCAGTACCAGTGAATGAAATCTTATATTACAATGATCGACTTATCAATGAACACGGGAACCAGTCACAGTGAATGAAATCTTATATTACAATGATCGACTTATCAATGTCACAGTGAATGAAATCTTATATTACAATGATCAACTTATCAATGTCACAGTCTATGAAATCTTATATTACAATGATCAACTTATCAATGTCACAGTCAATGAAATCTTATATTACAATGATCAACTTATCAATGTCACAGTCAATGAAATCTTATATTACACTGATCAACTTATCAATGAAAAATGGAACCAGTCACAGTGAATGAAATCTTATATTACAATGATCGACTTATCAATGTCACAGTCAATGAAATCTTATATTACAATGATCAACTTATCAATGTCACAGTCAATGAAATCTTATATTACAATGATCAACTTATCAATGAAACAGGGAACCAGTCACAGTGAATGAAATCTTATATTACAATGATCGACTTATCAATGTCTCAGTGAATGAAATCTTAAATTACAATGATCAACTTATCAATGAAACAGGGAACCAGTCACAGTGAATGAAATCTTATATTACAATGATCGACTTATCAATGTCGCAGTGAATTAAATCTTATATTACAATGATCAACTTATCAATGAAACTGGGAACCAGTCACAGTGAATGAAATCTTATATTACAATGATCGACTTATCAATGTCTCAGTGAATGAAATCCTATATTACAATGATCAACTTATCAATGAAACAGGGAACCAGTCACAGTGAATGAAATCTTATATTACAATGATCAACTTATCAATGAAACAGGGAACCAGTCACAGTCAATGAAATCTTATATTACAATAATCAACTTATCAATGAAACAGGGAATCAGTACCAGTGAATGAAATCTTATATTACAATAATCAACTTATCAATGTCACAGTCAATGAAATCTTATATTACAATGATCAACTTATCAATGTCACAGTCAATGAAATCTTATATTACAATGATCAACTTATCAATGAAACAGGGAACCAGTCACAGTGAATGAAATCTTATATTACAATGATCGACTTATCAATGTCACAGTCAATGAAATCTTATATTACAATGATCAACTTATCAATGAAACAGGGAACCAGTCACAGTGAATGAAATCTTATATTACAATGATCAACTTATCAATGAAACAGGGAACCAGTCACAGTCAATGAAATCTTATATTACAATGATCAACTTATCAATGAAACAGGGAATCGGTACCAGTGAATGATGCAAATAATCTTATATTACAATGATCAACTTATCAATGAAACAGGGAACCAGTCATGGTGAATGATTCAAAGGATCTTATATTACAATGACCAACTTATCAATGAAATGGGGAACCAGTCACAGTGAATGATGCAAAGAATTTTTTATTACAATGATCAACTTATCATTGAAACAGGGAATCAATCACACTGAATGAAATCTTACACTACAATAATCAAATTATCAATGAAACTGGGAATCAGTCACAGTGAATGATGCAAATAATCTTATATTACAATGATCAACTTATCAATGAAACAGGGAACCAGTCACAGTGAATGATACAAAGAATCTTATATTAAAATGATCAACTTATCAATGACAGGGAACCAATCACAGTGAATGATGCAAAGAATTCTTTATTACAATGATCAACTTATCATTGAAATAGGGAACCAGTCACAGTGAATGAAATCTTATATTACAATGATCGACTTATCAATGGACAGGGAACCAGTCACAGTGAATGAAATCTTATATTACAATGATCGACTTATCAATGAACACGGGAACCAGTCACAGGGAATGAAATCTTATATTACAATGATTGACTTGTCAATAGCACAGTGATGAAATCTTATATTACAATGATCAACTTATCAATGAAACAGGGAACCTGTCACAGTGAATGAAATCTTATGTTACAATGATCAACTTATCAATGAAACAGGGAACCAGTCACAGTGAATGAAATCTTATATTACAATGATCGACTTATCAATGTCTCGGTGAATGAAATCTTATATTACAATGATCAACTTATCAATGTCACAGTGAATGACATCTTATCTTACAATGATCAACTTATCAATGAACAAGGAATCAGTACCAGTGAATGAAATCTTATATTACAATGATCGACTTATCAATGAACACGGGAACCACTCACAGTGAATGAAATCTTATAATACAATGATCGACTTATCAATGTCACAGTGAATGAAATCTTATATTACAATGATCAACTTATCAATGAAACAGGGAACCTGTCACAGTGAATGAAATCTTATGTTACAATGATCAACTTATCAATGAAACAGGGAACCAGTCACAGTGAATGAAATCTTATATTACAATGATCGACTTATCAATGTCTCGGTGAATGAAATCTTATATTACAATGATCAACTTATCAATGTCACAGTGAATGAAATCTTATCTTACAATGATCAACTTATCAATGAACAAGGAATCAGTACCAGTGAATGAAATCTTATATTACAATGATCGACTTATCAATGAACACGGGAACCACTCACAGTGAATGAAATCTTATAATACAATGATCGACTTATCAATGTCACAGTGAATGAAATCTTATATTACAATGATCAACTTATCAATGTCACAGTCAATGAAATCTTATATTACAATGATCAACTTATCAATGTCACAGTCAATGAAATCTTATAGTACAATGATCAACTTATCAATGTCACAGTCAATGAAATCTTATATTACAATGATCAACTTATCAATGAACAGGGAACCAGTACCAGTGAATGAAATCTTATATTACAATGATCGACTTATCAATGAACACGGGAACCAGTCACAGTGAATGAAATCTTATATTACAATGATCGACTTATCAATGTCACAGTGAATGAAATCTTATATTACAATGATCAACTTATCAATGTCACAGTCTATGAAATCTTATATTACAATGATCAACTTATCAATGTCACAGTCAATGAAATCTTATATTACAATGATCAACTTATCAATGTCACAGTCAATGAAATCTTATATTACACTGATCAACTTATCAATGAAAAATGGAACCAGTCACAGTGAATGAAATCTTATATTACAATGATCGACTTATCAATGTCACAGTCAATGAAATCTTATATTACAATGATCAACTTATCAATGTCACAGTCAATGAAATCTTATATTACAATGATCAACTTATCAATGAAACAGGGAACCAGTCACAGTGAATGAAATCTTATATTACAATGATCGACTTATCAATGTCTCAGTGAATGAAATCTTAAATTACAATGATCAACTTATCAATGAAACAGGGAACCAGTCACAGTGAATGAAATCTTATATTACAATGATCGACTTATCAATGTCGCAGTGAATTAAATCTTATATTACAATGATCAACTTATCAATGAAACTGGGAACCAGTCACAGTGAATGAAATCTTATATTACAATGATCGACTTATCAATGTCTCAGTGAATGAAATCCTATATTACAATGATCAACTTATCAATGAAACAGGGAACCAGTCACAGTGAATGAAATCTTATATTACAATGATCAACTTATCAATGAAACAGGGAACCAGTCACAGTCAATGAAATCTTATATTACAATGATCAACTTATCAATGAAACAGGGAATCAGTACCAGTGAATGAAATCTTATATTACAATAATCAACTTATCAATGTCACAGTCAATGAAATCTTATATTACAATGATCAACTTATCAATGTCACAGTCAATGAAATCTTATATTACAATGATCAACTTATCAATGAAACAGGGAACCAGTCACAGTGAATGAAATCTTATATTACAATGATCGACTTATCAATGTCACAGTCAATGAAATCTTATATTACAATGATCAACTTATCAATGAAACAGGGAACCAGTCACAGTGAATGAAATCTTATATTACAATGATCAACTTATCAATGAAACAGGGAACCAGTCACAGTCAATGAAATCTTATATTACAATGATCAACTTATCAATGAAACAGGGAATCGGTACCAGTGAATGAAATCTTATATTACAATGATCAACTTATCAATGTCACAGTCAATGAAATCTTATATTACAATGATCAACTTATCAATGTCACAGTCAATGAAATCTTATATTATAATGATCAACTTATCAATGAAACAGGGAACCAGTCACAGTGAATGAAATCTTATATTACAATGATCGACTTATCAATGTCACAGTCAATGAAATCTTATATTACAATGATCAACTTATCAATGAAACAGGGAACCAGTCACAGTGAATGAAATCTTATATTACAGCGATCGACTTATCAATGAACATGCGAACCAGTCACAGTGAACGATGCATGAGCTCATATATTACAATGATCAACTCATCAATGAAACATGGAACCGGTTACAGTGAATGATTCATGAAATCTTTTATTGCAATGAATGATAAATGCAATCTTAACTTATCAATGAACAGGGAACCAGTCACAGTGAATGAAATCTTATATTACAATGATCGGGAACCAGTCACAGTGAATGATGCATTAACTCATATATTACAATGATCAACTCATCAATGAAACATGGAACCGGTTACAGCGAATGATTCATGAAATCTTTTATTGCAATGAATGGTAAATGCAATCTTAACTTATCAATGAACAGGGAACCAGTCACAGTGAATGAAATCTTATATTACAATGATCGGGAACCAGTCACAGTGAATGATGCATTAACTCATATATTACAATGATCAACTCATCAATGAAACATGGAACCGGTTACAGCGAATGATTCATGAAATCTTTTATTGCAATGAATGGTAAATGCAATCTTAACTTATCAATGAAACAGGGAACTAGTGTTGTCATAGGTGACCAATGGCAGTCTGGTCTTAGCCTGTCACTAAATGTCACGATGCTGGCCTATGCTTGTCAAAGGCAGTCTGGTGTTTGACGAAACACCAGCACGACCCATCAATCATTACCATGCTCTATCAACGGAACTGAACAAGCAAGCTGACAAATCCACAATCAACATAAACATTTCTGTGATTAACAAATGAAATATAAACATTAGTCTCATAATGAAATTACTCCCCTGTATAAGTAGTGTCGTACTATATTACAATCTGATAGTTAAATTATCTCCCCTGTTTAAGCAGTGTGTAACTACACTGTGTGATAGTTAAATTATCTCCCCTGTTTAAGCAGTGTGTGACTACACTACTGAGTGATAGTGAAATTACCTCCCCGTCTAAGTAGTGTGGTACTATACTACAATCTGGTAGTTAAATTATCTCTCCTGTTTCAGCAGTGTGCGACTACACTACTGTGTGATCTCCGTCTAAGTAGTGGGGTACTATACCACAATCTGGTAGTTAAATTATCTCTCCTGTTTCAGCAGTATGTGACTACACTATTGTGTGATAGTTAAATTATCTCCCCTGTTTAAGCAGTGTGTGACTACACTACTGAGTGATAGTGAAATTACCTCCCCGTCTAAGTAGTGGGGTACTATACTACAATCTGGTAGTTAAATTATCTCCCCTGTTTAAGCACTGTGTGATAGTGAAATTATCGTCTCGGTTTAAATTTGTTTACACATGTTGTATTACATTAAGATGCTAGTTAAATTATCTCCCCTGTTTACTACACTACTATTTCATAATTAAATAATCTCCCCTTGTTTACAAGAGTGTGGTACTACACTACTCTCTAATTAGTGATAGTGAAATTATCTCCTCTGTTTAAGCAGTGTGGTACTACGTTAATCACATCTGTTTAATCAATGTACTATGATACTATAGAGCTGTCTGATAGATAAATTATCTCCCCTGTTTAATCAGTGTGTTAATATACTACTGTTTCATAGTTCAATTATCTCCCCTGACCACTGACATTCTCTACAGATTTGACTCTGCATATGTGATGTCTGATAGGTACATCAGGAACTGTAACTCTTTATGGTGATGATAACATAAAACTCAACTATACAGGTTATTTCCCTTGAAGAGTTGCCCTGCTTGCCTAATGTTCCCATCATACATTACATCTCAGGCGAATGATATCTAGAAAGTTGATTAATCAACAGAACGTATGACTAATCAAACAAGCTTAGTAATTAGACATAAAACATCCCAAATATTGAAAATACAACACCAAATACATGGAATATGCACGGCCCTAGAAGCGATAATAATATGTTGCTCAATACCCTTGTACTGGTTAGGCCAGCTTAATCTGCTCATTGCAGTGAAGCATCTTGAGAGATGTCTATTTCTAGGCCAAGAGAATATTTTTGAAGCTTTACCACTGGAATGACTGGCTGGTCATATGAGCGAGTTAATTAAGTAGCAAATCTTCGAAAATAGCCCTTCTCTTGACCGACAAATGGACATTCACTGAGTGAATCATTAGATTTTCTTGACCAATGTTGTCCAGTAAATGATAAAATTAAATCAAATCCCACTAATCCATTAAACCCGACAGCTTACACACAAAATATACAAGATTATTGTTTTATCACATAATATATGTTATGGTGAATATTTTGAAATTAATTTGAATGAAAATAGTTGCTGCTTGATGTAGCAACAACATCTTTTGGCTAAGTTAATTATCAGACATTCAAGGTCCTCCCATAAAAAAGTTAAACTTAGTTTAATTTGATGAGCTTTCACCACGTAACTCAGATGCACACATAGGTGTGAAAGCTTGTCAAAGTAAACTAAGCTAGTCTAGTACCGCCTCTGAATTCTGTTTTTAATGTCTTCCCATTATGGCTATTATTATTGTTAGATAAATGCAAATGACTTACATGATAGTGGATTTAATTTAGGTTATTAAAATGATAAAATATATTCAAACGATTATATGGTCCTCTGGAATTTCACAGACAAAAGAATGGACCTTTCCATTTTTAGCTATGCCCCGCCCATCACTAGCTAAGCTCCACCCACACCTCGCCGTGTTTGGATTGATCGATCCCTGAATGCCCTAGCTATCAATTTCCTGAAAACTATACAGGGAAGCTGTTGAATATTTTGTATCTAATTAGACTGGGTGCTGTTGCTGCCATAGGCAGCAACAGTGCCCAGTCAAATTAGTTTCAAAATATTCAACAGAATATTTATTAAATAGTAAAAGCAACAATTTGTACAACAACCCATAGACCGTCATCAAATATGCGTTCGTGACGTACTTATCGATGTCATTCATGACATCATTCATTATGATGTCATTGTACACACCACGCAGTTCATTATGACGTCATATGATGGGTGGGTACTCTGGAAAGGTGAATTACATCAACTTTCAGGAAAATAATTCTCAAAATACTTGTATGACTTGTCTGTTCATTGAAGCCAGCTTTGTGGCTTAGAGAATGATGTTAAATTGTATGACTTGTCTGTTCATTGAAGCCAGCTTTGTGGCCTAGAGAATGATGTGAAACCTTACATTGTAATAAGATGAGGAATATATAAGCCTCGATACATACCAATAAATGATGAGCCAATAATCACTACATTCTTGTCCTTTGCTTCAGCAGCTATCTTGTTAGCATCATCAGGTGTCCGCAGAACAAATACATTGTTCAATTCATGGCCCGGGATTGGCAAGACACGTGGACTGAGAAGTGAAAGGCACAACACAGGGAGGTAGAGACTAGACATACATAGAACAGAGAAACACCACACATGCATGGAGATATAGAAAGACCACACCTACACCAAACCACACGCTCTTGTGAAGAGCTAAATCCATCCATCCGTCCATCCATCTGTTGTATGAGGGTGGGGGAGGCCTTCCTCACACAACACCTCTTGCGTCCTCATGTGTTCACGTCCATTTTGATAATCAGTGACAGATGGTAAAGCAAAGATGTGAAGACAATGCTATATTTTCACACGGACCTGTTAACTCCATTTAATATGTTCCGACTGACAACACAGGTGAAATGATTATGAATCACTTAAAGGTGCATAGTCACAGCAAAATGCTTGAAAATTAAATTGTTGAAACTATATACTTTTAAAGGCTTAAATTGCGCACCTCAATGTAATGAAACGAAATAAATCTTAACATATGATGACTTCATTCTGTATAGATAAATTTTGCAGGTTTAGTTGTGAATTTGAATTAGGGACTCATGCCTCGAATTCAATTTAACAAATTGGAAATTTATATTAATTCATACGTAATGAAATCATCATATGCTAAGATTTACTTCGTTTCATTACAGCTAGGCACACAATTTAAGCCTCCAAAAGTAAACAATTTAAATAATTTTATTTTGAACCATTCTGCAGTGAATATGCAACTTTAAATTTGAATTTAGCCAATTTGGATAATTTGATGCTTGTTTCCCAAAGCAAGGCTCTAAAGTGACTTTCTTATACAAATTTGAAGCAAAAATTATTAATTTCAAGATTGGATATTTTCGTAAATTTTGAAAACAAGAATAACATTGACTGGTCTTGTTGAATCCCAAAGCGAGTGAGCGGGTCAACTGTTTGCTCCTGGATTTCATACCTGAGAGCGACGTCTGACCTCACTCACCATGGCGATTAATCAGATTTAATTTGGAAGTGAGCCTCATTTGGACCAGTGGTCAGCTGAGTTTGGTTTTCATGTTCTAGCAATGTGTTATGTGCTCTAGTCAAACATGTCGTGATTGTTAGCTCAGCAATGTGTTATGTGCTCTAGCCAAACATGTCGTGATTGTTAGCTCAGCAATATGTTATGTGCTCTAGCCAAACACGTCTTGATTGTTAGCTCAGCAATGTGTTATGTGCTCTAGCCAAACATGTCGTGATTGTTAGCTCAGCAACGTGTTATGTGCTCTAGCCAAACATGTCTTGATTGTTAGCTCAGTAACGTGTTATGTGTTCTAGCCAAACATGTCTTGATTGTTAGCTCAGTAACGTGTTATGTGTTCTAGCCAAACATGTCTTGATTGTTAGCTCAGCAATGTGTTATGTGCTCTAACCAAACATGTCGTGATTGTTAGCTCAGCAATGTGTTATGTGCTCTAGCCAAACATGTCATGATTGTTAGCTCAGCAATGTGTTATGTGTTCTAGCCAAACATGTCTTGATTGTTAGCTCAGCAATGTGTTATGTGCTCTAGCCAAACATGTCGTGATTGTTAGCTCAGCAACATGTTATGTGCTCTAGCCAAACATGTTGTGATTGTTAGTTCAGCAATGTGTTATGTGCTCTAACCAAACATGTCATGATTGTTAGCTCAGCAACTTTCCCAGCTGCGATGATGCACCAACGTCTTTGTTGTTGCTCAATATATTTGCAAAGTTAATATTATAATGAGAGCCTTCAATCATACAAATATCATGAAGTTTATCCTTTATCAAATCATTATTTCATACCAATCATGGTATTAGTTAACAATCAAAAATAGTAGTTAATGAATTAATTTGATCAATATTTATATCAAAATCAATATGTTAAATATCAATCAGAAATAATATTTGACAAATTAATTAATAGTAATTATCATGAAGGTTATCATTACAACATATCGATCCATCCACCCAAACACTGAAACCCCCCTCACCCAAACACCCACCCACCCACAAACCAACAAACTAATCAACCAATCAAACAGGAAACAACAAAAAACACAATCAATCAATCAATCAATCAACCAACCAACCAATCCATTAATCAAAGATCTGCGCCAGGTCATGATACACATACACCCACAAAAACACAGAGAATAATCACCGGAACACATTTACTGCTGAACGATCAAATTCACATATTTATTTGATAACCAGTATTCATTTTGATAATTCTGGTGCAAAGAGTTGGTGCTGCCTAGGACAAAATCAGCATTCAAAAACATTATTTTAAAAATGGGCACATGTTTTCTGTTCACGTGGCCAGACAGACTTGTACACAGCAACACAATGTTTAAAGGTGCATATTCACAGTAAAATTTCTGAAAATAAAATTGTTTAAATTATACACTTTCAGAAGCTTAAACTGTGAGTCTATATGTAATGAAACGAAATAAATCTTCACATATGATGATTCCATTCCATATAAATTAATACAATTTTTCAAGTTTCAAAATTGAAATAGAGGCACGGGCCTCTATTTCAATTTCGCATCTTAAAAAAATTATATTAATTTATATGGAATGATATCATCATATACTAAGATTTATTTCATTTCATGACACATAGGCACATAATTTAAGCTTATAAAAGTATGTAATTTTAACAATTTTATTTTCAATCATTCTGGTGTGAATATGCACCTTTAAACCAGTAACTTTCTATATTGTCATATATAAAATGGTACTAGGTTAGGGTATAGCTGGTCATACTTTGATCCTGTGGCGATGAGCAAGCTGTCATAACTTATCGAGTCACCATCAGCAAATGTCACACACTTTTCATTACAGTCCACGGAAGCTGCCTGAAACAAAATGGGCATTCATTATTAACCTTTCACTTATGAACTCAACATATCTCATTTTCAATGCAACTATACAGGAAAACTGTTGACATTTTTTTAATTAATTTGACTGGAATCTTTAGTTAAAATGGCTTTCAGTCAGATTAATCATGTCATGCTGAATACATGTTCTCTTAACACAGTGTCATCCTCCATACATGTCCATGTGATTCAGGCAATACACAATATAGCCAATTACTGTATTACTAATAAAAGTGGGTAAAAGTGAGTTGGGGGTTTACAGGCTTTCCCAATATTCAGCATATTTCTTAGTAACCACCATTGTGAGCAATCAGAATGAAACAGGTTAATATCACTTATTAATTACATGATATAATGATGAGAATAATGGTGTTAACAAGTAGTAGATGATGACACCTTCAGATCATCACCAAACCACCACTGCCCAACCACCACCACCACCCAAACACAACCACTGGCCAACCACCACCACCACCTCTCACCCACCAGCCAAACACCACAACTGCCGAACCATCACCACCTCCCAACCAGCACAACCTCCCAACAACAACCATCAACAAAAAAATACTTCTTAACAACATCCATCAAACCACTACCACCCATTGACACCAACATCATTATTATCATACAGCTACCACCGCCCAAAAACAACCACCACCTAACCACCTCCTGCAAAATACCATCATCACCAAAATGCTGCCATCACCCAACCACCAGCACCACGACAACTCCATAGAGAATCCTGACATGTTATTACACTGCGCTATGCTTACCCCTTTAACGGTCAAGATTTTTCACTAACATTGAAATTTTTCTTCAGCGCATGTCCATTTGCAGAAGATAAGACAATTTCTGAAAATTTATCACTGGAATTCCTGGCTTGATTATGCACTGCAGAGGCCAGTTTTGGCCAGCATGACCATTAAGGGGTTAAAGCATGTCATCTGTGTGGAGTATAGTGCCTGATATTAATGCATGTCATCTGTGTGGAGTATAGTGCCTGATATTAATGCATGTCATCTGTGTGGAGTATAGTGCCTGATATTAAAGCGTGTCGCCTGTGTGAAGACATTTCACGCTTATCTGATAATATGCATCATGTGTGCATAAACATCATCAAAACCAATCAAATGGTAGTGTTATGTCATGTGACATGACTGTGAGTAATACTCTTCTATACCTAAATAGAGAATGCAGCAGTAATTACTCACGTCTTTGTTATGTATGAATTCTATGTCATATTTCTGATAGAATTCTGCTGGACGGAGAGCAATAGAGGCGGCACTACTTTCCATAGCCTGTGTAAATAACAACAGAAAGACAGAGAATATGGGAAACTGATCAACTTAATGTGAACAATAACGCTGGTAATGGACTATTATTCATAAATAATTTAATGAGTTATTCACATACCATAGCCTCAACCATCGCATGACTAGGTTTGACCTTCTGGGTCCCATCAGGCGCAGGTAGGATTTGAACCCATGACCCTCAGATTACAGTTGGACTCGCAACCTCTATGCAATACAACTAGCAATGACAATGGTCTTTTATTCCCAAATAACTCTCAATTAATTAATAAATGTGTGATGCACACGCAAGATCTATGCTATGTTACTATATTGGCTTCAGATTAATAATACCTTGGTAAGCTTTGTTCGGTCATAAGGCAGATGAGCTTCTCGTGTTGCTATGACAACCTTTCCAGTAAATCCTTCTTGACGGAGTGTCTCAGCACATGTTACAGATGCAGGACCTGGGGAGATAATGTTAATTATCAATCAGGTAAGAATAGCAGAGAGACGGCACTCACCTTGAATCAAGAACATGATGGCCTAATAATGTAGCTGCTGATCAGCTTTGTTAAGCTTTCAACACTCAAACTGGCCAAAAAATACTTACTCAGTGGTCTTCAGAATGTAAATTTGCATGCCAAGAGAAGACTTTTTGAAAATTTACCACTAAAATGGCTGGCTCCATAACCGAGTCAGCTATTCCAGCAATGAATTAAAAAACATAATCTCTTGGTATACAGACATTCAATAGGCAAATATTCAGATTTCATGAACAATCGCGACCATTAACCCTTTCAATCACAAATCCCTGAAAAAGTAAATTCTTTATGATTAAATTATGTTGAATATTTAACAAGAGCTCCGCAAACGGTGCATACTACCCTGCCCTAATGACAAACCAATGAGTGAGAGCTTTCAGTAAATAGCGATTTATTCCTCAGGCCTATTTATACCTGCCATCCTATGCAGTTTCAAAGTGATCCGATAAACGGTAATGGAGTTATCATCCGGAAACCAATTTTCAAGATGGCCGCTGGTGGCTTGTGGCCATCTTGGATTTCGGATCATTGTCAATTTCGATAGGTTTCCTCCTCAGACCTAGTCCAATAAACTTATGAAGTTTCAAACCAATCTGACAAATATGAGTCGGGTTATTGTCCGAAAACCACTCTGCTGCCCGCACGCATGCCCGCCCGACCGGATGGATGGCGCCATTACATAATACCTCGCCAAAATATTTGGTGGGGTATAAAAATTAATATGACAGGAAGCCATTGCTGCCTTATGCAGCAATGGCTTCCTGTCATATTAATTTCAAAATAATGAATATCTTTCCTGTTTATTTGCTGTGGGGTGAATGGTGAATGGGTTACAGAGTAGCAAATGCTGCGGTGCCGGACGACTTTCTACAATACAGATCATAAAAGGGTTATTATGTTTCCAAAACAAAGCAACTTTGTACACGATATAAGAAATGTTCTGTTGAATAATTTGAACATAATTGAATTGGAAGAAATTGCTGCCAATTCAATGACCGGTCTCGTCAAAATATACAACAATACAACATTTTGTCTTGGAAACATTTTAAGACTTATTTTTAAGCTGTACTGTATAGCAGCTGGCCTGTGGGAAAAAGGCTGTCTGTCTTTCATGTCTTTAGAGACAATATTTAACTAGTCTCCAAGGCAATCACTCAAACGACACAATGGAAACATTTGGCGTGATTTAGCCTAATGTTTGTACATTAAAGTCCAGATTTATCAAACCATGTCAACCACAGTACCTGTGATTATGTCGCACAGAGTATTATTACGATATGAATAGCAACAGCTGAGAGCTGAAATGTATGTCTGTCTTCAAGGGAACTGAATAAATATGGACGAAGAATGAGCTTTCATTATGAATATATATAGTAATGGTAAAATGTGAAAGGTGTTAAGTATCAGAAATAATTTGATTGTAGGTTGCTGCTGCCACAGTCAAATTATTTCCCAAAATAATATATATATAACATAAAGATCATATAAAATAAGCCTCATACCTCCACCGATAATGAGGAATGTTCGTGGATCGCTGTCGGACGTGGAGCACATTTGTTTTGTGCGTTTGAAGTTTGTTAAGGCTGACTTGTCTGCAGAGATCATCACTTTACCATTGCGTATGAACACCTAGAATCAACAACAACGACAATACTGCAGCCACTCATTTTTGCAAAAACTTCGTCATCAAGACGGCTGCCAGACAAATCAAACAATCAGGTTCATTCGAGCAAACTTATTTCGACCCTTGGCCTAGATGAAGTTTCTTGAGGATCAAAGCAATCAGCCAAGCGGAGATCTCTAAAAGTATTTATAAAAATAGCTAAATATGGCTGCTGCCAAAATTGATCACTCCTTCATTTGAACAATCTCGGATCTCTATGATGCAAAGATGCTGCCTGACAAATTTGGTTGAAATCATATCAGTGGTTCTTCAGATGTTTAAAAGAAAAGTTGACGACAGATGGTCGGAAGGCCACTATGGAATAAACTCACTTGGCTTTTCAGGTGCAGTGAGCTAATAAAATAATATGGAAAATGAGTTCCATGTCTCTAAGATATAGAAATTGTTAGTGTAGCTTTCATGACCATTTTGTTCATGTGTTCAGGACTAACTGATGGTCGCTGGCTATGTCACTCTGGTCAGTTCTTGTGGCGTCAGATGACAGCATGGATTGCTACACTGCTGGTATACAGTAGACCTGGCCTCTCTTAACCGTTTAACATTCATATCAGCAAAAGACGGCTTCTGCAGTGTTCTTGAGAAATGTCTGTTTGCAGATCAATAGAAGACTACTTTTGAAAATTTACCACTGGAATGACTGGCTCGATAACCGAGCCAGTCATTCCAGTGGTAAATTTTCAAAAATAGTCTTCTCTTGGTCAGCAAATGGACATTTTTATGGGAAAATAAAAATTTGAAAAACAAATTCGATGGTTAAAGGGTTAAATAATTTTCATTATTATGAATTGTGCTGGGATCGGGACCAATATATTTGGAAATAGCTAATAAAGTGTTGTGGTTTAGATGAAATTAAATAGTCAGTGTCTCGTAAGATACTCAACTTTATAGTGCTATTGAAATAATGATATTCACCTCACATAAAGGTACATTATCCAGATCCGGGTCCTCTGACACCTCAAATGTGGGCAAACTATCTAGGCCGGGGTACTCACCTTAAATGTGGGTACACTATCAAGGTCAGGGTACTCACCAAATATGGGTACACTGTCTAGGCCGGGGTACTCACCAAATGTGGGTACACTGTCTATGTCGGGGTACTCACCAAATGTGGGTACACTGCCTAGGCCGGGATACTCACCAAATGTGGGTACACTGTCTAGGTCGGGATATGCATCAAATGTCGGTACACTGTCTAGGTCAGGATATGCATAAAATGTGGGTACACTGTGTAGGCCAGAGTACTCACCTCAAATGTGGGTACACTATCTAGGCTTGGGTACTCATCTCAAATGTGGGTACACTGTCTAGGGCAGGGTACTCACCAAATGTGGGTACACTGTCTAGGCCGGGGTACTCACCTCAAAAGTGGGTATACTGTCTAGGCCAGAGTACTGACCTCAAATGTTGGTACACTATCTAGGCCGGGGTACTGACCTCAAATGTGGGTACACTGTCTAGGCCGGGGTACTCACCAAATGTGGGTACACTGTCTAGGCCGGGGTACTGACCTCAAATGTGGGTACACTGTCTAGGTCAGAGTACTCACCTCAAATGTGGGTACACTATCGAGACCCGGGTACTCTTCAATATCGCCTGTTTTAATGCTAAAGCGAGCACCATGGAAGGGACAGCGTACATGACCATTACATAGAACACCTGAAACATGCAAAGACAGGACTGCACATATAATAATTACTCCATAATAGCAAAACTTTATACAAATTGCAGGTAACCAAAAACAGCATTTACAAAATCAACAGGGGCACTGCAAACAGTACATGACATCCCATCAAACACCAAGAGCAATGATGATCTTGCATGGCTGTCATGCTGCGGAAACAAACATAGGTGCACACTCTAAGGCACGCACGCACACATGCACGGACACATGCACGGACACATGCATGAAAACATGCGTGAACACATGCATGAACACATGCACGAACACATGCATGCAATTATACATACACATACGTATGTACAGGTGGACAGTGGGTAATTCTTGTCCCATTATGGACAACATGAGGGTACAAGCATCGGTGTTTGTACGTTATAAAGCCTATCACTGTCTGTTACCTTTACTAAGAGGAGCTCCAAAGTGTGTACATTTGCTTCCTATAGCATAGTACTGTCCATCAGACCTGACTAGGAGAACCTTACTTTCACCGATCTCCACCTCACGCATCCTGCAAGCAACAAATAAACATTTAAAATCTGACTGAACTGTCTGACTCCTAGAAGTCACCAGACAATAATTTTAATGGGTTTAACTCTGGATATGTTAAATATTTAAAAAACCCAAATTTGACTGAAGGTTGTTGGTGGAAAAGCCTATTCAGAGCTAAGCCCATGGAAAATGTAGCAGCAGAAACTCAGCAGGTAGTTAAAATACACTTATAAAGGACTTATTATCCTGAATATCAAGGGACTTAACTCTGTATATATTAGACACATTTATCAAGGACACTTTCCTCTGGTGTGTATGGTGTCCTATATATAAAAGATTGACTTCATAAAATCTAAGATTCCGCACCCACCCCCCACAAGAATTTATCATTCTGTAGAAAGGTTATAAAGCCTAGCCCCAGAGAGTCATTCCAGTAAATGTAAGTTGAAATCTGCTAAGCGGTTAATGAGGATTGAGTAGTGCTTTGACAATTTCCAGTACATTTTTCATAAAATCTAAGGTTTTCACCAAAAATCTTGACCAGTTAAAATTCTGTATATAAGTTCTGAAGCATAATGTCCTTCCAGCCAAAGTAAGTTGAAATCCGACACGCGGTTGATAATTTCCGGTAAATTATTCATAAATTTTAAGGTTTTCATAAAAAACCTTGATCAATCAAAATTCTGTGCAGCCTATCCCCATAAGGTCCTTCCAGTCAAAGTAATGCAAAATCTGTCAATGGTAATAATGAGCAGCGTTTTCACAATTTCCAGTAAATTTTCATAAAATCAAGATTTTCACATAAAAAAAAATTGACCAATCAAAATTCTGTATAGAAGTTCTGAAGCCTATCCCATAGGGTCCTTCCAGCCAAATTAGGGTGAAATCTGTCAAGTGGCTAATGAGGAGTAGAGTTAATAAACAAAAGTTGACAGATGGATGATGGATGACAAACAGTCGCCATGCGTATCAGTGACCTTGCCCTTTGACCTTTTGACCATAATGTCATTGGTGATATCATGTCATTATAAGGAAGCATGAGTCTAAGTTTGGGTCCAGTATGATTAACCAAACCTGAGATATAAACAGAAACTAAATGGAAAATGTTAATGTTCAAAGAACAAGGTTTTTACCAAGGCTACAGTGACCTTGCCCTTTGACCTTTTGACCACAACGTCACTGTGTGATGTTAGGATGCATGAGTCTAAGTTTGAGTCCAGTATGATTAACCAAACCTGAGATATAAACAGAACAGTCAAGCTAAACGGAAGATGTTAATGTTGAAAATACCAAGGTTTTTATCAAGGTCATGGTGAATTTGACATTTGACCTTTTGCCCCCAACGTCATCCTGAGATGTCGTGTCATTATAAGGAAGCATGTGGCCATGCTTGGGTCCAGTATAATTAACCAAACCTGAGGTATAAACAGAAAAGTTGTAATAATAATATCTTTATTTATCGAGGCTGAAAACACGGTCAGCAATATAACTCTTCTTCCCTGAGGCCCTTAACTTATTTACAAGAACATATGTACCAAATATACAGATCTAAATATTAGTTACATAAGTTATATACCTACGATCTTAGAGAAAATTTAAAATGACATTGGCAACCTATTTTATCCTGTATGCTGCTAGGATTATATAGATAATATTTTTAATGTACATTGTATCTTTTATGTTCTGCTGATTATCTTGAGAACAGGCTGAGGGAAGAATCATTGAAACTGGTGGCAACAGTAACAGTCCTCATTCAGACTGCTCTCAAGATAGTCAGAAAATAATATATTTGTTTTCACTGAAGACCAATATATAGATAGAGGATCTCAAAGGAGTAAATATTGCATATCAAAGTCATCACTACAATAGTGGCATGATCTCAGGGTGATCAGCAACATCTGTGAATATCAGGGGGTGCGTTTTACAATTAGAAATGATTTGCTCTGGGTATCAAGTCTGTCATACATATCATATCTGTAACAATACTCTGACATCCGGATTAAGACAATCTTCTGAGGGATCGCAATATGAATCAGTTTTAAGATAAATCTATACAAATGTTATCTCTTTCTTGATTGGAATCTGCTTTATCAATCATAGATAGAAGCATGTCTAGATGGCAAATTGGCAATATTATGAGGTGACTCTGAGTGTGACTATGTGTGTCTCCTGAAAAATATCTCTTTTAAAGTCGCAAGCTATGCCTTAGCATATCTGGAAGTAGACATTCATTGGAAATGATTAGTTACTCTATCAAGCTCTTTATCAATTGAAGAGCTATAACAGCAATAAACTCATTCAATACACCTTTCCCATATTGATGTCATTACGCCAGGATTCCCTTAAATCAACGCTCGGAGCAAAACTGCTGGCTGGTACCGCCGCCAACAAGCAGCTGACTGACCCGCATTGAGTTACTTTTGCACTAAAATACATCGCACTCTAAACCATTCCTATGATAAACTAAAATCATCATATTATTTAAATCATATATCACTGGAAAGTGCATTCAATTGCCCAAACATTAATGCATTACTTTTTTATATTTTTGTAACGTTTTCACTGAGTTATTGGCGTATATAAAATACACCATTCGACTTAGATTCATTAAATCAAGTGAACAATAGGGGATATTTTAAAATTGCAATCAACTGTATTAAATTTTACAAAACTATAAAAACTAATATAGAAATGTATAGAAAATTGGCTTGGCTTTTCAATGATGTATGACTTCAAAAATATTATGAACATGGTTTTTCATATGCACTGCCTAAAGTGCACTTTATCTGATTCCTATAGTAAAGTAATGCTGTTTGCGCGTCGGCTATCGCGGTTATCAGCCGGAAGTGGTATGCACGATGCATTCCGGGAAGGTATTTTCCCCAAATACGCTAATGTGGGAAAAGTCTATTCAAAACAATATTTAAATTAACAACAGATAATAGTGTATGGTGGCAGAGCGGGCATGCTAGAGGACCCCAAAGTTTTTGAAATGGGGTGGGGGCCTTAAGGTCCCCACACTATACACATGTTCATCGAGACGTGACCTAGATTTATGCCAGAGCCGCCATTGGCTAATGATGTAATAGTCCACCATTACACAAGTGAAAAATGCTTAAGACGCATACGTGTGCTTACCAGCATTATAGCGTTATCGTTATTATAAGCATAAGAACCTGCAGAGATCTGAAACTCCGGGACAATGGATATCAACGTAACATACAGAAACGGTGGTGGAATATTCATGTGCGGCCAACTGGTGCACAAATAATGGCAGAAAACTAAATATATGTAAGAAGGGCTTGAGCGTTTTAATCCCTTAAAAAATCCACGTTATGCGATCAGATGAACCTAGCAGACTAGCGTGGACTAACGCTATTAACAGACAAGTCTTACCAAAACAGGTATACGTGTGTTCAGAAGATTTTTTGGATGGCAAACCATCCGAGAGAAACCAATATCCGAAATTAAAATAAGGTTACAAAGGATGTGTAACACCAGGTCGACGTAAGATGGTAAGGAAAAACATGAAATGTGTTTTAAAAAACCTCAACATCTCTGACTGTTCCGCGGCCACTAATGACAGCGCTGAAATAAACTCTGATGATGACTGATTTGTTAGAGACAGACTTTAATCATGGGGTATATACTAATGAGGCAGGCACAGCAAAAACAATGAATCCATCCAGTATGATGACATAGGTACAGAATGGCAGGAATCTGACTTTTGTACAAATGGCCATGCCTACGGAAAACCATGGACAAGTACATTTACTTAAACCCTGAAAATACCAAAAGCAGAAAAAGGATGTCTGTGAATTTGATGGAGGAACAATGTCGGCTCAGAAAAACCTCGCTACTGATAGCGATACATTATTGTATACAGGTGAGACAAAACAGGTATTTTTCACTCTAGTCTGTCATCACACCATTTAATACATTCACATTTCAAAACAGCACAGAGGATCAATTTTTGCTTGTATTAATGAGCCTGAAACTTCATTTAATATTTGATGATCTGGCTTATCATTTTGGAATGTCTAAAAGCTTAGCTAACAAAATCGGCAATATCATGGCTTCCCGTTCTTGCCGAGCAATTAAAGGGGTTAATAATCTTGCTTTGCAGAGAGGCAATTAGAGAGTGTTGGCTTAAGAGAACTATCCACGTACAACCTGTATCATTGATTGTGCGGAAATTTCATTCAGAAACCAACAAACTTAAGAAGCAGAAGTCAGACATTCAGCAATTATAAGGCCACACAATACAGCAGAGTATCTCACATGGAAAACGGTGGATTTCTGGATTACTTCCTTGCCGGGGATGAAATAATGGCTGATAGAGGGTTTACTATCAATGATGTACTTTTTCCACGAAAAAGTAAAGCTTAATGTACCAGCTTTCAATAAATATAAACCCCAGCTTAGTGGCCATCCGGGTGGGTTGGACAGATGCTTGTGCATGACCTATGCTGTGGGCTCTGACTTAATGTGTAAAAAATCCTCCATTACTGCATCTTGGTTCAATTACTAAGGATAAACTATAGAATTATAAATATAAATTGCTTATATTATCAGGATTGTAAAACATTAACCGTCATTCCAATGCACCTGTAGTAAATGATATTGGATATCAGCTATCGTATATTGTTGTAACACACACCCATGCCCCCCCCCACCCCCCACCCAACAACATTCCTCCCCCCCTCCCCACCTACTCCCACACTGAGTTGGCTGGCCTGGCGTTAACGGATCAAGTATGAAACTACGCCACCCCCCACCCCCAACACCTACACCCACACCGAGTTGACTGGTCTGGCGTTATATATATATCGCTTTTTTAGTCACAAGGCTAAATTCCATCAACTGCTTTCGATAAAAATGACATGGTACAAATATTCCCATAAATAATACATGGCCATTCTCTCGTCATCTTTCTGTGTGTTTATTTTGCGTACTTTTGGAATATTGATATTCAGCATAGGCACCGGCATCGTAACAGTTTCTACGCTCGCCGTACTGTGTAGGCTACTATACACAATGCTACGCGAGGAGCGATGCTATGCTTCACCTCATTTTCACACGTATAATGGCGGCGTGGCTATAACTGCCACCTAACGGCAGTAAGCAAAACTAAGGGGGATAACTGCAAAAAACGTGTGTATAAGGTATCAAATTCACTTAATGTTTGTGAGTTTAGTCCAGCCTCTCCTTCCAAACAGGCTCCTGCAAGCACTGTATTTATCAGAATGAATAGATCATAAATAATGTATTGTCACATGTGTTTTACTACCTCTCCTTTATCTATTCTGTCAAAATCATGATAATGTACAGGTATGTCAAGGGGACAGCCATTAATAAAAACAGGTAGGTAACATAAAAATGATATTACCTTTTATAGGACTGGCTGTTTGAATTGAAACATGTATGTACTGTGGTAGATGTAAAGTTGGATTGTGGGAAGATGGCAGAGAAAACCACTGATTCTAACCACAGGACGTTTCTGTTAGCTTGAACGAGTATTTAAGATGGAACATCATCACTTGCCATTTGAACCTGATGCTTGAGTGGAAAATGAAAATCTAATGCTTTACATGTATTATAGGTTTGTACAAGTCTGCTATTTATAGGCTGTCGGTCGGATTCAGGTCCTCACTAATCCACATGAACATGTCCTTTGATCATTCTGTCCTTGAAGACATGATTTCTGGTACCAGCAAGTCTGGTAAGATTAGGTGTCAATGTGCATGGACATGTGCACAGAGGAGTCGAATGTTATAGCCAAAGATTTTGGCTCAGTGCTTTTTTTCAAACATAAAATACTGGCCAGATCCATCTACTCCACACAATGGAGTCTCTAGACCCGAACATGATTGGATTAGCAGCCCATTATGTGCGTCTGTCTCCACTGGCCCCACCCATTTTAACACATTAACCCCATCAATCATAAATCCATGAAAAAGTATATTCTTTATGATATAAAACTTATTCTGAACAACTGAATATTTTGAAATAAATTTTACTGGAAGCCATTGCTAAGCAGCAACGGCTTCAAGTCAAATTAATTTCAAAATATTCAAGTTTTCCTGTTATCAGGTAGGGTTGAAAATGAGATATGGGGAATTCATTGGTGAAAGGGTTGATTCCCAAAACGAGCTTTGTGTAAAACACATCAGATCAGAAGGAAAAAGAGAAGAATATTTGTGTCATTACATTGGAAGTTTTCTAAAATTTTCAAAAACGACTTCTACAGTCGTCTTGAGAAATAAATGTCCATTTGCAGACCAAAAGAAGACTTTTTTGAATATTTACTTGATAACCGAGCCAGTCACTCATCGTAAAATTTCAAAAATTATCTTCTCTTGGTCTGCAAATGAACATTTTCTATGTGAAAATTGAAATTATCTTCAAATAAATTCGAGGGTTAAAGGGTTAATTGGCCTATAAATGGACATAAAATATGTCTAAATTATGATTGTCTTGACCACTGCTGACCATGAGTTTCTGTTGCATACAGCAACAGCTAACAGTAAATCCATTCTGAAAATAAACATCAGTTATCAATTTGCATTGTGACCTCAATTTTTAACCGTTAATCCTTTGCTTCTTTAATAACATGATGTTACAAAGCTATAAATCTTGCAAGCTCATGCCCTGGCTAACAATAAGCTAAGTCATGCGATATTAGACATGAGAGAGTATTAACAAAAAACGTTAATGTAAAGAGTCATCATATCATTGAGTCTATGATGCATGAAAAAAACATGACTTCACAATGAATGACTAACCTCATCATAAAAAGTACGGTAACGAAATGGGAAAAGTTGCCAAATATATGCATTAATTGTCAATAAAATTTTGTCTGACATGTATTTATAAATCGCAACAATATCACAGGCACTTCAACTTCCCGGATGCCTCATATCCCACTCTAGTACCTCAACTTACTGGTACCTCATAATCTCAGGGACCTCAACTTGCTGAGCACCTCATATCCCAGGCACCTCAACTTCCTGGGCGCCTCATATCTCAGGCACCTCAACTTCCTGGGCGCCTCATATCTCAGACACCTCAACTTCCCGGATGCCTCATATCCCAGGCCACCATCATATCCCAGGACCCTTCATAACCCAGGGAACCTTCACATCCCAGGAGCTTCATATCCCAGGGCACCGCCATATCCCAGGGCACCTTCATAGCCCAGAGCACTTCATATCCCAGGGAACCTCCACATCCCAGGAAACTGCTATATCCCAGGGCACCTTCATATCCCAGAGCACCTTCATATTCCAGGGAACCTCCATATCTCAGGAAACTGCTATATCCCACGGCACCTTCATATCCCAAGGCACCTTCATATCACAGGAAAACGCCATATCCCAGGGCACCTTCATATCCCAGGAAACTGCTATATCCCAGGGCACCTTAATATCCCAGGAAACTGCTATATCCCAGGGCACCTCCATAGCCCAGGGCACCTTCATATCCCAGGAAACTGCTATATCCCAGGGCACCTTCATATCACAGGGGATGGAGTGACAGACAGTCGAACAGACAGACAAACAGATGTGGTGATTGCTATAGGGCTTCTGCACCTTCCGGTAGATGCAGGGAGGGTGGGTGGGTGGGTGTGTGTGCTTGGGTGTGCTTGGGTATGTGTGTGCTTGGGTGTGTGTGTGTGTGCGTGCATGTGTGCATGCGTGCGTGCGTGCGTGCATGCATGCGTGCGTGCGTGCGTGCGTGCATACGTATGTGTGTGTATGAGGGGTGGGGGGCCCCTAATGAATGTAAACACATTATTGAGGTGTACTCAGTGTAATCAGTCGGCTCCACTTAGTGTTATCTGTATCCCATCATTAGCGCAGCTCATCAGTGCAGCCACACTACAGAGAACGTGGCCTATGGCTGGTGTTAAATCGGATATTAATCAGAGCATCATACAGAAGTCACTGGTGATTAGTTTAGACAACACACGTAATACTGGATGATCATACCTCAGGGATTGAAATTATAGCCTTGTCTGTTTGTCGACGACAAGTGATTTTCGAGAGTGACAAGATGAGTAAAAGCATATATAACTTGCATAAGATCAATGTAAAGAAAACAATGACATCCTATGACATTACTAATTTGAGATAGTTCAAAATAATAATTTATCATAACACATTACGGAAATATCATTGCCTTAATTTTCATGGTGAATCAAACTTGTCCTAATGAAGGATGTGATCACGTTAGCAGACCTACTGTATCCTATGCTGGGGCCAATGAAGGATGTGGTCATGTTAGCAGACCTACTGTATCCCATGCTGGGGCTAATGAAGGATGTGGTCATGCTAGCAGACCTACTGCATCCTATGCTGGCGCCAATGAAGGATGTGGGCATGTTAGCAGACCTACTGTATCCTATGCTGGGACCAATGAAGGATGTGGTCATGTTAGCAGACCTACTGTATCCTATTCTGGGGCTAATGAAGGATGTGGTCATGTTAGCAGACCTACTGTATCCTATGCTGAGGCCAATGAAGGATGTGGTCATGTTAGCAGACCTACTATATCTTATGCTGGGGCTAATGACAGATGTGGTCATGCTAGCAGACCTACTGTATCCTATGCTGGGGCCAATGAAGGATGTGGTCTGGTTAGCAGACCTACTATATCCTCTGCTGGGGCTAATGACGGATGTGGTCATGCTAGCAGACCTATTGTATCCTATGCTGGGGGCAATGAAGGATGTGGTCATGTTAGCAGACCTACTGCATCCTATGCTGTGGCTAATTAAGGATGTGGCCATGCTAGCAGACATACTGTATCCTATGCTGGGGCTAATGATGGATGTGGTGATGTTAGCAGACCTACTGTATCCTATGCTGGGGCTAATGATGGATGTGGTGATGTTAGCAGACCTACTGTATCCTATGCTGGGGCTAATTAAGGATGTGGCCATGTTAGCAGACCTACTGTATCCTATGCTGGGGCCAATGAAGGATGTGGTTATGTTAGCAGACCTACTGCATCGTATGCTGTGGCTAATTAAGGATGTGGCCATGTTAGCAGACCTACTGTATCCTATGCTGGGGCCAATGAAGGATGTGGTCATGTTAGCAGACCTACTGCATCGTATGCTGTGGCTAATTAAGGATGTGGCCGTGTTAGCAGACCTACTGTATCCTATGCTGGGGCCAATGAAGGATGTGGTTATGTTAGCAGACCTACTGCATCATATGCTGTGGCTAATTAAGGATGTGGCCATGTTAGCAGACCTACTGTATCCTATGCTGGGGGCCAATGAAGGATGTGGTCATGTTAGCAGGCATACTGCATCGTATGCTGTGGCTAATTAAGGATGTGGCCGTGTTAGCAGACCTACTGTATCCTATGCTGGGGCCAATGAAGGATGTGGTCATGTTAGCAGACCTACTGCATCGTATGCTGTGGCTAATTAAGGATGTGGCCATGTTAGCAGACCTACTGTATCCTATGCTGGGGCCAATGAAGGATGTGGTTATGTTAGCAGACCTACTGCATCCTATGCTGTGGCTAATTAAGGATGTGGCCGTGTTAGCAGACCTACTGCATCCTATGCTGTGGCTAATTAAGGATGTGGCCATGTTAGCAGACCTACTGCATCCTATGCTGGGGCCAATGAAGGATGTGGTTATGTTAGCAGACCTACTGCATCCTATGCTGTGGCTAATTAAGGATGTGGCCGTGTTAGCAGACCTACTGCATCTTATGGTGTTGCTATTTCTACTATTTTGATTTGTTAGGCGAAACATAAATTATAAATGTTCTATTTATGAGAAAAGAGGGCATAGTTCAGATAGCTAAACATGGGAGAATCATGGCTTATCTTTGACATTCTTACGTGCAATAACCAGATTAATTTGGCCAATTTGCCTACACACACCCCCACCACCACCCCACCCACTTTGTTGTCACAAATGTAAAACGTTTTCGGATTTTGCCGATTTTTTTTCAAAAACTTTTTTCAGGTTTTCGGGATTTTTTCTGATCACGCCCAAAGTTGTTGAATCATAGTCTATGATCCTTTTTTGTATTTAAATTTGAGCAAAAACCCGAGATATTGATAGATCCACAATTTGATCCGATCTGGATCCATGTTCCTTTATCGTGGCCAAAGTCTGGCAATCCTCTTGCATGTCAAGTTCTTCGTTGCGTTAAAATTCTACCAAAATTGGATCAGTAGTTTTTAAGATACAGCTACACGCACGCACACACACATGCACGCACACACCCACATCCTCTTCCTCTTACAATTATATATTGTATATGATTAACAAAATTAACTGATAATCCTTCCAGAAGTTTGGTTGACATTGACACAGCAGTTTACAAGTATTAAATGATTTCCTGATAATATAGCACACTAGGTTCTTTACAGTGAGATTTGTTTTAACCATTTGATGGTATGATTGGCAAAGAAAATCTACATTTTTTCTTACTAAATGTCATTTTGTAGGCTAAGAGAAGGATAACCAAGTCAGTCATTCAAGTTGTGAATGTTCAAAAATAGTGTTTTCATGGCATCCAAATGAGATAACACTGCAGAGGTCAGTTTTGGCTGGCACAACCTTTAATTTGGGGGGGGGGGGGTGTTTAAAGGAAGGAGTATATTCTCTATGATACAATACTTATTCTGTTGAATATTTTAAAAATAAGACAGCAACAGCTTCCAGTTAAATTAATTTCAAAATAATTTAATCGTCAACAGCCATGAAAATGATATATAGGGAATTCACCGCTGAAAGGGTTAATGGGCAAGGTATCACCACCGAGCTAAAGCAACAAGTCTGTCTGTCTGTCTGCCTGCCTGCCTGCCTGCCTGCCTGCCTGCCTGCCTGCCTGCCTACCTACCTGTCTGTCTGTCTGTCTGTCTGTCTCTGCTTGCCTGCTTGTGTATCGGTCTGTCCATCCGCCTGTCCATCCATCCACCCATCCACCTGTGGCAATCAGGTTTGTTCTCTTGTTTTAGTCAGTCACATTTAAACAGATGTTTCTGTCATGAAACCTGCCTAATGCAATCACTTCATGGAGCATAAATACATGGTTTCTAAAGACAGGTGGCCTCATAATACAGCCACTCAGCATAAGTATGTGCCTGTCCTAATGAGCTACTGTCTTCTGGGGCCAAAGATAGGTGGTTTCTCACACAGGTGTGACTGCAGTTATCTGTGAAGCAAATGCTTAACTATCAATTTCAAAACCTCACTCTTTATAATGCCATATTCTGTTGAATATTTTGAAATTAATTTGATGGAAAGCTGTTTCTGGCAGCAAGAGTTTCCCATGACATTAATATCAAAATGTCCAACAGCTTTCCTATGTATAATGGCTGACGTGAAACTGAGATACACTGACTGGAGTGTTGAAAGGAAAACAGTGATATATCATGTATTATCTGGCTACTTACTCTCCATTCTTCATAACGCCTTCCTCACATGCCACTACCTGCACCTTGCCATTTGTCATCCCCATTGCTGGCACTTGTGATAATTCTAACACTGTTATTTCTGCTTCCACTAATATGCTTGGTGGCACAGCTGTTAGGTTTTGTCCTTCAGCTATCAGTTTTTGTTCCTCTGCTGCAATTTCAGTAGCTTCTGCTACCGCAGCAGCTACCAGTGCTTCAGCTACTGCTTCAGCGGCCGCAGTGTCAGATAATTCTTGTGATGTTTCTATCGGCGGAGAAGATGTTGGTAAAGCAGGAGGGGCGTCTTCTGGCAATGACTCGACAAGAATATTATGTGATTCAGCAGCTATAATATGATTAATTTCATTTTCTGGCAGGTCTACATTACTGTCCGGCGGCAAAGGTTCTGGCGGGTCATCGTTAGCCACAGTGGTGCTTAATGGAGCAGATGAAACATGGAAATCCTGGATCCCTGTTGTAATAGCCTCTTCTTCAACACTATCTCCTCGGACAGGTGAATCAGGTGCTACACGACTATCTTGTGCTGTTACCTGTGTGTCCTCATTAGCACTAATAACTACAGTCTCCAATTGACTCACTGCTTCAGACCTAGTCACTTCCACAACTCTACTCTCATCCGCTACTTTATCAGATGAAAGGCCATTGGATGCTGTCTCAGTCACCGCTATACCGGCTGTACTATTAATCACTAGTTCATTCTTACTAACGTGGTCCTTATCGTGATCTGTAGACAGTCTGGACTTATCCGTCACGACCTGAGATGATCTGCCATTAGTTGAGCTTGTGATTACCTGACTGTCACGGACTGTAACCTCCTGGGAGTTTGTGTCACCAAGTTGTCTAAAACTTTTTGCTTCCACTCGATGTTCTGTGAATGACAAAGCAATTTCATGATAGTACGATAGTGGTAGTATTTATTTCAACACTTAACCTATATATGACTAATTAATATGATGCATGACTGGATTTCAAACACTCACACAAAAACATTTCAAAACCTTTCAATTTAATATAATATGTGGTCCAAGCTAATCCTAGCATAGCCAAAACACACCTGTGCATGTACATGCAAATACACATACACATATGAGCATGTACACTCACACTCATACACACACGCACACACATGCACGCACACACATGCAAGATACACACACCACACACAAGTACGCACATGCACACCACACACAAGTATGCACACACGCCACACACATGTACGCACACCACACACAGGTACGCATGCATATCACACATGCATGCCACACACAAGTACGCACGCATGTCACACACATGTACGCATACCACACACAGGTACGCACAGATACCACACACATGCATACCACACACAAGTACGCACGCATTACACACACACGTACGCATAAATATACATGTGCAAATGTTCTAGCCTCTATCATATTGATGTCAGATATTTAATTCTTAGGTTCAGCAAAGAAAGATTCCTATTTTTGAAACAGAGTTGCTGAAAGTTGTTGCTGTCATAAACAGCTTATAGCAATACTGTCACAGAATGAATACAAGTTATTCTATGAAAGGGAATCAAAATTTTGGAAGCTAAGATTTCATTGGCTGAGAGGCTACGCTACCTGTGATCTACAGTACAGCTTAGAAATAACTTTCAATGTTACAAAACAAAATAAAATGTTCTGTTGAATATTGTGAACATAATTGGATTGGAAAACATTACTGCCTAAAGCATAGAGGCCTAAGGCAGCAATGTCTTCCAATCCAATTATGTTCACAATATTCTACACAAGATTGCTTACGAAATAATGTTTTTTTAAACTTATTTCTGAGGTGTACTTTAGATGAGAGGTGATTGTAAGTGATTAAACTTATTTGTTTTTTCTGCTAATTATCCAGGTTAGAGACTGACAAAATCTAGTCATAATCTACACAATATCCCCTTCCTCTTCCTGCCTAAAATATTGATGTCTAGAGACATCCTGTTGTGCATGGAACTCCGGGTATTCTAAGATGCGCCTTCAGGAGTGATATTTATTCACAGCTCATCAGCTAGGGTTCATCAGGTCAAGGCTGATGTTATAGCAATGTCATCTTATTATAAAGACAGTACTATATTCGACAAGTGATATTTTATGACTAATATAACATGGGATACATGACTAGATTATGCTCAATAAACGGATATCAGTGTGTGTTATAAAATAATCCTGCATCCAATCTCTCTTTCTCCCTCACCCCCCCCCCCCACTCTCTCTCCCTACCTCCTTCTCTCTCCCTCCCTCCCTCCCATATCACTCCCTCCTTCTCTTCTCTCTCTCCCTCACTCTTCACTCCCTTCCCTCTCCCTATCTCCCTTGCTTGCATGCACACACGCACGCACGCACGCACGCACGCACGCACGCACGCACACACGCACACACACACACAGGAGACACACGCGTGCAGACGCATGCACGCACGCACACAGATAGAAACTGAGGTACAGAAATCTAATGATTGACCAAAGATGTTTCTACAGCTGCGACTTGATCAACTCCATCTGCTTTTCACGAGCATTTACTTTTTTAAGAAATTAGTTCTATGTGCTAAGAAAAAACAAATTAAATGCTGATGCAGACTACTTAGGTGGACTGTCAATGGATGGATCCAATCTGTCATTCAACCCATATTATGTCATAATCAATTACGTCACATGTAGGCTGATGTCAATTAGATCACATGTAAGCTGACATCACAAACAAAATATGGAATGAATGACATATCTAGATCCATCATGAACATTTGAAAGTCTGTCAAGAGTATGAATTGTATGTTTTTGATGGATTTACTATTTAATAATCATTTTGCTAATATTTTGAAACTAATTTGACTGATTAGGCAGCAAATGCACCAAGTCGTATTAGTTTCAAGATATTCAACAGCTTAACTGTATAATTATCTCAGATTCTGTGAATTCGGGGTTCAAAGTATATAAATCTATCCCAACATACCCATAGCTGATAATGCTCGGAGCTTAGCTAGAAATGGGCGGGGCATGGCTAGAAATGGGCGGGGCATGGCTAGAAATGCGTGGGGCATGGTTAGAAATGGATGCCTATATTCTGGTTGTGAAAATATGTTGCTATGGAATGCTGCTGCTTAAACAATCAACAGCTCACAACTGCACAACTTTTCAAAATTAGCACCAGTCATGAATCTGACGCTCACGTGCGACAATACATGTAGTGTCAATGCTTTCATTCATGTATGTCTCAATTTCAAACCAACTGTAGTCAGGTATAAAGCTCCTGAAGATACACAGAAATGTCATGCATTCACCTCCAGAATAGTCACCATAGTACAGTTAGACCAGGCTTATAGGACCACCTCTGATGGTGGCATAAACAGGTGGCTATAGTCACCATAGTACAGTCAAACCAAGCTTACAGGTGGTTATAGTCACCATAGTACAGTCAAACCAAGCTTACAGGACCACCTCTAATGGTGGCATAAACAGGTGGTTATAGTCACCATAGTGCAGTCAATCCAAGCTTACAGGACCACCTCTAATGGTGGCATAAACAGGTGGTTATAGTCACTATAGTACAGTCAAACCAAGCTTACAGGACCAGCTCTAATGGTGGCATAAACAGGTGGTTATAGTCAACATAGTACAGTCAAGCCAAGCTTACAGGACCACCTCTAATGGTGGCATGGTCATAGTCACCAAGTACAGTCAAACCAAGCTGACAGGTGGTTATAGTCACCATAGTACAGTCAAACCAAGCTTACAGGACTACCTCTAATGGTGGCATAAACAGGTGGTTATAGTCACCAAGTACAGTCAAACCAAGCTTACAGGACCACCTCTAATGGTGGCATAAACAGGTGGTTATAGTCAACATAGTACAGTTAAACCAAGCTTACAGGACCACCTCTAATGGTGGCATAAACAGGTGGTCATAGTCAAAATAGTACAGTCAAACCAAGCTTACAGGACCACCTCTAATGGTGGCATAAACAGGTGGTTATAGTCAACATAGTACAGTATGCTGGCATAAACAGGTGGTTATAGTCAACATAGTACAGTCAAACCAAGCTTACAGGACCACCTCTAATGGTGGCATAAACAGGTGGTTATAGTCACCGTAGTACAGTATGGTGGCATAAACAGGTGGTTATAGTCAAAATAGTACATTCAAGCCAAGCTTACAGGACCACCTCTAATGGTGGCATAAACATGTGGTTATAGTCAACATAGTACAGTCAAACCAAGCTTACAGGACCACCTCTAATGGTGGCATAAACAGGTGGTTATAGTCACCAAGTACAGTCAAACCAAGCTTACAGGACCACCTCTAATGGTGGCATAAACAGGTGGTTATAGTCACCAGAGTACAGTCAAACCAAGCTTACAGGACACCTCTAATGGTGGCATAAACAGGTGGTTATAGTCACTATAGTAGTCAAACCAAGCTTACAGGACCAGCTCTAATGGTGGCATAAACAGGTGGTTATAGTCAACATAGTACAGTCAAACCACGCTTACAGGACCACCTCTAATGGTGGCATGGTTATAGTCACCAAGTACAGTCAAACCAAGCTTAAAGGTGGTTATAGTCACCATAGTACAGTCAAACCAAGCTTACAGGACCACCTCTAATGGTGGCATAAACATGTGGTTATAGTCAACATAGTACAGTTAAACCAAGCTTACAGGACCATCTCTAATGGTGGCATAAACAGGTGGTTATAGTCACCAAGTACAGTCAAACCAAGCTTACAGGACCACCTCTAATGGTGGCATAAACAGGTGGTTATAGTCAACATAGTACAGTCAAACCAAGCTTACAGGACCACCTCTAATGGTGGCATAAACAGGTGGTTATAGTCACCAAGTACAGTCAAACCAAGCTTACAGGACCACCTCTAATGGTGGCATAAACAGGTGGTTATAGTCACCAGAGTACAGTCAAACCAAGCTTACAGGACCACCTCTAATGGTGGCATAAACAGGTGGTTATAGTCACTATAGTAGTCAAACCAAGCTTACAGGACCAGCTCTAATGGTGGCATAAACAGGTGGTTATAGTCAACATAGTACAGTCAAACCATGCTTACAGGACCACCTCTAATGGTGGCATGGTTATAGTCACCAAGTACAGTCAAACCAAGCTTAAAGGTGGTTATAGTCACCATAGTACAGTCAAACCAAGCTTACAGGACCACCTCTAATGGTGGCATAAACATGTGGTTATAGTCAACATAGTACAGTCAAACAAAGCTTACAGGACCACCCCTAATGGTGGCATAAACAGGTGGTTATAGTCAACATAGTACAGTATGGTGGCATAAACAGGTGGTTATAGTCAACATAGTACAGTCAAACCAAGCTTACAGGACCACCTCTAATGGTGGCATAAACAGGTGGTTATAGTCACCAAGTACAGTCAAACCAAGCTTACAGGACCACCTCTAATGGTGGCATAAACAGGTGGTTATAGTCAACATAGTACAGTCAAACCAAGCTTACAGGACCACCTCTAATGGTGGCATAAACAGGTGCTTATAGGCAAAATAGTAGAGTCAAACCAAGCTTACAGGACCACCCCTAATGGTGGCATAAACAGGTGGTTATAGTCAACATAGTACAGTATGGTGGCATAAACAGGTGGTTATAGTCAACATAGTACAGTCAAACCAAGCTTACAGGACCACCTCTAATGGTGGCATAAACAGGTGGTTATAGTCACCATAGTACAGTATGGTGGCATAAACAGGTGGTTATAGTCAAAATAGTACAGTCAAACCAAGCTTACAGGACCACCTCTAATGGGGGCATAAACAGATGGTTACAGTCACCATAGTACAGTCAAAACAAGCTTAAAGGACCAACCTACAGACAGGCAGGCAATATTATCTTCGCCTTACTAGACTGTGTTACCTCCCTTGCCACAGGTACCTAGTCTAGGATTATTTTGATGAACTATACTGAATAGTTTAAATGAAAGTACTCAAGGTAAATATTGTAAATACAGGATCCACTGCAAACAGATCCACTGTTTTACTCCACTACATCTACATCAAAGAATCCTGCCACTTATACAGGTATATGGGTATTAAGCATCTAACACTCATATCAAAAATGGCTTCTATAGTGATCTTAAGAAATGGCCATTTGCAGATCAAGACATGGCTATTTTTGGAAATTTACCACTGGAATGTCTGACTCAATAATTGAGCCAGTCATTCCAGTGGCAAATTTTTAAAAATAGTCTTCTCTTTTTCTGCAAATGAACATCTTTATTAGAAAATTGAAATTTTCTTGAATAAATTCGAGGAGTAAAGGGTTAAGCATCTAACTCCTCAAATCATGCTTTCTCAATTATAATCCAAACACACACATAAACTGTTGAATACTTTCAAAGCAATTTGACTGGAAAACAGTGCTGCCTCATGACTAGATTAGCTTTTGATGGCTTACAAACCAGCAACGTCTTCAAGTAAACTGGATGCAGTTATTTTCAAAATAATCAAGAGAATGTCTTTCATTGTAAAGAAATGTGTATATGGCAAAAAGTGTGAACATGTCCTTGATAAAGGTGCATCATGGACCACATTGGATTAGTGTAGTTCAGGATGTTATTAATGTATTATTTCACATTATTTGTTAAGATACAGAGATTAAGGATATACACACAGACTAGCCTCACACCATGACACAGCAGATTATATTTTAATTTCAAACACCTTGTCACAAATTATATGTCTATTTTAAGATTTGTAGTGAATATTTGTATAGGTAAAACAACACAGTCAAGTCTGGAGTACATATGACTATATAGGCCTCATCTCTCAGGAAGGGCAGTGTGTAGTGGGTTCCTTTCTCTCAGGATGGGCAGTGTGTAGTGGGTTACTTACTCTCAGAAAGGGCAGTGTGTAGTGGGTTCCTTTCTCTCAGGATGGGCAGTGTGTAGTGGGTTACTTTCTCTCAGGAAGGGCAGTGTGTGATGGGTTACTTACTCTCAGGAAGGGCAGTGTGTAGCGGGTTACTTTCTCTCAGGAAGGGCAGTGTGTAGTGGGTTACTTTCTCTCAGGAAGGGCAGTGTGTAGTGGGTTACTTTCTCTCAGGATGGCCCTGTGTAGTGGGTTACTTTCTCTCAGGAAGGGCAGTGTGTAGCGGGTTACTTATTCTCAGGAAGGGCAGTGTGTAGCGGGTTACTTTCTCTCAGGAATGGCAGTGTGTAGTGTATTACTTTCTCTCAGGAAGGGCAGTGTGTAGTGGGTTACTTTCTCTCAGGAAGGGGGCAGTGTGTAGTGGGTTACTTTGTCTCAGGAAGGGTAGTGTGTAGTGGGTTACTTTCTCTCAGGATGAGCAGTGTGTAGTGGGTTACCTTTTCTCAGGAAGGGCAGTGTGTAGTGGGTTACTTTCTCTCAGGAAGGGCAGTGTGTAGTGGGTTACTTTCTCTCAGGAAGGGCAGTGTGTAGTGGGTTACTTTCTCTCAGGATGGGCAGTGTGTAGTGGGTTACTTTCTCTCAGGATGGGCAGTGTGTAGTGGGTTACTTTCTCTCAGGAAGGGCAGTGTGTAGTGGGTTACTTTCTCTCAGAAAGGGAAGTGTGTAGTGGGTTACTTTCTCTCAGGAAGGGGGCAGTGTGTAGTGGGTTACTCTCTCTCTCTCTCTCTCAGGAAGGGGTGTGTGTAGTGGGTTACTTTCTCTCAGGAAGGGGGCAGTGTGTAGTGGGTTACTTTCTCTCAGGAAGGGGGCAGTGTGTAGTGGGTAACTTTCACTCAAGAAGGGGGCAGTGTGTAGTGGGTTATTTTCTTTCAGGAAGGGGGCAGTGTGTAGTGGGTTACTTTCTCTCAGGAAGGGGGCAGTGTGTAGTGGGTTACTTAACCACTTAATGGTCAAGTCAGAATGTTACAAAGGTGGGGGGAGTGAGGCTGAAGAGACACTGACATCTGCATTGATTCTGAGGAATGCCTATTTGCAGACTAATATAAGACTATTTTTTAAAAACTTTACTGGAAAGACTAGCTTGATAAACAAGCCAGGCATTCCAGTGCTAAATTTTCAAAAATAGTTTTCCCTTGGCCTGTCGATGGATTCATAAAGCAAAAATTTTAATTTCCATGACAAATCTTATGCACTAAAGGGTTAAAAATACCTTCTCCAATAAGAGTAAATGAGAGTGGACTGGTGGCAGAAAAATGTGTGATTATACTCGCATCCTTCAGGGTGGACGTGGCATAGACGGGTATGGGAAATATTAATATTATTAATATGCTATTAATGAGGGGGTGAGATGGGGTATTCCTCTAGCCGACCCAGTGATGGTCGCAAGACAAGAACAGGATATGATTTCTATAGCCACCTTTGACACCTGTGACAACACACCCTTCAGAATTTCGCTAATCCACACATTGTGGTTTGGTTATAAAACCAGACCGGATATCCTTGTCCGGTCCTTTGTCCACTCTCCTCTGACGTCGCCGGTTGACCAATTCCCATCTGAATGGTTTCGGTCCTCATTAATATTCATGAAGCCCAGTGTACCTATCCTGTGCATGCTTGGGTCGGATGCACCCATTGATTAACAATATGACGGGTATAGTTCAATTTAGGTATAATTAGTTTATTATAATTAGTTTAGTTTATATATAGAGGACCATGGATTATTAGCTCATTTCATTGCTATATGCTCATATTATGTCCTGGGATTAATAAATCTAGGAGGACCATGGATTATTAACTCATTTCATTGCTATGCGCTCATATTATGTCCTGGGACCCTGTGTCCCAGGAATCCTAAGGGTTAATAAATCTATGTTTTTTCTCATGTCTCACCAAACCAACTTGTTTGTCTTACTGCGTTATCAGCCTTTGGGTGGGATGGAGGGCTCCTTCCCACCCCTTGATTAATATGGTACGGTACATCACCAGTAATAGTTAATGATCAATTTCTAGCCATGCCCTACCTATTTCTAGCAATGACCAACCCATTTCTACCTATGACCCACCCATTTCTAGCTAAGCTCTTCCTTCACTCTTTGCACATGTGTTATAATCAATTTATATACTTTGAAACTTGAACTACCAGAATCCCAATTTCAAGTTAACTATACAGGTAAGCTGTTGAATATTTTGAAACTAATTTGGCTCCCAGTCAAATTAGTTTCAAAATATACAACAGAATGTGTAGTAAATTGTCAATCCTTCAAAGACATGGAGTTTGTACACCTGACAGACTGTTTAATGTTCATGATGCAGCTAGATACGTCATTAAACATTGCGATGTCAGCCTACATGTGACATAATTCAGTATGACGTCATACACATGAGCGACAGATTGGATTCCTCCATTGTAATATAACTGGATAGTCCTTGCCTTGACAATGTCTGAGTAGACGGCAACCAGGGCTTAATAATTGGCTTAACGCTGTCCTAGATTGAATGATGGTGCATTTATATTGCGCTGAACTCCATGCGATTGCATGCTCTAAGCGCTGTACATCTGATCCCCTGTTTATTTGACAGTGGTCCGGCAGCCACATACGGCGCACAGAGAGCTATGCCATCACAGGTACCTATTTACAGCTAGGTTGACTGGAGAAACGCAGAGTTAAGTGACTTGCTCAAGGACATAACGTAGCAGACCGGCCAGGAAGCGAACTTGCGAACCTGGAGTTACAAGCTCAAGTTCCTAACCACTCAGCCACCGCACCAGAGATTCCTCTCTTATCACACATATTTATTTAAGATTATGCCGGTTTCAAAATTTTGATCAATAAAATTGATCCTGTTATCTGTGATTAGTGTTTCATTCCTGAATTCTGTAATGTAGTACATTGGTATGAGCTGGGTGATGGAGTACACTGTCAGAATGTTACAAGGGTGGGGAGAGTGAGGGTGAAGAGAGACTGACAGAATGTTACAAGGGTGGGGCGAGTGAGGATGAAGAGACTGACAGAATGTTACAAGGGTGGGGAGAGTGAGGGTGAAGAGAAACTGACAGAATTTTACAAGGGTGGGGTGAGTGAAGATGAAGAGAGACTGACAGAATGTTACAAGGCTGGGGAGAGTGAGGGTGAAGAGAGACTGACAGAATGTTACAAGGCTGGGGCGAGTGAGGATGAAGAGAGACTGACATAATGTTACAAGGGTGGGGAGAGTGAGGGTGAAGAGAGACTGACAGAATGTTACAAGGGTGGGGCGAGTGAAGATGAAGAGAGACTGACAGAATGTTACAAGGCTGGGGAGAGTGAGGGTGAACAGAGACTGACAGAATGTTACAAGGGTGGGGAGAGTGAGGGTGAAGAGAGACTGACAGAATGTTACAAGGGTGGGGAGAGTGAGGGTGAAGAGAGACTGACAGAATGTTACAAGGGTGGGGCGAGTGAGGATGAAGAGACTGACAGAATGTTACAAGGGTGGGGTGAGTGAAGATGAAGAGAGACTGACAGAATGTTACAAGGCTGGGGAGAGTGAGGGTGAAGAGAGACTGACAGAATGTTACAAGGGTGGGGCGAGTGAGGATGAAGAGAGACTGACAGAATGTTACAAGGGTGGGGAGAGTGAGGGTGAAGAGAGACTGACAGAATGTTACAAGGGTGGGGCGAGTGAAAATGAAGAGAGACTGACAGAATGTTACAAGGCTGGGGAGAGTGAGGGTGAACAGAGACTGACAGAATGTTACACGGGTGGGGAGAGTGAGGGTGAAGAGAGACTGACAGAATGTTACAAGGGTGGGGCGAGTGAAGATGAAGAGAGACTGACAGAATGTTACAAGGCTGGGGAGAGTGAGGGTGAACAGAGACTGACAGAATGTTACAAGGGTGGGGAGAGTGAGGGTGAAGAGAGACTGACAGAATGTTACAAGGGTGGGGAGAGTGAGGGTGAAGAGACTGACACAATGTTACAAGGGTGGGGAGAGTGAGGCTGAAGAGATACTGACAGAATGTTACAAGGGTGGGCAGTGTGAGGGTGAAGAGAGACTGACAGAATGTTACAAGGGTGGGGAGAGTAAGGGTGAAGAGAGACTGACAGAATGTTACAAGGGTTGGAAGAGTGAGGCGGAAGCGAGACTGATAGAATGTTACAAGGGTAGGGACAGCGAGGCTGAAGGGAGACTGACAGAATGTTACAAGAGTGGGGGGAGTGAGGCTGAAGAGAGACTGACAGAATGTTACGAGGGTGGGGAGAGTGAGGTGAAGGGACTCACAGAATGTTACAAGGGTGGGGAGAGTGAGGGTGAAGAGAGACTGACAGAATGTTACAAGGGTGGGGAGAGTGAGGCTGAAGAGAGACTGACAGAATGTTACAAGGGTGGGGAGAGTAAGGGTGAAGAGACTGACAGAATGTTACAAAGGTGGGGAGAGTGAGGGTGAAGAGACTGACAGAATGTTACAAGAGTGGGGAGAGTAAGGGTGAAGAGAGTGACAGAATGTTATAAGGGTGGGGAGGGTGAGGGTGAAGAGAGACTGACAGAACAATACACGGGTGGGAGGGTGATGGTGAGGAGAGACTGACAGAATGTTACAAGGGTGGCGAGTGTGAGGAGAGACTGACAGAATGCTATAAGGGTTGGGAGTGTGAGGGTGAAGATGGACTGACAGAATGCTACAAGGGTGGAGAGAGTGAGGGTCAAGAGATAGATTGACATGGTTCTAGAAGGCTGACGGGAGGGGGGGGGTGAGTGAAGGCTGACAGAGTACTACAAGGTTGACGTCGAGGGTGAGGATGTAGAGATAGACTGCCAGAGTGCTACAAGGGTGGGGAGTAGGTTAAAACAGTGTGCATGTGTGCGCGTGCATGTGTGCGCATGCGTGCGTGCGTGCATGCGTGTGTGTATACATAGTGACTAACCAAGACAAATAACTGGTACAGAGCATGTACATAAGGGTTAACCAGGGGAGATAACCAGTACAGAGCTTGTACATTAGAGTTAACCAGGGGAGATAACCAGTACAGAGCTGGAATGTAAGGTTCAACCAGGGGCGATAAACAGCATAGAGCTTGTACATAATGGTTAACCAGGGGAAGTAACCAGTACAGAGCTTGTACATCACAGTTAAGCAGGGGAGATAACCAGTACAGCGCTTGCACATAAGGGTTAAACAGGGGAAGATAACCAGTACAGAGCTGGAATGTAAGGTTCAACCAGGGGAGATAAACAGTATACAGCTTGTACATAAGGGTTAGCCAGGGGAAGTAACCAGTACAGATCTTGTACATAAGGGTTAACCATGGTAGATAACCAGTACAAAGCATGTACATCACAGTTAAGCAGGGGAGATAACCAGTACAGAGCTTACACATAAGGGTTAAACAGGGGGAGATAACCAGTACAGAGCTGGAACGTAAGGTTTAAGCAGGGGAGATAACCAGTATAGAGCTTGTAAATAAGGGTTAGCCAGGGGAAGTAACCAGTACAGAGCTTGTACATAAGGGTTAACCAGGGTAGATAACCAGTACAGAGCTTGTACATCAGAGTTAACCAGGGGAGATAACCAGTAGAGCTTGCACATAAGGGTTAAACAGGGGGAGATAACCAGTACAGAGCTTGTACATAAGGGTTAGCCAGGCGAAGTAACCAGTACAGAGCTTGTACATAAGGGTTAACCATGGTAGATAACCAGTACAGAGCTTTTGGATCAGGATTAACTAGAGCAGATAACCAGCACAGATCTTGTACATCAGGGTTACTTAACAACAACAAAGATAGATTCTTAATGCATGCATGCACACAAGCGCACGCATGCATGCACGCACGCACACACACACACATTGATCTGGATTCACGTGAATACACTTATCTCCATTTAAAATTTTTGAAGTAATCTCACATATTTCTTATAAGTATTAACTTACCAATAAGCACTCAAATAAACATGAAGATTATCAACTAGAATTTGTGAGAATCTTTAGAAACTGATATTCTTCTAAGTAGACAAAGCAATAAGACTAGTAACTTTGTAGATGTGTGTGTGTATGAGTGGACACTTTATATTATGCTATATAAAATGTGTTAAGATCTGTGCTTTACTAGCCAAGCATAAAAACACATTAAGCACTATATGATGTGGTAGCACTTCAACGATCTGAAAGTCCACAGAATAACATATATCCATTGATCAAGGCTGCTACAGCGCCATCAGCAAATCAGAGTGTATACTGAGAGAAATTAGAACATTTCCGCTCATTCATTAGACATGACGTATATATCCTGAATTTCAGCACAGAATCAATACCCTGGAGAAAACGCATCAATCAATGAAGCCTGTATGAATGAAATGATGCTGGACAGAGCTGGATAGGACAGACAGGAAATTGCTCTCTGTATTCAAACCCTCTGTCGCCAATTAATTTAATTGTGGGACCTAAAAAGCACATTCTGTAGCAGAAGATGGCGTTGCTGAAAGCTGTTGTTGCTATAGACAGCAACAGTTCATACCGCAACAGTGATAGTCTCGCAACACAGTGGCACAAGACTATTGTAATTGCCTTGTCCATTACTATTCATGCTGGAGGCCAGCTTATTGCAGTCAATGCCATCTATCTGTCTGTTTTTCCGCAGCATATCTGAGGAATGCAAGAAAGTATTCAGCAAATTTGGCACACAGAATCATATCACTAGTGGCTTAAAGGGATATTCCACTGGGAGATTTTATGCATCTGACGTAAAGTACTAATTTTCCGCATTAATTTGAGACCAAGAGCACAATTTTATGGCAACAAATAAAAAAGATATCCTCAATTTAAATTGCTAAAGTAACCAGTAGATAGAGGCGCCATTTTGGACAAGCAGCTGACGTCACCGACACACCTACTCTGTTTTCCCGATCGAGGATAGCCATAACCAGGGGAGGTAAATCTTGCATCTCGTGGATAATTAGCATACTGGCTAAACAACTGACACTTTGCCACAGCGTTTGGAGGAAATTAAAGTGCAATTAGTGTCCCGATGATTGCGCCAGTCATTGTAGTGCTAAATTGTCAAAAATTGTTTTCTTCTTGAAAAATATGTTAGTTGAATAAATGTTGAATGTAATTTCTCTGAAAGCTGTTGCTATTGCAACTTCTGCTTCCAGTCAAATTCCAGTTTCAAAATATTCAACAGGCAGTAAATATGGGTCAACATTTAAAAATTTGGGATCAATTAGTTAACTCTTTCAAGGACAGAAAAGCAGAAAGCTTAAAATGTACCCTGCATGGGCCTATTGTGTGAAACTAATTAGTTTGGAAGCTACTGCAGCATAATTCCAAGAAAATTTAATTCAGAATATTCAACACTCTGCATAGTTATTTTAAAATTGGGAGCAAACGTTGTAAATGATTAATAACGCTGGATTTCAATAGTGTGAAAGCACTAAACTACTAATTATGTCTAGCGTACACTTGTCATTATTTACTAGCTGTCACCTCCTATCGTCTACGAAGTAAGCCGCTAAGCGGTTGCCTATAATTGACTGACCGGACAATCAGTGACATCGTTTCATTTTGGTTTGCAAATCCCATTTTACAATTGATGCAAGCAAATACGACGTTAATTGTCGAGTTTGATTCTGTTATATTAAAATTAAGTACCGCGCCTTTTGTTTTGAAATGCATGACACATTATTTTAAAATTATACAGACTATATGTTCTAAACTTGTATCTCCCAAATTTAAATGTGGAAGAAATCCATCCAGTGGCGATGTTAAGAAGCCATCTTTCAGTTAGCCCATTTCATGCGGATGCTTCTGTGGATCCGGTATCTGAAAATGTGAATTGCCGTACCCTTTCCATGCTCGTTTCTATTACTGCAAGCCCATGGTTGACATGCGAACATGATGCGAATTAACCATTTCACGCCAGCACTGGCCTCTGCAATCGTCAAGTTGAGGATGCAGGTCAAAAGAAGGCTATTTTGAGAATTTACAACTAAAACGACTGTCTTAGTAACAGAACCAGCCATTCCAGTTGTCAATTTTCAAAAATAGTCTTCGCTTGGCCTGTAAATGGCCATTCAATAAGGAAATATTCTGATTTTCCTGACAGAATTTGGTCATTAAAGGGTTATTAATATTCGGCCTTCATAACGCGAAGTAAACAGGTAAATCTAAAAGCGCTGGCGATATTTTGCTGGTGTGTCATTGACGTCATAATCTCGCGGTTTCTCGCTCTCGTTGCGAGAAAATGAATGCGCCCAGGAGTCACGTTTTCGAGCGTTTTGGGCATATTCATTTTGTTATTTCTCGGCAATGGAACAGTGTATTTTATATTTTTTTGCGGCAACTATTTCGGATTATAGTATATTTTTAGTTGACTTATTCCCGATTTTCACTGGAATTTCCCTTTAAAGTTTCAGGTCAAGTGGTCAAACATCAACATCACATGGTCACTAAGGTTCAAAGTAAAATACAAATTTTTCGCGCTTGAATGGTGTTAATTTGACACATGTTCATACTGTGGCTGGCGAGAAGTTGTTTGAGGTTCAGATCAGAATTGGTAAAATACCTAGGTTATGAGGTCACTACGTGCACAATGGAATACACATTTTGGGCCATAACCCTTGCATGCAAGAGGATGGAATCACAAAATTTAGGACATCTATTCATATTGGGGAAGGGATAGAAGTACTTTCTGTTTCAAGTAAAAAAGTAAAATATCTAGGTCACAGGGCCATTAAGTGCATATTAGAATGCACAATTTTTGGTCATAACTTTGGAATGCACGACGAAAGAAACAGCAAATATTAAATATCTTGGTCATGCGGTCAATAACTGAATACTGAAATATTTGGCCATAGCTGTGGAATACAAAACGAGAAATTCATGAAATTTTGCACTTCCTTTCATACTATGGTGGGATACAAAGTCTTGGCTAATGTTTCACATATCTAGGTCACTAGCTGCTATCACTATGAGCACAGGCAAATATCTAAGTCACTAACTGTCATCACTATGTGCACAGGCAACTATCTAGGTCACTAGCGACCATCACTATGTGCACAGGCAAATATCTAGGTCACTAGCGACCATCACTATGTACACAGACAAATATCTAGGTCACTAGCGAACATCACTATGTGTACAGGCAAATATCTAGGTCACTAGCGACCATCACTATGTGCACAGGCAAATATCTTGGTCACTAGCGACCATCACTATGTACACAGACAAATATCTAGCTCACTAGCTGCCATCGCTATGTGTACAGGCAAATATCTAGGTCACTAGCGGTCGTTACTATGAGCAAAGGCAAATATCTAGGTCACTAGTGACCATCACTATGTGCACAGGCAAACATTTATGTCACTAGCTGTCATCACAGGCAAATATCTGGGTCACTAGCGGGCTTCACCATGTGCGCAAGCAAGTATCTATGTCACTAGCTGCCATCACTATGTGCACAGGCAAATATCTAGGTCACCAACTGCCATCACTGTGAGCACACGTAAAACACTGTGCAAAGATGCTAGTCAGCACCACCTCCGAGCGCAGGCTAGTTCATATTAAAATAATCACCAGATAAGCAAGGGGAATGGATTAAAACAGGCTAATAAACACAGGGTAAGCTAAGAGAATTCATTAATACAAGCTAATAAACACTCATGAGTAAGCTACAGGAATTGATTAAAACAAGCTGATAAACACTAGGTAAGCTATGGGAATTGATTAAAACAACCGAAGGGAATTGATTAAGATAAGCTAATAAACACAGTAAGCTATGGGAATTGATTAAAACAACCTAAGGGAATTGATTAAGATAAGCTAATAAACACAGTAAGCTATGGGAATTGATTAAAACAACCTAAGGGAATTGATTAAGATAAGCTAATAAACACAGTAAGCTATGGGAATTGATTAAAACAACCTAAGGGAATTGATTAAGATAAGCTAATAAACACAGTAAGCTATGGGAATTGATTAAAACAACCTAAGGGAATTGATTAAGATAAGCTAATAAACACAGTAAGCTATGGGAATTGATTAAAACAACCTAAGGGAATTGATTAAGATAAGATAATAAACACCGGATAAGCTAAGGGAATCGATTAAAAGTGGATAATATACGCCAGGTACGCTCATGCAGAATTGATTAAAACGAACTGATAACGAGGACAAGAGAACACTCAGCAGCTTAATTGTCTGACTGCTGCAAGCCACCAGACAATAATTTCAATGGGCAATAACTCTGGGCCTGCTGAATATTTTGAAAACTATTTGGCTGAAAGTTGTTGGTGGCTAAGCCACCAACAACTTATAGTCAAATTGTTTTCAAAATACTCAGCATATCTAGAGTTAATCCTCATTACAAATGTAGTCTGCAAAAATTCAGCAGGAAAACAGTTAATTCCCAGTATGTTCAGTTTTGAGGTTGCCACTTATGTTAGGACACTGACTTGAGCTGTTGTTTATTACTATTGAGGTTGCATCTTATGTTAGGACACTGACTTGAGCTGTTGTTTATTACTATTGAGGTTGCATCTTATGTTAGGACACTGACTTGAGCTGTTGTTTATTACTATTGAGGTTGCATCTTATGTTAGGACACTGCCTTGAGCTGTTGTTTATTACCATTGAGGTTGCCACTTATGTTAGGACATTGACTTGAGCTGTTGTTTATTACTATTGAGGTATGTTAGGACATTGACTTGAGCTGTTGTTTATTACCATTGAGGTTGCCGCTAATGTTAGGACACTGACTTGAGCTGTTGTTTATTACTATTGAGGTTGCCACTTATGTTAGGACACTGACTTGAGCTGTTGTTTATTACTATTGAGGTTGCCACTTATGTTAGGACACTGACTTGAGCTGTTGTTTATTACTATTGAGGTTGCCACTTATGATAGAAGATTAATTTGAGTTGTTGAACACAGATCTATAGCAACAGAAACAGACCTTTCCTTATGGGACCACCTCTCATAAAGAACAAGCAGCTTCTGTCTCGCAAAGAAACATATCTGATAGCAAGTGTCTTGTATTAACCGACCACCTGCTGTTGCTGTGCATGATTATTTGTAAGTTGAACCACTGGCAGTTCAACTTGGGTCACCTTAGGTCAGTATTGATTCAGGCCAGTGCATTTTGAGGAAATGAAATGTAACATCTCTTAACCACCTGTCTTGAAGAGCCACTATCCTTCAATGAAGAGCATAGGGCTGGACTGACGTAACTTTGTGACACTCGATGTCTTTGTGGTGATGTCAGTTTAATTAGCGTCATTTGGATGATGGAAGCACGTAAAGTTTATTATAAAAGTTCTATGTCTAATGCTTGATTTACTGCAAGGATCAATGAATGTCACTGATCACCAAGTCTAGAGCGAGATCGACAATTCTAAAATAAATGTGTAAATATAGAATAATAAATGACAAAATAATCAGCTGCTACCCGCTAACCCACCAACCCACTAATACTATGTTAGCCGGAGAGAGCATCGCTATATCCACTTGAATAGAGCCATTAAGACCACATTGGATTTTCTTTAATAACATTTTTTGTGACAAATCTGATTTTCCACTAGCTCTGCGTGGCCTCAATCTAACCAGTCTTATTCCTGGCAGTGACATTAATCTTATCACTCCAAACTGATCACTGACGTTGCTCCTGAGAAGACGGTAACTGACAAGTGCAAACATTCACCAAATTGCTCGATCCAATTGTTATAATCGCTTCACGATTGCAATCAATAACAGCTCCCCTAGCTTGTGAGATTGATGAGGAGAACAGATGAAAAGAGGGCGATTAAAGGAAGGTAACTGCATATAATGCATAAGCATTCAATAAAATATATTTATATATATATATACATAGATATATATATATATATATATATATATATATATATATATATATATATATATATATATATATATATATATATATATATATATATATATATATATATATATATATATATATATATCCCTGCATCGATATGACTGCTGAATTTTGCTACTGCTTTGGGATATATATATATATATATATATATATATATATATATATATATATATATATATATATATATATATAATATATATATATATCCCAAAGTAGCAGCAAAATTCAGCAGCCATATCGATGCAGTGCTAAGAAATAAAGTCCTAAAGTCAATGTGATCTTGTATCAGCAAGGCTGGAGACTGTGTTGGTTGAGTGAGTCAAGGCTAGAGGCCGCGCGGCCTGAGTGCATCAAGACTGGAGGCCGTGTGGTCTGAATGTGTCAAGACTGGAGGCCATGTGGCCTGAATGTGTCAAGGCTGGAGGCTGTGTGGCCTGAGTGTGTCAAGGCTGGAAGCCGAGTGGCCTGAGTGTGTCAAGGCAGCAGGCCGTGTGGCCTGAGTGTGTCAAGGCTGGAGGCAGTGTGGCCTGACATGCCTGAGTATGTCAAGACTGGAGTCAGTGTGGGTTGAGTGTGTCAAGAATGGAGGCAGTGTGGGTTGAGTGAGTCAGGGCTGGAGTCAGTGTGGCCTGAGTATGTCAAGACTGGAGGCAGTGTGGCCTGAGTGTATCAAGACTGGAGGCAGTGTGGGTTGAGTGTATCAAGGGTGGAGTCAGTGTGGCCTGAATGTGTCAGAGCTAGTCAGTGTGGCCTCGGTGTGTCACGGCTGGTGTCAGTGTGGCCTGAGTGTGTCAAGACTGTAGTCAGTGTGGCCTGAGTGTGTAACGGCTGGTGACAGTATTGCCTGGGTGTAACAATGCCAGAGTCAATGTGGCCCAAGGGTGTCAAGGCTGGCATATTGTGGCCTGACTTGAGTGTGTCAAGACCAGAGGCATTGCGGCCCGAGTGTGTCAAAACATAAGTCAGTGTGGGTTGAGTGTGTCAAGACTGAAGGCAGTATGGGTTGAGTGTATCAATACTGAAGGCAGTGTGGATTGAGTGAGTCAAGGCTGGAGACAGTGTGGCTTGAAGGTGTCAAGGCTGGGTTTAGTATGGCCTCAGTGTGTCAAAAGTAGAGTCAATGTAGCCTAGGTGTGACAAGGTTGGATTTAGAGTGGCCTGCCAGCATTATGGCTAGAGTTAGTGTGGCCTGGCGGTGTCAAGACTAGAGTCATTGTGGCCTGAGTGTCTCAAGACTGGAAGCAGTGTGGGTCGAGTAAGTCAAGGCTGGAGTCAGTGTGGCCTGATTGTGTCAAGGCTGGAGTGAGTGTGACCTGGTGTGTCAAGACTGGAGACAGTGTGGGTTGAGTGTGTCAAGGTTGGAGTCAGTGTGATCTGAATGTGGAAAGGCTGGAGTTAGTGTGGTCTCGGTGTGTCAAGGCTGGTGTCAGTGTGGCCTCAGTGCATCAAGGCTGGAGTCAGTGTGGCCTGAGTGTGGCAAGGCTGGAATCAGTGTGGCCTAAGTGTATTAAGGCTGGAGTCAGTGCAGCCTGAGTGTGTCAAGGATAAAGTCAGTGTGGCCTGAGCACATTAATAATGGCGTCAGTGTGGCCTCAATGTATCAAGGCTGGAGTCAGTGTGGCCTGGGTGAGTCAAGACTGGTGTTAGTGTAGCCTGGGTGAGTCATGGCTGGAGTCAGTGCAGCCTGAGTGTAACTAGGCTGGAGTCAATGTGGCCCGACTGTGTCAAGGCTGGAGTCAGTGTGAGCTGTCAGTGTCAAGGCTAAAGTCAGTCTGGCCTGAGTGTGCCAAAGCTGGGTTCAGTGTGTTCTCACTGTATCAAGTCTGCCCTCATGGCTTGAGTGAGTCAAGACTGTGGTAATGTGGCCTGAGTGTGTCATGGCTGGTGTTAGTGTGGCCTGGATATGTTGGGGCTGGAGTCAGTGCGGCCTGGATATGCTAGGGCTGGAATCTGTGTGTAACATATTAGTATCAAGGCCAGAGCCAGTGTGGCATGAGTGTGTGAAGCTTGGAGTCAGTGTGACCTGACAGCATCAAAGCTGGATCAGTGTGGCCTGGGTGTATCAAGCCTGGAGTCAGTGTGGCCTTGCATCAAGAGCATGTTAACATTGGTGCCAGTGTGGCCTTAGTGTCAAGGCTGGAGTCAGTGTGGCTTGAATGTGTCAAGGCTGGAGTCAGTGTGGCTTGAGTGTGTCAAGGCCTGTAGTTAGTAAGGCCTGAGTCTCTCAAGGCTGGTGTCAGTGTGGCCTGTGTGTGTTAGAGCTGGAGTCAATGTGGCCTGTGTGTATTCAGACTGGAGTTAATGTGTCCTGTGTGTATTAAGGCTGGAGTCAGTGTGGCCTGAGTGTATCAAGGCTGCAGTCAGTGTGGCCTGAGTGTGTCAAGGCTGCAGTCAGTTTGGCCTGAGTGTGCCAAGGCTGCAGTCAGTGTGGCCTGAGTGTGTCAAGGCTGGAGTCAGTGTGGCCTGGGTGTGACAAGACTGACTCAGGTCATACACTTCTTGAATGCATGATTCATGCTTGTGTTGTCTGGGTGACCATAGACTGTGTGCTAGTGTTTGTGGTATGTCTGGATGACCATAGACTGTGTTAGTGTTTGTGGTATGTCTGGGTGACCATAGACTGTGTGCTTGTATTTCTGTGACATGTCATAAGTGACCTCATATCTAACATGTACTACAAGTGTGGCAGGGAAGAGCTATTTAAATATACATGTCATTAACAGTGTATATTGAGCTGCCAGATAGCAGCATTACCAAAATTCCTTGTGACAGACAATATAGTCATGGCCAACTGGTGCCACATTTCCACATGTAGATTCATCAACAATGGCCACATGTATACATAGAGGAGTGGGACGGAGGGAGGGAGAGAGGCAGCCAGCCAGCCAGACAGATAGAGGTAGGCTAAGACAGGCAGACATAGACAGGCAGGCAGACAGACAGAGACAGACAGACAGACAGACAGACAGACAGACATACAGACAGACAGACAGACAGACAGACAGACAGACAGACAGACAGACAGACAGACAGACAGACAGACAGGCAGGCAGGCAGGCAGGCAGGCAGACAGACACAAAAGACACTAATAGACACAAGAGCTTTCTCAAGAACACATAATTTGAGCTAAGTCTTAAAGGAAATGATTTCCAATTCAATGGTGAAAATTACCTTCAAATCTGTGGATGCACAATGGGTAAACGAGTCAACCCAAATTTTGGGAAGAGGAGGCACTGAAGAAATCAACCAAAAAACCTCTTCTTTACCTCAGATAGCTAATTGTCAACATTCAGAAGACTTTTTGGAATTTTTTTCGCATTTTAAATAACCAAGATTCAAACATCAAGCTAAAAGCTACTGTTAGTGGAACATCAGTTCACTTTTTAGATGTCACGATCTATGAGGGTCCACAATTTGATTTAAATTAGAATATAAAGTATTCTTTACGCTAACAGACTCACATCAGCTGCTTCACAAAAAAATCATTTCATCCTCAACACACATTGAAAGGTCTGATCAAATCGCAAATCATAAGATTCTTTTGAAACTCTAGCAACAGGCAAAATCTGAATGATGCATGCTCTACTCTGTTTGATGCTTTGAAAGCACGAGGCTATTCAGCCCGTTTTTTTCGAAAAATTAAAGCAGATACCATCAATTAGCTTGAAAATCTAAACCACATAGTGGACCCGAGTTTGAACCTGTCCAAATTAAACACAACAAACCAATCATGTGTGATGGATCAGTTTTTAAATGCGACAAAAACAGATGCAAAGTAAACAACTATATTGTAAACCAACCAACATTCCTGAGCTTTCAAACTAAAAATGAATATCATACCTGAACAAATATGCATTGTGATTCTGAGAATGTAGTCTATTTGATCAATTGTGCCCTTTGCCAGAAACAGTATGTTGGTGAAACAAAAAATGCATTTTCGGAGTGCGTGCTAGAAGCCACGTTTCTGCTCAGCAGATACGCCAATTGCTCAACATTTCCAACTTCCTGATCATTCAGTTGAGTATCATTTTGAAATCATGCCAATAGAACAGATTCCGACTTTCGATAGTGAAGAAGAATCGAGTTCGTTTCACAAAATATGACAAGGCCATTGGATTAGAACACTCCAAACAAAGGCACCATTTGGAATAAATGTAGATTCAGGAATATCACAAAAGAACAAAATTATCCATTTTCAGCTCATATACAAAATTAAAGGAACTGATCAAAGCACGACCAGTAATAGCTTACAACAGAAATCCAAACCTGAAAGATTTGCTAGTAAGATCAAAGTTAGACCTCACAGTTCCAGATAACAATGACAAGGTTTCATCCCTCCCTACCTATTCTTAAATAAATCTAATCCCAACCAAAATCAATGGTGGGGCAACTTGCAATAATATTCGTAGGACATCTTTAAATTTTGTGTCTGCAAGTGTGCGTGCGTGCATATGTTCATGCGTGCATGTGTTCGTGCGTGCATGCGTGCATGTGTGTGTGTGCATTCATTCGTGAGTACCTTGGTGCATGGGTGTGTGCATTCGTGCATCTTGTTGGGAATGCATTCATGCATGCGTTCATGCATGCATTATTGTATGCTTGTATTATTGCGTGCATTCATTCAGGTGTGTGTGTGTGAGTGTGCGTGTGTGTACATTCGTGTGTGCGGTTTCCCTATAATGTAGAATCAATCCCAGCCATTACCTGTTGAAGTGACATACTGCTTAGTACACTTTACATAACCAATCTGAAGGGGGGGGGGGGGAGCAGACTCTAAGTAAATCTAAACTTGGTCTCGACAGGACAAATTTAGGTAAAAGATTTTTTAATTAAATTCCTTTGCCAATGCAGGTTTTTTTAAGTGTAAATCAGACTGAAAGACAGAGACAGACATTCAGGCAGACAGACAGACAGTGCGACAGACAGACAGACAGTGCGACAGACAGACAGACAGACATACAGACAGACAGAGACAGACACGCAGGCAGAGACATGCAGACAGACAGACAGGCAGGCAGGCAGAGACAGACAAACAGACAGAGACAGACAGACAGAGAGATCTACAGAGACAGACAGACAGACAGAGGTTGACATAGACATTGTTCATGTTGAACATCACATGTGTTGAAAATCATCAGTGAGTATATACCTTTTGGATCAATACCTTTAGCATGTCAATGACTGAATAAGGTATGGAAGTATTGAGTGCTATAGATAGGAGTCATACATCAAACTGACACCACTAAAGGTGTAATCTTTTGTAACTGGCTATATGTGAGCAGACAACAGACAGGTTGTATAGCACACATATAGCATAGACAGACATGAATGGACACTCTACAAGCATGATTCATTACAGTGGTCACTAAACAAGCACAGTCACTAAACACAGGTGGTCACTAAAGACAGATGATCACTAAAGACAGGTTGTCATCAAAGACAGCTGGTTACAAAAGACAGGTGGTTACAAAAGACAGGTGGTTACAAAAGACAGCTGGTTACAAAAGACAGGTGGTTACAAAAGACAGCTGGTTACAAAAGACAGCTGGTTACAAAATACAGGTGGTAATTGATTGAAAATGAGTTATATGGCTATTTCCACACCTGATTGGTTTTGTCACACGGCAGACTACAAAAACACCAATAGCCTAGATATTCAGAAATGCTGTCTATTTCATGATCGTAAAATTATAAGTCTATAACTAGGTCTATACACAGTGTATGATAGTACCTGAACAGCACACCTGTACATGACAGCTTATTGAGATACAGGTAGATGAATTATATACCTGTAAGACAGCATATACTGAGGTTCACATAGATCAATCACTCTGTCACTCAACACACCTAGCTAATATTAAGAGATATGAAAGCTGTATATTTATACCAAACACCTACAGACCAGGCATTCACATACACAGCATAGGAATGCATGTGCAAACACATTCGTGCACACATGCGCATGCATGCACCCCACACAAACACTCACAACCCACACAAATTCCTACCCAATTCCCAACACTCTCCCACCACACGCAAATACTCTACCAAAACTTTCTCCCCACCCCATGTAAATGTTGTATCAATGTACCCAAATACTCTGACCATCCACCCAAACACCTCAGCTGACCATGAACATCAGTCATGAATTATTCATGATAAATCACTCAATATTAGCTACTGAGACATCCATTAACCCTCTCCAGCACACAGATCAGACATGACGTCTGACAAGACATTCTAAATATAGAGACAGAAACCATTGTCTATAGCAGCACCTTTATGGACCATGTTTTGATCATTTAACCCTTTCACACTCATATCAGCCAAAAATGGCTTCTGCAGTGGTCTTGAGAAATGATCATTTGCAAATCAAGAGAAGACTATTTTTGACAATTTATCACTGGAATGACGGGCTCAATAAACGAGCCAGTCATTAGTGGTAAATTATCAAAAAGTCTCCTCGTTGTCTGAAAATGAACATTTTCTATGAGAAAAAAAATTTCTTTTAGACAAATGCGAGGGTTAAAGCGTTAGCAGCCAAAACTTGTCCAGAATATTACAGTTTTTGCTGGGTGAATGTTTATTTGTAGGTCAAAAGGTTACTACTTTTGAAGATTTCCTAGCAAAAGTCTATCACTTACAAAGTGGTATAGCTTTAAAGGACAATTCCGGGATGATAAAAAGTGTGCTTTATTTGAAAGATTATTACATGTTTAATGAAATTGCGCCAGAATAATAACCAAATAGAAATAGCGTAACCAACTATCGCTAGATAAAGTCGGTAAAATTGACAATTTTTCGCACATCTGGGCGCTGACATTTTATCGCGTCTAGCGACGTCAGCCCCGCACCACCGCTATTGCTATGACTGGAGAAGCGAGGCCAATAGATGCGTGTATATATTTTAAGGAGGTATACGTAAATGATAATAGCAAACCAACCGCTGAAGCGATTCCAATGAGTCTAGGATCTCTAAATATGTGCCGATCTCGGGATTAATATGATATAATGGATGTTAATATCGGACAAGAGGTTCAAAAGACTGGAATATATACAAAAATTATTCATCTAAGATACGATCTGAGAATATGTTATCCTTTTTTGGTAAAATTCGGCATGAGATGGGTTTTGTCTCGTAGATTCTACCTTTGCGCATTGTCATTAAATTGGAGTGTGCTTAAAGCTGAAAGAAATGGCTATTTGCCTGACCAATTATAATTTTGCTCACATGAATATTGCCAGAGATATTACCAAATGAATTAACATTTTGACACAAAATCTGGAAATTTTCATCGCCGATCAATATTGCCCGCCAAGCTGTAGTAATTTCAATAATTAAGATATTTTGATGGAATTTTTCCCATTATGTGATAACATAGTAAAGCTTCGGCACAGAAAATTCTGTCATTGTAGCTGTAATACTCATTCTGATATGGGATGATGGATAGAGCGCATCCTGAAATTTTTGCTTGAAATTTTGCTGGCTTAGTTTTTCCTGCAGAATGTATCTTTTGAACCACAAGGCCGATTCTAACATACCTAGCATTGGATAAATCTTCGAATTTGCAGCTACAGGTAGGTATCAGAATTATTACAATCGGTTCTGTGGTTCCGGCAATATTATCATATCATATGTTTTCTTGGAATATGTATTTACATTGCCTGCGACACACGCTATAACGGTATCTTGAGTCGGCTGAATAATTTGACAATACGCATGTGTCAAGTGTGCCACTTCATTTAACCCTTATCGCGTGGTGTATATGCAATAGCCTACTTACAGAGATAGTGTAGGGGTACATTTTGAAAAAAAATGTTGCCGAAACGTGTTGCTGTCGCGCACAGCACTGACTTACAGCAGCATTGTTACCAAAATGAACACATTCTGATAGGATAGACAAAATGGAATCTATGCTTCAGCGGTCTAGGGGTTAACAATTCCCCACCGACTTCGGATACTAGAATTACTTGAAAAACTTACTAGCTTAACTGAACAATGTCCTAAAGATTACAAATTAGCCCATGTTAGGCCTCCATCCATATACCTATTTACTGTACAGCCTTCGTGCTCGGCAAAGATAGCGTTTGTGCGGGGATGACGTCAGGATCTCGTGAAATCTCGCCCTCTTTGCAAGAAAATGGCGCCGCTCGGGAGATAAAATAATCCCATGTTTACGATGGTATAATTACTCGTATTATTTGTCTATTGTTTTTATTTAGGATCCAATATGTTAGTCATATAATAGTCTTTCAAATAAAGTACACTTTTACCAATCCCGGAATTGTCCTTTAATGTAATATAATCTCTTAACAATTGAAATGTCAGGGTCTCAATTTCAAGACAGCTATACAGGACAGCTGCTGAATATTTTGAAATCAATTTGACACTGACCTGTATGCACAAACAGCTCCCAGTCAAATTATATTCAAAAGATCCAACAGAATATTCGCGACTATCATAAAGAACTTCTGCTCTATCATGCTTAAGGTGTTAAATAGTCAGAATCTTGTGGTCCCAAAAGTGAGTGTCTCTTTTATAAAGGGTTGACTGTACTTTGCCCCAACAGTGAGTGTCCCTTTTAGATAGGTCTGACTACTTTAACACAAAAGTGAGTGTCCCTTTTAGACAGGTCTGACTGTACTTTGACACAAAAGTGAGTGTCCCTTTTAGACAGGTCTGACTGTACTTTGACACAAAAGTGAGTGTCCCTTTTAGACAGGTCTGACTGTACTTTGACATAAAGTGAGTGTCCCTTTTAGACAGGTCTGACTGTACTTTGACACAAAAGTGAGTGTCCCTATTAGACAGGTTTGACTGTACTTTGACCCTAAGCTAAGTGTCCCTATTAGACACGTCTGACTGTACATTGTAACTATTACTCCATTACCAGTATGCACCTCCACCATTATACACCTCCACTAGCATACACCTCCACTACCATCCACCTCCACTATCGTACACCTCCACTACTGTACACCTCCACTACCGTACACCTCCGCTACCGTACACCTCGACTACTGAACACCTCCACCACCGTACACCGCCACTATTATACACCACTACTGTACACCTCCACTATTATACACCTCCACTATTATACACCTCCACTACCGTACACCTCCACTATTATACACCTCGACTACCATACACCTCCACTATCATACACCTCCACTACCGTACACCTCCACTACTGCACACCTCCACTACCATACACCCCCACTATTATACACCTCCACTACCGTACACCTCCACTACTGTACACCTCCAATACTGTACACCTCCACTACTGCATACCTCCAATACTGTACACCTCCAATACATCTACCTCTTACTGAGAATATATATTTAAGTTGATTGTGATTATTTTGAAAAATATTTAACTGAATGTTGCCTAAGCCAGCAGCAATTTTAAGTCAAATAGCTTTCAAAATATCCACAAAATATTGTTTAGTTCTATATAACGCCAGTTCTTGATATAGTCAGAATGGAGTGTTTAGTTAAGTTGTTACTTAGTGAATGCCTGGAACACACTATTATTTTTGAAAATTTACCAGTGACTTTTTGACACAGTCATTCAAGTGGCACAGTTGAAAAAAAAAATTCTCTTGGCCCGCAAATACCAACCCCCTGCCACCCCCCACCCATCCCCCCCCCCCCCAGCAGCAATGGCTTCTGGTCAAATTAACTTGAAAATATTCAACAGAATAAGTTTTATATCGCAAAGTATATACTTTTTCAGGGATTTGTCAGTGAAAGTGTTAAGGGTTAAATAATCCAATATTTATGTGATAAGAATATAGATAAAATGGTGTTTCAACATGTAGCTATTTTGGTGCTACTGAGAGAAAATATCTAAATACTCACGTGCTTTTTCTGCCTTCTTTGAATTAAGTTTCGAGGATGACTTCCCCATCTTTGACACCAATCCGGTAAAATTCCAATTGTCCAGTTATTTGAGCAAATCTCAAGACTATCCCAGGAGAAAACACCACCCCTGCCCTGTGTTCTAACATAAGTCAACGTAGCATGTGTGTGCGTGTGTGCTTGCTACACTACATGGCATCCGCGGAGTGACGATCAACACTGAGCGATTGACAATGACTTTTCAGCCCAGATCTGTGCAGTGGAGGTCGTCTGCTGTTTACTTGAGCAAACATGTCCTGTTAAACCCAGCAAAGCTAAACGCCTTCCAGTGGATTGCTTCCTGAGTGAGTTTTATTGAGGCGATGGGCAACACGTCCTCTCCTGTGTCCAAGCAGAAGAATGTAATATTTATATTTGATAGGTAAACACTATTAAAATGTTTGACTGAAGCAAGCCACTAAACAAATAATTTCCATGGGCAATAACTCTGGACCTGCTGAATATTTTAAAAACAATTTGACTGAAAGTTGTTGGTGGATAAGCCACCAACAACTCAGTCAAATTGTTTTCAAAATATCCAGCATATTTAGAGTTAAAACCCAAAGAAAACGTGGCCTGCAGAAACTCAGCAGGCAGACTATTCACACACTGTTTTTGCTTTCAGGCCAGGTAATCCGCATCAGCACGGAACTGTAGAAATGAGGAAGTGATCTGAATCAATACTGTCCCTCCTCTAGGAGATAATCATAAATATTTCACAACTTAATGATTGACATTAGCTAAACATATGTGTAATTGTAACCACTATTCTCACTCACAAACCAGACATAGTCTCTGCAAAACACAGTGAAATATTCAAATTGCTGAATATTTTGAAATTAATTTGATTGAAACTTATTGCTTCATTACGCAGCAACAACTTTTAGTCAAATAGTTTTCTAAATATTTGACTATTTGTCTTACAATATTATTGCGTTCACAAATGCCTGTGACGAGACATGCTACTGCAGGTTGAGGCTATAATATGAAGCCAGTTGATAATTGCCACTTATAGATCATTAGAACTCGATCACCGTGACAGGGTAACAGCTATATATACACACAGAAAATGACAGAGCAAAGGAAAATAATAAATGTATTATGTATTATTTTATATTATTATTAATGGGTACAGAATTAGTAGATACATGATCATGGTCAATCAAACTCACATTAGATATGCTACAGTACAGCTAAAATATTATATATGTTTCCAAAACAAACAAGGCCTCCGCAAACGGCACATAATACCCCGCCATGATGACAAACCAATGAATGAGAGCTACATCGTATAATACCCCGCCATGATGACAAACCAATGAATGAGAGCTACAGCGTATAATACCCCGCCATGATGACAAACCAATGAATGAGAGCTATTAGAAAATATTTATTTCTTCCTCAGCCCCATCAGACCAGCCATCCTTAAGTGTCAAAGCGATCTGTTAAACGGTCAAGGAGGTATCGTCCGGAAACCAATTTTCAAGATGGCTGCCGCTGGCTAGCGGCCATATTAGATTTTGGATTATCGTAAATTTTGATGAGTTTCTTCACCAGACATATTCCAATGACCGAAGGAAGTGATTCAATAAATGAAATCCAGAAACCAACTTTCAAGAAGGCAGCCCATGGCTGGCGGCCATCTTGGAGTTTGGACCATCGTCAATTTGATAGGTTTCTTCTCCACACCTAGTCCAACCATGCTATGACGTTTCAAATGGATCTGATACACGGTAATGGAGTTATCATTTGGAAACCAATTTTCAAGATGGCCACCGGTGGCTGGCAGCCATCTTGGAGTTTTTATCATTGTCAATCTCAATAGGTTTCTTCCCCGAGGTAGTCGAACCACCCTATGAAATTTCATAGCGATTCGATAAACGATAACGGAGTTATCATTTGGAAACCAGTTTTCAAGATGGCCACCAGTGGCTGGCGGCCATATTGGATTTCGGATCATTGTCGATTAGATAGGTTTCTTCCTCAGACCTAGTCCAACCACTCTATGAAGGTTCAAAACGATCCGATAAACAGTAACGGAGTTATCATCTGGAAACCAATTTTCAAGATGGCCACCGGTGGCTGGTGGCCATCTTGGATTTTTGATCAGTGTCAATTGCGATAGGTTTCTTCCCCAGATGTAGTCCAACCACCCTATGAAATTTCAAAGCAATCCGATAAACGGTAACGGAGTTATCATCCAGAAACCAATTTTCAAGATGGTCACCTGTGACTGGCGGCCATCTTGGATCTCGGATCATCATCGATTTCAATAGGTTTCTTTCGCAGACCTAGTCCAACCACTCTATGAAATTTCAAAGCGATCCGATAAACGGTAACGGAGTTATCATTCAGAAACCAATTTTCAAGATGGCTACCGGAGGCTGGCGGCCATCTTGGATTTTGGATCATCGTCGATTTTGATAGGTTTCTTCCCCAGGCCTAGTCCCACCACCCTATGAAGTTTCAATGTGATCCGATGTACGGTAACGGAGTTATCATCTGGAAACCAATTTTCAAGATGGCCACCGGTGACTGGCGGCCACCTTGGATTTCGGATCATCGTCGATTTTGATAGGTTTCTTCCCAAGACCTAGTCCAACCACTCAATGAAATTTCAAAGCGATCCGACAAACAGAAACAGAGTTATTATCCGGAATCCACCCTGCCGCCCACCCACCCGCCCGGACGGACGGCGCCATTACATAATACCCCGCCAAATTTTTTGGTGGGGTATAAAAGGGTTCTGTTCAATATTTTTAACATAATTGCGGCAATGTTTTCCAATCCAATTATATTCAAAATATTCAACAGAACATTTCTTACATTGTGTTCATAATTCTACTAACAAGATTCAGTCTGTTTTATAGAACCTAACTTATTTATGAGCTGTACGTATTTGCAGTTTGAGAGGGACATTAAAGCTGTCACAACATCAGAAAAATAATGGCTACTGTGCAAAATAAATATGGATGCGTATCCTTAAATACAACCTAGTGAGCTACTGCCATATTGTTTGCGTTTCGTCAACTGTGGCAGCAGTCAAGCATAGAATGCACACGAGAAAATCTCGCTGACTGAAATATCTATCAGAAATTCATTTCACTTAAAGTACATGGATTCAACGCTGAAGACATAAGAATGATAAAGATATGGTTATGCACACACTCAATGCTATAAATCACATATTTATTAAATAAAATTCAGGTCCTATTTCTAAATAATCCAACTATATGTACCTTCTCGGTCTCCATTTACACAGACCTTTCACTACGTCATTGACCAGAATTCCCTTTTATAGGGGTTTGGGGTAAATTTTGTTGTTGGCGGCCCTATTGGTGGTTGTAGTGATGGTGGTTCCATAAAAATAGTGACAATTCCTTCCTTCCTTCCTCACTATTTTCCTTCCTTCATTCATTCCTGCCTTCCTTCTTTCATTCATCCATCCATCCTTCCCCTCCACTCACTCACCCATTCATTCATATATTGACTAACTAGACTATTAGCATTTCTAAAAATTTATGCTAAACTTTACTAAAACGGGAATTCGGGTCAATGATGTAGTGATAAGGTCTGTGCAAATAGAGACCGAAAAGGAGGTGCATACAAGCTTATTACTTTGAAAAAAATAAGCACTGAATTTTATTAGTCTTTGAATAAATATTTGTCAGGTATAGTGTAGTGTGTGCATAAACATAGCTTTATCATTCTGACTTCTTCCCGGCTGGAATCCATTGATTGCTGTTTCATGAAATGAATTAATGACAGTTATAAGTCAGAATGCTTAGCGCAGCTCATACAGGCAATGCTTGACTACTGCCATTTCAAGATTTGGGGGCATCCGTCATAATAGCAGATGGCAGGTGTGCTGGAAATGGCCACAGTAGATGACATGCAAACAATTGTGTGGTAGCTCACCTGTTTTGATTTCAGGGTACTCATCTATATACATTTTTTGCACAGTAGCTGTTATTTGAGTGATGTCACAATAGCTGTTATTTGAGTGATGTCACAGTAGCTGTTATTTGAGTAATGTCACAGTAGCTGTTATTTGAGTGATGTCACAGTAGCTGTTATTTTACTGATGTTACAGTAGCTGTTATTTGAATGATGTCACAGTAGCTGTTATTTGAGTGATGTCACATTAGCTGTTATTTGAGTGATGTCACAGTAGCTGTTATTTGAGTGATGTCACAGTAGCTGCTATTTGAATGATGTCACAGTAGCTGTTATTTGAGTGATGTCACAGTAGCTGTTATTTGAGTGATGTCACAGTAGCTGTTACTTGAGTGATGTCACAGTAGCTGTTATTTTAGTGATGCTACAGTAGCTGTTATTTGAGTGATGTCACAGTAGCTGTTATTTGAGTGATGTGACAGTAGCTGTTATTTTAGTGATGTCACAGTAGCTGTTATTTTAGTGATGTCACAGCTTTAATGCATCAACTTCGCTCACACTTATTAGTTAATTAAGGGAGGTAACTCCAGCTTGCAGGTACTGTTCAGCTAAATCTTTTATTGGCAATATTGAAATAAGCAAGCCAGTCATCCAATTGGTACATTTTCAAAAACATTCTTCTAGCTCTAAATGGACATTTCTAAGATGACTGAAGAAGGGACTTTTTTATGGAATGACCCATAAAACTATCAGAGGAGGACATTTGTGAAGATTTAGCAGTACAATGGAGGAATCCAGTTTTAGCTACGCCCCTCCCATCTCTAGCTAATTTCCACCCACGCTTTGCCCGTGTTGGGAGATCGATCCTTCCACTCTCTGAATCTCAATTTCCAGAAAACCATACAGGTAAGCTGTTGAACACTTTGAAATTAATTTTATTGGCTGCTGTTGCAAATTACTTTCAAATTATTCAACACAATGATTATTAAATTGTAAGGACATACAATTCGTACAATATTGAGGCTTAGTCCGTCATCGATTAAGTGTTCGTGATAAACTTAGCTACATCATTCATGACGTAATTGATCATAGCATCATCCGATGCATCACATGATTGATGGATAAACTGGAATCCTCCTTTACAGAACGATTCAGTCAGAGAAATTCTCAGTTACAAATATAGTCTACAATGTCTCTGGGTTATTTTCAGCACTGGAATAGGTTATTCCTCCAACCAACCCCCCCCCCCCCCCCCCCACACACACACACACACACCATCCCCTAACCACCCCACCTTATGTCACATTGACTGTATCTGGATGTGATTGCAGTGACTGAGAACCTGGAATCCTCAATATGTGGCTACTGTATTCATTAGTAAGATGATACAGCTGGTAAATTGCAAATCCTCTATAGGTTGATTTGACATTCTACCATCTGTAGGTCTACTTATATTCAGTGGTAGGAGGTATTATCGCTAATATACACACAACTACAACTAATCAATACTGTTAGCAATTGTTTTATAGCAGCATGAAGACAGACTTGCTTTGACAAAGATAGAATAGCTCATCCGGTCACATCTGCATGACTGTTACACAATAATTAAATCTAATCACTTATCTCTATGAATCCTTCCCACAATTCATCTTCAATTCTAAATGTGAACCATACCGAATATTTTGACACCAAATTGACTGAAAGTTGTTGCTGCTTAAGGAGACAAGAGCGATCAGTTTGCAGACCCTTGCCTTTCTGTTTTTGTCACATTGTAAAGTGCTGCTGGATTATTCAAATATATTTAGGATTTTCCAGAATTTTTTAGACTACACCCACAGTGTCAGTTTTGGGATCCTAGCTAAGCTTTGCCCCAAATCAGATATGTAGTTCTCGAGATACCTATAGATCCAGAAGTTGATCCGATCTGGATCCAGATTCTTTTATCTGGATCACGGCCAAGTCTAGAAAATCCTCTTGCATGACAAATTCCATTGTTGTGTTAAAATTTGAGCCAAATAGGCTCAGTAGTTTATGAAATACAGCTCTGGAACCGCACACGGCATACACATGCACATGTATGCATGCACGCACGCACGCACACACGCACACTTAGCCTGGTTATAACGAGCATTACCTCTGAACTATAAGAAGAATGGGCTACTGTATGCATACCTATTACAATTGATTGATCATTGACCTATTCTTCTGTCCTCTCTGCATCTAAATGCTGTTAGCTACCATTCTCTGTCATCATTCACTGGCCTGTCTGTCATCAGAGCACTAAAAGCTTCCTGTTGAAACTATGGCCAGACATCTCATCCTAGACAATAGTGTGAAAAGCACTTTATGGCAGAAATTGTCACCTAATTGGATATGCAAGATGGGAATGAATTGGCCGAGGCCACACTGGTCACAAGAAGGTTAAGAGAAGGACCAGTGATAAGGCAAATGTGAACATAACAAGGGGATCAATTAGCAGCATGTGCTGCTCACCTGGAAGGACAGTGTTTGAACAAAGATTGCAATCTTATAGCTTAGCTCTTTAACCCTCAAATCTATTCACAAATATTTCTATTTTCTCAAAGAAAATGTCCAAGACTATTTCTTGTTAAATTTACCCCTGGAATGACTGGCTCAAAATACACCTTTCTCTTAACCCGTTAACCCTCAAATTTGTTCAAGAAAATTTCAATTTTCTCATAGAAAATGTCCATTGGCAGACCAAGAAGACTATTTTTGGAAATTTACCACTGGAATGACTGGCTCAGTTATCGAGCCAGTAATTCCAGTGGTAAATTTAAAAAAATAGTCTTCTCTTGGTCTGCAAATGGACATTTCTCAAGACCACTACAAAAGCCATATTTGGCTGATATGAGTATTAAAGGGTTAATCTGCAAATGGACATTTCTCAAGGCCACTGCAGAAGGCATTTTGGCAGACTTGAGCATGAAAGATTAGAAGCTTACTACCTCAGGATCTTACAGCAAAATTTGGTTAAAATTTGACGCACAGTTGAAGAGCCGTCTTTTAACCTACGACGGTCAGATTTGGTCAAGAAACTCAAAATATTTGCTTATTGAATATCCATTTGCAGGATGAGACTGCGAATTTACCACTGGAATGACAGGCCCAGTTATCGAGCCAGTAATTCCAGTGGTAAATTTTCAAAAATAGTCTTCTCTTGGTCTGCAAATGGACATTTCTCAAGATCACTACAAAAGCCATATTTGGCTGATATGAGTATTAAAGGGTTAATCTGCAAATGGACATTTCTCAAGGCCACTGCAGAAAGTATTTTGGCAGACTTGAGCATGAAAGATTAGAAGCTTACTACCTCAGGATCTTACAGCAAAATTTGGTTAAAATTTGACGCACAGTTGAAGAGCCGTCTTTTAACCTACGACGGTCAGATTTGGTCAAGAAACTCAAAATATTTGCTTATTGAATATCCATTTGCAGGATGAGACTGCGAATTTACCACTGGAATGACTGGCATGGTTATTTAAACAGACATTTTAGCGGTAAATATTAAACAGGAGGCCCAAGGGGTCTGTGTCGGTCACCTGGAGCATTATGCATTTTTGTCACAATTGTTAGTGGGTGGTTTAGGAGTAGTCTCCTAAATGAGTTTGTGGACATTTTTGCAAGTCCAATATGGCCACCAAACACACTACATTTTGACTGGTCCACTTCTGTCATGTTTCTGAGGTAGCGCCTTTGCTTTAAAAAAATTTTAATTGGACTCAGTGCCTAATCATATCTCTCAAATTTCGTCCCAATCCGCTCAGTGGTTCTGGAGTAATTTTGGCAAATATTAGGTTATCCAAGATGGCCACCAAACCATTTGGCCAATCGAGTTCCCTTGAAACAAACTTGGTGCAGCTCTTGCCCTAGATGATATTTCATACGTTTTGAATTGATTCCCCAATCGGTTTTGGAGATTTTTAAAGACATTTTAAAGCGGCCAGTTTTTTGACAGATCAACTTCTCTTGAACAAACTTTAATGGACCTTAGTCGTTAATCATATATCAACAATTTTGGCTTGATCGCTTCAGCGGTTCTTGGGAAAGTCGTTTTTGCGAAAACGAGGTCATCCAAGATGGCCGCTGAACCATTTAGGCAATCAATTTCCCTTGAACAAACTAGGGTCAGCTTTTACCAAAGATCATATTTCATGAGGTCTGAATTGATCCCTCAAACGGTTTTGGAGAATATTTTTAAAGACATTTCTAGAAATCAGCTGAAATCCAAGATGGCCACCGGCCAACTTCGCCGATTGGTTTCGTTTGAACAAAATGGAATCTCCATGCCCTAAGAATGCTTCCTGCCAAATATAATTGAAATCGGCCCAGTAGTTCCAGAGAAGACATTTTAAATTTCCCATTGCTTTCGTATGGGAGCTTTTGGCGGGAAAATGATCCAAGATGGCCGCCAAACCATTTATCCAACAGTTTCAAAAATTGCAAATTTCAAATCAGACTACCCAAAAATTTATACAAAAACGATTTCAGCCTCATCCAAGTCCATCAAATAAAAAAATCCAATATGGCCGCCAAACATGCTATATTTTGATTGGCCCACGGCAGCCATATTTTTTGACGGATTAACTTCTCTTGAACAAACTTTACTGGCCCTTAGTCCCTACTCATATCTGCCAAATTTTGGCCTGCTCCCTTCAGCGGTTCTGGAGAAGTCATTTTCGCTAAAACTAGGTCAACCAAGATGGCTGCCGAACCCTTTGACCAATCAAGTTTGCCTGAACAAACTTGGTTGAGCTCTTGCCCTGGATCATATTTCATGAAGTTTCCTTCAATTCCTCAAGCAGTTTCGGAGAAGATTTTTAAAGATGTTTCTAAAAATCGGTCAAAATCCAAGATGGCCACTGGCCAAATTGACCGATCAGCTTCCTTTGAACAAACTTGGATCCTTATGGCATAAGGATGCTTCCTGCCAAAGAAGAAGCCGTTTTAAAGGAAAAGTTGATGGATGGACGGACGACGGACACATGACGGGTGGTCGCCACGACATAATCTCACTTGGCCTTTCAGGCCAGGTGAGCTAAAAATAGTCTTCTTATGATCTGCAAATGGACATTCCTCAAAGACCACTGGTGGCAATCACTGAAGCGTGACTCTAGATGAGGGGCAATGATCTTTATGTTCAGTCACTGAAGCGTGACTCTAGATGAGGGGCAATGATCTTTATGTTAAGTCAATGAAGCATGACTCTAGATGAGCAGCAATGATCTTTATGCTCAGTCACTGAAGCGTGACTCTAGATGAGGGGCAATGATCTTTATGTTCAGTCACTGAAGCGTGACTCTAGATGAGGGGCAATGATATTTATGTTCAGTCACTGAAGCGTGACTCTAGATGAGAAGCAATGATCTTTATGCTCAGTCACTGAAGCGTGACTCTAGATGCGGGGCAATGATCTTTATGCTCAGTCACTGAAGCGTGACTCTAGATGAGCAGCAATGATCTTTATGCTCAGTCACTGAAGCGTGACTCTAGATGAGGGGCAATGATCTTTATGTTCAGTCACTGAAGCGTGACTCTAGATGAGGGGCAATGATATTTATGTTCAGTCACTGAAGCGTGACTCTAGATGAGAAGCAATGATCTTTATGCTCAGTCACTGAAACGTGAAGCTAGATGAGGGGAAATGATCTTTATGTTCAGTCACTGAAGCATGACACCAGATGAGGGGCAATGATCCTTATGTTCAGTCACTGAAGCGTGACTCTAGATGAGGGGCAATGATCTTTATGTTCAGTCACTGAAGCGTGACTCTAGATGAGGGGCAATGATCTTTATGTTAAGTCAATGAAGCATGACTCTAGATGAGCAGCAATGATCTTTATGCTCAGTCACTGAAGCGTGACTCTAGATGAGGGGTAATGATCTTTTGTTCAGTCACTGAAGCGTGACTCTAGATGAGGGGCAATGATCTTTATGTTCAGTCACTGAAGCGTGACTCTAGATGAGGGGCAATGATATTTATGTTCAGTCACTGAAGCGTGACTCTAGATGAGAAGCAATGATCTTTATGCTCAGTCACTGAAACGTGAAGCTAGATGAGGGGAAATGATCTTTATGCTCAGTCACTGAAACGTGAAGCTAGATGAGGGGAAATGATCTTTATGTTCAGTTACTGAAGCATGACACCAGATGAGGGGCAATGATCCTTATGTTCAGTCACTGAAGCGTGACTCTAGATGAGGGGCAATGATCTTCATGTTTAGTCACTGAAGTGTGACGCTAGATGAGGGGCAATGATCTTTATGCTCAGTCGCTGAAGCGTGACTCTAGATGCGGGGCAATGATCTTTATGCTCAGTCACTGAAGCGTGACTCTAGATGAGCAGCAATGATCTTTATGTTCAGTCACTGAAGCATGACTCTAGATGAGGGGCAATGCTCTTTATGCTCAGTCACTGAAGCGTGACTCTAGATGCGGGGCAATGATCTTTATGCTCAGTCACTGAAGCGTGACTCTAGATGAGCAGCAATGATCTTTATGTTCAGTCACTGAAGCATGACTCTAGATGAGGGGCAATGCTCTTTATGCTCAGTCACTGAAGCATGACTCTAGATGAGCAGCAATGATCTTTATGCTCAGTCACTGAAGCATGACTCTAGATGAGGAGCAATGATCTTTATGCTCAGTCACTGAAGCGTGACTCTATATGAGGAGCAATGATCTTTATGCTCAGTCACTGGATTGCGACTCTAGATGAGGAGCAATGATCTTTATGCTCAGTCACTGAAGCATGACTAGTTGAGTAGCAACGATCTTTATGTTCAGTCACTGAAGCATGACTCTAGATGAGGAGCAATGATCTTTATGCTCAGTCACTGAAGCGTGACTAGATGAGGAGCAATGATCCTTATGGTCAGTCATTGAAACACGACTAGATGAGGAGAAATGATCTTTATGTTCATCACTGAAGCATGACTCTAGATGAGGAGCAATGACCTTTATGCTCAGTCACTGGAACACGGCTCTAGATGATGAGCAATGATCTTTATGTTCAGTCACTGAAGCGTGACTCTAGATGAGGAGCAATGATCTTTATGTTCAGTCACTGGATTGTGACTCTAGATGAGGAGCAATGATCTTTATGATCAGTCACTGAAGCATGACTCTAGATGAGGAGCAATGATCTTTATGTTCAGTCACTGAAGTGTGACTAGATGAGGAGCAATGATCTTTATGCTCAGTCACTGGATTGTGACTTTAGATGAGGAGCAATGATCTTTATGCTCAGTCACTGGATTGTGACTTTAGATAAGGAGCAATGATATTTATGCTCAGTCACTGAAGCGTGACTCTAGATGAGGAGCAATGATCTTTATGTTCAGTCACTGGATTGTGACCCTAGATGAGGAGCAATGATCTTTATGTTCAGTCACTGATGCGCGACCCTAGAGGAGGAGCAATGATCTTTATGTTCAGTCACTGAAGCATGACTCTAGATGAGGAGCAATGATCTTTATGCTCAGTCACTGAAGCATGATTCTAGATGAGGAGCAATGATCTTTATGCTCAGTCACTGAAGCGTGACTAGATGAGGAGCAATGATCTTTATGCTCAGTCACTGAAGCACGACTCTAGATGCGGGGCAATGATCTTTATGCTCAGTCACTGGAATGTGACCCTAGATGAGGAGCAATGATCTTTATGCTCAATCACTGAAGCGTGACTAGATGAGGAGCAAAGATCTTTATGGTCAGTCACTGAAGCATGACTAGATGAGGAGCAATGATCTTCATGCTCAGTTACTGGAGCATGACTCTAGATGAGGAGCAATGATCTTCATGCTCAGTCACTGAAGCATGACTCTAGATGAGGAGCAATGATCTTTATGCTCAGTCAATGGATTGTGACTCTAGATGAGGGGCAATGATCTTTATGTTCAGTCACTGAAGCATGACCCTAGAGGAGGAGCAATGATCCTTATGCTCAGTCACTGAAAGATATGCCCTCATGATTTTCACAGATTAACTCGATATTGACACATGAGTCATGTCTGCTAAATTTAGCATTAATTCATCAATAAATCATAATGGTGAAAGGTGACACTACTACTGACAGAGGATGGATAAGGTAGGCCTGACAAATTGGCATTGCATAAGCTCAAGCATGTCAGTTACAAATTCTTAATCCAGACACCTGATCATGGACTAGTGGCAAGTCAATATAGACTCTGAGATTTGACTTGTTCACCTGTTTACAATGACGCCCAATTAACCTGTGTCTGTGACTCCTCTGGGCCCTCTATGCATCATGGGTACATTACTATCAAACTGTTCAACAGCTTACCTGTCTTGTTATTTAACCTTTTAAACCTTGAAATTCCAGGGCCTCAATTTCAGGATAACTGCACAAGAATGTTGTTGAATATTTTAAAACTAATTTGACTACCAAATTAGTTTCAAAATAATTTCAACATAGTTAGTATTCCTTACATCATAAAGAGTTGGTTGTTTCTGGTGTGGGAGTGTTCAAGAGTTCAAGATTTGAAAAAATGGATTTCAGGATTGAAATTGTGTACCCTCTAACTCTCAAATTTGTTCAAGGAAATTTCGATTTTTTTATGGAAAATATCAATTTAGAAGACTTTTCGAAAATTTACCACTGGAATGACTGGCTCTGTTATCGAGCCAGTCATTCCAGTGGTAAATTTTCAAAAATAGTCTTCTTTTGATCTGCAAATGAAAATTTCTCAAGACCACTGCAGAAGCTGTTTTAGGCTGATACGAGTATTATACTGGGTTAAACCAAGCAGTGTTAAGCCCAATAGCTGTGAATATGGACGTGCTCCAAGACAGCAAATTACCTACAAAGGAGCATGCAGTGACATGAACATACCACAGTACACATCATTCTGCATGCCAACACAGAGCGTCATAGGGACATCCCGGCTCGCACTGTATCATCAATTACCAGTGAAGCCATGAACTACACAGAAATTAAAAACTAAACCTGCTAAATATGATGAACATAACTTGACTGAAATTTGTTGGCGTCAAAGGCAGTATAATGGTTTTGGGAAACATAAATCACCAGCATAGCAAATATGATCTTAGATATGTGTAGAATGAAAGATGTTTACAGTAAATTCAGGCGAAAGAGCCACAACAATGAAACTATTCAATGCCTGTCTCTTATCACCATCACCCTGCACACACACACCCACCCCCCTTCCCACACCCCCAGGAAGTCCCTCCCTCCATGAACTTATCCTACACCAATCCTTTTATTAATATAAGCATTGATGTGTTAGAGTGAAGTGAAAAGGTTCATTCAGAGAGAGATTTGGGGTGGCTGGTTAAAACATTGACATAGCAGAGGATTAACAAGGCAAATTATCAGCGTGTCAACACTTGACAGGAGGACAAGACATATATTGATGAAGAGCATCAAGTAGTCCTGATACCATAAAGCTAAAAAATAGCACAACATGTTTGAAAAAAGGAAACAAGACCTACTTTAATAAAATATTTTGAACGTAATTTGATTGGAATACATTGCTGCCTCTTCCAATCAAATTATGTTCAAAATATTCAAACAGAATATTTCTTAATAACTAACCTGTTTATTAGGTTTTTGTTTTGGAAACATGTTAACTTAATATTTATGATCTGTAATGTAGGGCGCAGTCAAGCATTTCTGCTATTTCTAAAGAAAGATAATCTGCAAATATCATAAATAATTTATTTGTCAGAATATCATCAGGAAAATAGATTTGTGTAACCATACCAGCTGAAAGACTGCTTGGTTGCATTACTTGGCCAGAAATTATAATGAGTTTCTAAAACAATCTTCTCTCATTTTATCTTGATCATTGAAAAAACCTTCCAGGGTTATATAATGGTTAATAGAATGATGTAAATTTTAATATTATGGAACAGAGTCATGGTGTAAACATAACTAGCTAGCACTGCAACAGCTTTGAGCTATTTTGTTGATATACAAAATAGCACAGTTTCTGGCCACAAAATGCTGACTGTTAGATACAGTCATAAACTGATCGATTGTCAATCTATAATGTGTGACTTCTCTCTATTATCTTTCAATCAATGTATGTTACTCCAGTCAATATAACCAATTATTGGCTAATGTATGTGTATTTGGTTCAGTGCCTCCTTCTTCACGTCAGCGAGAGTCCTTAGCTCCTTCCGGTTCTTGATGGTAGTCAGTGTACCCTGTCAGGATTCTTTTAGATCAGTAACTACATAGCACGCTTTCCAGGTATGTGTAATGGCATCATCCTCTACCAGCTTTGTAGATGCTGGTGTTGTGTACAGCAAATATCAAGCCTTTCTATGGAGGGATGTGTTGTGGCAATCACAGAACATGGCCAAACATAGACCATCTTTGTTGGACCACCTTCACTGACAATATGTATTGCTAAACCACAATGAGATTGTAACAGAATTATTTTCATTGGCATACATTTCCCAGATGTCTCTCAACCATTTAACACTTGAATTTGTTGAAGAAAATTTCAATTTTCTCATAGAAAATGTCCATTTGCAGACCAAGAGAAGACTATTTTTGAAGATTTAACACTGGAATGATTGGCTCGGTTATCGAGCCAGTCATTCCAGTGGTATGTTTAAAAAAATAGTCTTCTCTTGGTCTGCAAATGGACATTTCTCAAGACCAGTGCAGAAGCTGTTTTTGGCTGATATGAGTGTTAAAGGGTTAATTTAGTCTAGAAAAAGAAAGCGGTGATGAATCAATTTTAAGTGATACATCCAGAAGTATATGAGTTTCAGGAATGGACTTAATATGATCAGGATTGAACGTCAATGGGCTGGACCATCCCCTGACCATGTGATAGAACAGAGGAGCAGCTGGAACATTAACACCTATGCTGGCTTAACCAGAGGCTGAAGAATGACCAAAATACAATGATTGGTAGGCCTATGGCACAGAAATTACCTTTGCCATACAAAAGCACACTGGTGTGAGCTATGATGATATCAATGAACAGCACATGAACATGAAAGAATGATATTGTGAGCCGTTTTACTGCATGACACAGTGAACTGGCACTACATTTGTAGCGCAAAATAAACTTGCTTTCATGGTTGGCAAACGCGTTTGTAACGATTCATCCCAAGGAGAAAAACAGACACATACCCATGTCAGCTATCATCATTGATGGAGAACTAGTATAAGTTGATCCACAGTTGCTATTCACCGACTTGGCCTAATTTCTGCTAGTGAAATACAACAAGCTACAACATCTTTGTTTTAACCATTACCACTCTGGTATAAAAATTTTAAATTTTCAAATTAAATTACAAGATGAACTGGTGTTAATTTTTCAACAAATTTGGTGAAAAATGGTGCTACCGTAGACAGCAACATCATCCACCAAAATTGTTGAAAAATGTAGACCAGTTTCTTTGCTACTGACTCAGTAAAAGATAGCATATTGACATCACAGTGGAAAGGGTTAAGGATAAGCAGAGCAGTCAAACTACTGTACTGAGCACTCTCCCGGAGAAGTCAAACTACTGCACTGAGCAGACTCTCCCGGAGCAGTCAAACTACTGCACTGAGCAGACTCTCCCGGAACAGTCAAACTACTGCACTGAGCAGACTCTCCCGGAGCAGTCAAACTACTGCACTGAGCAGACTCTCCCGGAGCAGTCAAACTACTGCACTGAGCACTCTCCCGGAGCAGTCAAACTACTGTACTGAGCAGACTCTCCCGGAGCAGTCAAACTACTGTACTGAGCAGACTCACCCAGAGCAGTCAAACTACTGCACTGAGCAGACTCTCCCGGAGCAGTCAAACTACTGTACTGAGCAGACTCACCCAGAGCAGTCAAACTACTGCACTGAGCAGACTCTCCCGGAGCAGTCAAACTACTGTACTGAGCAGACTCACCCAGAGCAGTCAAACTACTGCACTGAGCAGACTCTCCGGGAGCAGTCAAACTACTGCACTGAGCAGACTCTCCGGGAGCAGTCAAACTACTGCACTGAGCACTCTCCCAGAGCAGTCAAACTACTGTACTGAGCAGACTCTCCCGGAGCAGTCAAACTACTGTACTGAGCAGACTCTCCTGGAGCAGTCAAACTACTGCACTGAGCAGACTCTCCTGAACCAGTCAAACTACTGTACTGAGCAGACTCTCCCGGAGCAGTCAAACTACTGTACTGAGCAGACTCTCCCGGAGCAGTCAAACTACTGTACTGAGCAGACTCACCCAGAGCAGTCAAACTACTGCACTGAGCAGACTCTCCCAGAGCAGTCAAACTACTGCACTGAGCAGACTCTCCGGGAGCAGTCAAACTACTGCACTGAGCACTCTCCCAGAGCAGTCAAACTACTGCACTGAGCAGACTCTCCCGGAGCAGTCAAACTACTGTACTGAGCAGACTCTCCCGGAGCAGTCAAACTACTTTACTGAGCAGACTCTCCCAGAGCAGTCAAACTACCACACTGAGCAGACTCTCCCGGAGCAGTCAAACTACTGCACTGAGCAGACTCTCCCGGAGCAGTCAAACTACTGCACTGAGCAGACTCTCCCAGAGCAGTCAAACTACTGTACTGAGCAGACTCTCCCGGAGCAGTCAAACTAGTGCACTGAGCAGACTCTCCCGGAGCAGTCAAACCACTGCACTGAGCAGACTCTCACAGAGCAGTCAAACTACTGCACTGAGCAGACTCTGCCGGAGCAGTCAAACCACTGCACTGAGCAGACTCTCCCGGAGCAGTCAAACTACTGCACTGAGCAGGCAGTCAAACTACTGCACTGAGCAGACTCTCCCGGAACAGTCAAACTACTGTACTGAGCAGACTCACCCGGAGCAGTCAAACTACTGCACTGAGCAGACTCTCCCAGAGCAGTCAAACTACTGCACTGAGCAGACTCTCCGGGAGCAGTCAAACTACTGCACTGAGCACTCTCCCGGAGCAGTCAAACTACTGTATTGAGCAGACTCTCCCGGAGCAGTCAAACTACTGCACTGAACAGACTCTCCCGGAGTAGTCAAACTACTGCACTGAGCAGACTCTCCTGGAGCAGTCAAACTACTGTACTGAGCAGACTCTCCCGGAGCAGTCAAACTACTGTACTGAGCAGACTCTCCCGGAGCAGTCAAACTACTGTACTGAGCAGACTCTCCCGGAGCAGTCAAACTACTGTACTGAGCACTCTCCCGGAGCAGTCAAACCACTGCACTGAGCAGACTCTCCCGGAGCAGTCAAACTACTGCACTGAGCAGACTCTCCCGGAGCAGTCAAACCACTGCACTGAGCAGACTCTCACGGAGCAGTCAAACTACTGCACTGAGCAGACTCTCCCGGAGCAGTCAAACTACTGCACTGAGCAGACTCTCCCGGAGCAGTCAAACCACTGCACTGAACAGACTCTCCCGAAGCAGTCAAACTACTGCACTGAGCAGGCAGTCAAACTACTGCACTGAGCAGGCAGTCAAACTACTGCACTGAGCAGACTCTTGCGGAGCAGTCAAACTACTGCACTGAGCAGACTCTCCCGGAGAAGTCAAACCACTGCACTGAGCAGACTCTCCCAGTTTTCCTAGGCAGAGCCTGGCAATTTGAGAAATGGTTAAAGATTATCAGTCAGATACAGTGCGAGATGTTCACGATGAGCTTGATGGGGTGTCCATGCGTATATACATTAAAATGTATATGTTGATGCAGTCATGGGAATTCTAGTTGAATTCAATGGCTATGATGATGGTCCCACGATGAAGGATGGCACACATCGGAGATGGGGAAGGGTTGTATACGACCAACTGTCACCATCACTGACCAAATGGTCCTCAAGCTGACGAAAGCGTTCCTATCTGAAACATAGTCAACAGGTAATGACTCATTTGAATCAGCGATCACTCCTCGGAAAAGGTGGGATGCCCGATAATTCATGCCAATTGGGAGGGTGATCTACTGATCATACAAATAGCTTTTGAATATAGAATTTTTAAGACAATTGTTGGTGAAAAGACTTATTGATTCTTCTGTACTACCATGCAAGCAAAGTAAATATTTTATAAATGAGAGCCAAAGACCAAAACTTTGACTCTACTGCCATCGGAAATATTATACCAATGTCTCACTGCTGTTTTACACACAAGACAAAAACAATGCTGTGTATGTTAACTACTTCTCTTAAACTTCGGCCACACTAGTCAACTTTATAAGCTCTACACTTCAACCAACGTAAATTTGAAGAAATACGCCAAATGTGTCCTCACCGGAGACAACAATTTTGGCAACGATTTCGCATGCTGCCATATGAGCTCATATCTGGCATGTCAGATAAATGACGATTGCTAGGCGATCAGCGTTTACATTCGTCTAGTGTGTCTGCTCTAGCGATTGTCATCAAGCATAGAAAATAGTGATAGCCAATCATCTGCCATGATTCTGTCACATGTCACAAAATGGCAGGCATGGAGCAATAGTCAGCAGGAAATGGGTTAAACTACCTAGCTAAAGGATGTGGTAGTTTTCTCAGATATATAGGAAAATCTGGATCATGTGTTTTGTTGTCACACAATTTATCATACAGGCTTTTGTTCTTTACTGATATTTTCGGAACGTCAAACACAGCTATACATAGCATTTAGTCGACAGCGAGCCATTGCAAATCCACATGCTTTCAACAATTTTCAGCTTTTAACCATCCCCAAGGAGCGGAACCAAATATAAATGTCATCTCGCAATTCACTATCATATCGGTAACTCACACAATAAATTGAATTCCACCAGCTTTGAGGTGATAAAGTTATTGATGAAATTAGTTGTTAGACAATCTTTTGACATGTTGGTACCTAGGTGGTTGCCAATATAAATAAACCCAATTTGGCACCAAATTTGGTTGAATTTGAATATCATCTCACAATCCGCAATAATATTGGTAGGATGTCATCACATGGTTACCGAGGCGATGATTAGCGTGACAGACAGACAAAGAGGCAGACAGGATGATGGACAGGCAGACATACAGATGGATATAACATCAATATTCCTGGGACTTTTACTCCAGAATGTGTGAGGATACTAGCCTCAATGTTTGTGCTGGCTAGAGTGTTAGTTGAGCATGTTACAATACATAAGTCCTTTATACCAGAAGGAACTGGTGTCAAAATTCTAGTCAGTCTCACTGATATGCTTCCTTCACTGATATGCTTCCTCATTCATCAAACAGTCAAAGAGGCAAAACTAATGTTGAGGAATTGTGAAACAAAATACTACCAGGTTTATAACATTGTCCTTGACAAACATCTACATGTAATTACAATGTTTACTTAGAAATTTATTTTTACTTGTGTCATGAGATATCATACTCTTTAAGTTTGTAAAGTTTGTATACAATCTCTGTTCATGGAAGAGCATTATATCAAACATTAGACCTCTGTGTATTCATTTAGGATGTGATACATGATCTGAATAACATATGGCACCAGGCCAATAATACAATACTAGACCAAGGCTTGGGAAGGAATGATGCATGGCCCCAGGCCAATACCACACTACAAGACCAAGGCTTGGTAAGGAATGTACAGTAACAATGTACTGGGAAAAGTTAGCATTGAGAAGCCAAGTGGCGTTATAATTGCTACTATGTACATGTTAAGAGAGGCCTGTTTTGTGACTGTGCATAATAATTATACTATTGAATAATGTTCCAGCAGCAAAGGTATACATTACAACAGGATTTAGGAGAAATATTCTGCTCTACAATTAAACATTCTAATGTTTGTATTAGCTTGTGCATGATAATTTTAACAAATATGGCAAGGGCCACAATGCTCACCTGGACTACCTAGATAGAACAGTATCAATACGAATGTTCTTATAATATATGTACTATGCATTTGGAGCCATCCTCTTTAAAGTGTGTGCATACGTGCCTGTGTGAGTGTGAGTGCGTTTGTGTGTGAGCATGCACACATGTGTGTGGGTGCGTACATGCTTGTGTGATGTCATTTGCTAGTGGTACATGCCCGGTTTTAATACCTCTTAGCTGGGAGAATGTAGCGTGGTATTCAAGCACTAGTTGTCGGAATTGGGTCAATGGTTGTCCAGATTTTCGCCCACTTAGATGTCACTGTTCTGTTATCTCATTAAAGCCATGGCTATGCTATAAGCATATTGAGCTAGATGTGACTTATATTTATGAAGTCCTTGTAGATGTGGTGAACACCTCGGTTGCATAGCATTGGTGAACAATATTATAGTCTTGAATTCACCTGGATTGCCGCACTTCAACTTTGTACATTTTCCATTAACCCTTTAATGGTTAAATTTGGTAAAAAAAATAGCAATATTTGCTTACTGAATATCCATTTGAAGGACAAGAGGATTATTTTTGAAAATTTACCACTGGAATGACTGGCTCGATAACCGAGCCAGTCATTCCAGTGGTAAATTTTCAAAAATAGCCCTCAGTTGGCCTGCAAAGGGACAATCCTCAAGACCACTGCAGAGGCCGGTTGTGGCCTACTTCATCCTTAACCCTTACCACACTGATGTCAATATTCTGTCTTTTACTCCGTCAATAGAAGAGAAACTAGTGTACATTTTAAAACAAATTTGTAGAAAAATGAACACCAGTTTGTTTATCTTTTAATTTAATTTGAAATTTTTTAATTTTGACGTCAGAGTGGTAAGGGTTAAGACCTTGGTGCTGAAGCGGAATGGTGCAAATCTGTATATGCACAAATCAAACCTGGATGATAGTGCTTGGTAGCTATCATATTTCTATATGCTATATTTCTACCACACCATCATATGGATTTAATTGAAATTACCGATCAGTGCTCGGATAAACTAGATTGTATTTTATGGACAACATCCAAATGATGTTTGTCTTGATGTGGCTTGTGCTAAGTGCAGATAGCAATAACACTTCAACAGTTCCAAGGCCCACTAATACAGGAGTATAGCTTTGTATCATAATGATAGCACAATCAATGCATTAAGTGCTTAAAACTGATCTCACACCTATTCATATGTAATACTATGTGATACCTGCTGATATTTGCTATCACTACTAAGCTCAACAAAATGAGAATTTGTTTGATAATTTCATCTCAAAATTAATGCATAAATTCGGTTTAAAAAATTTGAATTTTAAATAGACAATGTCAATTTGCAGACTAGGAGAAGACTATTTCTGACAATTTACCAGGAGAATGACTGGCTTGGTTTCCAAGGCAGTCATTTCAGTGTTAAATTTTCAAAAGGAGTTCTCTTGGCCTGCAAACAGATAGTTCTCAAGGCCACTAGATACTGTTTTGGCTGACTTGACCAGCACAAGTTAACCATTCAGCTTCAGCTGCATATAAAACTGACCTTTTCAACACATGGGCCCAGATATTAGCAAACTTGTACAATGTAATCAAAATATTCTACCAAATAATTTAGAACTATTTTTCTCTGGAAGCTGTGACTACTTTGGCAAAGTGCTGGTAGTTAAAGTATTCAAGCCATTATACATATATGGTTATTTGAGGCTCGAGAGAGACTGTGATTCATAATGGTTGATTGGCTATAAGAGCTAAGCTTATTCAGTACAGGTCATGACATAATGAAGGAGTGGGTGTGTTAATGGAAGGGTGGGAACTTCAGATAGAAGGGGTGTGGAGTTGATTGCTTGGTTAAATCAATAAATCAGTCATTGTATCTCTATATGGCAGTAAGAATTGGGAAGAATAAAGTTAAGAGATATAGCTTAAGATGACTGGTAAACATAAGATCTAGCACACTGAAAGGCTCAACTCTTCAGTTTGACATTTAACAGTACACAATTTATCAGAATGTCAATAATAAATACCTATAAATAGTTTATAAACTAAGTGTTTAAACAGTTGATAAACTAAGAGCTGAAGATGTTAGAAGATCCCTGTAAAAGCTGTCACAATAAAGCAGATCAATGTCTGCACTAGAGCAGAGCGAGGGAGGGAGGGAGGGAGGGAGAGAGCGAGTGGGCAGGAGGGAGGGAGGGAGGTAGAGAGAGGGGGAGAGGGAGATAGAGAGAGAGAGAGCAGTGCAGAGCTCACTGTACTTAACAGTGTTCATCTTATTTGGTATTTAGGTTAGTGGACACTTTTAGGCTAATGGAGTTTTAGGCTAATGGAGGTTTCTATGGTTCAGGTTAATAGATCGAGGATGAGGTCCCATTTCATATAACTATTATCAACTGAGTCAAAAGTTATCACATTGCACGAGGGCTGAGTTTGAGATTCTATTTATCATATACAAGAGGTATCAGAAGATTCCAATATTTTGCATTTTTAAGTTACCGCAGGATCCGACTGCTACAGGACCCGGTCTGCCCAGGACTAAATATTCTGCGGGAAAAAAATGTCCAAGCCAAGTACATAATTGTATAGAATTAGATTGCCCATTTGACCCCTGGCCACTGCCCTCAGATTGACTCAAGAACAAAATAATTTATTGTACTGTAGTCTACTAACTACAAGCTTCAAAATGATATGTGACATGAGAACATTTGATAAAATTTATTTTCTGGCCCCCCCCCCCCCCATTTCCCACACCCCTGGGGGTGGTATCAAAATTCCAATGTGTCATGCAGATCCCTGACCATATGTGTAATCATACTGAAAGTTTCAAGTTTCTATGTGAAATGGTCTAGGAGGAGTGGTGTTACAATCGATTCGTGCCCACTTTTGACCCCGTCCCCTACCCTCAGTTTGACCTAAGATCAAAATAATTCCTTGTATAGTAGTCTACTCATCATTGGCTTCAAAATGACATGAACACCTTTGGAAAGATTTAATTTTTTTACCCCACATTTCCCACCCCCAGTGCCGTACAGCTGGGGTCATACCAAAATTCCACAAGAACTATCAGAAGATAGCAAATAGCTTACCTGTATGTATGTATAGCAAATAGCTTACCTGTATGTATGTATGATTACTGTATTCTGCGGCTGTAGTAGTGGAAACATCCTACAGCTGCAACCAGTCCTTCTTCACTTTTGCCCACTGTGTCTTGTCCTCGGCCAAAATCCTTAGCTTCCTCAGGTCCATTTTTGACTTGAGTGTACCGAGTCCTGCTTAACTGTACTGTATATTAATTGTACATCACAAGATATGAAGTACCACCGAAGTCTCATTTTGAAATTTGACAATTAATATGCTGATTCAAAACACCCACGGTATTACCCATCGGGCAAGCATAGCTTGGAGACTGAATCATAAAGCCTTTCTGCCAAGGCGTAACCTGAAGTCATTGTAATGACAACTGGCACCCTGGGGCTAACCAAAACGCAAATGGTCCAAACATAAAGCAAAGGTCATAGTCTGAAAAAAGAAGAAACATTTTCAAAAACAATCAGCATCATACATATTTGGATGTGAAATGGTCTAGGAGTTACGTTACAATCGATTGGTGGCCACTTTTGACCCTGCCCCCTACCCTCAGTTTGACCCAAGATCAAAATAATTCCTTGTACTGCAGTCTACTCATTGTTGGCTTGAGAATGATATGTGACATGACCAACTTTGGATAAGTTTAATTTTTTACCCACAGTCCCCACCCCAGGGCCATACCACTGGGGTCATACCAAAATTCCAAGTGTTATGCACATCCCCTGGCCATATGGGCAATCATCCCCAAAGTTTCAAGTTTCTATCTGAAATGGTCTAGGACGAGTTGCATTACAATCGATAATTACTGGCCAATTTTGACCTTTTGACCCAGGGCCCAGGCCCCCGGGATCAGAACAAAATTCCAAAAGTATAATCACCCCCAAGGTTTCAAGTTTCAGAAGCAAGTCATTGCTGATTAAATTGTCATTTGAAAAAACCTTAACCACCACATAATACATATAACCAGGATGCAAATCAGGCCTAAAATTATCAAAGTCAACACCAAAAGAAAAGATGGAAAAAATTGGAAAATCAATTTCCTTTTGATGTGGGATAGTCCTAAGCATGGTATAGAACAAATCTGTGAAGTTTTATTCAAATCGCATAAACCCTTGTGGGTGTAAATGTCATTTAAAAAACCCTTAACGCAGCAAAAACCTATACCTGTGTCATGGTGCTATTAGGCCAGGTATAGGAAATTCTGTGTGAAATTATATATTATTGATTTTAACCAGCATAAATTAGAATGTTCATAATTATGACCAGCTGAATCATATGAAATCGAGCGTGACGATTCTAGGAGTATAGTGGATAGAGGACAATAGCCCAATTAATAGCCAGAACAATTAAAGCCACCCAGCCTGCAGTGTGGACATAATAAATCACAGTATTCCAAGACATGTATATACTGAACTTTTATATATAATAACATACATCTGAAAATACATGTTCATAATCTGATGACCATTTTCATTCAAAATCCCTACAAAATTGATTTCAAGACATAGGCATAAGAAACCTGCTTATTATTTTGGAAATAATTTGACTGAAAGTTGTTGCTGCCTCATCTGGCACAACCATTAAAAAAGTCACAACCGCCAAAAAACAGTCACAGGCCGCCAAAACAGGTCAACCGGTAAAATGTTTGACCAGGCCACCAAACCCCAAAAAATTCCAAACGGGGTAGCCGCCAATCTGGTTCTTTTCTGTCCATATTTAGTCAAGATTGACTCAATCCACAGGCTCGCCCAGGGAGGGTATAAAAGGGAAGAAAGTTCCAGTCCAGATCATTCAGACTTTTGTTCTCACATCGAGACCCAAGCGTCAGGCTTAACAACCTTCGACGAGTAGCTCATATAACTGACTACATTGTTATCATCTGCCTCATCAGGAACAACTTTCACTTTGATTGTTTTCAAAATAGTCATCAGGATTTTCTGAATTTGTCAGTGTAAAATACTGTCAGCACGTATACAGAATGAAAGTGGTTAATTATATTTATTGCATTGAATTGCATAAATCTGGTATTCACAAAAGTACTATTAGTAAAAACCTGATTCTTTAAGCAAATTATTAATGATTTTCGACATGTTCTGAATTTATTTCGAGCATGTCTCTTGACTACCTATCTGTTTACTTTAACGACCACTTGCTATAAAATAGGCCCGAATGTGGAAAATGATAGATAGAATGAGTGAGAGATAGAATTATCGAGATAGATAATAGAGATTCATAGAGTTAGAGACAGTTTTCGATAGATAGATAATTAGTGTTTGTAAGGTTTAATATCACCAGTATATCGCTTGAAGTAAAGTTTAGAATTATTAAAAGTTTAATATCAGTAATATTTGAAGAACGATCTTGCTTATTGTTTATTAATGAGTCTTCACCCGTCATCTCATCCTGAAGTGTAGCAGAGCTATTTCCACCCAGCTAATCCCCCTTATTCTGAAATAGGTGGAAAATAGCCCTGTAACACCTGGATATATAATCTGCATACAAATCAGCCATAAAATAATCAGAGTTCAAACAATGAAAAATTCCAGAAAAAATGTCAAAGTCGATTTCCATTGGACATGGACTGGTCCTAACCATGGTATAGAACAAATCTGTGAAGTTTTATTCAAATCGCATAAACCCTTGTGGGTGTAAATGTTGTTTTAAAAGACTTAACGCAGCAAAAACCTATACCTGGATATATAACCTGCATACAAATCAGCCTTAAAATAATCAAAGTTCAAATGGTGAAAAAACATGGAAAAATTTAGAAAATCAAATTACTTTTTATGTGGATAAGTCCTAAGCATCGTATAGAACATCTCTGTGAAGTTTTATTCAAATCACATAATCCCTTGTTGGTGTAAATGTCATTTAAAAAAACCTTAACACAGCCAAAACCTATACCTGGCCACATAACTGGCATACAAATCACGAAATAAAATAATCAGAGTTCAAATGGTGAAAAAAATCTGGAAAAAATGTCAAAGTCAATTTCCTTTGGATGTGGATTAGTCCTAAGCATCGCATAGAACAAATCTGTGAAGTTTTATTCAAATCTCCTAACCCTTTGTGGGTGTAAATGTCATTTGAAAACAGCCAAGAACCATAATCAGGATATAACCTGCATGCAAATTCACACTAAAATAGTCAAAAGTTCAAACGCCCAAAAAATCTGGAAAAATTTGAGTTGATTTTTTTACGTAGACTGGTCCTAAGCATCGTATAGAACAAATCTGTGTAATTTTTTTTTAAATCGTATAACCACAAATGTTATTATTTTGCGTTGTTCACTTTAGTCACTGTGCTGCATTACCTACAATTTCTGCATCTATCACACAAATTTACAAACATATTTCATGACTAAGTAGTATAAATATTCAAAGTTTAAGTCAACAATATAATGTATTCCATCTTGTATACATTTTAACCACCGTCATTGCTAGCAAACATCTGCGGTGTCATGGGGCATGTGGTAATATTACACGTTATTTAACCAATGAAAATATTTCTTACATGTTATCTAACCTAGCTAATGTTTTACGGTTGAGATTTTTAGCGTAACTAAGGTGTACAGAGCAATGTGGAGGTATTTAGGGTAATGGAGGTGTACAGAGCAATGTGGAGGTATTTAGGGTAATGGCGGTGTACAGAGCAATGTGGAGGTATTTAGGGTAATGGAGATATTTAGGTCAATGGAGGTATTTAGGGTAATGGAGGTATTTAGTGTGGAGGTATTTATGGTAATGAAGGTATTTAGGTCAATAAAGGTATTTAGGTCAATGGAGTTATTTAGGTCAATGGCAGTATTTAGGGTAATGGAGGTATTTAGTGTGGAGGTATTTAGGGTAATGAAGTTATTTAGGTCAATGGAGGTATTTAGGTCAATGGAGGTACTTAGGGTAATGGAGGTATTTAGGGTAATGAAGGTATTTAGGTCAATGGAGGTATTTAGGGTAGTGGAGGTATTTAGGTCAATGACAGTATTTAAGTCAATGGAGGTATTTAGGTCAATGGAGGTATTTAGGGTAATGGAGGTATTTAGGGTAATGGAGGTATTTAGGTCAATGGAGGTATTTAGGGTAATGGAGGTATTTAGGTCAATGGAGGTATTTAGGTCAATGGATGTATTTATGGTAATAAAAGTATTTAGGTCAATGGAGGCATTCAGGATAATCGAGGTACTTGGGGCAATGAAAGTATTTTGGCCAATGAAAATATTTAGGTCAATTGAGGTATTTAGGTCAATGGCAGTATCTAGGGTAATGGAGGTATTTAGTGTGGAGGTATTTAGGGTAATGACGGTATTTAGGTCAATAGAGGTATTTAGGTCAATGAAGGTACTTAGGGTAATGGAGGTATTTAGGGTAATGAAGGTATTTAGGTCAATGGAGGTATTTAGGGTAATGGAGCTATTTAGGTCAATGACAGTATTTAGGTCAATGGAGGTATTTAGCTCAATGGAGGTATTTAGGTCAATGGAGGTATTTAGAGTAATGGAGGTATTTAGGGTAATGGAGGTATTTAGGTCAATGGAGGTATTTAGGGTAATGGAGGTATTTAGGGTAATGGAGGTATTTAGGTCAATGGAGGTATTTAGGTCAATGGAGGTACTTAGGGTAATGGAGGTATTTAGGGTAATGAAGGTATTTAGGTCAATGGAGGTATTTATGGTAATAAAAGTATTTAGGTCAATGGAGGCATTTAGGGTAATGGAGGTATTTAGGTCAATGGAGGTATTTAGGGTAATGGAGGTATTTAGTGTGATGGAGGTATTTAGGGTAATGGAGGTATTTATGGTAATGAAGGTATTTAGGTCAATGGAGGTATTTATGGTAATGAAGGTATTTAGGTCAATGGAGGTATTTAGGGTAATGGAGGTATTTAGGTCAATGGAGGTATTTAGGGTAATGGAGGTATTTAGTGTGATGGAAGTATTTAGGGTAATGGAGGTATTTAGGGCAATGGGGTATTTAGGGTAATGTAGGTATGTAGCTAAGAGGCGTGGTGGTCGAGTGGTTAGGGAGTCGGGCTCGTGACTAATGTCGTGGGATCGATTCTCGGCCAGGCTGCCACAATGTGTCCCTGAGCAAGGCACTTCACTCTGCGTTGTTCCAGTACACCTGTCTGTAAAATAGGTACCTGTGAGGGCGGTGTCGGCAATACGGAATGTTGGCAAAAAAGCCATTGAATGCCTATAAACCGCAGCCGGGTCGTGTGCTCCCGAAGGTCAATGGAGGTATTTAGGTCAATGGAGGTATTTAGGTCAATGGAGGTATTTAGGGTAATGGAGGTATTTAGGGTAATGAAGGTATTTAGGTCAATGGAGGTATTTAGGTCAATGGAGGTACTTAGGGTAATGGAGGTATTTAGGGTAATTAAGGTATTTAGGTCAATGGAGGTATTTATGTTAATGAAGGTATTTAGGTCAATGGAGGCATTTAGGGTCATGGAGGTATTTAGGTCAATGGAGGTATTTAGTGTGATGGAGGTATTTAGGGTAATGAAGGTATCTAGGTCAATGGAGGTATTTATGGTAATGAAGGTATTTAGGTCAATGGAGGTATTTAGGGTAATGGAGGTTTTAGGTCAATGGAGGTATTTAGGGTAATGGAGGTATTTAGGGTAATGGAGGTATTTAGGGCAATGGGGTATTTAGGGTAATGTAGGTATGTAGCTAAGAGGCGTGGTGGTCGAGTGGTTAGGGAGTCGAGCTCATGACTAATGTCATGGGATCGATTCTCGGCCAGGCTGCCACAATGTGTCCCTGAGCAAGGCAGTTCACTCTGCGTTATTCCAGTACACCTGTCTGTAAAATAGGTACCTGTGAGGGCAGTGTCGGCAATACGGAATGTTGGCAAAAAAGCCATTCAGTGCCTATGAACCGCAGCCGGGTCGTGTGCTTCCGGAGGGAGCAGAGATTGTGCAGGAATGAAAAAGGCTGAATGACCAGGGCGTAAGACTGTATAGCGCTTAGAGCATGCAAAAGCATGGAGTTCAGTGCAATATAAATGCACTATCTATCTATTTAGGGTAATGGAGGTATTTAGGGTAATGTCAGTATTTATGGTAATGGAGGTATTTATGGTAATGAAGGTATTTAGGTCAATGGAGCTGTTTAGGATAATGGAGGTATTTAGGACAATGGAGATATTTAGGGTAATGGACATTTTGTGGGAAATCAACATCTTATCATATTAAAGACACAAGAACTAGTTTGGAAAAATATCAGCTTTAATTCTGGTGATTTTATCATAAAGATAAATGTGTCAATTTCTGCATGTATATAAGAAATATGGCTGAACAAATAAAGGATTAACGCTCCCAGTAGTAAGATCCAGATATCCACATTCCACAGCCATCATACAGGTAAACCGAGGAATATTTTAAAACTACTTTGACAATAGGCACGAATAAATTTACAGTCAAATTAACTTCCGAATATGATCAATAGTAGTTCATATGAGTTAAAAACATGTGTTTTCAGTGGGACTATGTTTAACCCTTTAATGGTCAAGAATATGTTTGAAATTTTACCACTTGAATGACTGACTCAGTTATCGAAAACCTGCATTACTTGACCTGTAAATGGAGATAATTGTTCAAGATGACAATAGATGACAGTTATGGTTGTCTTAAGCCTTTAAACACTCAAATTTGTTCAAGAAAATTTCAACTTCCTAATAAAAAATGTCCATTTGCAGACCAAGACTATTTTTGAAAATTTACTACTGGAATGACTGGCTCGATTATTGAGCCAGTCATTCCAGTGGTGAATTAAAAAAAATAGCTTTCTCTTGGTCTGCAAAAGGCCATTTCTCCTGACTACTGCAGAAGCGGGTTTTGGCTGATATGAATGTTAAAAGAGTTAAGCATTAGCTGGTTAATCTCACGCTGAGAAGCATGAACCTCCTGAGATAACTTTTATCACATGACACATTATTAACCCTTTCAACACCACAGCCATTCAGGTAACTAGCTACAATCCAAGCATTTGGGTGAATACATTAAGACAATATCCTTTCACATAAACCAGTTTTAAAATATTGAACCGCTTACCAATGTACGAATGTTTTGAAACTTAGGCGGTGCTATGTCAGTGATGAAAGGGTTAATGTTTGTTGCCATGGATCCCACCAGAAGTGCTATGTTGTGAACATTCTTGGAATGGTGGGTGTGGGTGGTGTTAATTTGAAATAATTCTTAGTATGTCACCGTAATACATGGTAACTTCACAATAACTGGCCTGGAGTATTTAGAGTTTGTAAAGCTATCAAATTCAAAATTGGAGATATAATCTATATCATTGGATAATGGGTTTTTTTTAGGGTGTAAGCTCTTTTTAACAAAATTTAATATAACATTTGGAATTTTATCAACTCAACTAATCCCGTCCTAACTAGCAAACATTCGCTAAAATAAAACATGCATTACAATAAAAATAAACCCCTAAATAAATTTAATGCTTATAAATGTCCCCTACGATGGCCATGTGTGACTACTGAGTCATGTGGTTTCGAGGGTGACATAATCTCGTAATTTCAACGCTAGTGAGGCGGTGAATCGATGTGAATGGCTATGATTTGAGCAAATGAGTCTGTCACGAACAGCAATGCCATAAACGGGTCTGATACACACCACAGCACTTATTTATAGTTGCAAATCCAGTTCAGGCCAAATTATTTTTTTTTCTGATAACCGTGCAGCAAATTTCAGCCAAATTAAAAAAAAAAGTAAATTCTTTCAGTTTCCATTTGTAAATTGGTAAATGTGGTTTGAAAATGAACATAAATGTTTTGCCTACTGGAACACAAAAAAAATATTGAAATTTATATGGTATGCGGTAACTAGGGCCTGTTTGCAATCGGCATTGCAGCTAAAGAAAAATCACTATAGATCAGAAAACCTACATAAAGGTCCATGTCAGTTTCACACTTGCAGAGAAATCAATTATTGCTATGGTAAGATACCTGCTATGGTAGTCTGGACTCTGGACAGCAATTGGCAGTCTCCTGACACAAAAATTGGGTTGGTTTGTATCATTTCCTTACAAGTTATCAGCATTTTTATCATGGCTCAAAAAAGTAATAGTGGAAATACATGTTTTTCACTACACTGACATCAAAATGCATAAAATAATCACTTGTTTTAGATGCATCTTTTAAAAATTTGCAGATATGGCGTAAAAATACTGTATCTATTTAAGGACACATAATTTCTTGACATCACCTAAGCAATGCACATGTAAGGACATCAAAAGTATGCACCCTCGAAATCACATGACCCTCAAAAACACCTTACTGGACGATACACATTTATTGGAAATTTCAGAGTACTCAAGATGGTATTAACCATATTAACCAAACAGATTTCTCAAAACTTTTCTTCAACCAAGCAGCGTATGAGCAATGAAAGGTTCACAGATGTTTGCCACTGCATACTCTCACTTGGTATTAGTGTCAGGTGAACTAATAAGCGAAAACTAGGTCATCGAAGATGGCCGCCAAACTATTTGGCAAATCAAGTTCTCTTAAACATGCTGGTTCAGCTTTTGCCCTAGATGATATTTCATGTTTTGAATTGAGCCCCGAAGTGGTTTTGGAGATATTTAAATCAGGAAAAATCCAAGATGGCCATCAGGAAAATTGGCCAATCGGCTTCGTTTGAACAAACCTCTATGCCCAAAGGATGCTTCCAGCCCATTATATTTGAAATTGGTCCAGTGGTTCTTGAGTTGTTTAGAGAAAAATGTTAACGGACAGCCACACACACGGTCGCCACAGCATAAGCTCACTTGGCCATTCTAGACAGGTGAGCTAATAATGGGAGTTAACCTTTGAGCAGTGAAAGTTTTAAAGACAACACTGTGTCTGTGTGAATATGTTTTACTAAGCATGGATTAACAAACCACCACCCATGTCAGACAACACTGTGTCTGTGTGAATATGTTTTACTAAGCATGGATTAACAAACCACCACCCATGTCAGACAACACCGTGTCTGTGTGAATATCTTTTACTAAGCATGGATTAACAAACCACCACCCATGTCAGACAACACTGTGTCTGTGTGAATGTTTTACTAAGCATGGATTAACAAACCACCACCCATGTCAGACAACACTGTGTCTGTGTGAATATCTTTTACTAAGCATGGATTAACAAACCACCACCCATGTCAGACAACACTGTGTCTGTGTGAATATGTTTTACTAAGCATGGATTAACAAACCACCACCCATGTCAGACAACACTGTGTCTGTGTGAATATGATTGTGTTGAATGTTTTGATATTCATTCGACTGGAAGATATTGCTGGCTGTTTCACAAATTGATTGTAGACAAATTATAATCAAAACAATTAAGAGCAATGTCCTGGCTGGCTTGAAATGGCAATATTGTGATATGAGAGATAAATTTTACATCCTTGATCAGCTTCAACATGTGATAATAACAAGAGGTCCAAGGGCCTGTGACACACACCTGGACCATTAGCATTTTGCATTTAAACAGACATGATGGACAATTCCAAATAAAATCCAAGATGGCCACGAAAAAAAATTACCAATCAAAATTATCCAAGCGGTTAATGAGGAGCCCCTACTGTCATAGGGTGATTCCACCATTGTTGAAACTGGGCCGTTGATAAATCATGAGTACTGTTTTTAAATGATTCTAGATTTTTAGAAAATCAAAGATGGATGCCAAAACCATGACGAATCAAAATTACCCAAGCGGTTAATGATGAGTAGTGTTTTAAATGATTTCCAGCCATCTTTCGGAAAACCTAAGATGGCCACCAAAAAAAGAATCAAGCAGTCAAATTTCTGTATACAAATTCTGAAGCATACAAGCCGGGTCCTTCCAGCTGAGTTTGGTTTAAATCGGCAAAGCGGTTAACAAGGAGTGGCTTTTTAACAGATTTCCCAACATTTTTGGAAACAGCAAGATGACCGACGGAAAGATTGACCAATCAGAATTCTGTAAACAAGTTCTGAAACCTACTACGCTAGTATCCTTCCAGCTAAGTCTGGTTGAAATTTCACAAGCTGTTAATGAGTAGCATTTTAAATGCTCGTCCGCTGTTTTTCAGAAAATTCAATATGGTTGCCAAAAAAGATTGACCAATTAAATTTCTGTATTTCCGAAAAAGTTGGTCCCGATCCCAGGGTGATTCATAATAAGAGTGACGTTGCCAGCGACCGTCAGTTAATGCTGAAGAAGTGACCGAGATGGTCACGAAAGCTACACTCAAACAATTTTTACTTCCCTGAGGTAACTAATTTTTCCTTATTATTCTGTATACTAGTTCTGAAGCATACCACTTTAGGGTCCTTCCAGATGAGTTTGCTTGAAATGGGCCAAGTGGTTAATGAGTAGGCTTTTAACCGCATTCCCAAAATGTTCAGAAAATCTAAAATGTCTGCCGGTAAAATTGCCTAATCAAAATTCTGTATACAAGTTCCGAAACCTACCACCCTAGTATCCTTCCAACCAAGTGTTGTTGAAATTGTCCAAGCAGTTTAATGAAGAGTAGCATTTTAAAAGGCTTCTCGCCATTTTTTTTGGAAAATTCAAGGTCACCGAAAAAAATGACCAATCAAAATTCTGTATACAAGTTCTGAAACATGTCTCTAGGGTCCTTCCAGTCGAGTTTGCTTGAAATCGGTCAAGTGTTTAATGAGAAGTAGGCTGCTAACTGATTGGCCAAATTTTTTGGAAAATCCAAAATGGCTGTCTGAAAATCCTTTGATGTGTTGAAGCCTACCAGCATAGAATTAGCACACTCAAGTTTCGTCAAAATCGGATCATTTATATTGGGAGTACCGTCTTAAATGATTTCTGGAAAATTTTCGGATACTTCAAGATGGCCACCAGAAAAACTGACCAATCAAAATTCTGAATATAAGAACCTACTACCATAGTATCATATATCGTTAAAGTCCGTCAAAGCATAAAGGAGATGCGATTTGACAGATGGATGGCCAGCCACCATGGCATAAGCTCACCAGGTGAGCTCAAAACAAAGACAATAAGATCCCTTCCACTAAATTTCATTAAAATCTGCCAAGCGGTTTATGAGGATACACTTACAAAGGAAAACTTTCGGGTAAACAAAACATTGGCGTTGAAAAAATGGACCAATAAAAATTCTTAAAAGAAGCTCTGAAGCATAACATCATAGGATCCTTAATGCCAAATTTGATTAATATCCACCAATCAGTTTATGATAAGAGACATTTTAAACGATTTCCAGATTTTTTTTTTGAAAATTAAAGATGAGCACAAAACAAGAGGCCTGTGACGCTCACCTGGATCACCATCAATTCTTGTGGGTGGTTTAGCAGTCTTTTAAATGAGTTTGTGGACATTTTTGCACGTGCAATATGGCCGCCAAACACACTACATTTTAATTGCCCCATGGCGCCAATGTTTTTTTGATGGATCAACTTCCCGTGAACAAATTTTAATGGCCCAAATTTCGGCCTGATCTCTTCAGCGGTTCTGGAGAAGTCGTTTTCTGGAAAACTAGGTCATCCAAGATGGCTGCCGAACCATTCAGTCAATCAAGTCGTCTTAAACAAACTTGGCTTACCTCTTTGTCTAGATGAGGTTTCATAACACTTGAATCGATTCCCCAAGCCGTTTCGGAGAACGAGATTTTTAAACACATTTCTAAAAATCGGCCCAAATCCAAGATGGCCACAGGCCAAATTGGCCGATCGGCTTCGTTTGAGCAAGATGAAATCGCTATGCCATAAGGATGCTTCCTGCCAAATATAACTGAAATTGGCCCAGTAGTTCTTGAGAAGATATTTTAAATTTCCCATGGCTTTAGTATGGGAGCTTTTGGCAAGAAAATGATCCAAGATGGCCACCAAACCGTTTATCCGACAGTTTCGAAAATTGCAAATTTGAGATCAGAATAACCAAAAACCTATATAAAACCAATTTCGGCCTCAAAATCCATCAAATAAAAAAATCCAATATGGCTGCCAAACATGCTGTATTTTGATTGGCCCACGGCGGCCATGTTTTTTGACGGATCAACTTCTCTTGAACAAACTTTACTGGCCCTTAGTCCCTAATCATATTTGCCAAATTTCGGCCTGATCCCTTCAGCGGTTCTGGAGAAGTAATTTTCGCTAAAGCTAGGCCAACCAAGATGGCTGCCAAACTATTTGACTAAGTTCCCCTGCACAAATTTGGTTGAGCTCTTGCCTTAGATCATATTTCATGAGGTGTCATTCAATCCCTCAAGCAGTTTCTGAGAAGATTTTTAAAGACATTTCTAAAAATCGGCCAAAATCCAAATTGGCCGATCGGCTTCATTTGAACAAACTTGGATCCCTATGCCCTAAGGATACTTCCTGCCAAATATAATTGAAATTGGCCCAGCGGTTCTTGAGAAGTCGTTTAAAGGAAAAGTTGACGGACGGACGGCGGACACACGACGGACAGTCGACACGACATAAGCTCACTTGGCCTTTCAGGCCAGGTGAGCCCCAAATTTTCATTTGATATATTAAAGCATACAGACATAGGTGTGTTCCATCCGAGTTTTGTTGATATGGGGCCATTGATTAAGCTGGAGTAGCGTTTTAAAGGGCTCCAGAAAATATTCAGAAAATGCAAGCTGGACATCAAAGAAAATCATCCAATCAAAATTCTGAATAGAAATTCTATAGTCTACAATTATAGGGTCCTTCTAGCCAAATTTGGTTAAAATCCGTCACAAGGTTTAGGAGATACATCTTAAAGCAAAAGCTAACGGACGCACATGCGGCGGATGGTCACGACATAAGCTCACTTGGCCATTCTGTCCAGGTGCACTGAAAACCTGGTTAACATGCACATGCATACTTATTCACCATGGAAACTGTATCTGAAGCACGTTTGATGAAGAATGACATCTACATGATTCCTAAATATGCACCATGTGACCAGTATATGGATGAATCATCACAAGCTTCCCCGCTTTCATAGCAGCTGATTGTGCTGAAACAGAACTTTACATCATCACAAGCTTCCCCGCTTTCATAGCAGCTGATTGTGCTGAAACAGAACTTTACATCATCACAAGCTTCCCCGCTTTCATAGCAGCTGATTGTGCTGAAACAGAACTTTACAACCAGAAATGTGATTGCAATGCTTGACGATATGACTGCAATGACCTATGATGCTTGACTTCAAACATTAAATAAATATAGAAGGGTAATACATATGCTTATCAATGACCATGACCTTTGACATAATGTAATTTTCTCATACCCTCTCATAGAAAATGCCCAAGTTTGGGTGCAGAATGATAAACACAACATGAAATATAAACTGCTAAGTTGAGGTAAAAGCAAAATGTTATTGTTGAGAAAACCGCTGAGTTTTGTCATTATTAAACTGACCTTGAACTTTTGATGACAAGGTGATTGTGTCAAGCCATCTCATTATAAGGAAGGATGTGTCCCTGTATGCTTAACCAAAAAATGATACATAAACTGTTAAGTTGAGCTCCACACAAAATATTAGTTTTGATAAAAACTAGTTTTTATCAATGACACAGTGACCTTTATCGTTGACATTTTGACTCTAAGGTGCCATGTATCAATCTCCCATGATAAAGAAACATGTGTCCAACTTTGGCTCCAATATGAAAACCTGAGTATAAACAGTGAAATTGAGCTAAGCAAAAACGTTATTGTTGAATAAAACAGTTTTTACAAGAACACAATGACCTTTGACCTTTTCATCCTGAAGGACATTGTGTCATGCTCTCTCAGTATAAGGATGCATGTGTTTAGGTTTGGGTCCCGATTAACCAAACAATGAGATATGAACTACTAAGTTGAGCTAGCCTCAAAATGTTAATGCTGAAAAAACCCAGTCATTTGCAAATATTGCAATAATATTGACCTTTGACCTTTTAGTACAAAGGTCATTGTCGTGCCCTCTATGCATAGGGAAGTATGTGCAGAAGTATGGGTCCAGGAAGATTAAACAAACATGAGATATGAACTGCTAACTCGAGACAAGTGTCACAAGAACCAGGACCTTTTCACTTTTGACCCCAACATCATTATATGATGCCATCCAATTATAAGGAAGTATTTATCCAAGGTTGACGCCAGTATACTTAACCAAAGATGAGATATGATCTGCTAAGTTTGTGTACAAGGTTGACTCCAGTATACTTAACCAAAGATGAGATATGATCTGCTAAGTTTGTGTACAAGGTTGACTCCAGTATACTTAACCAAAGATGAGATATGATCTGCTAAGTTTGTGTACACGGTTGACTCCAGTATACTTAACCAAAGATGAGATATAATCTGCTAAGTTTGTGTACACGGTTGACTCCAGTATACTTAACCAAAGATGAGATATGACCTGCTAAGTTTGAGATATAAATAGAAAAGATGAGCTAAGCGGAAATTGTTAATGTTGAAAGAACAAGGTATCTACCAAGGGCAGTGACCATGACCTTTTGACCTCAACATCATTATGTGATGCCAGGTTATTATATGTTTACAAAGGGCAGAGTTACCTTGACCGTTGACATTTTTACCCCAAGGTCATCGCCAGATGTTGTGCCATTATAAGGAGGCATGTGGTCAAGTTTGGGTCCAGTATGATTAACCAAACCAGAGATACAAATGGAAAAGTTGGGCTAAACGTAAATTAGACGACGACACGGGACGATGTGCAGGGTATCGCAATAGCTCGTTTTACTTCATAGTCGAGCTAAAATACATACGCCATCACAAGGTTTCGTCTTTCAGAGCAGCTGATGTGACAAAATAGAACCTTACAAAAATATGTGAGTGATCACGAGGGTCCTGTATTTCATAGCAGCCAAATTCTGTATACAAGTTCTGAAGCATACCACTCCAGGGTTCTTCCGACCGAGTTTGCATGAAATCGGCCAAGCAGTTAATGAAGAGTAGCATTTTAAACAATTTGCCGCCATTTTTCAGAAAATTAAAGTACGTTAGAAAAATTGACCAATCAAAATTCTATATACCTGTACTTAAACCTACCGGCCTAGTATCCTTCCAGCCATTTCTGGTTGAAATTGCCAAAGCAGTTGATGAGTAACATTTTAAACGATTTGCTGCAATTGTTTGGAAAATTCAAGATGGCCACCGAAAAAATAGATCTACAAAATTCTGCATACAAATTCTGAAGCATACCACTCTAGGGTCATCCTAACAGTTTGCTTGAAATTGTCCAATGATTAAATGACGAGTAGGGGTTTGAGCGATTTTCGGAAAATTTAAGAAAATCCAAGGTGGACGCCGAAGATATTGACCAATCAGAATTCTTGTTAGAAGTATTGTAGCCTACTAGCATAGAATTAATCTGCCTCAGTTTCATCCAGCCATGAAATCTGTCAAAGCATAAATGAGATGCCATTTAAATGATTTCCTTGCATTTTCCAAAAAATGTAGGGAAATCGTTTAAATCGCATCTCATTTATGCTTTGACCGATTTCAACGAAATTTGGTTGGACCGAAAAAATAGACAAATCTAAATTCTGTATACACCTTCTTTAGGATACCACTCTAGGGTCCTTCCAAACCAGTTTGCTTGAAATCGTTCAAGCGGTCAATGAGGAGTAGGATTATAATTGATTTCCCAAAATGTTAAAGAAATCGAAGATGGCCACCTGAAAAATTGACCGATCAAAATTCTGTATATAAGTTCTGAAACTTACCAGCCTAGTATCTTTCCAGTCAGTCTGGCTGAAAGTGACCAATCAGTTAATGACGAGTAGCAGTTCAAACAATTACCCGCCATTATTCAGAAAATGCAAAATGGCCACCAAAAAATATTGATCAATCAAAATTCTGCAACCAAGTTCAGAAGGATATCACTCTAGGGTCCTTCCGAACAAGTTTGCTTGAAATCGGTCAACTCGTTAATGAGGAGTAGGAGTTTAACTGAGTTCCAGAAATAGTCAGAAAATCCAAGATGGTTGGCAAAAAATTTTACCAATTAAAATTCTGTATATAAGTTCTGAAACCTACCTCCCTAGTATCCTTCCAGCGAAGTCTGGTTGAAATTGCCGATGCAGTTAGTGAGGAGTAGCATTTTAAACGATTTGCTGCCATTTTTCAGAAAATTCAAGTTGGCCACCGGAAATATCGACCAATCAGAATTCTCGCTAGAAGGGTTGAAGCCTACTAGCAAAGAATTCAGTCTATCCCAGTTTCATCCAGCCAAATTTGGTTGAAATCGTTCAAAGCATAAATGAGGAAATGTGATTTGACGGATGGACGTCGGATGGCCACCATAACATAAGCTGCGGGCCAGGTGAGCTAATAATAGGTGTGTCATCACAAAGTTTCCATCTTACAAAGCAGCAGATATGCTGAAATAGAACATTACAAAAATAGAGCATGGTCTGAACTTAGAACAGAATGCAGTCATGAACTTGACGTACACACATGTATGCACGTACATGCATGGCCACACACAAACATACACATGCATATAAAACAGATGCAAGCATGCACCCACTCACACATGTGTACATGCATCCACTCACATACAGGCATGCATACAAAGACACCAACTCACACACACATGCATGCAAATATACATACACACACATGTAATGTGCGCATACACACACACACACACACACACACACACACGCACACACACACGCACGCAAACACACACACATTTGGCCATCCTAATGATTACATTCTAATTTGGCATAGTTCCAGTGGTTAAATCTGAAAATGCCATGTGTAACTTGAATTGCTCATATTTTGCTAAGCAATCATTGATTAGTGTCCTTGGGTTTGCTGGTCTGATTTATTAGAGACATATTGATTACAAGTGGACGATGAATGGTCAATCGCTCATTCACCATTCTCAATGACAACTTACAGCAGGAATGACTGATTCGCAGATTGTTAACCATACAGAAAAACAGATTAATTCCAAATTATTCAACTGAATAAATGACTTTTTTGTGATTTATCGGTGAAAGGGTTAACTTTCTCAACTCGGGCGTGCTTGCACAGCTTAACACGTCTATAACATACACATACATATAAAGGATATGTTAAATTAATTTCAAAATATTCAAAAGAATATTTATTAAATTGTAAATTCATCAAAATATACAATTCAGACAGTTACTGCTATACCTTTGCCCCCATCATGTCTGACATGTTATTTGCTTGTGATGTCAGCTAACATGTGACATATTGTGATTGTGATGTCAGCTAACAAGTGACATATTGTGATGTTAGCTAACATGTGATTGTGATGTCAGCTAACAAGTGACATATTGTGATGTTAGCTAACATGTGACATGTTGTGATTGTGATGTTAGCTAACATGTGACATGTTGTGATTGTGATGTCGGCTAACATGTGACATATTGTGATGTCAGCTAACATGTGACATATTGTAACGTCAGCTAACAAGTGACATATTGAGATCACGACGTCAGCTAACAGGTGACATTGTGATGTCAGCTAACAAGTGACATATTGTGATTGTGATGTCAGATAACAGGTGACATATTGTGATTGTGATGCCAGCTAACAAGTGACATACTGTGATTGTGAGGTCAGCTAACAAGTGACATATTGTGACGTTAGCTAACAAGTGACACATTGTGACATCAGCTAACATGTGATGTATTGTGATTATGGCGCCAGCTAACAAGTGACATATTGTGATTGTGACATCAAATACCAGTGACAGACCAGATCCCTCCATTGTGTATTCTGAAACATACGCATGAATTTCAACCAACTTATTTTCACATCATTGAACAATATTCAATAATATAGTATTATTGATAACATAAAGTAGTCAAATATTTTCTACACGCTCTACTGAAGAATTCATTTTTATGGCCTCCATCCGAAACTAGAGCTTAGCCTAAGAACATTTGTTCTGTCTTTGGTCAGCTCTAAATTCAGTCGTGTAGCACTTCTGCTTGGGATACTCCAGGCTTGAAATCAAGTTACTGCTCTAATTAAGCATTGATCATTTAGTATTACCATGACAATGGCAGATGGACACTTGAGTACTTACTAATTAATCATATTAATGAATGATTACTCATTATTTGGTTTGTTTTATAAATCGCCGGGTTCACATCCGTCCTCTGATAAGAATGGGTCTCATAGCTACATTACAGCAGCTTTGTTTTACGATCTGTCAGGTTCATATCCATCCTCTGACACAAGGGCAACTGGTCTCATAGCTCCATTACAGCAGCTCTTGTGAGGGAATTAAATAGAATGGGAATTTCATAAAAGCAAAAGCAGGCGCTGTGATTGGCGGCCATATTGCATTTCACATTCGGACCAGGTTTGATTGCAGATTACACATAATTGATTGTTTTAAATGAAGTGGTCAATTCCATAGTCATCAAATATGAAGAATGCTACCTGGTGACTATATTGGGCTTCAGATATTGAGCAGTTTCAATACCGATCCTACTTCCCACCCCGTTCCCAAACAGCTAGAGGGTGTACAATGCCACAATAGATTCGTGGATAAGCAAACTAAAATAAGTATTTGAAATCCTTGATACAGAAGTAAATAGATATAGGTCACTAGTGAATATACAGGAGAAAGTCTACACTACTTTGCTATATATCTGTGAAATGTGCCACCCCATTCCAACCTCAGCCCACTAAACCCAAGTCCTTGACCGATTCTATTTGTGTGATTTTAACTAATTTAATTTTCAATTCACACCCCTTCACGGAGCTGAGTTTACTGGGGAAATAAATATGTGAGCTGCTTAGTATTTGTTTAAAATTTGACTGAATGTTTTACAACCAGTGTCAGTAAAATTAAGCATAAGCTTAATAGAAATACAGCAGAAATATAATATATACTTATATCCGATAAAATATAATAACCCCTTAACCCTCACAGTCCACAAATGACAAATTATTTATGATGTGTAGAATAGTCTGTTGAATATTTTTAAAGTAATTTTACTAGGAGCTGTTGCTGCCTATGGTAGCAACAGGTTCCAGACAAATTAAGGCTAAGATAATCAACAGTTTTCCGTATAGGTGTTTTGAAATTTTAAGTGAAATTTTGAAATCTTAATGGTTATAGAGTTAAATGCACTGCCCCTTCTGAGTAAACATCCATAAATAAATCCCTATTCAATTTCTGACAATACAGGTGAAGACTAGGTATATATGCACACCACTCAGCGGGTGGTCAGAGAAATCATATTCTATATTTACAGTCCTCTGGTCAGATATATACTGACCCATTCCTCTAAATTGCTCTTGAATCTTGAATCTTTATTTATTGTCTTAAGAATTAATCGCTGTATACTCAGAATCAAGTTACACCCATTATCAACAGACTACCATGCCTAACAAGTTTAATTTAGTGAATAAGGTCAGTTTTTGGAGACGCCAGATATTGGGAGAAATTAATTGAGTTTGCCTGACCTTCATGCAAAGGCACTTTGTACATACTAGTTATCTCTAGCCTAACATTGGCATTTCAAACCCACAATTCTATGTCTACCTAATGTCAATATCAGCTGTATATTAGCATTATATGGCATTTGTACAGGTGGCTGTTGCCCTAGAGTAAAGATGCAATACAGCTTGGTAACGGACCTATTCTAACTTTGGACTAAATCATGCCAGAATTACTGATATTAGATTTAATATGGAACCAACTAACTCTGAATACTAAAGATGAGGGATGGAATTGTAATTCTACATACTAAATAGCTTACCCACATCAGACAAATTAACTTTTACCAAGAACTTTTTTTTTATAGAATCAAATTGTAAACCTTGTTACCCCAGAATCAGTCGGTGAGGTTGTTGCTATAGAATCAATATTGCCATAGAATCAGCCTGTAAGCCTTGTTGCCATAGAATCAGTGTGTAAGCCTTTTTGCCATAGAATCAGCCTGTATGCCTTGTTGTCATAAAATCAGTGTGTAAGCCTTGTTGCATACCTTGTTGCCATAGAATCAGAGTAAGTATTGTTGCTATAAAATAAGTGTGTAAGCCATGTTGCTATAGAATCAGCATGTAAGCCTTGTTGCCATAAAATCAGAGTGCACAACTTGTTGCCATAGAATCAGCCTGTAAGCCTTGTTGCAATAAAATCAGTGTAAGTATTGTTGCCATATAATCAGCCTGTAGGCATTGTTGCCATAGAATCAATGTGCAAGTCTTGCTGCCATAAAATCAGTATGTACGCCGTGTTGCCCTATAATCAGTGTGCAAGCCTTGTTGCCAGAGAATAAGTGAGAAAGTATTTTTGCCATAGAATCAGTATGTAAGTCTTGTTGCCATAAAATAAGTGTGTAAGCCTTGTTGCCATAGAATCAGAGTGTAAGTCTTGTTGCCATAAAATAAGTGTGTAAGCCTTGTTGCCATAGAATCAGCATGTACACCTTGTTGCCATAAAATCAGTGTGCACACCTTGTTACCATAGAATCAGCCTGTAAGCCTTGTTGCCATAGAATCAGAGTGTAAGTCTTGTTGCCATAGAATCAGCCTGTAAGCCTTGTTGTCATAGAATCAACCTGTAAGCCTTATTGTTATGGAATCAGTGTGTAAGCCTTGTAACATGGAATCAGCATATAAGCCTTGATGCGATAGAAGGGGACTATAAGCCTTCTTTCTATAGAATCAGTACACAGGACTTGTTGCTATAGAATAAGCTTGCAAACCTTGTTGCTAAGGAATCAGTATGTAAGTCTTGTTTCTAAATTTTGTTTCTATATCTAATCAGCATGCAAGCCTTGTTGCTATAGAATCAGCCTGTAAAACGTGTTGCTATAGAATCAACCTGTTAGCCTTGCTGTTGCGGAATCAGTATGTAAGCCTTATTGCCATAGAATTAGGCCGTAAGCCTTGTTGCCATAGAATCATTCTGTAAGGCTTGTTGCTATGGAATCAGTATGTAAGCTGTATTGCCATAGAATCAGGCGGTAAGCTTGTTGCCATAAAATCAGCCTGTAAGTCTTGTTGCTATAAAATCAGTATATATGCCTTGTTGCTATAGAATAATAGAATCAGCCCATGAACCTTGTTGCTATAGACTCAGCATGTAAGCCTTGCTGCTATTGAATCAGTATGTAAGCCCTTGTTGCTATAGAATCAGTATGCAAGTCTTGTTGAGATAGAATCAGTACCGGTATGTAAGCCTTGTTGCTATATAATCAGTCCATAAGGCTTGTTGCAATAGAACCAGCCTGTGAGCCTTTTTGCTAGGGAATCAGCCTGTAAACCTTGTTGCAATAGAACCATTATGGACACCTTGTTGCTACAGAATCAGCCTGTAAGCCTTGTTGCTATGGAATCAGCTAGTGTAAGCCTTGTTGCAATCCAATCAGTATGTAAGCTTAAATAGAATTGTTGCATAGTGTTGAAGCCTCTTAAGGATGTTATTAATTATGAATATGAGGTACAACATATATCACAACACATTAATAACACTTGATAGCAATAATCTTTATACAAATATCATTTATTTCTCATCCATGTACAAAGCTAATTAATTCTGTATTTGATTAGAAGGGCATATAATCCAATTAATGACTATGTACAATCCACACAAAATAACACATTCCAATATGGCGAATTGTAAACCATAAAGACAGCTGTAGCTAAATAGCTTCTAAATGCCAATCATAATAGTGTCTATGTTTGTTGTAACGTGCCTATATGCTTATCTAAAATCAGACTAACGTTGAAGGGCAACACCCACTATTGGTAATTTACATGTTATTACAGCACACAGCATTTATCCACACACCCCTCGCAGTCAAACCAAAAACAACAATTAGCCAAGACTTAATTTACAGGAAAGCCTGTCCTAAGTGACCACCTTATGGACACATAGACAATTAAGATACATATGATGGGGACATAGTGAATATCCATTTGCATGTCAAGAGAAGACTAAAGATATGACTTGCCTGACTGACTCGGTTATTGAACCAGCCATTTAAATAGTAAATTTTAAATAAGTCTTCTCTGCAAATTAGCATTTCTCAAGAACCCATTCTTTACCAGTTTGACTGAAACCGGTTAGCAAGCAATTATACTAATTATTTACCCATAAATGCTAGAGCTAGATAACTAGGTCATAGTGACCTAATTATTAGTGATGAGTGACTTGTGGAGACCATGTATTAGTGACATTTATAACGTAACATCTTAAAGGAGGACAACAGAGAGGCCCTCTTCACTGTTTACATTTCACTTTCATTGCTCAAGCATATATTATTTACTGTACGTTTATTTGTCAATGTAACTAAGCAACCTCACTAGGTAGCCATTAACTCCATGAAAACAATATCACAAATCATATCACACAGGAACTTAGGTCATGTAACTTAGGTCACAGAACCTAGGTCATGGAACTTAGGTCATGTAACTTAGGTCACAGAACCTAGGTCATGGAACTTAGGTCACGTAACTTAGGCCAAGGAACTTAAGTCAAGGAACTTAGGTCACAGAACTTACCGGTAGGTCAAGGAACTTAGGCCACAGAACTTAGGTCAAGGAACTTTAGGTTAAGGAACTTAGGTCAAGGAACTTTAGGTCAAGGAACTTTTATGTCAAGGAACTTTAGGACAAGGAACTTTAGGTCAAGGAACTTAGGCCAAGAAACTTTAGCTCAAGGAACTTAGGTCAAGGGAATTTAGGTCAAGGAACTTTAAGTCAAGAAACAACAAATGATCCATAATGTCATTCTGCCTAGGATGAGTAAATACAAATATACATAAGGGAGTGTGTGGGTGGGAGGCTGTATTGTTGCTGATGACTGCTCTCACAACTCGTAGAAAATTATAGACAGAATCACATTATCTTTGCTAGAATATTATAAACATAAGAAACTCTTATATACAAATGATAGCTACATTACAGCTCAGAAACAACCGAACATGTTTGAAAACAAAATAAAAATGCACTGCTAAATATTTTGGACTTAATTTGATTGGAAGTCCATTGATGGTTGCCAATCAAATTAAGTACACAATATTTAACAAAACATTTCTTACAGTGTTCAAAGTTGTACTAAATAACATGTTTCTGTTGTTGTCGTGAAAAGATGATAACTTATTTCGGAGCTGTACTGTAGTCACATATATCTTGACATAATATCATGTCCTCCGATACATAAAGGCTGGCTTTCAATGTAATATATTATATACTATTTGTTATTGAGTGTGTGACTACCTTTCATTTCAGTATGCAAATAACAATGATTCACATTACAAAGAGTATGAAAGCTTTGTTAACACTTTAACATGCATATCAGCCAAAAACAGCTTCTGCAGTGGTCTTGAGAAGTGTCCATTTGCAGACCAACAGAAGACAATTTTTGAAAATTTACAACTGGAATGACTGGCTCGATAACTGAGCCAGTGGCAAAATTTAAAAAATAGTCTTCTTTTCGTCTGAAAATAGACATTTTATATCAGAAAATTTCGATTTTCTTGAATAAATTTGAGGGCTATAGGGTTAACCAAGACCAAGACATTATAATAAAACCAGCTAGCCACACCAGAATACATCACACTACAAACCATCACGTAGCATTTTATTTCTTAACATAGTCACAAAACTTCATAAAGCCAGCTAGCGACACCAGAATACATCACACTACAAACCATGACGCAGCATTTTATTTCTTAACATAGTCACAAAACTTCATAAAACCAGCTAGCGACACCAGAATACATCACACTACAAACCATCACGTAGCATTTTATTTCTTAACATAGTCACAAAACTTCATAAAGCCAGCTAGCGACTCCAGAATACATCACACTACAAACCATGACTTAGCATTCTATTTCTTAACATAGTCACAAAACTTCATAAAACCAGCTAGCGACACCAGAATATATCACACTACAAACCATCACTTAGCATTTTATTTCTTAACATAGTCACAAAACTTCATAAAACCAGCTAGCGACACCAGAATACCATCACTTAGTATTCTATTTCTTAACATAGTCACAAAACTTCATAAACCCAGCTAGCGACACCAGAATACATCACACTACAAACCATCACTTAGTATTCTATTTCTTAACATAGTCACAAAACTTCATAAACCCAGCTAGCGACACCAGAATATATCACACTACAAACCATGACGTAGCATTCTATTTCTTAACATTGTCACAAAACTTCATAAAACCAGCTAGCGACACCAGAATACATCACACTACAAACCATCACTTAGCATTCTATTTCTTAACATAGTCACAAAACTTCATAAAACCAGCTAGCGACACCAGAATACATCACACTACAAACCATCACTTAGCATTCTATTTCTTAACATAGTCACAAAACTTCATAAAACCAGCTAGCGACACCAGAATACATCACACTACAAACCATCACTTAGCATTCTATTTTGTTAACATAGTCACTAAACTTCATAAAACCAGCTAGCGACACCAGAATACATCACACTACAAACCATCACTTAGCATTCTATTTCTTAACATAGCCACAAAACTTCATAAACCCAGCTAGCGACACCAGAATACATCACACTACAAACCATCACTTAGCATTCTATTTCTTAACATAGTCACAAAACTTCATAAAACCAGCTAGCGACACCAGAATACATCACACTACAAACCATCACTTAGCATTCTATTTCTTAACAGTCACAAAACTTCATAAACCCAGCTAGCGACACCAGGATACATCACACTACAAACCATTACTTAGCATTCTATTTCTTAACATAGTCACAAAACTTCATAAACCCAGCTAGCGACACCAGAATACATCACACTACAAACCATCACTTAGCATTCTATTTCTTAACATAGTCACAAAACTTCATAAACCCAGCTAGCGACACCAGAATACATCACACTACAAACCATCACTTAGCATTCTATTTCTTAACATAGTCACAAAACTTCATAAAACCAGCTAGCGACACCAGAATACATCACACTACAAACCATCACTTAGCATTCTATTTCTTAACATAGTCACAAAACTTCATAAAACCAGCTAGCGACACCAGAATACATCACACTACAAACCATCACTTAGCATTCTATTTCTTAACATAGTCACAAAACTTCATAAAACCAGCTAGCGACACCAGAATACATCACACTACAAACCATCACTTAGCATTCTATTTCTTAACATAGTCACAAAACTTCACAAACCCAGCTAGCGACACCAGAATACATCACACTACAAACCATCACTTAGCATTCTATTTCTTAACATAGTCACAAAACTTCACAAACCCAGCTAGCGACACCGGAATACATCACACTACAAACCATCACTTAGCATTCTATTTTCTTAACATAGTCACAAAACTTCATACATCAGAAGTTATATATTTAAACTAGTTTTAAAGTAGTTTATTTGACAACTATAAACTAATAGTTATTTATAATTGGTTGGTTCATATCTAGCAGTGCTGAAGTGATAAGTATGCAATTAGCCATTAAAATACAAACATGTGACACATGCAAAAGTCATAACAAAACATTCAGAGTAGAAAGTGCAGTCGATGGCATGCCTAATGTCAACCTTGTCTCACTATTCACAATCATATGGGTAACTCACATACAACATTTGACTGAATTCCAACAAACAGTTTCGGAGGAGATAGCCAGATTGACAGCCGGAGGCGATTGCAATATGCCCGCTAGTTTTTCAAAATGTTTAGGTATAATCAGTTTAACTTTTTTTATTTTTGTTAAAACTATCTGCCTCTTGCTGCCGTGGGTGCATCTGTATATGTAGATTTCTGTTACTTTGGAGTTAAGATAATTACAACAAAAGAGACAGGTTTTGACCCTAATATAGGGAACATATGAATTTCTAAAGACACAGGAAAACATAGGCATTTATTTGTAAGCCTGTAGTTGTGACTTGCAATTAAAAGTATTATGTTTAAAATTGCGCGGGATAATTTGAATTAAAATTTTTGTTGCCACAGGCAGTGCAACAGCAACAACTACCAGTCAAATTACCTTCGGAATTTCAGAGCTTACTCTCATTTATGCTTACATTGAGATTCAGATTCCATTCAGATTTCAGTGGTGAAGACTGTGTGTCTCATATCAGCCAAAAAAGGCTTCTGCAATGGTCTTGAGACATGTCCATTTGCAGACCAAGAGAAGACAATTTTTGAAATTTTACCACTGGAATGACTGGCTCGATAACGGAGCCAGTCATTCCAGTGGTAAAATTTCAAAAATAGTCTGCAAATGGAGAAAATTAAAATTTCCTTGAACAGATTCGAGGGATAAACGGTTAAGTGGCAAACTAATTAGACCATGTCTATCTCATCACAAAGCCACTACTATATTGATCTGCAAACAAAGATGTTTTTCAAATAAGCTAATCAGCATATTAATGTGAAGTGTGCTCATCAAAGCCTTGGCTGTAAGACAAATCCCTGTCTAATTGAAATAACACATTCAGCAGCCCACAATTACACACACACACACACACACACACACACACACACACACACACACACACACACACACAAATTGAATACACGCTTTTATCTATTGTACCAATTTATAGAGGTTTTAATCAATTAAGTGACGTTGCTTAGATGCCATTTTATTGACACGGTGTGTGTTATTACCATGGAATTGCTGTAGTAGTATCGCTTAACCATTTAACACTCACATCAGCCAAAAACTCCTGCTGTTGTCTTGAGGAATGTCCATTTGCAGACCAAGAGAAGGCCATCTTTAAAAATCTACCATTGGAATGACTGGCTCGATAACCGAGCCAGTCATTCTAGTGGTAAATTAAAAAAAATAGTTTTCTTGTTCTGCAAATGGACATGTTTTATGGGAAAATTTAATTTTCTTGAACAAATTTGATGGTTAAACACGCTGTCTGTGCGAGTACAGTACAGCTCATAAAATAACCTAACATGTCTCCAAAACAAACAAGAGGTCCCAGAACCTGTGACGCTCACTTGTACTATTAGCAATTTGCATTTAAATAGGTATGATGGATAATTTTCGGAATATCGAAGATGACCACCGCTAAATTCTTGTTTGATATGTTGAGGACTACTGCCACAGGATAGTTCCGGCAACGTTTCGTTGAAATTGGGGCATTGATTAAGGAGTAGCAATTTAAATGTTTTCGGAAAATTTTCAGAAAATTGAAGATCGTCGCTAAAAAATAATTGAGCAATCAAAATTCTGAATAGAGGTTCTAGAGCTTAACACTGTAGGGTCCTTTCAGGTAAATTTGTTTAAAATCCACCAAGCAGTTAAGTACGAGGTGCTTTGACAATTTCCAGTAAATTTTCCATAAAATCTAGGATTTTCACCTCAAAAGTAACAAAGCAAAAATTTTGAATACGTGTTCTGAAGCGTATAATGATAGAGGTTCTTCTAGCCAAATCTCGTTTAAATCCACCAAGCGCCTAAGGAGATGTGTTTTGATAATATCCAGTTTCAGACAAAATTATCGCTCAAAAGATTGACCAATCACAATTCTGAAAAGAAGTTCTGAAGCATAGCACCATAAAATTTCTCCAGACAAATTTGGTTGAAACCCATCTAGTGATTAATCAGATGCGTTTTGACAATTTCCGGTAAATTTTGCATACAAATTTAAGATTTTAACCCAAAAAATTGATCAATCAAAATTCTGAATAGAAGTTGTGGAGTGCACTACAATAGCACTGTCTAACTAAATTTGGCTTAAATCCATCCAAGCGGTTATGGATAATTTCCGGTAAATTCCGTAGAAAATCTATCAAAACGTTTTACAAATTTTCAAAATTCTGAATAGAAGTTCTGGAGTGTGCCACCATATGGTAATTTTATTCAAATCTGGTTGAAATTCGCCAAAGGCTAAGAAGATGCGTTTTGACAACTTCTGTTAAATTTTCATAAAAAGATTTTCACCCAAAAAATCGACCAATCAAAATTCTGAATAAATGTTGGACAGCCAACCACTATGATCCTTCCAGAATGGGAGGATAAAATCCCTCATTGTGCAGTGAATTATAGCACCACATAAGTGAAATATCAAATCAGATAATCATCTAAACCAATCAGATAACAGTGTTAGGTCATGTGACATTACTGTTAGGTAATACTGTGTATTATTGGGTAGATAACTGCACTCGACATCTTGCCTCACTCTCTCATTATTCATTCTTTGGCTTTCTTTTCTTTCTTTCAGCCAAGTGCTTCTTACAAGACATATGCCGGTCCTTAAGATCAAAATCTGCCGTAACATTCTCCTGAAACACAAACAATATGATTCCATGACACACACTAGCATGTAACATTCTCCTGAAACACAAACAATATGACTCCATGATAGACACTAGCATGAAACATTCTCCTGAAACACAAACAATATGACCCCATGACACACACTAGCATGTAACATTCTCCTGAAACACAAACAATATGACTCCATGACACACACTAGCATGTAACATTCTCCTGAAACACAAACAATATGACTCCATGACACACACTAGCATGTAACATTCTCCTGAAACACAAACAATATGACTCCATGACACACACTAGCATGTAACATACTCCTGAAACACAAACAATATGACTCCATGACACACACTAGCATGAAGAACAGAGCGATCCATTTCAGGCTACGCCACACACAATTCTAATAAAGCTCCACCCATTTCTAGCTAAGCTCCACCAGATTTGTACCCGTATTTGAATCGATTTTAACACTGGCCAATGAATTCGTAGATCCCAATTTCAAGGTAACTGTAACAGTAAGTAGTTTAATATTTTTGAAACTAATTTGGGAACTGTGGCTGTCAAAGACAGAAACAGATCGCAGTCAAATCAGTTTCAACATATTCAACAAAATATTTGTTGGTTCTCAAGATCTGTAATTTATGTTTGTCCAGTTGTCATGTGCATAAATGTGCTTCACCAGCTCCTGATGATGCATATATTTATGATCTGAAGAAGCAGAAACTGTTTGTATTTAAGGACAAATAGATGGCTGAAGCAGGGACATGGAGTAAACTGCACAAGATTTTCTACTGAAAGTATCAAATGCCATTCATTCTGACCAAGTTCCGCTTTATGTTGAAGTAAACATTACAGTGAAACCTGTCTTAAGTGACCACCTTATGGAGCCACAGTAAAACGTCTTAAATGACCACCTTATGGAGCTACAGTAAAACATGTCTTAAGTGACCACATTATGGCGCCACAGTAAAACATATCTTAAGTGACTAACTTATGGAGCCACAGTAAAACATGTCTTAAGTGACTACCTTATGGAGCCACAGTAAAACATGTCTTAAGTGTCTACCTTATGGAGCCACAGTAAAACATGTCTTACGCGACTACCTTATGGAGCCACAGTAAAACATGTCTTAAATGACCACCTTATGGAGCCACAGTAAAACATGTCTTAAGTGACTACCTTATGGAGCCACAGTAAAACATGTCTTAAGTGACCACCTTATGGAGCCACAGTGAAACGTTTTAAGTGACCACCTTAGTGAGCCACTGTAAAACATGTCTTAAGCAACCACCTTATGGAGCCACATCAAAACATGTCTTAAGTGACCACATTCTGGAGTCACAGTAAAACATGTCTTAAGTGACCGCCTTATGGAGCCACAGTAAAACTTGTCTTAAGCAACCACCTTATGGAGCCACAGTAAAACATGTCTTAAGTGACCACCTCATGGAGCCACAGTAAAATGTCTTAAGTGACCACCTTCTGAAGACACAGTAAAACATGTCGTAAGTGACCACCTTATGGAGTCACAGTAAAACATATCTTAACTGACCACCTTATGTAACCACAGTAAAACATGTCTTAAGCGACCACCTTATGGAGCCACAGTAAAGCATGTCTTAAGCAACCACCTTATGGAGCTACAGTAAAACATGTCTTAAGTGACTACCTCATGGAGCCACAGTAAAACATGTCTTAAGTGACCACCTTATGGAGCCACAGTAAAACATGTCTTAAGTGACCACCTTATGGAGCCACAGTAAACCATGTCTTAAGCAACCACCTTATGGAGCCACAGTAAAACATGTCTTAAGCGACCACCTTATGGAGCCACATTTAAAAATGTCTTAAGCGACCACCTTATGGAGCCACAGTAAAACATGTCTTAAGTGACCACCTTATGGAGCCACGGTAAAACATGTCTTAAGCGACCACCTTATGGAGCCATATTAAACATGTCTTAAGCGACCACCTTATGGAACCACATTAAAACATGTCTTAAGTGACCACCTTATGGAGCCACAGTAAAACATGTCTTAAGTGACCACCTTATGGAGCTCCAGGAGAACATGTCTTAAGTGACCACCTTATGGAGCCACAGTAAAACATGTCTTAAGTGACCACCTTATGGAGCCATAGTAAAACGTCTTAAGTGACCACCTTATGGAGCCACAGTAAAACATGTCTTAAGTGACCACCTTATGGAGCCACAGTAAAACATGTCTTAAGTGACCACCTTATGGAGCACAAACCCGTACCCCTTTACATCCTCACAGACCAGAAACGACAAACGCTATTGTTGTAAGGAATACTCTGCTGAATATTTTGAAAGTAATTTTGCTTGGAGTTGTTGTTGCAGATGACAAACCTGTCTAATGTGACTAGCAACAGGTTCCAGTTAAATTACTTTCAAAATACGCAACAGCTTCCCTGCATAACTGTCTTGAATTTGAGGTTCTGGAACTTCAAGGGTTAAAAAGTTAGATACAATAGACAGGTGGTCTCTTAACACAGGTGATGTGAGATAAGATATCCACATTTGGAGCCAAAGATAGACAGGTGCTGTAAGATATAACCACCTGTATATCTATCCTGAAGAGGCAGCATTTGAGGCAGCGGAAGTCAGGTGAGCGTTGGAGCAGGTTGATAGTACTTTGTTCTCTTGACAATCGAGATATTAATATTGGCTTAATGGCATTCTCACATATGTATGTCAATAGTCTAATACTGCTGTGTAAATACAGCGGGAAATCCAATAGCACATAATTTATGATGGCCGAGACAAATATGAGTGACCATTGTACAAATAAGATGAGAATACTACTGAACATCTATCTGCCCCTGTACACATATGTATAATATACATTCACAGTCAGTGTTTCTCATGGCAGCTAAATTTTGACGGTTCCAGGGACAGCGCACACCGAAAGCTGGGGGTCCACAGCTGAAATCAGGGGATCCCAAAATTGAAATCTGCTGTTCTCAGCATTTCTGACCAATGCCAAAATTAGACGGTCCCATGGACTTTGATTTTTGCAAAAACTTATAAAACTACTTTATTTAGTATTTAACAATCATACAAGATTTCTGGGGTCCTATAGAACCCACTATCATTACTTTCAGCGGCCCCCATTTAGTTTTCGGGGGTATAAACCCTCAAAAGAACCCTTATGAGAATTCCTGCTCAAAGTGCAGCCCAGAAATGGCTTCCAATCTAATTAAAACCAAAATATTCAACAGTAAGTATTATTTTGGCTTCAAATGTAATTAAGTAAAAAATATTGACGATTACATTTTATTTTGTTCTGGAACCATGTTAAGTTATTTCCAAGCTGTACTATAGCTGCTTGAACAGTTACTATCCAGTCACACCTGTCTTTATTATAGACCTACGTGTGTGTTTATCCAATGAAACGCTTCCAAATGTACCATGTGAACATCCAATAATTTTTCAACATTGGACCATGCAAAATCTGTATTAGACAGAAAAATCTGTATTGGACGCTCGTCCAATACCGATTTCAACACAACGTGGATTCGTACAAAAATCAATCCATATTGGACTCAACAATGTAAAATAAAAGAATATTGGACATTAGAAACCATTAAGGTGGTCATAAAAGACAGGTGGCCACTTAATACAGGTCCTCTACCACAAGGATGTGGTTCTTCCCGACCATGTCTATAAGAACTTCAATTTTGTGGTCCCAAAAGTCTATGACACCGTGCAGTAGGAGAATCTTGAAATGTGCCACTGTAGTTTTTCTTATAAAATCACCCCTGTTATGCATCTTCAATAGTTGCCACTGATAAGGGCTGACATAGATCTATGTGAATTTATGCGCCTATCAGATAAATATTTTGCAGGATTATATATGTGCCGCTAAATAAATATACTAAACCAGATTTATGAATACTTATAATAAATCTGAACAGTATGTCGAGAATTATCAGTAACTCGAATTATTATTGAACCTGAGTATAAATTAGGCCCACTAAAGGGTAATACCTGAATTTAAAGCTGTCATGACATAGTAAAATAGCCAATTGTTAAGCCGTACCAGCAACATAATGTTATCAATCAAGGCATTGATACCTTAAATGATCCCCATCTAACATGGCTGGTGGTTATTAAAGGATTCGCTCTGTACATAGAGCTTGGAGTCAGGCAATAGGCATTGATGTCAGCACTGGATGGCTAAACACTATAGAGGCAACAGATCTGCTTAGTGCTTACCTGTCAAGATCGGCTAGCTAACTGATATACAACACAGCATACATCACACCAACCACTTCCGGCATTCATTATATTAACAACCATTCACTACAGCACCCACCCACTACACACAACTCACAGTAATGTTCATTAGAGGACCCATCCATCACACTCTCTTCATTACATGACCCACCCATCACACACTGTTCATTACAGGACCCACCCAATACACACTATTCATTACAGGACCCACCCATCACACATCGTTCATTACAGGACCCACCCAATACACACTATTCATTACAGGACCCACCCATCACACACTGTTCATTACAGGACCCACCCATCACACACCTTTCATTACAGGACCCACCCATCACACACTGTTCATTACAGGACCCACCAATAACACACTGTTCATTACAGGACCCACCCATTACACACTCTTCATTACAGGACCCACCCATCACACTCTGCTCATTACAGGACCCACCCATCACACACCATTCATTACAGGACCCACCCATTACACACTGCTCATTACAGGACCCACCCATCACACTCTGTTCATTACAGGACCCACTCATCACACTCTGTTCATTACAGGACCCACCCATCACACACCGTTCATTACAGGACCCACCCATCACTGTTCATTACAGGACCCACCCACCACTCTCTTCAGTATAGAACCCACCCATCACGTGCTGTTTATTAGTGCATCATATTCAATGATGAAAGGCCATCCTCCATGCAAATGTTTGTACAAGGTCTACACATGTGGGTGTAGTATAATAAATCTATTCAAAAGATACCGCCAATAGCTGAGTTTTTGTCAAAGCAACCTCATCATACGTTCCAGAGGCGTATGAAGAAGTGTATACCTGGTTAGTACTGGTAAGGACATTCATAAATCTAAATCAATAGTTTTACCTTGTATATAGCAGCATCTCACACAGTCACATTCTAACTCTAAATATAGATATTGATCTTATCTCTCAAGAATACAGTTAAAAAATGCCAATATATTTTTAATCTTTTTTGTTAAATCTACTAAGTATAGATGTGCCATATAGGCTAAGTGCATGGTACGCTGGTGACAGATTATAACCACTTAACACTCAAATTTGGGTAAGAAAAGCAATATTTTCTCAGTCAATGGCAATTTGCAGGCCAAGAATATTATTGAAAATTTACCACTGGAATGAGTGTAAAATATTGCCATGTCTTGGCCTCTAAATGGACATCCCATAAGACCTCTGCAGAGGTTGGTATGGCCACTAAAGGGTTAAAAAGGGTATTGGGATGGTCGTCATCTTTCATAAACAACATGCATTTTAGTTCCTTTATTAAAACACTCATGTCGGAAAAACACACCTTGAGATACAGACACATTCACTATGAATGGAGTTCTGAATTGTCATGTGTGTGTGCGTGTGTGCTTGCGTGCATGCATGTGTGGGTGCATGATGAGTTGCTGTTTCCTTCAGCTGCAATCAGTTTTCTTCAACTGTCTCCACTCTGTCTTGTCTATTGCAACTCTTGCGAGCAAGCTTCTTTACGTTCTTTTCTGTATATGTGTGCAGGCCTCCACATGGATCGTACCATTAACCCCTAATCACCCCCACACCCATATGAGGGATTGTATACAATGGGTCTGTATATCTCTGTTAGTCTGTCCGCTCGTGAGCCTTTCATTTTAGCACAAGAAAGGATATTCGCTTAAACTAAGAGTTCTTATCTGAATGAAATGTGTGATGGGCTGCAATCTGTTATTGTTCACAAAGATATCTGCACCACATGTGTACATCAATGGAGCTTATAAAAGCTAAGAAATATGATGAACATTGAAAGTTTTAAAACTAATTTGACTGGAAGTTGTTACACTCTAGGCTAGCACCAATTTGCAGTCGAGTTAATTTCAAAATACCCAGCAGCTTACCTGCTTGTATTTGCAGATGTGTATGACATGGAAAAAGGCAGATAATACAACTAGAACATAATACAAACATAAATACACTACAGTTGTCCCCCTTGAATAAGTTTTTTATGGATATACTTTGCATAAGCAAGTCGGCCATACTTGTCTCGTCTGAGACCCAATGAATTTTTGTGTGCTAAGGGGGATAATTTGTAGAATACATGTATCTGATGAGATTGAGTCATGGCCCCTGATGTTGAATGAAGTTTCAATGATTCTATCGCAGTATCAGAATGGACACATGACCTAATGCACAACTATATTGCATGGTAGGAGGGGTGGAGGGGGAAAATAAAAGCTTTCTCCGTATCCTTGACATTGTTTAGATACCCACAGATCTCAATCAGTACAGTAGTATGCAAGAGTAGTGTTGCCAATTAGCATGTCTTTTGATATGGCCAGTAGTCATTGCAGTGTTGTCAATTAGCACCTCTTGTGATATTGCCAGTAGTCATTGTAGTGTTGCAATCTAGCACCTCCTGTCATACCATTGTATTGTTGTCAATTAGCACCTCTTGTCATATGACCAGTATCCACTGTAGTGTTGCCAAATAGCACCTCTTGTGATATGATCAGTAGCCATTGTAGTGTTGGCAATTAGCACCTCTTGTCATATAATCAATTTTAAAATCGCTACTCAACAGATCTCGATAAAACTTGAGAGGGATATTCTATTGGTACCGCTTGGCATCATTATGGAGCTTGATTTTTGATTCACTGCCCTGCTAGGTTTTAGTATGGTGCCCCACCCTTTAATTCTAAAATCGCTACTCCTAAGGGATCTCGATGAATCTTGAGAATGGTATTAAATGGGCCACTCTCTACATCATTAGGTAGCCCGATATTCGATTTACTGCCCTGAGGGTTTCAGACAGGTGGTCCACCCTTAAATTTTCTAAATCGTTACTCCCTTATAGATGACAAGATATTCATAAAACTTGAGAATGGTATTTTATGGGTCACTCTCGACATCAGTGTGGAGCCCAATCTTTGAATCAGTATGAGAGAGACAGAGAGGGAGGGAGAGGGGAGAGAGGGATTGGGAGGGACAGAGGGAGAGGGAAAAGGAAAAGACAAGACAAGACAAGAGCAGACTCAAGTCTTACAACTGTTCAAGACTAACAATGTTGCTGTAACCGTAAGCAGTCCACTTTCAAGTCATCATCCATCAGGTGACATCCTGACAGTCCACTTTCAAGTCATCATCCATCAGATGACATCATGACAGTCCACTTACAAGTCATCATACATCAGGTGACATTCTGACAGCCCACTTACAAGTCATCATACATCAGGTGACATTCTGACAGCCCACGTTCAAGCTATCATCCATCAGATGACATCCTGACAGTCCACATACAAGTCATCATCCATCAGAGGACATCATGACAGTCCACTTACAAGTCATCATCCATCAGAGGACATCATGACAGTCCACTTACAAGTCATCATACATCAGGTGACATTCTGACAGCCCACATTCAAGCTATCATCCATCAGGTGACATCATGACAGCCCACTTTCAAGTCATCATCCATCAGATGACATCCTGACAGTCCACTTACAAGTCATCATCCATCAGGTGACAGCCTGACAGTCCACGTTCAAGCTCTCATCCATCAGGTGACATCATGACAGCCCACTTTCAAGTCATCATCCATCAGGTGACATTCTGACAGTCCACTTACAAGTCATCATCCATCAGGTGACATTCTGACAGCCCACGTTCAAGCTATCATCCATCAGGTGACATCATGACAGCCCACGTTCAAGCTATCATCCATCAGGTGACATCATGACAGCCCACTTTCAAGTCATCATCCATCAGATGACATCCTGACAGTCCACTTACAAGTCATCATCCATCAGGTGACAGCCTGACAGTCCAGCTTCAAGTCATCATCCATCACGTGACATCTTGACAGTCAACTTTCAAGTCATCATCCATCAGGTGACATCCTGACAGTCCACTTGCAAGTCATCATACATCAGGGGACATCCTGACAGTCCACTTTAAAGTCATCATCCATCAGGTGACATCCTGACAGCCAACTTTCAAGTCATCATCCATCAGGTGACAGCCTGACTGTCCACTTTCAAGTCATCATCCATCAGGTGACAGCCTGACTGTCCACTTTCAAGTCATCATCCATCAGGTGACATCCTGACAGTCCACTTACAAACCATCATCCATCAGGTTACATCCCGACAGTTCACTTTCAAGCCATCATCCATCAGGTAACATTCTGACAGCCCACGTTCAAGCCATCATCCATCAGCTGACATCATGAGAGCCCGCTTTTAAGTCATCCTCCATCAGATGACATCCTGACAGTCCACTTACAAGTCATCATCCATCAGGTGACAGCCTGACAGTCCACTTTCAAGTCATTATCCATCAGGTGACATCCTGACAGTCCACTTACAAGTCATCATCCATCAGGTGACATCATGACAGTCCACTTTCAAGTCATCATCCATCAGGTGACGTCCTGACAGTCCACTTACAAGTCATCATCCATCAGGTGACATCCTGACAGTCCACTTACAAGTCATCATCCATCAGATGAAATCCTGACAGCCCACTTTCAAGTCTTCATCCATCAGGTGACATCCTGACAGTCCACTTTCAAGTCATCATCCATCAATTGACAGCCTGACAGTCCACTTACAAGTCATCATCCATCAGGTGACATCTTGACAGCCCTCTTTCAAGTCATCATACATCAGATGACATCCTGACAGTCCACTTTCAAGTAATCATCCATCAGGTGACATCCTGACAGTCCACTTACAAGTCATCATCCATCAGATGACATCCTGACAGTCCACTTACAAGTCATCATCCATCAGTTGACATCCTGACACCCCACTTTCAAGTCATCATCCATCAGGTGACACCCTGACAGTCCACTTTCAAGTCATCATCCATCAATTGACAGCCTGACAGTCCACTTACAAGCCATCATCCATCAGGTGACATCCTGAAAGCCCACTTACAAGTCATCATCCATTAGGTGACATCCTGACAGCCCACTTTCAAGTCATCATCCATCAGATGACATCTTGACAGCCCACTTTCAAGTCATCATCCATCAGGTGACATCCTGACAGTCCACTTTCAAGTCATCATCCATCAATTGACAGCCTGACAGTCCACTTACAAGTCATCATCCATCAGGTGACATCCTGAAAGCCCACTTACAAGTCATCATCCATCAGGTGACATCGTGACAGTCCACATTCAAGTCATCATCCATCAGGTGACAGCCTGACAATCCACTTTCAAGTCATCATCCATCAGGTGACATCCAGACAGTCCATTTTCAAGTCATCATCCATCAGGTGACATCCTGACAGTTCACTTTCAAGTCATCATCCATCAATTGACATCCTGACAGTCCACTTACAAGTCATCATCCATCAGATGACATCCGGACAGCCCACTTTCAAGTCATCATCCATCAGGTGACATCCTGACAGTCCACTTTCAAGTCATCATCCATCAATTGACAGCCTGACAGTCCACTTACAAGTCACCATCCATCAGGTGACATCCTGAAAGCCCACTTACAAGTCATCATCCATCAGGTGACATCCTGAAAGCCCACTTACAAGTCATCATCCATCAGGTGACATCGTGACAGTCCACTTTCAAGTCATCATCCATCAGGTGACAGCCTGACAATCCACTTTCAAGTCATCATCCATCAGGTGACAGCCTGACAGTCCACTTTCAAGTCATCATCCATCAGGTGACAGCCTGACAGTCCACTTTCAAGTCATCATACATCAGGTGACATCCTGACAGTCCACTTACAAGTCTTCATACATTAGTTGACATCCTGACAGTCCACTTTCAAGTCATCATCCATCAGGTGACATCCTGACAGTCCACGTACAAGTAATCTTCCATCAGATGACATCCTGACAGCCCACTTTCAAGTCTTCATCCATCAGGAGACATCCTGGCAGTCCACTTTCAAGTCATCATCCATCAGGTGACATCCTGACAGTCCACTTACATGTCATCATACATCAGGTGACATCTTGACAGCCCACTTTCAAGTCATCATACATCAGATGACATCCTGACAGTCCACTTTCAAGTCATCATCCATCAGGTGACATCCTGACAGTCCACTTACAAGTCATCATCCATCAGATGACATCCTGACAGTCCACTTACAAGTCATCATCCATCAGGTGACATCCTGACAGTCCACTTTCAAGTCATCATCCATCAGGTGACATCCTGACAGTCCACTTACAAGTCATCATCCATCAGATGACATCCTGACAGCCCACTTACAAGTCATCATCCATCAGATGACACCCTGACAGTCCACTTTCAAGTCATCATCCATCAATTGACAGCCTGACAGTCCACTTACAAGCCATCATCCATCAGGTGACATCCTGAAAGCCCACTTACAAGTCATCATCCATTAGGTGACATCCTGACAGCCCACTTTCAAGTCATCATCCATCAGATGACATCTTGACAGCCCACTTTCAAGTCATCATCCATCAGGTGACATCCTGACAGCCCACTTTCAAGTCATCATCCATCAGGTGACATCCAGACAGTCCACTTTCAAGTCATCATCCATCAATTGACAGCCTGACAGCCCACTTTCAAGTCATCATCCATCAGGTGACATCCTGACAGTCCACTTTCAAGTCATCATCCATCAGGAGACATCCTGACAGTCCACTTTCAAGTCATCATCCATCAGGTGACATCCTGACAGTCCACTTACATGTCATCATACATCAGGTGACATCCTGACAGCCCAATGTTCCAATAAGAGATAATACCTGGCTACGTGATCTTCATTGCTCATCAGTTGTTTGTGGCTACAAAATGGTAGTGCTATAAATCAACCTGTCTAAAAGACATTATGGCCACAGAATGCATAGTGGTGACCCTCTTAGATTATATGGCCTGTGACCATCGATGGAGTGACCATTGTGTCTGGAGTGACCATGTGTCTGGAGTGAACATATGTCTGCAGCTACCTGGTGTCTGGAGTGACATCATCTCCGGAGTGGCCTTGTGTCTGGAGTGACATCGTGTCCGGAATGACCTTGTGTCTGGACGGACCACTTTGTGTTTGAAGTGGCCACATGTGCGAAGTTACCATGTTTCTGGATTAACCACGTGTCTGAAGTGACCACATGTCTGGAGTGACCAAGTGTCTGGGGTAACCATGTGTCTGGAGTGACTAAGTGTCTGAAGTGTCCCCTGTCTGGAGCGATCTTGTGTCTGGAGTGATCTTGCGTCTGGAGTGACTAAGTGTCTGGAGTCACAAATGTATGGAGTGACCACATCTCGGGAGTAACCATGTGTCTGGAGTGACTAAGTGTCTGGAGTGGCCACATTATATGGCCGAGTACAGTTGTTCTTATAATACAGTTTGACTCAGCAGGTAAATTGCTTACCATTGAAAATGCAAATTTTGATATCCTTGCTTTAATATCCACGTATGGGCGTCTAATTTTCTCTTTGCACTCTTCAAATAAAATTAATGTTGGTAGTTGTTTACTCCAAGACTGTGTATCAATTCCATGTCTGTAGAAACAAGGAAAAACAAAAATAGCAGAGAGCTACATAAGGCATAATTATAGCAAAATTCAATAAAACATTGCAACATGTTCAAAGAAACTTAAAATACATTAACTCCCAGGCATAAAGTTGTACTATTTTTATTGGTGTAATCTGACTGCAAAAACACCAAGCAAAAGGCTCATTCCATTGTATCACTCACCTGGAGCAGCAGTACTTGAACAGATCAGATTCTCAACATTTATTGTTAACATAAGATCAGAAAGCTACATCCTAGGGTACAATCTGCAAAGTTGTGTGCATGCGTGCGCGCGTGTGTGCATGCATCTGCAGAGTGAGCAAGCAAGAGTGTGCGTCTACTTATAGTGTGTGCGTGCATGCAAGCGTGCGTGCGTGCATACATACTTACTTTGCTGCTATATCAGGATATTTTGTCACATCCAGTTTACCAAACTTGAGATTTTCTAAAGAATATCTGTAACACAAGAAAATACATTCTCAATCGATAAATTGACAATTTAGCCAAGCCAGTGTCCAATACAAGTCTGAGAGCCCTAGTTACGCCAGAGCCCAGTAGAAGACAATGACAAGTGTGAGAAAACAGTTAATGTTCTTGTGTTCCATTAAAAGTAGAAACATTTGCATGAGATATGAGATGCCTCTTGATGTCTGTGCAAATTACTCAGCATGCAATACTTTGACTCCAAATTCATGGTAATTATTGGACATCATATTAGTTAAGTCCATTGTCTGTACAGTCTAGGAATACTCAAACAAAAAGTCCTTGTCTACATGTTCAAGTGATTATTTGTCAGCCAGCTCTTGAGTTGTAAGCATGAAGGTGGTAGGGTTGCACGATTATTCACTTTTCATAATCGCGATTATTAAAAATAAAATAATCGCGATCATACGATTAATCATGAACTATATTAACTACGTCAATGCTGCTTACAGGACGTTATTATGCTACTGCAGATTGTAAGATTATGGGTTAGGCACATGGGTATACATACATGGACAGAATACACCAGTTGCTGATTGCAAACAAAGGAATGTATCAAGATTTTTCTAGATGGAAAACGGAAGGTGCCATATTTTGCTTAATTATGCTCTAATAGAAGCCCACCCCCTAACGTTGACATAAGAGCTCCAATGATTTCTTGGCAGCTTCAAAACGGCAAAACTCTGTATTAGAAGCCCACCCCCCTAACTCAGCAGATTGCATAGGAAAATTTGTAAGAATAATGTATAATAATAACAATCGTGGCACAGGGTGTGTCTACTTCAGACCGATCTCTGCCCTGATACATTTCCGGCCCCTCTAGAAGTCAATACAGGCCTCGGATTTGTAAATCTCGACCACCTATTAGATTAATACTAATAGCAGGCCATGTATGTTCAAGATATAACAAAGTTTATTCCACACTTTTGTAGTCAAAATGCGCTTAAAACAGTCTTGGCATGATTAAATAGCTTCCTTATAAATATATTTTAAGACCAAATTTATGTACCAAACAAGTACGGGAGAAAATGCGCATCAATTTTGTAATGCCTATCAACATTAAATGACCCAAATTGAATTATTACGAACGACAATATAGCTGGCTTCTTAAGTTGGCGAGCCAGCTTCTCTTTTGAGATGGAAGGCGGCGTGTTCTCGCGAGATATTATATGCTAACGGGAGTTTATCAAACGGGTACCCATTATTCAGATCAGTATAATACTCAGTTCCCATCGCACAATGATGATATATAGAAATCCCCGAGTTCCGAGTCCCCCAATTCCAGAATATCTATATACGAGTACTCACTCTAAAATAATCTCTTCAATTGGAGGCGAATCACATGATTTGTATTTTTTCGCGACGCCATTTTATATCAAATTGTGAATTAATTTTGATGTAATAAATGACCTTTATTAAAGGATACGCAATATTTAGGCGCTCAAATCAAATAATTTCACTTCCCCGGTGATGTTTTGAGGTATGCATTAAACATAGACATAGGCGGTGAGAATTTTTACGGGAGAAAATGCGTTGAATTTCCGTGGTATCAGTTTTAGAACTTTTTTGGGAAAAGCGTAGCGCATAACTATTCAGAGAATGGGGAACGTGTGATAAGCGTGTGTGATTACAACAACAATGACAAATAGCGACAAAGTGAACAATCTTTATTCATCTAAAACTAATCATGAGCCAATACATGAGTTATTTATTCAGTTTATTTAATAATTTACACATTCGGTTGATAGCCGTATGTTTGTTTCCATGATTGTTAACGCGAGCAGTTTCACAAGCGTAAAAGTGTCTTGACAAAAATTTCAACATGGCGATTATACGATTATTTCATTTTATAATAGTTCACGATCATTTTGAATTATATAGCGCAGATGCGTTTCACAGTGCATACTGTCTAGCACAGGTGAGTTTCAACGCGCATACTGTCTAGCGCAGGTGCATTTCACAGCGCCTACTGTCTAGTGCAATTACGTTTCACAGCACATACTGTCTAGCACGAGTGCATTTCAGTGCATACTGTCTAGCGCAGGTGCATTTCACAGCGCCTACTGTCTAGCGCAATTGCGTTTCACATCGATTACTGTCTAGCGTAGGTGCGTTTCACAGCGCATACTGTCTAGCACGAGTGCGTTTCAGTGCATACTGTCTAGCGCAGGTTCATTTCACAGCACATACTGTTTAACGGTGTTTGACAGCGCATACTGTATCGTGCAGGTGCATTTCACAGCGCATACTGTCTGGCGGCTTTTGACAGCGCATACTGTCTAGCGCAGGTGTGTTTCACAGCGCATACTGCCTAGCGCAGGTGTGTTTCACAGCGTATAATGTCTAGCGCACATGCATTTCACAGCGCATACTGTCTAGCGCAGGTGCATTTCACAGCGCATACTGTCTAGCGCAGGCGAGTTTCCCAGCACAGTCTACCGCAGGTGCCTTCCACAGCGCACTGTCTAGCGCATGGTGTGTTTGTCAGTGCATACTGTCTAGCGCAGGTGCGTTTCCCAAAGTATACTGTCTAGCGCAGGTGCATTTCACAGCACATACTGTCTAACGACGTTTGACAGCGCATTCTGTATAGTGCAGGTGCGTTTCACAGCGCATACTGTCTGGCGGCTTTTGACAGCACATACTGTCTAGCGCAGGTGCGTTTCACAGAACATACTGTCCAGCGCAGGTGCGTTACACAGCACATACTGTCTAGCGGAGGTGCCTTTCACAGCATATAGTCTAGTGCAGGTGCATTTCACAGCGCATACTGTCTAGCACAGGTGCATTTCACAGCATACTGTCTAGCGCAGGTGAGTTTCAAAGCACATACTGTCCAGCGCAGGTGCGTTTCACAGCGCATACTGTCTAGCGGAGGTGCCTTTCACAGCATATAGTCTAGTGCAGGTGCATTTCACAGCGCATACTGTCTAGCACAGGTGCATTTCACAGTATACTGTCTAGCGCAGGTGCGTTTCACAGCACATACTGTCCAGCGCAAGTGCGTTTCACAGCGCATACTGTCTAGCGGAGGTGCCTTTCACAGCATATAGTCTAGTGCAGGTGCGTTTCACAGCGCATACTGTCTAGCACAGGTGCATTTCACAGCATACTGTCTAGCGCAGGTGAGTTTCAAAGCGCATACTGTCTAGCACAGGTGCATTTCACAGTGCCTACTGTCTAGCACAATTGAGTTTCACAACGATTACTGTCTCGGGTAGGTGCGTTTCACAGCACATACTATCTAGCAGTAGTGCGTTTCAGCGCATACTGTCTAGCGCAGGTGCATTTCCCAGCGCATACTGTCTAGCACAGGTGCATTTCACAGCACATACTGTCTAACGGCATTTGACAGCGCATACTGTCTAGTGCAGGTGCATTTCACAGCGCATACTGTCTAGCGCAGGTGCGTTGCACAGCGCATACTGTCCGGCAGCTTTTGACAGCGCATACTGTCTAGCGGCTGTGTGTTTCACAACGCATACTGCCTAGCGCAGGTGTGTTTCACACCGCATACTGCCTAGCGCAGGTGTGTTTCAGTGTATACTGTTTAGTATAGGTGCGTTTCACAGCGCATACTGTCTAGCACCAGTGCGTTTCAGTGCATACTGTCTAGCGCAGGTGCCTTTCACAGCGCATACTGCCTAGCGCAGGTGCCTTTCACAGTGCATACTGTCTAGCGCAGGTGCATTTCACAGCGCATACTATCTAGCGCAGCTGCATTTCACAGTGCATACTGTCTAGCACAGGTGCATTTCAGTGCATACTGTCTAGCGCAGGTGCGTTTCACAGCACATACTGTCTAGCGCAGGTGCGTTTCACAGCACATTAAACAAAATCACGGATTTCTTTTTTCACGAGAGAGTTGATAATTACCTCCCTAATACTCTTTGATATTGCTAAATATCGGCTTTCACTCAATAAACACAGTTAGGTGCCCCTACTGGTCAGGGATTCAGAGTGCAGTCCGGCGGATGCCAGCCCCACCACGGCGCATGCGCAGACTAGCACTTCCTCTGACTAATTTCTTGGCTGACACACATGCAACTATTAAGAGCCTGAAGACCGAGCCTCTGTGGGGTGGAGAGGCCGGGTCCGTATTAGGGAGGTAAGTATCAACTCTCTCGTGAAAAAAGAAATCCGTGATTTCGTTTATTTCACTTCAAGAGTATACTTACCTCCCTAATACTCTTTGATATTGCCAGAATTCGACAGGGAATTCGGCGGGAGGGAGGCGAGGTCAAAAGACCAGCTCTTCCCTATACGCTTTTCTGCGTTTAAGGCACTTAAACTTCTGAAACTGTGTGAAAACACACTCAGGAATTGAAAAAACATCGGCTAACACAAACCGATGGATGAGAGATGACCGAATGTCATATGCGTCCCCCTTCCTGGGAGGAAGACTCGAATGACCTCAATGTCCCATACGCTCTCTACGTACAAGTGCCATGTACTATAGGACAGAGACGAAAAAACTCCATTTTCGTATACTCACAATGATGAACCACATAAAAACACGTACCATTACCATATTAATAATGAAGGGTCACGTGACATTACAAAAAACCATGGACAACACACACAAGACTGACCCATTGGTGAAGACTGATGCAGCCCATAAAGTAGATGTTTCCATTGATTAAATGTGAAATATATAAAAAATGAGGATACCTCATCAAAATATGTATACCTAGATTAGCTTTTCAAAATCGATAAGGCGAGAGGATTCGAGGTGTCACGGAGATAATGGTCGGTAAAACTTGACTCACAGTGCCACTGAGCTACTGACATAATGTCATCCACAGGTACCCCATTAAATAGGGCAGTGGACGCCACTACACCTTGGACACTGTGAGCCCTGGCCATGTCAACTTGTTTACCTGTGGCGGATTTATGGCAAAACTGAATACACTCTACAATCCACCTGGAAATGGTGTCCTTTGACGCCCTGCCATGGGGCTCAATATATGACAACCATAACGCTGTTGGGTCCGTCGGCCAATCTTGAGTACGTTGTTTGTACAGGATTAATGCTCGGACTGGACACCATAGTTTTGAATTAGGATCAAACCTAGTCAAAGCTGGTAAAATTATCGGTTGACCCAGATATTTCAAAGACTGGTTTTTCGCCATGAAATTTATCCTGGGTAGAAGCCTAAGGCCTTCCCCTGTAACCACAAAACGGTCTGCCTCGGCTGACAAGGCATGAATCTCACTCCTACGCCTAGCCGAGGCCGCAGCAATTAAAAATACAGTTTTAAGCATCAACATTTTCATAGAAATGGAGCTTAGTGGTTCAAACGGCCTATCAGCTAGCACCTGAAGCACTAGTGATAAACTCCAAGACGGAATCACTGGGGGATTCCTTGGTCTTAGATTGCCCATGCCTTTGATTAAAGTATTTAATGTATTTACTTCATGACTTCCCCTATTAGCCAAGCACGGGATAACTGTCATTAAAGCTGACTTATAGCCAGCAATAGAGTTAGGCTTGAGGCTATAGGCATCATACAGGTGACAGAGGAAGTCGGCTACTACCTGAATAGATGAATCCATTGGATTAATACAGCTTTTTGAGCACCATTCTGCAAATCTGTTGATTTTATAATTATATGCTCTGGAGGTTGACCCCCTCCTGGCTTTTGCCATGAACATGGCTGCTTGCTCAGAAAAGCCCTCCTTAATTCTAGATTCCGTGACAACATCCACACAGTCAATTGGAACATTGACCGATTGTTGTGAAGGTTCTTGCCCTGGAAGATAATATTATCCATCAGAGGCAGAGGAACCGGATTGCAGACCAGAAGGTCCAGCAGATCCGTATACCATGATTGGTTTGGCCAATTTGGGGCGATCAGAAGCACTTGGCACTCCTCCTGTCTGATTTTCTGAAGAATTTTTGGAATCAGGATTGCTGGAGGGAATGTGTATGCATACATTCCCACCCAGCTGATAGCTAACGCATCTGTTGCGAAAGCGCTTGGATCTGGAATCGGAGAGACGTACGTCGTCATCCTCGCATTCTTCTTCGTTGCGAATAAATCTATGTTGGGTTTCCCCCAGTGGTCGAACAGACGATCCGCCACACATTGATTTAGTTGCCATTCCGTAGGTAAAACACTCATCCTTCGGCTCAATGAGTCTGCTAACAGATTTAACCTTCCCGGAATATGAACTGCCTTCAAGGTAATCCTGTGATCCAGGCACGAACAAAGCAGTTTCCAAGTCATCATACAGAGACTGGGCGACTTCGTTCCGTCCTGGCGGTTTATGTAAGTCACTACTGTTGAGTTGTCTGATCGAATTAGAACACTCTTGCCCTGAATTTTCTGTAAGAAAAGTTCCAGGTCCAGGACTACTGCTCTTAATTCCAGTAGATTGATATGTTCCTTTGACTGTTCCAGGTTCCAGAAGCCCTGATATCGTGGATTCTTCCAGGCAAGCTCCCCACCCCTCCATCGATGCATCTGTATACATCATTAACTGAGGGTGAGGAGGGGTTAACATTATCCCCGCCAGGAGATTCTGTCTTCAACCACCATTGCAGGTGGTGAATTAGAGGCGCCAACACTGACACATTTGAGTCCAGTGAGCCTGTACTCTGGGTCCATTGTGTCATGAGAAATAACTGTATCGGCCGCCTGCGTAAGGCCGCCTGAGGAATGACTGGTTCCAGAGAAACCATCAATCCCAGCATTCTCAGATAAACCCGTGCCAGGACATGACGACTGTTGCACACTGACTGTATTACTGAGATGAGTATCTGTACCCTCTCCTGAGTAGGATAAACATATCCTATCTCCAGATCGAAGAACATTCCCAGGTAAACAAACTTCTGGGATGGAGTCAGCTCTGATTTTTGAAAATTTATTATCCAGCCTAAATCTGTGAGAGTTTTCAAAACTATCTCCAGATTTGCTGATAAACTTTCCCGGTTGTGTGCTTTTAACAGCCAGTCGTCTATGTACGTGTGGACTGCTATGTTTCTCCTGCGGAGGTATGCTGTCATCGCAAGAACCACCCTGGTGAAGACCCGAGGAGCCGTAGAAATTCCGAAGGGTAACACCCTGAATTCCCACTGTCTGCCCTGGAATGTAAATCTCAGGAAGCGACGGAAAACCCTCTGGGTGTGTCTATGAACTTGTTCAATGGCTTGAGGTTGAGAATTGGTCCCCACCCTCCAGTGCTTTTCGTTACCAAGAACACGGTTGAATAGAAGCCCGGGCAATTTTGCGCCGGTTGAATTGCTTCCTTGTGCATGAGGGAATTTATTTCCTCCTCTATACACAACCGCTGATCTGGATCTCTTGGAATTTGAGTCCAGACCGGCACCAGAGACAGTCCTGATGGTGGACATGTTATCCAGTCGGGATGATACCCGACTGAAAGCCATCGCAAGACTAAACGGTCCTGAGTCAACCGTTCCCACTCTTGCATGTGGTTGGCCAATCGGCCTCCCACTGGTTCACCTAGGGAGAGAGGTGGACATAAGAAGCGCAAGAGTGGCACTGTATCCTGGTGCAGATGCACTGGAGTAGCTCTTACTGTGGTAATCACCCTGTCAGGTACGATTAACACGACCAGATTCTCGCGCACCACGGCCCGCACCACGGTGCGCGGGCGGCTGTCTGCGCCCCCCTCGCTGCTGGCCGAAGCGCACGCGGCCGTGGCCGACGCTGCGCTGGTGGCTGGCCTCTGACCTGGCCACCACTACCTCGAGCCTGCAGGGGATGACACGCAGGGGGAGCTGCACGAACGCGCTCTCTACGGAGCACTTCAAATTGCTCCCGTAATGCCCTCTGGTTATTGACCAGGGTAACCGTCTCCTGGAGATGCCTACATCCCTCACCTCCAAAGAGACCAGGACCTGTCATAGGCGTACGCAGCAGCCTATTATACAAATCCTGGGACGGGCACAAGTTATCAAGAGCAAACGTGCGCCTCGCCCGGACACTCCTGGTTACAGACCGGGTTAAACAGTCCAAAGCCAAGTTAATTCCATCGTGGATGGCTCTCTGGACAGTCACCGGACTAGGCTGACGTAATGCGGGTGCCGTTACTACCCCTTGTAACAACTGTGAGACATGCGAAAGCGCTGCAATAGATGCCCTCGAACTCTCTTCCGCATCACGTAACGCGGTGTTAGCTGAACGCAACACGTTCGAACACAGTGCTCCCGTGTCAGACCGGGAACATGGCCGCGTATCTTCACCCAGCGCTGCACGGTCATCTGTGCTTGGCTTCGGTACTACACCGTATAGCTGATATTGATCAGCTGTAATACGGCACCGCTTTGCCACTTCGCGGGGGGCCATCGCTAAACGTCCATGTGCACTAATAGACGTCTCCGCCGCAGTGAACATATCAACAATATGATCAGCTAACGGCAAAGATGGCATAGCGGTAACAGTCGGTTTACCTGCCAGCCACGGGCGCTGGTTCCGTTGACTGGCCGACTGAACCACGGCAAGATCTGGTCTGACGTTAATTAGCCACTGACAAGCGTCAGACCAGTCTTCCTCCGTGGCCACCTGTGAATGCTCTACAAGACGAGGGCCTTCGTCATCCTCCTGAGCAATCACAGGTGTGTACGTGGCTGGAGGAACTGATACGCCTGGCAAGCCAGAGAAAGCATGCAGGCCTGAAAGAACAGGCATGCTAAACTGACTGGCTTGACCAGGAGCAGGCGCCGTGGCATTGCGTGGGGAAAATTTTGCCACACCACGGCCCTGGCCAGCACCTGCTACACCATCGGCAAGCCGAGGTATGCAGTAAAACTGGCCATCAGATCCAGCCCGGGCTACCTTCTGCGCCGTGAACACTACTCCTGCGTGAGTAGTACCGTGGACAATGTCGCCCGTGTTCCCCGCGAGGGGTGCACGCACGTCAATGTCCATGGCCACGGCGCCCGAAGGAGAAGCCAGCAGATAATCCTCTTCTTCTTGGCCAGAAAGATTAGACTCCAGGTTAGCAGAGAATGCTAACCCGGACTGGCCAGGAGAGGTACCATAGGAGGAACTGGTACCTGCAGGGTGAGGATAATCCTGGCCTGATAGGCAGGCAGGTTCCAGCGACACCTGACCACGAACAACCGGCGCAGCAAGCCTGCTGCCAGTGTTTTTACCGTGGATTTCACCCTCTATTAGGGCCACCTCTGAATCATGGTCGAAAACTGATAGGTCCCTAAATAGCACCGATTCAGAGGCGGGGATTATCTGCTCCGGAGCAGATGAAGAGGATAACGAAAGATTTGGACCAGGAAGCATGCCACGAACCAATTCTGGGACCAAATCTTTAATTGTCCTCTTCATCTTTCCCATCATCTCAATACGGAAGGCCTCCATATCCATAGCGGACGAGGCCTTCCTCTTACCCTTCTTACCAGAAGCCTCTTTCTTACTCTTCCTCTCCTCCTCTGGAGCCTTCTCTCTGGTCTGTAATGAGAGAAATACAGACATTAGCTCCCACCCCCCCCACCCCCATCTTTTACAGATCTCACATTTAATCAATGGCCCACATGGGCTGCACTGGGAGCATAAATGGGGGAAGAACTTGTCAAGGATAAATCTTCCACATGAAGGACAACCAGGCCTCTGAAACACAGCAGAGGACGAAGACAATGAGTATTACAGATATTGAATTAGAACACAACACGAAATAAACAAGGAGGAAGGGCCCATAAGACCCAAGCTAATAATGATAATAAATCAGCGTTGGACAAAACTTATAACTGATAGTAAGGCGCAAGGCTGATTATGACATCATAACTTCAAAAATAAGAAGTTAAATCGATCCGAAACAAAACCTCCAGGTGTAAGGACGAATTGTAATCATATCCAGAACATTCTAACTAGACCGGATAGTTTATACAGACTATACAAACATCGGATAAACAATGATAAATGGCAGTAAGATTATATAAATATTGTCAAATATAATTGAAATGCCTCATATCATAACTAGAGTACCTGAGTCTTTAGCATAGACAAACCATCTGATCTGATGAACCGGACGCTCCACCAACCTTATGACCTCTTAACTCTCTCCACCTTAGGGGGAAGGAAGTGGATCAAGAGGGCAAAGTGAGAAGACCTTCATCCGAGGCCTCCAACTCACTGGGAAAAGATTTTTGGTTAGATAACCTTACAATGTTAGTAGGAAATGGAACCTTGATGGAGAGAAAAATAAAACTTTCTGAAGATGTGATGTCCTAACACTACTAGGTAGATACCTGTGGAAATAAACACAAAGAGAGATTAGTATTTCATAGCGCCATTTCGAAATAAACTAGTTATTTTAGGCGCTTATCATGATAAACGCGAGTCCCGGAAGCACATTACACCGGGAAAAACTCGCTAAATTATAATAGAAGTCACCTGATGGCTATGTCCTGGGCACTCCTCTGGAGTAGTAACACATTCTGCCATATTAATCCAGGAGAAATAGAACTTCTACACAGACAAAACTTTCAGAAATTAAGGAAAAGCCTATGAGCATAGAAAACATGAGTTGGCTGTCAGCCAATAAATTAGCAAAGAGGAAGTGCTAGTCTGCGCATGTGCGGTGGTGGGGCTGGCATCCGTCGGACTGCACTGACTCCCTGCCCAGTAGGGGCACCTAACTGTTTTTATTCTGAGTGTTTATTGAGTGAAAGCCGATATTTAGCAATATCAAAGAGTATTAGGGAGGTAAGTATACTCTTGAAGTGAAAACTGTCTAGCACAGGTGCATTTCACAGCACATACTGTCTAGCGCAGGTGCGTTTGACAGCGCATACTATCTAACGCAGGTACATCTCACAGCGCATACTGTCTGGCAGCTTTTGACAGTGCACACTGTCTAGCGCAGGTGCATTTCACAGTGCATACTGTCTAGCGCAGGTGCTTTCACAGCGCACACTGTCTAGCGCAGGTGTTTGACAGTGCATACTGTCCAGCGCAGGTGTGTTTGACAACTCATACTGTCTAGCGCAGGTGTGTTTGACAGTACATACTGTCTAGTGCAGGTGTGTTTAACAGCGCATACTGTCTAGCGCAGGTGTATCGATTTACAGAACATATGAGAAAGCTGTTGTATACTTTGACAATAATGTGCGTGAAGGTTGTTATTGTCCATGACAGCAACAGCATTCAGTCAAATTAGTGTCAAAACAATAAAGCTGTCAATATATGGTGATTTTCACATTAACTAGACCCGTGTCCGGCATGTCGTGCACTATTGTTTTACATATATATCACTCATCACATGGCAAAATAAGGATTTATTAAAATAATATTTATATAATAGCATTTGATGAATCAAATGTCTACTGAAAAACCTTAACATTCTGAACTAATTCTTGTCTTAAAAGGAGACCCAGAAATTAAATAAGTTGAAGCCACGTAAAAGCATAGAAAATCTAACTTGTTTTCATTCTAATGGAAACTGAATGCAATGAAGATTTATTGAGATTGGATGATTTAAAGTTTCATTGAAAGACCTTAACATTCTTCAATTCTTGTCTTAAAAGACCTAGAAATAAAATAAGTCGACACCACATAAAAGTATGGAACAAATCTTTAAAGCATTTTCACTATAATGGCGACTGAATGCAATGATGATATAGAAGAATGATGAATCAAATGTCCATTGAAATGTTTACTTAATTCTTGGTGCATGTCAGACACCACACACCATTTGGATTGCTATGTTAAGCATATGACTTGAAAAAATCCTAGAAATTTACATTAATCCTGCAATGAATCACGAAATGAGCACAAATCTGCAGTATGAGTCAAGTTCATTCGAGCAAGAACTAATATTTTGATATATTCCTGATACTTGAAGGAATTTATGTCTATTGGTGCTTGAACCTAGTTTAAACCACCCAGCATACATTTTGAGGACCCGATACCTGAATCAACCCTTATTTCGAAAATTCGTGACACCATTTTGGCAGCAGTAGTACACAAAGCAATCTTATCTTATAATGTCATATGGCGTCATTGGTTCGGAATTTGCCCTGTAGGTGGGGCTTAGAATACACCTTCCGTATCCTCTGCGTGTCGTAAGAGGCGACTAAAGGAGGTAAGGGTGAGGTAACCCTGACAGAAACCTCGAGTGCTGAAGACGGAGGTTCCACGCCGCACGGCACATTCTAATAAACCATGGATCCACGCACTTAATGCTTATGATCATGTCGATAGTCACTTACAGGACTGGCGGTATGATCAGCGAACGAAAAGAAGAAGATTGGTTCTGAATGATGATAACCTAACCTACAAGTGACAGTTAATATAAATTAATATTGCTTTAGTTATAAGATTAATTGAACATAAACTAACTTTGATGAGATTTCTGCAAACACTGGTGCGAAGCTGACACAAGCCGGGGACCAGGAAGCATAAAATGTTATAACCCAGATAACACGCCGGTCCTGAGCCATCGTCTCCTACAAAAAGCAACAGCTTTAAGGTATATAGGCATGATACAGTCACGTACAAATTGTAATTGTGCACAACCCATCTTTGAGATTAGCTAATATTTTTAGGTAACCAATATTTTTTCCCACAAGCCTTTTTGGCATATTTATGTATACAATATAACCACATGGATGAAATCGCAGCAACAGAAAATGAGTTACATTAGAAATAATGGCGCAAAATAACCAGAAATGTGGTTGCAATGCAACCATGAAGCTCGCATTTACGATTTTGCAATGAACTATGAAGCTTGACTTCAAACATAAAATAAATATAGACGGTGTATCAATACCTTTATCGCTGCACTGCTCATCTGGACCATTAGTATTTGAAGCATTTGCATTTAAATACCGGTAGACATGATGGATAACTATTGAAAAATCAAAGATGGCCACCAAAGAAATTGAACGATCAAATTTTTTGTTTGATATGTCGAAACCTACCGTTAAACGCTCGTTCCACCCAAGTTTCGTTGAAATCGGGCCACTAATTAAGGAGTAGTGTTTTCAATGGTTCTGGAAAATGTAAAAAAAATCCCAATGGTCACCAAAAAAACGACCAATCAAAATTCTGAATAGTAGTATATTTTCCCTAAAATTTGACTCATTAAAATTCTGAACAGATGTTCTGGAGCCTTGCTCGTGTCCAGCCAACTTGAGTTGAAATCTGTCATGCGGTTAATGATGAGCAACGTTTTGACAATTTCCGGTAAATTTTTCATAAAATCTAAGATTTTCTCCCAAACAAATTGAACAATTAAAATTGTGTATCCAAGTTCTGAAACCTAGCCCCATATGATCCTCCCACCCAAAGTAAGTTGAAATCTGCCAAACGGTTAATGAGGAGTAGCGTTTTGACAATTTGCTGTTTAATTTTTCATAAAATCTAAGATTTTCACTAATAAACTTGACCAATCATAATTCTGTATAGACGTTATGATGCCTAACCCCATAAGGTCCTTCCAGCCAAAGTAAGTTGAGATCCACCAAGCGGTTAATGAGGGGTAGCGTTTTGACAATTTCCAGTAAATGTTTAATAAAATCTAGGATTTTGACCCCAAAAATTTACCATTCTAAATTCTGTATAGAAGTTCTAAAGCCTACCACCACAGGGTCCTTCCAGCCAAATTTAAAAGATCAAATCTGCCAAGCGGTTAATGAAGAGTTTTGGGTTTTGACAGTTTTAACAAAATTTGTCATAAAATCTAGGATTTTCACCAAAAGGAATTGACCCATCTAAATTCTGTATATAAACTCTGAAGCCCACCCCGATAAGGTCCTTCCAGCCAAATTAGGTTGAAATCTGCCAAGCGGTTAATGTGAAGTATGTATGTATGATTACTTTATTCTGCGGCTGTAGTAGTAGAAACATCCTACAGCTGCATTCAGTCCTTCTTCGTTTTTGCCCACTGTGTCTTGTCCTCAGCCAACATCCTTAGCTTCCTCAGGTCCATTCTTGACTTGAGTGTACATAGTCCTGCTTTCTTGAGGTTACTTCGTAGCACGCTTAGAAGATTTATGCAATGACATCCTCTCCTGGCTCAGTATTTGCTGGCTCCGAGTAGGGCAAATTCCACGGCTCTCTGTGCTGGTGTGTCTTCTGGCATCCTTAGCCCATGCGGATGCGGCATAGGGTGACATTGGAGTCAGGTGGCTTCTTGGGCTTGGGTAGCGTGATAAGGATGCCTTGGCCTACAGCGTTGATGGGAAGGTGGTGCATAAAAGCTGAATTGATTATGTGTGTGATCGGTTTTGAGATGATGTCACTTGCATATTTGAATAGTTCATTGCTCATGCCATCAGGTCCAGATGCACGTCCATTTTTCAGGGCTTTAAGTGCCTTCTCAACCTCTGCTGTATTAATTGGTGTTAGTAATGGCCTGGGGTCTCCTGAGAATGGGTGCAAGGGTTCATCATCAAGGTCAGTGAACTGTTCCGTGAACCATTTTCGAATTGCCTCGGCTTTGCCCTGGTCAGTCCCGATAAAGTGTCCTTCAGAGGACGACGAATGACAGATGGTTGACATGGGTCTCGGTGACAATGCGCTTTGACCTTTTGACCCAACATCATTGGGCGATGACGTGTTATAAGGAAGCATGTGTCCAAGTTTGGGTCCAGTGTGATTAACCAAATATCAGATATAATCACAAAAGTTTAGCTAAAAGGAAAATGTTAAAGTTGAAAAAAAGGCTTTTACCAAGGTCACAGTGACTTTAACCTCTTGACACCAACTTCGTCGTGTCATGCTATGTCATTATAAGGAGACATGTGTCCAAGTTTCTGTCCAGATTGGTTAACCAAACATGAGATATAAACAGAAAAGTTGAGCTAAACGGAAAATGTTAAAGTTAAAAAAAAGATTTTTTTTACCAAGGTCACAGTGACCTTTGACCTCAGGATCATTGTGTAATGGCGTGTCATTATAATGAAGCATGTGCCAAAGTTTTGGTCCAGTATGATTAACCAAACACGAGATATAAACAGAAAGGTTGAGCTAAACGCAAATTGGACAATGTGCAGGGTATCGTAATAGCTCATTTTACTTCGTGAACTCGAACTAAAAATGATTTACACCAATTTTCATATGCCTTTCATAACATACTAATATGGAGGTGCCCTCATGCCTACTGATAAGTACTGGTGATTAGGATTGTGCGATTATTGCTTTGTGTGATCATGATCCGTCACTGTAAAATAATCGCGATTACTCGATTAATCATCCTCGGTACAAATTACCCAGACATAACAACCATATCAATGACGAAAGCGGAAATGGTGTTTAGAAGTGTCCACTTCCAGGCCAAAGGGGAAACTACTTTTGAAAATGTATCACTGAAATGCCTGGCTCAAAGCCAGTCATTCCAGTGATACACCTTAAAAAAGAAGTCTTCTTTCAGCCTAGAACTGGACATTCACTAACGAAAATATCAAGTTTTTTGAACGGTTGTATTAACCCATACAACTCTGATGTCAAAACTTTAATTTTTCAAATTAAATTAAAAGATGAACTGGTGTTCATTTTTAAACAAATCTGGTGGAAGAGGGTGCTGTCATAGACAGCAACATCGTCCACCAAAGTTGTTTTAAAATGTACACCAGTTTTTTTGCTACTGGCACCATAAAAAGATTTGACATCAGAGTGATAAGGGTTAAAGGGTAATTTTAAGGTAATTAATATTCTTATACAGTAGAAATTATTCGCGATTATTCGCTTATTTAATCTTTTAATCATACAAATTCACAATTTAAAGAATAATCATGATTTTCGATTTAATCATATAATCGTGCAAGCCCACTGGTGATCGATGTGGTACTGGTACAGTAGCAGCTTTTACAAGATGAAGTTTTCAGTGCACAGAGGAGCAGACACCGCTAACAACATGATTAATCAGTTATTGAGTATATAAATACACACAAAGATTTGTCTCACTTATTACTGTTCAAGTAATGAACACAGCAATTAGCAACATCTTACTTCTTCACAAACCCCCTTGAACATTCCAAATGCTGACTTTATTGAGCATCTAAAGACCACGAAAGTACTATTCATGAAAATGCATTCGGTTACCACGGTTACTGAGCCAGGCATTTCTTGAATATTAAGACTTGGAATTCAGGGTTCAGAGGTAACACTGATTCAAATGTGCATAGAAACTAGGTTGAATTTAGCTAGAAATGTGTGGGTCATAGCTAGAAATGGATCCCTCTATAATTAACAAAGCTGTATGTTAATTTCAATTTTATAGAATTGATTATTTCACATTTAAACTGCATGCATCAATGTACACAAGTGAATCCAAGGGATGTAACTCCAGTATGATTTATTGCTCACCTCTAAGTGAACTCCCCTGAAATATGTGATATGTTGTGGACCAGTATATACCGGCTCAGGAAAGAATACCATGTGAACTGTAATAGAAGAATTTATTATCTTATTATTAGCTTAATAATATCATGATAAGACAGTTACCCAAACACAGCAAGGTATAGAATACACTATAAACATGAAACGTGTTATCTACCTAACAAGGCATGTCCAAATTTGAAATATGCCCACCCAAAAAAGGGATACATTTTTTCGGCATAACCCATTTGATCAACTGTCTTATCATACTGGCAAGGTTAGCAACAACAACTTTAGAGAATGAATTTAGACTAAATGCTAAGCCTAAATTTGCATGTTAGTTGAACATATCCAACAGATTATACACGTGTATGTTTGCTTTGAAATTGATAGTGAAATGACCAAGGGAGATAATTCGCCTAGAATCAAACAAGTAAAGCGATACTACTGTAGTTATCTCCCCTGATGTCTGATTGTTAGTAACTAGTAACTGAACGTGGCGAGGATCTTGGTGTGGTGTTAACTCATGGATGGATACACTACGCTTACATAATTACTCTCTAATTATATTATGCAGGCGTTTGCTAACTTAGTTAGTTTTTTTCAATGACGTATTTAAACCATCATTTGAGGATATGAAATCAACTGTAACTGGGACATAGCTAATGGTTATAAAGTTACCCAAACACAGCAAGGTATAGAACACACTATAAACATGAGACGCGGTATCTACGTAATCATAGTAGGATATTGAATACAAGACATGTCAAAATTTGAAATATGGTCACCCAAAAAAGGGATACAAAATTTTTTCGCCATAACCCATTTGATCAGCATAAGCCATTTTGACGGTATATCCGTTAGCTTATATCGCCAAACACATATTAGGCAGTTTAGTAAATGTAAGAGGTTGCTTATGGTCATTCAGAACATACATACACTCCATCATTTGAATTGGATCTACTCAGAGCTATCATGCGGTCAGTATGAGATACAGTGTATTGTATGTTCTGAATATATCAGTGTCTGTTTCCCTTGTGCTTTGTATACGAACACATAGGCCTATATATTTACTAAGCATAAAAAACAATGATGACTGGGACCAGTGATAACATCCGACTACAACCAGCCATGTATCAAATAGTGTTTTGACAGATTTAATATATGACGTGTGTAAATACGAGTAACAACGCGGTGCATAGTTTGAGATACATGTACATGCCAAATTAATTCGGTGGTGGACGCACACAATCGTTTTGTTTGCACAATTTTGGCATACCTGAAGGTAGACAAGAGACATGAGACTAGGTACTTACCTAAACACAGCAGGATATAGAAGACACTATAGACAGGATTCTGTTTGAAGAACAGTACAATATTGAGAATCTTAGCAAACATGCAGGTTGTTCCGACATACTGTGCAAAGGATGCTAGGAAAGCAAGAAGACAAGATTTGATTATAAGATTATGGCTTATTAGAATTTATGATACCATTCTACTAAATAATGATGTTAGAATTTATTTCTTTACTATTACTACAATGTGTCAATTTTTTAAACACAAATTCTGCAGAATTAAATGTCTCGCCTGTCTCCTCTTTGTCACAGTAACCTTGACCTTGTGATCTCAGTATTATCATTCCACTACCTAACATCATTGGTAACCATGTATCAAATCTTGAAATATACATGATTTGCTAAATGTAGAAACATACGTTACAATAGTAGAGGTTAAATAAGAAGGTTAGAATAGTGACTTCATTATCATAATGTCGGTTCCTAAGACTTATGTTATAGGCAACCACGTTGATTTACTGACTGTTGTTGTCAATCACAGCCTGAGCTGTTGTTTGATTTTACTGACTGCTGTTGTCAATCACAGCCTGAGCTGTTGTTTGATTTACTGACTGTTGTTGTCAGTCACAGCTTGATGTTTGATTTACTGACTGTTGTTGTCAATCACACCCTGAGCTGTTGTTTGATTTACTGAGTGTTGTTGTCAGTCACAGCTTGATGTTTGATTTACTGACTGTTGTTGTCAATCACACCCTGAGCTGTTGTTTGATTTACTGAGTGTTGTTGTCAGTCACCGCTTGATGTTTGATTTACTGACTCTTGTTGTCGATCACACTCTGAGCTGTTGTTTGATTTACTGACTCTTGTTGTCGATCACACTCTGAGCTGTTGTTTGATTTACTGAGTGTTGTTGTCAGTCACAGCTTGATGTTTGATTTACTGACTGTTGTTGTCAATCACACCCTGAGCTGCTGTTTGATTTACTGAGTGTTGTTGTCAGTCACCGCTTAATGTTTGATTTACTTACTGTTGTTGTCAATCACACCCTGAGCTGTTTGATTTACTGAGTGTTGTTGTCAGTCACAGCTTGATGTTTGATTTACTGACTCTTGTTGTCAATCACACCCTGAGCTGTTGTTTGATTTACTGAGTGTTGTTGTCAGTCACAGCTTGATGTTTGATTTACTGACTGTTGTTGTCAATCACACCCTGAGCTGTTGTTTGATTTACTGAGTGTTGTTGTCAGTCACCGCTTGATGTTTGATTTACTGACTGTTGTTGTCAATCACACCCTGAGCTGTTGTTTGATTTACTGAGTGTTGTTGTCAGTCACAGCTTGATGTTTGATTTACTGACTCTTGTTGTCAATCACACCCTGAGCTGTTGTTTGATTTACTGACTCTTGTTGTCAATCGCAGCCTGAGCTGTTGTTTGATTTACTGACTGTTGTTGTCAATCACAGCCTGAGCTGTTGTTTGATTTACTGACTGTTGTTGTCAATCACATCCTGAGCTGTTGTTTGATTTACTGACTGTTGTTGTCAATCACAGCCTGAGCTGTTGTTTGATTTACTGACTGTTGTTGTCAGTCACAGCTTGATGTTTGATTTACTGACTCTTGTTGTCAATCACAACCTGAGCTGTTGTTTGATTTACTGACTGTTGTTGTCAGTCACAGCTTGATGTTTTATTTACTGACTGTTGTTGTCAATCACAGCCTGAGCTGTTGTTTGATTTACTGAGTGTTGTTGTCAGTAACAGCTTGATGCTTGATTTACTGACTGTTGTTGTCAATCACACCCGAGCTGTTGTTTGCTTTACTGAGTGTTGTTGTCAGTCACAGCTTGATGTCTGATTTACTGACTCTTGTTGTCAATCACACCCTGAGCTGTCGGTTTGATTTACTGATGGACAATTACACATCTATGGCTCAGGTAAGACTAAGTTACCGGCTGAGCGGGGGATCAGGTAATCGCGGTTTAAACCTGACTTGAGCCGAGAGCAACTGAGGACTTCGCTTGCAGATTGGCAAACTGAGTTTGGCTTTCGCGAACTAAGCTCAAAACCGACTTCGCTTCTGATTCAGTAATTTTTCACAATCCCTTCCAAAGCAAAAACGCCCAATTTTACAGAGCAAGCTAGTAGGAGATGGAAAAACATCATCGATGACATAAATAAGTTAAATGACACAGAAACAGTTTGATTTATCGAGTGTTATTGTCAATCACAGCTTGACCTGTGGTTTGATTTACAGAGTGTTCTTTTCCATCACAGCTTGATGTTTGATTTGCTAACTGTTGTTGTTAATCACAGCTTGAGCTGTTGTTTGATTTATTAGTGAGCATTGTTGTCAATCACAGTTTGAGCTGGCATGGCTCGCGTTTGATTTACTGACTGTTGTTGTCAATCACACAGCTTGAGCTGGTGTTTGATTTACTGACTGTTGTTGTCAATCACACAGCTTGAGCTGGTGTTTGATTTACTGACTGTTGTTGTCAATCACACAGCTTGAGCTGGTGTTTGCTTTACTGACTGTTGTTGTCAATCACACAGCTTGAGCTCGTTTTTGATTTACTGACTTGTCAATCACACAGCTTGAGCTGATGTTTGATTTACTGACTGTTGTTGTCAATCACACAGCTTGAGCTGAAGTTTGATTTACTGACTCGTGTTGTCAATCACACAGCTTGAGCTGGTGTTTGATTTACTGACTGTTGTTGTCAATCACACAGCTTGAGCTGGTGTTTGATTTACTGACTGTTGTTGTCAATCACACAGCTTGAGCTGGTGTTTGATTTACTGACTGTTGTTGTCAATCACACAGCTTGAGCTGGTGTTTGATTTACTGACTGTTGTTGTCAATCACACAGCTTGAGCTGGTGTTTGATTTACTGATTGTTGTTGTCAATCACACAGCTTGAGCTGGTGTTTGCTTTACTGACTGTTGTTGCCAATCACAGCTTGATGTTTGATTTAGTGAGTGGTGGTGTCAATCACAGCTTGAGCTGGTGTTTGATTTACTGAGTGTTCTTGCCAATCACAGCTTGATGTTTGATTTAGTGTTGTCAACAGCTTCAGCTGGTGTTTGATTTACTGAGTGTTGTTGTCAATCACAGCCTGAGCTGGTGTTTGATTTACTGAGTGTTCTTGCCAATCACTGTTTGATATTTGATTGTGCGTGCGTGCCTGTGTTGTTTTGATAGACCTGGCCTGTATCACGTTCAAGCTTACCTTGCTTCCTGTTCTTCATCACAATAACACACCCGAGAAATGTCAACCACTCCCATTCTTTCTGCAAAAACAGAATATGCAATAGACGTGTACACCTTACATTATAATCATTCATATCAACCCTTATGCTTCAACGGAGGAATACAGTCTCTCAGTCAAATATGATGTCATAATCAACTACGTCACATGGAGGCTGACATCATAATCAATTATGTTATGAATGATGTGATATAGTCCGTCATAAACGAGTAATAGTTTGTCAAGTTATACAAATTGTATGTACTATTTAATAAACATTGTGGTGCGCTGTTGTTGTCAAATTAATGTCAAAATTTCCAACAACTTATTTGTATAGTTTTCTGGAAATTGAGATGCAGGGATCGATTGATCACAACACGGGAAGAGCATGGGTGAAGCTTAGTTAGAGATTGGCGGGGCATAGATAAAATGGGATTCCTCCATTGCCCGATATCACAGGTAAGAACAAGAGGCATGAAGGCTTTGTATCGCTCACCTGGAACATACGCATTTCAACTAGAAAGGCCATTGGCTATATGTAAACCCCTAAGGGGAGCAGAATTGTAACAAGAACATAGCGGCCATGTTTCTTTATTTTTCACGAAAAGTTGGTCATACAAGATGCCTTAGGCAGCCTTTCCGGACAAATTCATTTCAAAATATACAACAGCTTCTCTGTATGGTTTCCTTTGAAATGAGTGTTATAGCGATCCATCAGTGAATGGATTAAAGAAGTGATCAGCTTTGAGCTTACAAAAATTGGGTTAGTGAAATTTGCTGTGGGATAGTTAAATTAATGATGCACTATTCCATCTGGGTTAGTAGAAAAAATCCTTAAAATCTACCTCTGAAACATGCTACATTCTTGAGTGGTCCATGCCAACAATTTATTTTTATGAATCAACTTACTTTAAACAAAATTAAATGACCCTTAGTCCCTAATCATGTATGTATGATTACTGTATTCTGCGGCTGTAGTAGTAGAAACATCCTAGAGCTGCAATCAGTCCTTCTTCGCTTTTGCCCACTGTGTCTTGTCCTCAGCCAAAATCGTTAGCTTCCTCAGGTCCATTCTTGACTTGAGTGTACCTAATCCTGCTTTCTTGAGGTCACCTCGTAGCACGCTTAGCAGATTTATGCAATGACGTCCTCTCCTGGCTCCGAGTCGGCCGAATTCCAAGGCTCTCTGAGCTGGTGTGTCTTCTGGCATCCTTAGCACATGGCCAAACATGGACCATCTTTGCTGGGCGACTTTTACAGACAGCGGCGGCGTATTACACATCTTGTATAGTGCATCGTTGGAAATTATGCTCTCTGGCCATCGATGTCCAGTGATGGTGCGTAAGTGTTTGCGGTGGCAGGCATCAAGTTTGTCTAGAGATGCCCAGCTTTTACAGTTATACATCATCAAGGATACGCAGGTTGCATTGTATAAACGTAGTCTTTTTACCAAGGGCATCATTGATCTACGAATCCATAGCTTCCAGAAGGACTGGAAAGCTATGTTCCCCATGATGCAGCGTGCAGCAATGTCAGCAGTACTGCAAAGCAGTGAGCCCAGGATTTTACTTTTCCTCCATGGTTTGTCGCCACAGAGTGGATCGTCATTTTCTTTAGTTTCATGCTTTGTAGATCGGTATATGTGGGTGAACTCTGTTTTCGATTCATTCACAAAGAGATACTAAATTTTTAGTTTGCTTGCAGCTATTGGGAGCAGTTCGTCAAGGGGTTTCTTTTCCTCATCTATAAAATCCACATCATTGGCATATTCCATCTCTAGTGGCATGCCCAGTAACCGGGGGGGGGGGGGGTTTGGTCTTGGAGTTTTCCCGCACAGATTTCAATGCAGCAGCCAGGTAACAGGTGAAGAGCACAGGGGATAGACCATCTCCCTGTGGGGAGCCGATTGATGTCTCAAACTCCACAGACTTCACTGACTTGACTCATACTCTCAGCTTGGTGTCTGCAAGCAGTAGTCTCACTAGCCATAGCTCATCTTCATTGCAACTGGCCTGGCGTAGTACATCTAGGATCTTTGAGCGTTTAATTGTGTCGAGGGCTCGTGACATGTCAATGCCCATTTTGTGGAAATCCCAGTGTTTGGACATGACTACCGACACAAGCATGCGTTGAGCCCATACGATGTCTGCGCAGCTGCGTCCATGTTTGAAACCACTTTGACATGATCCGGGGAAGTCGTCGATCTTGTCTCTGATGCGGCATAGAGTAACATTGGATAGGATTTTCCGTATGCTGTTAAGGAGCACAATAGGCTGGGGGGGGGGGCCCAGGTGGCTTCTTGGGCTTGGGTAGCGCGATAAGGATGCCTTGGCCTACAGCGTCGATGGGAAGGTGGTGCATAAAAGCTGAATTGATTATGTACATGATCGGTTTTGAGATAATGTCACTTGCATATTTGAATAGTTCATTGCTCATGCCATCAGGTCCAGATGCACCTCCATTTTTCAGGGCTTTAAGTGCCTTCTCAACCTCTGCTGTATTAATTGGTGTTAGTAATGGCCTGGGGTCGCCTGAGAATGGGTGCAAGAGCTCATCCTCATGGTCAGTGAACTGTTCCTTGAACCATTCTCGAATTGCCTCGGCTTTGCCCTGGTCAGTCCCGATAAAGTGTCCTTCAGAGTTGTGTACAGTTAGTAGTGGTGTGTAGTCAGCAACTCTCAGGGCTCGGCCTGCCCGAAACATTTTGTGGCAGTCATCCGTGGCAGTGATTTCATCTGCTAGGGCGTCTGCTTGTTGGATAGCAAGATCTTTTAAGCGTTCGCTAATGTGGCGCAGAATGTTATTGTGTTCCTGGCGTAGTTTGGTGTGATCTTCACTTTGGCCACTTTGATAGATGCGCAGACGTAACGCTTTCTGTTCTGTTGACAGTTTTACTACGAGAGGGTCGTCAGTACACCTAGTTCTGTTGTTTTTAGAACACCTATGGTGCTAGTAGCTGATGATTCCATAGATATCAGTATTTTGGTTAGGGCTTTGTTTGGATCGGAGCTGACATCGATGTTAGCTATCTGCTCCCTGAGGGCCTTTTTGTATGACATTTGAGTGTCAGTGTCACTGATGAGCTTGGGTAAGTTGTAGGTGACTCTGCCCTCTTGCCTGGTATGCCGTTTATACATTAGGTAGAGCTGGTTCATATGGAGGCGTATAATGACTGGCTTATGGTCGGAATTGAGGTCTGTGCCTCCATAGGAATGAGCATCCCGAAGTACATGTAGAGGTTTTGCTGCTGTCTTGCAGAGTATGAAATCTATTTGGTTGAAGACAGCTTTTGTAGCCTTAGACCCTTTTGGGGCTTTGCGATCAGCAATGTGTCCAGTCCATGTTGTCCAGTGGCAGCATGGGTGTTTGAAAGCCATATTTGTGGCAAATAGGCCATTGGAACTAAGGAATGCCACCAGTGCATCTCCATTGCTGTTGCGTGTGCCCTCTCCATATGATTGCATGCATGAGCCAAGTCCTGAACTTTTGTCCGCAATGCCGAGTTTCCCAAGCTTGGAGTTGAAATCGCCACACACGAACAGTTGCCATCTAGCTGGGATAGTAATGGCGGAGCTCAGTTCTGCATACAAGGAATCTAATATAGCTGGATTCTCTTTGGCCCTTTCGGTAGTTGGCCCATATGCATTGACTATGTGACACTTAGAAGTGGTGCGCTTTCGTGTTGGTATAGCCAGGTCAATAAATGCAACACGATCACTGACGTATCCAAAACATCGTCCAATACCCTTGGTCCAACTACGAAGCCTAATCCACGGTAAGTGGCCTGTTTTTGCTCCATGAGTACTAGCTTATGGCCTGTCTGAAGTTGCTGCTCTGAGTGTTTAGCTACTTTAGTCTCTTGAATGCCTAATCATATCTCCCAAATTTGGGTCCTATCAGTTCAGCGGCTCTGGAGTCGTTTTCACAAAAATAGGTCATCCAGGATGGTTGTCAAAGCATTTGCCAAAACAAGTTCCCTTGAAAAACTTGGTTCAGCTGTTGCGGCAGATTATGTTTTGAGTTTGAAATTGATCACCCAAGGTTTTTTCTGAGATTTTCAGACATTTCTAGAAATCGGTCAAAATCCATGATGACCGCCAGTCAAATTTGCCGACTGGCTGCATATGAACAAACCTATATCTCTATGCCCTAAGGATGCTTTCTGCCAAATATATTTGACATCGGCATAGTGGTTTTCGAGAAGACATTTAAAATTTCCTATTGTTTTATGAAAGCTTTTGGTGGGGAAAAAAATCCAAGATGGCCACCAAACCATTTTTACGACAGTTTCGAAATCGGAATATCCAAAAACTTACATAAAAAACTACTTCGGCTTCAAAATCTATCAAATAAAAAATCCAATATGGCTGCCAAACATACCACATTTTGAGTGGCCTATGGCGACCATATTCTTTTACGCATCAACTTCCCATGAACAGACTTTAATGGCCCTTAATCCCTAATCAGATCTCCCAAATTTTGGCCTGATCCGTTCAGTGGTTCTGGAGAAGCCATTTTTTGCAAAAACCAGGTCATCCAAGATGGCTGCTAAACGATTTAACCAATCAAGTTCGCTTGAACAAATGTGGTACAGCTCTTGCCCGAGATCATACATCATGTTTATGAGAATTGGCCAAAAAGATGGCTCCAGATAAATCGGCTGATCAGCTTCCTTCAAAATGAACAAACTAGAATCCCCATGCCGTAAGGATGTATCACATATAATTGAAATCGGCTCATTGGTTCTTGAGAAGATATTTTAAATTTCCCATTACTTTAGTATGGGAGCTTTTGGTGGAAAAAAGATCCAAGATGGCTGCCCAAACCATTCAGCCAACAGTTTGGAAAACCCCAAAACCTATATATAAAACCAATTTCGGCTTCACCATCCCACCAGATCGGTTAATCTATCATGGCACGAAAACTGATAATTTTGGTTTATTTATTTCTTTAAATTATCACTTTGTTTGTTTGGCAAACACATGTAAAATTTGTATATGTATATATGTATATATATATATATATATATATATATATATATATATATATATATATATATATATATATATATATATATATATACTCAAAATTGCTCAATTGTCGGGTCCTAAAAACCAAGATCCCAGTCTCTGCTACATTACTTCAGTGATCAGTGTTATCTCCCCTATATATAGATATAGCAATAACTTACTAAGCTATAGCTGGGAAGTGCTTGGTGGGTTGATTTTTCTTCAAATAACACGTTTTCGGACCCAACAAATTATATATATATATAAATTCCTATGTATAGAGTGAGTGTATGGATTAAGACATACTAAAAATATTAATTAGACCTAAATACATTAAATCAGCAAAACGAAAGCGAAAGGCGCAGTATATGGTGATTTTGATTTATGACCTGATCATTTAGGATGACAATTGTTGGGTCAATGACCCACTAATTCAAACAAAGACCTGCCAGCTCAAAAAAGGCCGGACAACTATATAAATGAGGGTGTGCTCATGCCTGCGTGTGTAGTGTGTGCATGCATGCGTCAGTATGTATGCATATGTATAATTGCACATACATTCATTGTATAAATTGTACATTATGTATATTATATACTGTGTAGAGGCTGTAGTCATGACAGTTGTGGTGGTGATTACTGGTATATATGAGCTCACAGTGCTTGTAGTAGAGGCAGTAGTAGTGACAGTTCTGGTGGTGATTACTGGTATATATGACATCACAGTGTTGGTAGTAGAGGCAGTAGTAGTGAGTTGTGGTGGTGATTACTGGTATATATGACATCACAGTGCTTGTAGTAGAGGCAGTAGTAGTGACAGTTGTGGTGGTGATTACTGGTATATATGACATCACAGTGCTTGTCGTAGAGGTAGTAGTAGTGACAGTTGTGGTGGTGATTACTGGTATATATGACATCACAGTGCTTGTCGTAGAGGTAGTAGTAGTGACAGTTGTGGTGGTGATTACTGGTATATATGACATCACAGTGTTGGTAGTAGAGACAGTAGTAGTGACAGTTGTGGTGGTGATTACTGGTATATATGACATCACAGTGCGTGTAGTAGTGACAGTTGTGGTGGTGATTACTGGTATATATGACATCACAGTGCTTGTCGTAGAGGTAGTAGTAGTGACAGTTGTGGTGCTGATTACTGGTATATATGAGCTCACAGTGCTTGTAATACAGGCAGTAGTAGTGACAGTTGTGGTGGTGATTACTGGAATATATGAGCTCACAGTGCTTGTAGTAGAGGCAGTAGTCGTGACGGCTGTGGTGGTGATTACTGGAATATATGAGCTCACAGTGCTTGTAGTAGAGGCAGTAGTAGTGACAGTTGTGGTGGTGATTACTGGTATATATGAGCTCACAGTGCGTGTCGTAGAGGCAGTAGTAGTGACAGTTGTGGTGCTGATTACTGGTATATATCAGCTCACAGTGTTGGTAGTAGAGGCAGTAGTAGAGACAGTTGTGGTGGTGATTACTGGAATATATGAGCTCACAGTACTTGTAGTAGAGGCAGTAGTCGTGACAATTGTGGTGGAGATTACTGGTATATATGAGCTCAGTGCTTGTAGTAGAGACAGTAGTGCCAGTTGTGGTGATCATTACCGGAATATATGAGCTCACAGCGTTGGTAGTAGAGGCAGTAGTAGTGACAGTTGTGGTGGTGATTACTGGTATATATGAGCTCACAGTGTTGGTAGTAGAGGCAGTAGTAGTGACAGTTGTGGTGGTGATTACTGGTATATATGAGCTCACAGTGTTGGTAGTAGAGGCAGTAGTAGTGACAGTTGTGGTGGTGATAACTGGTATATATGAGCTCACAGTGCTTGTAATAGAGGCAGTAGTAGTGACAGTTGTGGTGATCATTACTGGAATATATGAGCTCACAGTGTTGGTAGTAGAGGCAGTAGTAGTGACAGTTGTGGTGGTGATTACTGGAATATATGAGCTCACAGTGCTGGTAGTAGAGGCAGTAGTAGTGACAGTTGTGGTGGTGATAACTGTTATATATGAGCTCACAGTGCTTGTAATAGAGGCAGTAGTAGTGACAGTTGTGGTGATCATTACTAGAATATATGAGCTCACAGCGTTGGTAGTAGAGGCAGTAGTAGTGACAGTTGTGGTGGTGATTACTGGTATATATGAGCTCACAGTGCTGGTAGTAGAGGCAGTAGTAGTGACAGTTGTGGTGGTGATTACTGGTATATATGAGCTCACAGTGTTGGTAGTAGAGGCAGTAGTAGTGACAGTTGTGGTGGTGATTACTGGTATATATGAGCTCACAGTGCTGGTAGTAGAGGCAGTAGTAGTGACAGTTGTGGTGGTGATTACTGGAATATATGAGCTCACAGTGTTGGTAGTAGAGACAGTAGTAGTGACAGTTGTGGTGGTGATTACTGGTATATATGACATCACAGTGCTTGTAGTAAAGACAGTAGTAGTGACAGTTGTGGTGGTGATTACTGGTATATATATGCTCACAGTGCTTGTAGTAGAGGCAGTAGTAGTGACAGTTGTGGTGGGGTGAGTTATAGTCCTTGGTAGCACTAGTTGAGATGGTAGTAGTGAGAGGTTGTGATAGCCGTAGTAGTGGTAATTATTTCCCATAGTCTTTATCAGTACTGTTTGTTATGTAGTTTTTAATTAATTTCTTATGTGATTTGAGTGTGATCATTTGTGTTCTTATTCATCTTCCATACAATACTGTTCTGAAGAGAATAGCAATAAGTTGTATTCATTGTCTACCTAATTCTGTTCGTTTACATTGTGTGTGTAAGTTGTTTTCCCATGTGTTGTATGAGTGGACTTGTGTACTGTTTGAATAGCTGGGATAAAGTTGTAGGCAGGTCTTTATTGTGTCGGTTTCTTATTGTACAGTTGCTAAATCTCAATATCTTTGAGTTTTAGTATATTTTCTGATTTAAAGATACATGTATTTTGGCTGTTTGCTGAAAATCGTTTGATGCATCTTTTTGCAGTCTGATTAGTTTTACTAATTTAATTCTGTGTGTGTGTGTTGGCCCAGATTAAGTTGCTGTATGTGATGTGTGGTAATTAGTGTACAGTACTACAATAGTAATTAGTGTACAATACTACAATGGTAATTAGTGTACAGTACTACAATAGTAATTAGTGTACAATACTACAATGGTAATTAGTGTACAATACTACAATGGTAATTAGTGTACAGTACTACAATGGTAATTAGTGTACAGTACTACAATAGTAATTAGTGTACAATACTACAATGGTAATTAGTGTACAATACTACAATGGTAATTAGTGTACAATACTACAATAGTAATTAGTGTACAATACTACAATGGTAATTAGTGTACAATACTACAATAGTAATTAGTGTACAATACTACAATGGTAATTAGTGTACAATACTACAATGGTAATTAGTGTACAATACTACAATAGTAATTAGTGTACAATACTACAATAGTAATTAGTGTACAATACTACAATAGTAATTAGTGTACAATACTACAATAGTAATTAGTGTACAATACTACAATAGTAATTAGTGTACAATACTACAATAGTAATTACTGTACAATACTACAATAGTAATTAGCGTACAATACTACAATAGTAATTAGCGTACAATACTACAATAGTAATTAGCGTACAATACTACAATAGTAATTAGCGTACAATACTACAATAGTAATTAGCGTATAATACTACAATAGTAATTAGCGTACAATACTACAATAGTAATTAGTGTACAATACTACAATAGTAATTAGTGTACAATACTACAATAGTAATTAGTGTACAATACTACAATAGTAATTAGTGTACAATACTACAATAGTAATTAGTGTACAATACTACAATAGTAATTAGTGTACAATACTACAATAGTAATTAGTGTACAATACTACAATAGTAATTAGCGTACAATACCACAATAGTGTTTGAACTGTGACCAGTGGAACATATTTTAAGTCGTCGGATGACACCACTACCGTTTGACACCTTTGATGTGATAATGTCAATATGTTTTTCCAAGTCAATCTTGGGTCCAAAGAGATTCCTAAAAATTGTGTAAAATGAGTTCTTGAATTTCTTGGTTGATGTAAATTTTTGGTAAAGTTTGATTTATTAATTTCTGTGAATTGGTGAAACTCATGTAATTGGTTGTCTATATTTAATTTAAGTTTGTTTAGTGCAAAGCAATCTATAATTTGTTCCATCTCCCTATTGATGTTTTTGTATAGTCTGTCTGTATTATCATTACTGCGGAAGGCATCGGCGTCATCTGTGAATAGAATTAATGACAGGTGTCTGTAAATAGTCGGTAATAACAACAGCAAAGATCCAACAGGGATCCATAGGTCAGTGATCTAAAGCATTCACATCTTCTGCGAGAATCCAATCCAAATATTACAGGTTCGATCCCGCAGTCAGGGATGTGGATAGGTGTAAAAACCTGCACAGTCCCTGTCCTTCGGGTGGGGACATAAAGCCGCCGGTCACGTCTCGTGTGATGTGTGCCATAGCGGACATAAAGGAACTGAATCTGAGTGTCAGGTCCTGTATCGGGAGCTCAGTTGGGAATACGCTCTGATAGAAAACTCAGTTGTCCGACATGTAGGCTCAGGCCTAAAGCGTGCAGATGATGGCATCTCACTGTGAGCTCTGCTTGATGGCGGCTAACACTGAGTGGCATGGCTGGCGGAGTGGACACACACTACATTGTAGTTGTCATCTCTGATCTCAGTGATGTCCCGATGTGGTAAATGGTAATAGGCTGGTGATGGTTGCCAAGTAGGTGATAGTGAACAAGAGGCCCAAGGGGCCTGTATCTCGCAACTGGAATTATTCGCCACTGGCACAACCAAACAAGACGAAATGATCACTAGAAAAATTTACCAATCTTATTTCTGTGAACGTTTATACAAGTTTTATTCAAATTTGACCAGTGCTTTATAAGTAGTCTTTCATATGATTTTCTCAGATATTTTGAGAAAATACAAGATGGTCGCCAAACACGCAAAATGTTTATTGATCAATCGTGGCAATATTTTTTATGTATCAACTTTCCATGGAAATGGCCCTTAGTACATAATAATATTTCTCAAATTTCAGCCTAATCTGTTTAGTGGTACTGAAAAATAAGTACCTGTCAGGAAAATGAGGTCATCCAAGATGGCCGTCAAACACTTTAGCGAATCAAGTTCCCTTGAACAAACTTAGTTCAGCTCTTGCCCTAAATGATATTTCATGAGTTTTGAATCGATACCCAAGCGGTTTCTGAAATTTTTTAAGATGTTTCTAAAAATAGACCAAAATGGCCTCCGGGCAAATTAGCCGATCGGGTTGATTTAAATAAACTTGAATCTCTATGCCCTAATGATGCTTCCTGCCAAATATAATTGAAATCTGCCCAGTGGTTCTTTTAGGCCAGGTGAGCTAAAAAAGGAAAATTAGTGTCATAATAATATCTACTGGGCACGCCACTGAGAGCTACAGATGGCAGACTAGATGGTTCTCCTACGAAGAAGGAGGTTAAGATAAGTTACAGGTTACAAGATCCTTCAGCAACTCCACAGGTTAAATAGCTTATGTCAGAGCATATGCCGTCAAACTGCACACATTGTCTTCTATTGGATAAGTATGTCTGGAAGCAGCTTAAGTGCAATAACCCCTACCTCATTATCATCATCATTTTACAAGGCATAAGCCATTGGCTTGTCATTACCTAATGTTTTTTATCATAATATGGCTTGGTCAGTTAAATTCAAGTTCTTTCTTTTTAGTAGACATCGTGCTCGTTCTTGAATGATTTGTCGCTTAATTAAGTCTCCTCGAAACCGTCAATATATCAGTGACATTTCGTTTAAGACTTTAGCCCTGTTTTGTGGAAATGCTGTGGTGCAGATGGGTGCTCCATGCGTCAGCTGCGGTGTGCCACCTACACTCATGGTTACACCCTGCTGCGCCTAGCATTTGGTTGCGTGTTGACTTGTGGAGGCTGTGGTTGATCTTAATTGCTGTTGCTGTCATTTTCGGTAGATAGGCGACGCGGGGAGCACCCATCTGCACCACAGCATTTCCACAAAGGTGACCAAACAGAGCTAAAATCTTAAATCTAATATCAGCGAGATATTGAGTTTCGAGGTGACTGTGTTTTGATTGAGAGGTGTTCCTATTTGAACTCTGATATTTGCGTCATTTGTAGTCGTGCTCCCTGGCGAACGATATATACATCCTACTAATAAACTATCTGTGCCTTTGAAATTTGCCTATATCCATAGATAGATAGCCTCTATCCATTCCTGGGTCTCCTCCGTGTTAAGACTGGAAAGCTTAGTGCTTGCTTGATATAAATGCAGACTCCTCTGATTGCAATTGAGTCGATATAAGAGATCATATCCATCAATGTTTAATTCCTATGTTGCAACTGGATATTTAGGATTTTTGGTTAATATTTCTGTGATGGCAATGATGTCAAGATTTAGCTGGTCAATAGTTGCCAGGTACATGCAGGCATATACAAAGTAACAGTTTGACATATTTACAGGTGTGTTGAATGTATTTACAATGGTAGTGCTCGTGTCATTTAATTTAGTTTTTGAGGAATTCGCTGCCATACTAATCTTCCATCCCATGTGATGATCCATTCCCTTACTTTCTTGAGATTTCTGTGATTTCAGATCTCTCTCCTTTCTCAAGCTTGCCACTACCTCCTGCTCTACACCCATTGAGTCTCGTCTGATGAAATTTCCTCATGATCTCCTTGTCTCAAGCTTTTTAAAATGATGATGATGAAGAGTGAAAGTATGAGGTGCTGAGCCATAATGCATCATTGGCACACATACAAATATTGCCGATGATGACGTCATCACATGCCACTTGAGAATTAGACAGAACAAGCCATACTACAACAAAAAACACTGAGGTAATAACAAGCCAATGGCTTATGCCTCGTAAAATGATGACGAGACCACCAAGCAGACGATATCTGAATGGCCTAGTAAACGGAGTGCTCCACACAGCTGCGTCAGAAGCCAAGGTATCTGCATGTTGTTTCTGGACGAAAGGCTTAGCCCATGTGTCCAGATCCCCATCTTCAGTACTCGTTAGTAAAACTGCTGCATTGTGTCTCGAAGCCGATATTACCAGAGGTGCTTGATCATCTCCTGGGTCGACCATTGTCTATTCATGCATGCGTCTAAGGCTTTCACTCTCGGTGCCTTTACGACTTCCTCGTGCAGACTATGCCATGGTTCAGCCATCCAGATAAAGAAACTATTTTGTCTTAGTCTGGTCTTTGCTCTATGCTTGAAGATCTTAAGGTCGTGACCTCAGGTGGTACTGTCCTCTCTGAGTGGCATGTGGGCACACAACATCACTATCATACATCCCTGTCAACATCTTGTATGTCTCAATTATATCACCTCTGAGCCTACGATAGGTCAATGACGGTAGCCTCCGTCGCTTTCTACTCGTAGCTCATGTTCTTTAACCCACGGAGCAATTTGGTGGCCCTTATCTGTACATTCTCATTGCTGACTATATCTTTTGGGTGCCATACTGCGTTCGCATACTCTAGGTGCAGTCGCACCAGTGCCTTGTACAGCCAATTGAAGCTCTCTGAGTCCAGGTATACAACTGATCGACGGATCATCCCCATGATCTGTGTTGCCTTATTCACCTTTTCATTTACATGCTGCTCAAAGGTTAGTATGCTGTATTAATGCCCAGGTACTTCTGGATGATCACTCTGCCCAGTTTATGGTCGTCGGTCTCACCTGGGCTGCCTCTCATTACATATACTCTCTCTTCATCTTCATGCTTTGTTCCCACAGGCCACAGCCATAACCTTACACTTATCTGGGTGGAATCTGAGTAGCCATTCATCTGACCAGTCCTGAAGCTTATATAAGTCATACTTCAGCTCTTGTTGTCCTTCTCATTCCTAATTTGTTGGCATATCTTTGTGTCATCAGCATACATGTATGGGTCAGAGATAAGAGTTTCTGGTAGATCGTTGATAAATAGTACAAATAATACTGGTCCTAGCACACTGCTCAGCGGAATCGCGCTTAAAACGCTCACCCATGCTGAAGCTGTGCTGTTACTATGAGCCTTTGTTTCCATTCCGATAGGAATGCTGTTATTCAATCAGGAACCTTGCCAGTTATGTCAAATTCCTTGAGTTTTTGCAGTAGATGTTTGTGAGGAACAGAATCGAAGGCCTTCATTAAATCAAGGTACACAACATCAATATTGCTACCTGTATCTAGTTGGTCTGTCCATGTGTCTAGCAGCTATGTACAGTGATATTGATCTCCCAAGTTGATAAACCCAAACTGCTTACTACTGATCAGGGAGTTAATCTTCATGTGGTTTATAATGTGGTCACAGACTATGGTTTCGAGCACCTTGCAAAGTATACATGTGAGGCTGACCAGTCTATAATTACCTGCGAGCTTCTGGCTGCCATACTTAAATATTGCTGTAATGTTTGCCATCTTCCAATCTTGTGGCATCCTCCCGGTTTCTATCGCAGTGTTGAATATTATTGCCACTGCCTTGTGTATTACCTCGCTCATCTATTTAAGCAACTTTGGATGTACTTCATCTGACCCTGGCGACTTATCAATTTTAACTTCTGAAAGCTTCTTTCTTACTACTTCTACTGTGACTGGAATCTCGTCCAATGGAGCAGCATATGATCTCACAGGTACATCTGGGACATCAGTCTGTGGTTCTCTCGTGAAAACACTGGACAAAAACTCTGAAAGTACTTGGGCTTTGCTTTCATCTGATTTAGTTAAGATTTCAATCCCTTCAGCGCTTGACATAACCAGACCTGCGATGGCCTTTGCAGTCTTCAGCTTGCTCTTTATGTATTTCCAAAAGCGTTTTGGATTGTTTTTAGCATCTCTGGCAATCTCCCTTTCCATATCTCTCTGCTTTCTTCTGGTCATTGCCCTCACCTTGTTTGTCTGTCTGGTATATTCTCTGTATTTACCTTGGTCTCTTGTTTCTAGCTACCTCTGCCAACATCTCCGCTTCTTTAATATTGCCTCTAGAGTTTCTCTGTCAGGACCGGTACCACAATTTCTTTGATTGTGAGTGGGCTGACAATCTTACTTGGTACATATCTCTCTTCAGCATCCTTTAATGTCATGAGAAAGATCTCCCATTGTTGCTCTACATTGTTATTGTCCACATTCAGCTTCTGATCCCAATCACGGTCTAGTTCCCCCTCCATAGTTTCCCTTCTCATAGAAAAACATCTTAAACTCCCTTTAGTAACCATTATTGTAGCAGTTAAATGTAAATGTGATGATGCAGGGGTCACTACTTCCCAATGGCGAGTCATACACAATATTGTCCACCATAGCCTCTTCACTTGAAATAATGAGGTCAAGCATGTGTGGTACATCAGCCCATCTGCCTCTTGTTGGCTGTGTGATGTGTTGGTATAGGAAGTTATCCCTCAGGGTCTCAATGAAAAGGTACTTGTTGCCGCCAGTATTCTCCCACAGTATTTTCCACAGGCTCCATTCAACATGTGGGTAGTTGAAGTTACCCATTATTAATAAATGGTACTTTTTCAGAGTTGTCACATTATTAATAACCTCCCTCAGCTGTCTATCCTTATCACTACTCAGACTTCTATATACACGACCCAGCAATGCTTCTTCATTATCTCTTGCCAACTCAACAAAGTCTATGTCAACATCTGTCCTAATTGCCTGCAATCCTCCTCTGATGTAGATAACAATCTCACTGCCGATGTCTGTTTGCACAATGAACAAAAATGTTTCATACCCGTCTATCTTCAGTTCAGCTTCTGTCAGAATGAGCCGTGCCGATTTTGGTTTGACTTCTACTATAGCAATTATGTCTGGTGCTGTATAGATTGCGTGTCCTACTCTAAACCGTAGCTGTGTAATTTTGGTGGTAATTAAATAACATCCGCATTTGTGCACCAACATGTCAACTTATCTTTCTCACAGCAGGTGTTTGATTGTTTACTTTTTGCCTTTCCTGATTTCACCCCATCCCTATTAAATACCATATTTTTTCGTTGTTGGGCATGTGCCCCTTCCCTCTGTATATGCCGTAGGTCTTTCTGGCATGTCTGGTTTGTTACTACGGTACTACCCTTGCTGTATGTCTCCATTGTAACACATCTATGGTCCGAGTTTTCAGAGGTTTTTTGTGTACCTAGGTACTAGAGCTGGGCGGTATTGACATTTACATGATGGTATCGGTACCATGAAAAAATACCGCGGTACCACGTCATCTGAAGTTGAGGCATGCCATGAAATTAGAACAATTTTTTTCAATTCCTTTTCATTTCCATCTCCAATCAACAGTAAATATAGGTAAAATAAATAAATCGGCTTTCTGATATAGAGAAGAAAAACATTATGACTATTGCAACTGTTTAGGTTCACGACTTTATTTGGTCACTATTTTTATTGACATAATATCATTCACGGGAATATCGGTCAAAGTGTGTGGTCGACTCGCTAACTATATTTTATTTTGCCAGTCGAGCGCGTTGATAAACAGAGTCCAGACAAAATCCCCGAGTATTTAAACGAGTTGTACTCTTTTATTTCTGTTGGAGTCGTATATTCGGTTACTCGCGAAAACAGGCCTATACACATGCACATAACACGACATTGAATATAGCCGATTCCAAAGCTTCTGATAATTACCGAGTACCCGATGTGCAGACTCATTACTCGCCATGCTTCAAGTGAACAATGCGTGTAAAAAGCTATTTCCGCGAACTTCCAACGTATAGCCAGTTGAAAAATGAATTACAAAAACTAAAACACTATAATTTTTAGGTGTCGTTACTTAAACTGGATTTAATCATTAAAGAAATTTCTTAAAAAAGCCAGAAAAATAAAAAATAAATTCAAAGCTGTTCGTTGTTAATAAATTAGCATGTGATCAAAATGGCGCGAACAAATACTACGTTTTAGTAAATTTTCATTGATAAATTCAGCATAGTAATGTATTTTCTCATGGTCAAGTTCATGAACACCAATCACATACGTCTTTGCAAGATTGCTGTTGTGTTTAAATATCACGCAGTTTGTATGTTATTTTGTTATTCTAGCGTGTTTGTTCGGTGACAAAATGCTTGGAGTAATAAATTACAAATAATAGAAACAGGAATAGAGAATATATTAGTGTAATTAATACCGGCGGACGGTCAGAGAATGAGTTTAGATGTTTTAAATAAAGCAATTATACCGTGAGACTTTCAAGACGTACGTTTGACATACAATTCTACCCGTCATTATTTTGTAATTGAAGTCTTGATGTTTGTTTTTACGACCCTTTCACCTCGACTCAGCTAATAGTTAGGGATGCCTGGCACTATTAGCACCTATTTACCCTTGATCAAGTCAGATTTTATGGATCTATTTCTCAAATATTGCTCAAACAGTATGGACGGTATTCACGGTATTTGGAAATGTCAACGGTCACGGTATACCGCGGTCCTACCGTCCAGCTCCACTAGGTACCAGTTTCTAACAAGGATGTAAATTTGTTATTTCTATAGCGACAAGATGGTGATATGACACCACTGTCTATGATATGGCAACGGGAGAGTTTGTCAGCAAAAATAATGATACAAATGCCGCTAAAAAGGAAGTGCAATTTAAGTTATTGTAGTAAATCTAGACGTGGTCAAATTCCATTTTTCACAATGCACGGTATACATTGTTATGTTGGTGAAATCAACATACCGTGTTTGACAGCAACTGACATATGTCAGCTGATGTGAAAACTGGACCAGTTTGCTTCATTTCTTTACCAGTTATGAACATTTTTATGGACCCTCAAAAAAGTAATAGTGTAAACATGTTTTTCACACGTCAAATACAAAGATAGAAAAAATAATTACTTATTTCTGCTACATTTTGATAAAATCTTTAAATTGTGTGTAAAAATGATGTATCTATTGATATAAACATGTCACCAAAACAAGAGTGCGGGAGAACGCAAAAAAGAGCAATTGTTAGAAATATAACCCTGTTAGAAACAGGTACCCTGACCATATACGTGGTGCAGAAGTACTACAAGTTTATGCTTCGCTAAACGGCATAGAGTTTGGTTTTCCCAAACTACATCATGATGCTGATAAATTTGGAGTTAGCTCCCCTGATGCTGTGTCAAATTTTGGCTTGTAATATATTTTATCCAGATAATGGAGTCTCCTACTTCATCATCATGTACTTCAAAGTAAGTGAAAGATTACTTTCTATCAATGACATCAATACGTAAACGTGAACCTAAATAAGACTATCAAATGAAGGTAATTTCTAAAACGAGAGCTTGTTGGCTACACCTTGGCTAGATCGTTATTACTTTAAATTAGTCGAATTTCACGAAAACTGGTGACGACCACTCTTTGACGTCGTCATACTTACAATATCAAGTTTACAGTCTTCAAATAGATTGTCACATATGCCTGGACACGTTTTCATGAAAAAGAACAATAAACTTAGCAGGATATTTCCTATATGATATCCGCAAAGTATAGTTTTCAAGTTTTCGGTATAGGAACCCATTCTCGTAAATTTTTACTTTTTCCGGAATCATTTCCGGATACGGAATAAGGTTTTTTTTAATTAGTCATCTAGTTTCTAAAAATTAATCAAACACATCAAGCATGGAGTTCTCCAGCTAAGATAGAAGTTAGTCAATTGTTAAAGCCACTGACTGGTACATACGCTATCCTGCAACAAGACGACGCATTAGAATGCTGGACATCAGACTGGGGTATGCAATTCAATGCAAAGAATTGTAATATACTGTGTGAAAAACAATTCTCAGCACTACTACAGCCTTGGCAGCACCATCCTACAGCAGGTCACTAATAATCCATACCTCAGTGTCCAATTCGCAGATCTTAAATGGGCAACGCACAAAGACAAAATTACAAGCAAAGCTAATGCTACACTTGGCTTCCTTCAAGATTCAGGATTCAAGATCCTTTATTTCCATTTAGGTAAATAATTTAACAATTCAATACGGGCATCCACCAAAGGCAAGGCCTATGATTCGTTGGACCCTTGACATATAACATAAATTTATGCTATGTTTATACATATAACATTCATATAAATGCACATGGATATTTTATATTACAAATGACATAGAGTACGATACGATACATGTATGAATTATGTTTACATTTAAACAAATTACGTGTGGAGATATGACTTATGACAGAACATTTTACATAAGGGGGGGGGGGGGGGGGGAGAGGGGCAGTGGAGCAGGGCTTCCACTAATTTTTAAACACAGGAAGTCTGGGACTTTCTGGGTAATGCTATTGGGAGTCCAAGCAAGAAACATGGAAGTCTAAAATGGTTCAAATACATGTAATTTGCTTAAAATCACTATTTTTAGAGGTGTCAGGGACAAAAAATATGAAGTCCCAAGACCTCCTTGGTATGTTTTTTGGGAGTCCAAACAGGAACATTGGGAGTATAGGACTCCCGGACTTCCACGAGTGGAATCCCTGCGGTGGAGGGAGTGGAGTGATCATCTTGCGGAGTATTATTACTATTTAGTGAAATTACGATTATTATACTCACTATCCCCGTTACGTTTCTCATCGTTATTACATGTATACTCATGCTGAATAATAATGATAATAACAACATCATTATTATTACCATTATTATTATTATTATGCTCAATAATAATAATATCACTATTAACACCATTAACATTATTTACATGTATTATTCTTATTATTATTATTATTATCTTCTTCTTCTTTTCGATCGCTGGTATCACACTTGGAGAGCCGTTCTCAAGATGAAATCTGTGGTTTTCTGCAGTTCTTCCACAGGCCCATACAGCTTTTCAAGAAAAGAGGTTGACAAAGGCCAGATCTCTTCTCTCAGCAGCTGATACGTACTGCAACATTGAAGTATGTGCTCTGTGGTCGGTTCTGCTTCTCCACAAGGACAAGCGGGCGATGTCGTAAGGTGGAACCGCCTGTACATGTGTTGGTTTAGTTTGTTATGTCCAGTTCTGAGACGAAAAATGGTCACTTGCTCTGGCCTCGAGAGATGATGGTAGGCATCTTCTGATTGAGGTGTTCTATAAAGTGACTTGATGATAGTCTTCATCTCTGTATGTGTAACCATGTTTTCTGTCTGATTCTCTTCTGCACCCACCTTTGCCATCTTGTCTGCTTCCTCATTTCCTTGGACTCCACAGTGCGAGGGGATCCACTGCAATGCTATCCGAAAGCATTTGATGGTTTGTAATGCTTCTTCAAGTTGTGGCAGCTTACCTTTGGTGATAGCCTCAAGGACGGAACGGGCATCAGATAAAAAGACAATCTGTGCAATAGGGTCTGCTGTTCTGCTGTTGGTATTAGCTGCATGGACCAGTGCTTCGACTTCAGCTCTGTAGTTTGTGCAGTGTTTGCCTGTCAGTATTGCAGCTGACTCATGTTGTACGTTTGGATACTGTATGTGCAGTCCGGCACCTCCGCTCCTAATTGCATCTTTGGCTGATCCATCTGTGTAGATCCTTATCCATGTCTCCTGAGGGTACATTTCTTCCAGAGTACAAAACCAGGCACTGCGCATCATCACTGGTGGAATGAGATCAACACCAATAGAAAAAATGGAGCAGACAGTAGGCATCTCCCCACTTAGTAAAGGAAGGGAATGCAAAGCATTGATCCAAGCTGCAAAGTTCAAATCATTCAACAACCACCCGATGAAGATCAGGCAAGCACAGCTGTCATCAGGAAGACGTAAAAGATCAAGTTTTGTGAAAGAGACAAAAGCACTTCAAAGGAAACACCAAGAAATGTTGCCAGCACAAATAGAAGACCCAAACCACACCCTTGATCCTCCACCCTGGGAAAACAAACTAGAGAACATAGCTATTCGCACCACATTATTATTATTATTGTCGCATTGTTATTACCGTTATGCTCAACAACAATAACAACAAAAATATTATTAACACCATTACTATTATTTACATGTATTATTGTTATTATTATTGTTATTATTATTATCATCAGTATTATCATTATAATGATTATTATTAGCTCACCTGACCTGAAAGGCCAAGTGGACTTATGTCGTGGCAACCGTCGTCCGTCAACTTTTCCTTTAAAACGACTTCTTAAGAACCACTGGGCCGATTTCAATTATATTTGGCAGGAAGCATCCCTAGGGCATAGAGATTCAAATTTGTTCAAATGAACCCGATCGGTCAAAATCAAAGATGGGCGCCGGCCAAAATAGCCGATTTTTAGAAACACTTTAAAAAATCTTCTCCGAAGCTGCTGTAGGCATTGATTCAAACCTCATAACACATCATCTATTGCAACGGTAGACCCAAGTTTGTTCAAGGTAACCTGATTGGCCTATTTGCCAGGTGGCCATCTTGGATGACCTAGTTTTCACAAAAATTACTTCTCCCGAACCGCTGAAGGGATAGGTCTGAAATTTGGGAAATATGCTTAGGGACCAAGCACCTTTCAAGTTTGTTCAATGGAAGTTTGTACGTTAAAAAACATGGCCCCATCAACCAATCAAAATTCAGCGTTTCTAGGTCATATTGGCTTTTTTATATTTGATGTATTTTGATGGCGAAAATTGCTTTATATATGCTTATCAGTGTGGCGAGTTCAAATATGCCACTTTCGAGACTCGGATAAACGCATCTTGGTTTGTTTTCACGCCAAAGGGTCCCTTAGTAAAGCAATGGGCCCATAGTAAAGCAATGGGGAATTCTTTAAATGACTTCTTCTCAAGAACCGCTGGGCCGATTTCAATTATATTTGAGAGATCTAAGTTTGTTCAAATGAACCCGATCGGCCAATTTGTCCGGCGGCCATCTTGGATTTAGGCCGATTTTAGGAAACGTCATTAAAAATCCTCTCTGAAACGGCTTGGGGGATTGATGCGAGCGAACCTCATGAAATATGATTTATGGCAAGGGAACTTGATTGGTCAAATGGTTCGGCGGCCATCTTGGTTGACCTAGTTGTAGTGAAAATGATTTATTCTCCAGAAGCGCTGAAGGGATCGGGCCGAAATATGGCAGATATGATTAGGGCCTAAGGGCCATTAAAGTTTGTTCAAGGGAAGTTGATCCGTCAAAAAACCTGGACACCATGGGCCAATCAAAATATAGCATGTTTGACGTCCATATTGGATTTTTTTATTTGATGGATTTTGAGGCCAAAATTGGTTTTATATGTGCTTTTGGGTATTCTGATCTCAAATTTGCAATTTTCGAAACTGTCGGATAAACGGTTTGGTTGCCATTTTGTTGATAAAGAGCATTCTAGTTGAAATGCCTATGGTCCAGGTGAGCGATACAGGCCCTGTGAGCCTCTTGTTTTAATTTAGTTTGACGTGTGTTGCTCCAGATAGCATTGCAGTATGTGATGTGCGGAAGTATTAATGTGCTATATAGAGTTTTTAGAATATCAGATGGGAGATATGATTTGAGTCTGCGCATGATACCAATATTCCTCGCTACCTTGGATATGATCGTCTCTATATGCTTCTCCCAGCTTAGTTGTTTATCCAAATTGACTCCTAGGAATTTAATATATTCAGTTTCCTGTATTTCTTGATTATCTATGTAGAGTTTTGGGAGAGCAAGCTCTTCGTTTACATGATTATATCTTGTAAATAATAGAAAATTGGTTTGCTAACATTCAGGGATAATTTATTAGCTTTAAATCAATTTTCACCAATTTATAATTTTTTCCATTTCACTATTTGTAATTTTGTATAGGGTGTCTATATCTTTATGGTGGCCAAAAACATTGGTATCATCCGCGAATAAAATTAGTGATAGTAGGTTACTGGCATTAGGTAGATCATTCATGTATAATAAGAACAGCAGGGGTCCAAGAATTGAACCTTGAGGGACACCGCAGACTAATTTTTTATTTCCTGAGATAGATCCATTAAATTGCACACATTGTGTCCTATCAGTCAAGTAATGTTGAATCCAATCCAAAGCGATGCCTCTTATGCCATAATGTGATAGTTTTTAAATAATATTGCATAGTCAATGGTGTCAAATGCTTTGGAAAGATCCAAGAATATACCTAGCGTATGTTCTTTTTTTCTAGCGACTTAGAGATTTTCTCTATCATGTCCACAATGGCAAGCATGGTGGAGTGTTTTTGTCTGAAACCATACTGAGATTGGTAGATTATTGAATTTTAGTTTAAGTAGTTAAAGATTCTATTATAGTATAACCTTTCCAGAAGTTTTGAGAAAAGCGGGAGTACTGAGACGGGTCTATAGTTAGTAAAGTCAGATGGATCTTTAGCTTTATAAATAGGTGATACACGTGCTATTTTTAAACGAGATGGGAATACACCCTGGGTGAGTGAGAGATTGCAGATGTGATTTAGTGGGGTTAATATTTCTGTGATACAATCTTTAAAGATTTTCCATTTAAAATGATCAATACCTGCACTTTTTTTCTTCGACGGAACATAACGCATTTCAAGGTTCGAGAAGATTCAAGATTATTTATTTCATGCTTAATATACAATATACACACATTACAATTTGGCAGTCCATCAAAGGCAGAGCCTATGAGTCAATGGACCCCTACACACAAAACAAAACATTACAATATATAGGGTGATAGTTAATTATACAAACATCCGTGAGTAAACACAGAACAGCACAACATCTATTTTTTTGTACCATATTGTCATGATTGTTCTACATGTAGTATATTCTACATATAAAGGGACTAGATTCCAACTAGGATTTTTGATTGTAGATACAGGTTTTTTTTAAAATATGGTACAGGGGGGGGGGGGAGGGGGGGGGGGAGTTGCTCAACAAAGTCACAGTAGTATTTGGGGTGAGAAGTTGTTGGTAGGTGTGACTTAGATATTTTATAGTAGAGTGTCTGCATCTGATATATCCATTGAGAAAGCAGATATCAGATGAAGATTCAAGAGGATTGAGATCTGATTGGGTCCATCTGTTTTGGCGCATTTCATGCTTTTCAGCATGGTATATCTATCCTAAGTTTGATAACTTCTACCACTCTGATGGCAATTTTCCAGCCTTTATTATCTCTATGGCAGAGAAATTGGCATCCAATATTCAGCAATTTTGGTGGACGATATCGCTGTCTACGACTGCGGCATCTTCCATCAAACCTGCCTACAAAATGTAACATTTATTATGTTTGGACATTTATTTTATTTTGAAAATTGAAAAATTTTACATCTGAGTACAAAGCGTTAGGGAAGAAGCGAAATCATAAAACTTTATCTATACAGAGTCTGTCCATTAGGGAGATGCCATCTGGCTCGGACAAAGATTTTATGACAGACGTACAGATACATGTAGGCAAGTCAACATACCAGAAGAGACGCATCACATAATAACTTGATAATAGTAATAGTATTAATAACAACAGTAGTTAATCAGCTAGTATTGAGCTGTGTTTCTTATTGCAGTTGTAGATTGATAAAATGGGGAGTATTAGATCAGAATCTGAAATAAATAAAGAGCATTGACGCAGGAGTGGGATAGATAGGATGGCCGGGATTGACTCATACTGGCAGTAATCGGCCAATACAGGTACCGAGTAAATATGAGATCTGGCTGCTAGGTGAGAAAAAGGTTTAGATTTGACACTTTCGATGACTCTACCCGTTCACTTAATTACCCTTACTTATGCAGTGGCTGGATATGTATACCATGTAAGAAGAATGCCTAGCTATCAGTTGTACGATCCATACTTGAGTATGGTGCCATAATCTGGGACCCATACCTCCAATCAGACATCGACTGGTTAGAAAAAAAATCAAAGACAGGCAGCAAGATTCATCACTGGTGACTACAAGAGCAGAACCCCAGGATGTTACCCAGATGCTGCACGACCACAACCTAACACCATTACATTACATTACATTACACCATTTGAAAGGCGTAAACAACTCTGATTGACATTCCTATTCAAGGTGGTTGAGGGGTCGATCCCAGCCATCCCTCCTCATGAATACTTGACAACCAAATGTCCAAGAAGAGCTGTTCGCACACGCAAATTTGTAGGCTACCTAGCAAGTAACATCCTCGAAAAGCAGGTCACAAACAATTCTAGATGTGTTTTTGTACCACCAGCAAAAACTGAACTTTTTAAACATTCATTTCTCGTACAAATAGTAACAAACTGGAACCGTCTAGATGACAACTGTGCTTGTGCTCGAACTGTTGACAGTTTCCGGTCCTCACTCCACAGTAGACCCCACCTGTATAATATTGAACGCATTCTCTCATCCATTATGTTATGCCATTATTGGTCCTACAACATACTTCTTACACATACATCCTGGAACAGCCTACGGCAAAATTCAAGAGTTCTTTCTTTGAAGGAGCTATCTAGTTTGTTCTTGGATGATTCGACTGTTGTCACTCAATTAAGTTTCTTTGATACCATCAATATGTCAGTGATTTTAAGACTTTAGGTCTATTTTGCATCAAAATGTTTGTGGATGACTCCAAAATCTGGACGAGCTCTACCGACCACTCACACGCCATTCTACTGCAGAAAGATCTAGATACCCTTGATACATAGGCAGAGCAGTGGCTGTTAAAATTCAATGAGGGCAAATGCAAGACAATGCACATCAGTTACAAAAATCAGAGACATGAATATAAGATGAAAGAAGGAAGCCATACTCATATCTTGCAAACAGCAAACCAAGGAAAGGATCTAGGGGTATGGATTAACAATGACATAAAACCATCAGATCAATGTATAAAAGCCGCCAATAAAGCCAAGTTTATTATGAGGTCAATCAAAAGTGCAGTCAACCATTTGGACAATCATTCAAAATTGTACACAAAACCTATGTTAGGCCACATTTGGAATACAGCATGCAAGCCTGGGCGCCTTAATTAATTAGACATAAATCATCAAGAGCAAGTGCAAAAAGATGTACTAAATTAGTAACTGGCCTACGAAGCAAAACTTGAGGAACGCCTAAAAAATGGGATCTACTATCCCCCATACAATGCAGCTTAAGAGAAGACCTCATCGAAACATACACAATTTTAAATGGAAAGGCGTACATCAAAGCAGACCCGTTTTTTACTCTACTAGTTTAAACTATTCAAGTCAGTACAGAACACTAGCTAGACAGAATTTTTTTCAGCTGTAGCGTGGTGAACACATGGAACAGATTACACAAAAGTGTTATTAATGTGGAAACTGTAAACATATTTAAGAATACACTAGATAGACATCGGAAATTAACTAAATACTCTATCCTCGCATAATATACCCATAGACACATAAATAGGTAAAAGCCTAACTTCGTCCATTAATGTAATTTTGTGGAAGTGCTGTGATCTGTCAGCAGTTCAACACCATCACAACTGATGGGAATGAAGGGAGGATGTCTCTGACTCTAACCTATATGCAGCTGCGGAATTATAGCGCACTATAAATATCCTATTATTATTATTATTATACTGCAGGGTGAATGCCATCATTTTCCACATGGTTCTCCTTTACTTTAGTGTCATGAATTTTAGTGTACATCAACTAGATCAATGAAACCTGTTGACTAATCCAGAATGGTGAGAAAACATGAGAAGTCCATCTGTAATTGGTAGATGTGTGGTGCAGTATTGGGTGGAATGAGTCCTCTTCAAGGTAGCTCGGCATTCCACCACATACACACATGGTAATGTGCTACACCGACCCTCAGGCAATACCTATCACAACTTGTTGGCAGAGGTGAGTTTAGATGGGATAGAGTACCTGCCAGTGGCAAAAGACAAACACTTGTGGAAGGCAATCAGCCCAAATCTGTTCACAGTCACGAACCACCTGTTTGACAGTTCAATGATCCACCTATATGCCGGCACAAATGAACTGTGTGATGCTGATTTAAAGTGTATGATGCCTCTATCGATCAACCAGGCAGATATGGTATCATGAGAGACATACTTGGCCTTTGCCAAAATGCTGATATGAGGGACATTCCTATTCGGTACTACTTGGCTAGTACGGTAGCACCAGGCAACCCTTTGTGCGAGAGGTGCTGGTTCCTGCAGGTGAACAGGTGTTACCGCCTTGAGTGCTCAAGTCTAAAGCAAATCATCGAATAGGGCACCCATTGTCATGGCATCATCGCTCTATTCATTGGTCACAGTGCTAACATCATCTTGTCTTCCTCTGATGGAGCCCATAGATGTGGTGTCCTTCACTTCTTAGCATGTTCTTGCCATGATGGAAGACCTTTCACTCGAAGAGGGACTCCCAGTACTGCTCAGGACAAATCTCTCTTGACGACACTCATCCTCACATCCTTCATCTTTTTGATATTCAGACCATCTGCATGCAGGATGGAGTACACCTTTAGCAGCAGGCCAAAGTACTCTTTGATGGGAACACCTGTACACTCATCCTTCATCATGTCTATCACCTTCTTGTTGGCATTGCTCATGATTGCTGTGTAGCGAGTGGCCTACTGGGTAGACATTTGTGTCAGAGAAGTCACTTCTCACACCCATATCAGCGTAAATGTCCTCTGTCTGGGATTCCAACACGAAGCTGTCGGTCTGAGTGTATAGGAGCTCAATGTTACCACCATAATGTCACTTTAAGCTGAATGTAGAAGTCACACATGAGGTCTTTCGAGAGGTCCAGGATAGACATGCCCACATAGATAGGCTGGTTCAGCAGGAGGCTAGACTTGTACATGTGGAGAGCGTCTAGGTCATGATCAAAAACAGTTTTGCTCAGACCTTTCTGACTCAATCCTGGCAAGCATGAGTTGGCCACTATCAATTGACTGCACAATGTTCATTTGACTCTGAGTTTCTTTATAATCAACCCATTGAAAAATCTGTAAACTATGCGAATTGAATGTCTTTGGTGGATTTACTATTTAATAAACATTCTGTTCCATATTCTGAAACTACATAAGCAGCAACAGGACCAAGTCCGATTAGTTTCAAAACATTCAACAGCTTAATCGTATAGTTACCTTGAAAATTAGGTTCTGGGAAATCAGGCTTCAATGTACATAAATCAATTCCAACATGCAACAAAAGTGGGCGGGACATAGCTAGAAATGGGCATGGCATAACTAGAAATGGGCGTGGCATTTAACTAGAAATGGACCTGTCTTTTCCTTGGTAATCAGTAATAATGACTCATGTGATTTAAATAATTTAGATTATATGAATGCCCTTCTGGATTGGTTGTGTATGATACTGGTGGCCATTGTTGTCTTTATTCATGCTCTTCATCACAAAGCTAGACATTCAAAATTTAAGAGATTCATTTGTTCCTAGGATAGGCGCTCGTTTTTGCGACTGACTTGGTTTGTGGTTCACTGACGCGGTTCGTGGTTGATGCATTTTGGCGTTCCGGAAGTGGAAGATTTACTGACACGGTTCGTCGAACCATGAACCAAGTTTTGATCGCAAATTTCAAGATGGCAGCGCTCAGCTGAATTTTGCGATCTCTGTTTGAATGACGAAATCTTGTCAGTAGTAGTTCCTGATCTAAACCATGTCATCAAATTAACTGACTTGGTCAGTCACGAAAATAGGCCCCAAATAGAAATTAGATGCTACTATCGCCTGTCACATAACTCAGCTGTGTTACAATAGCAAATAAGACCATGCATGTGAATAGGTATATAATTGTGGACAAATTTGCCCAATATCCGCATCAATGATATATTTATCAATCAGACCATCCTGAGGCCAAGTGTCTATTTTCAAAACAATGTTGCTGATCCGTTTTATCTTTTGACCCTAAAATTGGCATACGTCTTTGGGACACCATGGGCAAGCTTCCACCCAAGTTTAGTTATGATCACTCCAGTGGATCCAGAGTAATTCATGAATGTGTCACAATTGTCCATTTTGAAAACAATGTTGCTGACAATCTCTTGCCTTTTACCCTTTGATCCCAAAATTGGCATACAACAATAGGACCCCGTGGGCAAGCTTACACCCAAGTTTGGAGAAAATCCCTCCAGTAGAACCCAAGTTATTGAAAATTATCTAAAGACATTTAGAAGAAAAATTAACAAGAAGCATGCTATCCTCATATTAACCCTTGTGTCTAGTGACGTGGGTCAAAAGTCATGTAGTTACAGCAGAACAAGAAAACAAATCTGTTGCCATTTGAAAGAGGCTGTTTTGACCAGTATCTGTAACTCGCACTTGTAAATAAAGTCTTATCTCCTGAATACAAATGTTTCATGTCTTAAAGGTTAAAGATCAGTCATGGTATCATAATAATGGTATTGACCTGTATCGAGACCACCTGTAATTAGTGACCACCTTTTTATGCTTTATTTGAGGTGGGTTTGTATGCATAGTGAGCACTATATTGGACAGTCATTACAACTTCTGTACAGAATACAAGCTGTATATTGGCCACTATACTGGACAGTCATTACAACTTCTGTACAGAATACAAGCTGTATATTGGCCACTATACTGGACAGTCATTACAACTTCTGTACAGAATACATGCTGTATATTGGCCACTATACTGGACAGTCATTACAACTTCTATACAGAATACAAGCTGTATATTGGCCACTATACTGGACAGTCATTACAACTTCTGTACAGAATACAAGCTGTATATTGGCCACTATACTGGACAATCATTACAACTTCTGTACAGAATACAAGCTGTATATTGGCCACTATACTGGACAGTCATTACAACTTCTTTACAGAATACAAGCTGTATATTGGCCACTATACTGGACAGTCATTACAACTTCTGTACAGAATACAAGCTGTATATTGGCCACTATACTGGACAGTCATTACAACTTCTGTACAGAATACAAGCTGTATATTGGCCAGTATACTGGACAGTCATTACAACTTCTGTACAGAATACAAGCTGTATATTGGCCACTACACTGGACAGTCATTACAACTTCTGTACAGAATACAAGCTGTATATTGGCCACTACACTGGACAGTCATTACAACTTCTGTACAGAATACAAGCTGTATATTGGCCACTATACTGGACAGTCATTACAACTTCTGTACAGAATACAAGCTGTATATTGGCCACTATACTGGACAGTCATTACAACTTCTGTACAGAATACAAGCTGTATATTGGCCACTATACTGGACAGTCATTACAACTTTTGTACAGAATACAAGCTGTATATTGGCCACTATACTGGTCAGGCATTACAACTTCTGTACAGAATACAAGCTGTATATTGGCCACTATACTGGACAGTCATTACAACTTCTGTACAGAATACAAGCTGTATATTGGCCACTATACTGGACAGTCATTACAACTTCTGTACAGAATACATGCTGCATACTGGCCACTATACTGGACAGTCATTACAACTTCTGTACAGAATACAAGCTGTACATTGGCCACTATACTGGACAGTCATTACAATTTCTGTACAGAATACATGCTGCATAATGGCCACTATACTGGTCAGTCAGTATAACTTCTGTACAGAATACATGCTGTATATTGGCCACTGTACTGGACAGTCATTACAACTTCGTTCTGTACAGAATACATGCTGTATATTGGCCACTATACTGGAAAGTCATTACAACTTCTGTACAGAATACATGCTGCATACTGGCCACTATATTGGACAGTCATTACAACTTCTGTACAGAATACAGGCTGCATACTGGGTACTATACTGGACAGCCATTACAACTTCTGTACAGAATACATGCTGTATATTGGCCATTATACTGGACAGTCATTACAACTTCTGTACAGAATACATGCTGCATACTGGCCACTATACTGGACAGTCATTACAACTTCTGTACAGAATACAAGCTGCATAATGGACACTATACTGGACAGTCATTACAACTTATGTACAGAATACAAGCTGCATACTGGCCACTAAGGCTTTTCACACTTTAAGGGAAATAACTCTCACAATCTATAATTTCTATTGAATAATTTATTTCCCTTGATTTGTTTACAGATGACCAATGTATACTCACAGCGAGCGCGCGCACACACGCACGCACGCACGCACACACACACACACACACACGGGTCATTACTCACTTAGTTCGAACTAAATATACAGGAAACTGTTTTCAAAGGCCACTACAGTGAGTGGCTGCTTTCTGCAGTGGGAAGGAATGACATAAATTTCTTTCGCCTGGATACGTTTTTAACCGTTTCCACTGTGTCTTGTCGTTTGAGAGAATCCTAATCTCCTTTAGGTTCTTTGTCATAATTACTGGTCAACGATTACACGTTGTTATGGTGCCATGTGCTTGCAATATATTTGTTGGCATTCAGGGATGAAGATTCTGAGTGAGCATATTGTCTCGTATTTGAGGAACATGTCCAAACATTGACCATCCTGTCGCGCTATCCTCACCAATAGAGGTCTGTCCATGCATTGACCGTCATGTCGCGCTATCCTCACCAATAGAGGTCTGTCCAAGCATTGACCATCATGTCGTGCTATCCTCACCAATAGAGGTCTGTCCAAGCATTGACTATCATGTCGTGCTATCCTCACCAATAGAGGTCTGTCCAAGCATTGACCATCATGTCGTGCTATCCTCACCAATAGAGGTCTGTCCAAGCATTGACCATCATGTCGTGCTATCCTCACCAATAGAGGTCTGTCCAAGCATTGACCATCATGTCGTGCTATCCTTACCAAGAGAGGTCTGTCCAAGCATTGACCATCGCTGTCATCACCAATACAGGAGATCTGTGTTGCACAAATTCTCATTCATAAATATGCTGCAGAACAGCTCAGAAATAACTTAACATGTACAGAGATGTTAGACTATCATCAAGTCACTCTATAGAACACCTCAATCAGAAGATGCCTACCATCATCTCTCGAGGCCAGAGCAAGTGACCATTTTTTGTCTCAGAACTGGACACAACAGACTAAACCAACACATGTACAGGCGGTTCCACCTTATGACATCGCCCGCTTGTCCTTGTGGAGAAGCAGAACAGACCACAGAGCACATACTTCAATGTTGCAGTACGTATCAGTTGCTGAGAGAAGAGATCTGGCCGTTGTCAACCTCTTTTCTTGAAAAGCTGTATGGGCCTGTGGAAGAACTGCAGAAAACCACAGATTTCATCTTGAGAATGGCTCTCCAAGTGTGATACCAGCGATCGAAAAGAAGAAGACTTAACATGTACTGTAAGGCAGCAATGTCTTCCAATACAATTATAGTCAACATATTTAACAGAACATTTCTTACATCGTGTTCAAAATTATACTAACTAACCTGTTCATGTTAAATTATTTCTGCGCTTTACTGTACAAGATCACATGATCCAATGAAGAAGCTAAAGTTACATGTGGAAACCGTTTACATAAAATCAGCAAGAACAACAATCAGAGATTGCTAATGTATACCCCCACCCCCCCATTCCATCAAGCACAACCTCCCACCCAAGATTGGTCATCGTCACCTTGACTGTTGACACCAAAATCGAGTTTTTCGAAACAACAAGGACAACCTCCCACCCCAGATTAGTAGCGATCCCTTTAAAGGTACATATTCACACCAAAATGCTTGAAAATAAGTGTTAAAATTGTACTTTTATAGCCTTAAATTGTGTGCCTCGATGGAATAAAACAAAATAACATATGATGGTTTCATTCCTCATCAAAAAATTTTTTATTTTTAGTTGTGAATTTGAGAGGCACGAGTCCCTAGTTCAAATTCACAACTTAAAAAATTATATTAATTTAAACGTAGCAAAATCACCATATGTTAAGATTGATTTGGTTTCATTCCATCTAGAACCACACCTTAGGCCACTAAAAGTATACAATTTAAACCATTTTATTTTCAGTCATTTTACTGTGAATATGCACCTTTACTCGAACTCAAGTTATCATCCGTAAATGCAATATTACATCATTATTTAGGTTACAGTGACCTTGACCGTTGACTTCAAAATAGATAGTGTTCTTCGGACCACCAAGTAAAAAGCTCCCACACCAGATTGGTAACAATCCTTTCAATATAACTTGAGTTATCATCCGGAAATGCAATATTACATCATTAATTAGGTCACCGTGACGTTGACCTTTGACGGCAAAATTGATAAGGTTCTTCGGACCACCAAGGACAAGCTCCCACGCCAGATTGGTAATGATCCCTTTGATTAGAACGTGAGTTATCATCAGGAAACGCAATATTACGTAATTAATTAGGTCACCATAATCTTGACCGTTCGAAGCAAAAATCGATATGGTTCTTCGGACCACCAAGGATAAACTCCTACACTAGATTAGTAAAGATCCCTAAGATAGAACTTAAGTTATCATCCAGAAATGCAATATTACGTAATTAATAAGGTCACAGTGACCTTGACTTTTGGTGGCAAAATCGATAAGGTTCTTCGGACTACCAAGGACAAGCTCCCACGCCAGATTGGTAATGATCCCTTCCATGGAACTCGAGTTATCATCCGCAAATAAAAGCCTGAACGGACGGACAGATGAAGCAAACGCTATATAACACCCACCCATTCACCCCACCCCAAGTCATCCATTTGCAGGCCGGGAGACTATTTTTACAATCTTAGCTTTGGTATAACTGCCTCGATAACCAGGTCAGCCATTTCAGTCAGAAAATTTCAAAATATATTCCTTTAAATTGGCCTGCAAATGGACATCTTTTGTTAGAAAGTTTAATTTCTCATGACCAAATCTGATCCTTAAGGGGTTAAAGATGGCATCATTGAAATGAGTTATCATCATCATTATCATTAGACTAACACAGCATTGAATCATGTCTAAATCCTCGCTATAGTGGATAATTCTATTTATTGTTGCAGGTAGACGGCGTGCAATTATGATTTAGAGACACTGGATATTGTTGTACACAGAACCTTGCAGGTAGAAGGCATGTTAAGTGTGATCATACCATCTCAGAGACAGTCTTGTTTGAAGCAGTACTAATGGAAGATCTCTATCATTACTTAGACTGTTCAAGTTCAGCCTCTATTGATGAGCTAAAGTCATCATACCAGCGACTTGTGAGAACCTATCACCCAGACAAAGCACCAGCTGAGGCAATATCCGCCGAGCAACTCACACTAACTCAAGAGAAATATCATCAAATTGATAAAGCTTGGAAGGTTTTAAGTAATGCGGACCTTCGAGAGGAATATGATGTGAAATGGCGGGAATATTCACTAACTCAACATCTACCGATTCAGGATGAAGTAGATTTCACAGAATTGGAGCCTAATGAGGAATGTAAAGAATATAGTTATCCATGTCGCTGTGGTGGAGAATATCGTCTGAGTGAGCTCGACATCCATGTTCATAACAATGTGGTATGTTGTGACTCCTGCTCTCTCGCACTTAAAGTTAAGTACAATACTTGAGAAAGTAACCTTCCAATCTGTTTCTGCGGAATCAAATGGATCTTTATTTCTAATACAATACTGATGAGGGAAAGTTATTGCAATAAAGAGTTTCAGTCGTATCGCTTACAAATGTTTGCGTGACAATAAACTGTCAATTTATAGTCAGTCACCGAGCCAGTCATTCCAGTTGTAAATTTTCAAAAATAACTTTCTCTTAGTCTGCAGATGGACACTGGCCAAGCAAAAAATTTGTATTTTCTTGACACTAACTCATTTGATGAATGCCCATTTACAGGACAATAGAAATCTTTTTCCCCCCAAATTTCCATGGTAAATTAAAAAAAATACTCTTCTTGACCTGAAAAAAAGATCGTAATTTTCTTGTAGTCTTGACCATTGATGGGCTAATTGATATAATGAGTACTTTGAGCGACTTACAGTGTTGTTGACACATTATGTACTCACATTATTTACATACCTACTAGACAGTTACTGTTACTGAAAGTCAGCGGATTACTTTGAGAATACAATTGTCACAGCTCATTGTTGCTACATTAGTCAGCTGCAATCAAATTGCTTTTCAAATCTTCACCAAGTATCACTTGAAAGACAGGCTCATTATTTATAGAATTTGACTGAAATTAGTGTATTTGTCCGTGAAATCATTCTGAAATATGCAGCATGTTTCACTCGTATTAACTATTGATTATTTTGACAATAATTTGGCTGATATGTGTTGTTGCCATAGACAGCAACGGATTCCAGTCAAATTATTCTAAAAAATACAATAGCTTCCGCTTATGAATTTGTTGAAATCAAAAAACGAGCCAGTCATTCCAGTGGTAAATTTTCATAAATAATCTTCTCTTGGTCTGCAAAAGGTCATTCATTCAATAGGGAAATATTTTTCTTTAGTCCTTAAAGGGTTAAATAAAGGAATATTAGCTTTATATGATATACAGAATATCAACACTTGTTAGTATTTAATATTAAAATTACCAACAGTGTTTAACCATCTCATTTCTGCTAGCCATCAGACAACAACTTCAATGAGCACAAAACCTTGATGTTCTGAATATTTTGAAATTAATTTGACTGAAAGTTGTTGGTGGCTTAGCAGAGAAATAACCACTGGAATATGTCGTCTGCAAGGCCTCAGCCGTCGGATGGTTAAAGGAGATGATCATGGAACTAACATATGCTCTTGAATGACAGCTTTATATAATAATCAACCTATAGGCACCAGTAAAAAACTTAAACAAATCAGAATAATTAGAAAAAAAGCTAAATACCATTTATGTCACTCTGCCGGGAACCGATTAGTGATGCATCTGGACCTATGTCCTCTGGTGTATGCAGAGCGAATAAATAATACCCGCTACAGCAAGTCATATAAGCTTAGTTAAATTCGCGTTACGCTACTTCCTGCTGGTAAAATACTGTCTAGTTTTAAAGCAATTTGACTGAAATCCGCTGTTTCCAAAGACGGGTCACACAAATTTCAAAATGTTCAGTGGGCATCATATTGCGACCTTGGAAGCCAGCAGTATATTTTGAAATCATTTTGACAGAAACTTGTTACTTCCACCAGAAAAAGTTACTTTCAAATATAACATTTTCAAAAGGATCAATAGTGAATTAGCAGTAGCGAGTTAATGGCTCTACATCGGCGGCTATCGAGAATACTATTCATACCGTGTACAAAACTATATTCAGGTGTGCTTTCATTATATTCAGGTACTACGTGGTATACCTGCACACACAGTTGACACATGGCGGAGTGCAAAGCACCAACGAAGTCACTAATTGGTTCCAAGCTAAGTGCTCCTAGATTTAGTAAATGCTTTTTCTCAAATAATCCCAATTCATTTCCATTTTTTACCGATTGTAGTTTATTTAATATTGTATGAAATTACCAATAAACATCATTTGTTATTTCCCTTTTCCCTTCCCTTAATAAATGTCATAATGAAAGCACTAAGTTTTATGAGCACATCTTCAATATGGATATAAAATAAAATAAAGATATTACACATGTTACAGAATGATGCTAAATCATTAAAAAAAAATCATCCACAAAATATACAAGCAATCTGACAGTGATATGTGCAATATTTCTGACAAAAAATATAAATTGATGAAACATGTAATGATATTGATGAATATATGGGTACATTATATTTTCAGTGACATATTTTACAACTGCCAAAAGATAATCAACCCCTTCATCGCCAATGTCTTGCTATCACAAATCTAATGCAACCAAACAGACTTCACAGCCAAAACTTTTGAACATAATTTGATTGAAAGATATGTATTTTCTAAGACACTCTATTTATCAAATATGTAAAATTGTATAAACATAATTAACCCATAAATGGTGACGACGGCCAAAACCGGCTTCTGAGGTCATCTTGAGAAATGTCCATTTGCATGCCAAGAGAAGACTATCTTCATCGATGACTGCACAAGTCATTCCAGTGGTACATCTTTAAAAGGTCTTCTCTTGGCCTACTATTTGCTGAGCTAATGTTTAGATCTTCTTGACTAAATGCACCTTTCCATTTTTAGCTATGCCCCGCCCATCACTAGCTAAGCTCCACCCACACCGCGCCGTGTTGGGATTGATCGATCCCCAAATGCCCTAGCTATCAATTGAAAACTGAGTCCTGAAAACTATACAGGGAAGCTGTTGAATATTTTGTAACTAATTTGACTGATGGCAGCAACAGCGCCCAGTCAAATTAGTTTCAAAATATTCAACAGAATATTTATTAAACAGTAAAAGCAAAGAATTTGTACAATAACTCATAGACCGTCTTCAAATATTCGTTCGTGACGTACTTATTGACGTCATCCATTATGATGTCATTGTACACATCACACAGTTCATTATGACATCATATGATGGGTGGGTACTCTGGAAATGTGAATTAAGGGGTCAGGTAACTTAGAGACTCAAACTAATATATGATGAGCTTTTAATTGAATGTCATATTGCACTGTTTATATTGTTAGAACAGAAGCACAGAAACAGCATAAATGCATACCTGTAGTCAAACTGTAACTGCTTGATTATCTGAGCGCATGATCAGTATAAATACCATCATAGAAACATACATACCACGAGATGATACTCATGTACTCACACACACACACACACGCACGCACACACACGCACGCACCCACATCACACTTGAATATTTGACATCATATTTAATAAGGAAGAATTAAATAAATAACTTATTAATTTACATTTAGGAAAAGGTATTTTTGTTCAATTATCTTAGTATTTATGATAGCATTAGTAGAATCTCATAATCTTGCTGGCAAGCCTTTGTAGAAAGAAATGTACGGCCTCGTGTAGAACTAATGTATGTCAATTTCCTAATGATTAACCTCTTTGTTCATCAGAACCAATGTTCAGAATATAATAGAGGATTCCAGTTTATCCATCAATCATATGACATCATAATAAACTACGTGATGTGTAGGATGATAATCAATTACGTCATGAATGACGTACCATAGATAAGTTTGTCACAAATGCTTAATTGATGAGGGACTAAGCATTGTTCTATGAATTGTATGTCTAATATTTAATAAACATGCTGTTGAATGTTTTGAAACTAATTTGACCGGGCTCCCAGTCAAATTAGTTTCAGAATATTCTATAGCGTACTTGTAGAGTTTTCTGGAAATTGATAGTCAGGGAGTTCAGGGATCGATCGATGCCAACACTGGTGAAGTGTGGGTAGAGCTTAGCTAGAGATGGGTGGGGCCTAGCTAAAACCGTCTTCCTCCATTAACCATATAGCCATCAGAGACCAGAATTAACAGATTCTTTAGGATGTAAGGAATACCTTGGTCGATATTTTTAAAACTGATTTGACTGGGAGCTGTAACAGTGTACAGGTACCGATATCAATAATCTTACAGAGTGCAGAACTTCCTACACTCTCCGGTCAGATCAGAATAATTACTACATGACCATGGATTGTGCAAATGGCATGTATGCAGGGGTTTCTCGATGAATGTCAATTAGCAGGCCAAGATTACATTATCTTTGAAAATTTGCTACTGGAATAACTGGCTCAATAATACAGTGGTAAACTTTTTTAAATAGTCTAATATCGGCTTGCAAATTGACATTCACTGAGCAAAGATTTTAATTTTCCTTTAAAGAGCTAACCCTTTAACACTCATATCAGCCAAAACGGCCTCTGCAATGGTGTTGAGAAATGTCCATTTGCAGACCAAGAGAAGTCTATTTTTGAAAAGTTATCGAGCCAGTCATTCCTGTGATAAATTTTCAAAAATAATCTCTTGGTCTGCAAATGAAGATTTTCTATGAGAAAAATAACATTTTCTTGACAATATTTAAGTGTTAAAGGGTCAAGGAGCAAAGTAGTGGCCCTGGAAAGCAACGCTAATGCAATATCCAAAAGCACATTCTCATGATGTATACAAAGGCACAGATAAAAAAGGTAAGTGATCTATGTACCATGATCTGTCAGTACAATACACCATATAAGACCAATATCAGGATAGAGGTGTGCAGATAATACGCCTCTCACATAATGATCAATCAGCCATCTTTAATATACACCATATAAGACAAATATAACGATAGAGGTGTGCCGATAATACGCCTCTCATGTAATGATCAATCAGCCATCTTTAATATAAAGATAGCGGTGCATCCATTTTGAACTTTGAGAAAAAATAAGGACTATGTTTCGATTTTTCATCCTATGACCTTTATATCATCTCATTTTATGTGAAAAAATATTGTTTAGTGTATGAATCGGGCGGTTCTCATGTCCTTTCATGATTAGTCTATCACCATATTTGAGGGGAGAGGGGGAATTACTATTATTACACTAATGACCACTCATTGCACACAAGATATTTTTCTCGCTCTTGTATCGAGACTCTCGTGAGACATGAGTGAATATGAGACGTGAAGTATCTCTATATGAGACTATCTGTAATTAGCGGCCGACTGTATGCTGGTGTCAGGACGCTTGACTCTGTAACTGCATTGCCCAATGACTGTCATGTTCATCATTATCTTCAGAATCCTGCAATGTATACATAATATTACCACCAACACTTCAGCCACGCCACATTTCATGACCCCTGTAATACCCACATCACATTTCATGACCCCTGTAATAGCCACATCACATTTCATGACCCCTGTAATACCCACGCCATATTTCATCACCCCTGTAAAACCCACGCCACATTTCATGACCCCTGTAATAGCCACACCACATTTCATGACCCCCTGTAATAGCCACGCCACATTTCATGACCCCTGTAATAGCCACATCACATTTCATGACCCCTGTAATACCCACGCCATATTTCATCACCCCTGTAAAACCCACGCCACATTTCATGACCCCTGTAATAGCCACGCCACATTTCATGACCCCTGTAATACCCACGCCACGTATCATGTCCCCTGTAATACCCACACCACATTTCATGACCCCTGTAATACCCACACCACATTTCATGACCCCTGTAATACCCACACCACATTTCATGACCCCTGTAATACCCACGCCATGTATCATGTCCCCTATAATACCCACACCACATTTCATGACCCCTGTAATACCCACACCACATTTCATGACCCCTGTAATACCCACATCACGTATCATGCTTTAATGATTCATGAGCCATGCCTGTATTATAACTTGAACAGTTGTTTAACCTGGATGCACCCCTGAGAAACTGGGATAGTGAAAAGTAAATTAACCTGAATGAGCCCCTAAGAAACAGGGATAGTGAACAGTAAATTAACCTGAATGAGTCCTGAATAAACATGGATAGTGAACAGTAAATTAACCTGAATGAGCTCCTAATAAACAGGGATAGTGAACAGTAAATTAACCTGAATGAGCTCCTAATAAACAGGGATAGTGAACAGTAAATTAAACTGAATGAGCCCCTAAGAAACATGGATAGTGAACAGTAAATTAATGTGAATGAGCCCCTAAGAAACAGGACAGTGAACAGTAAATTAAATAATACCAAAAGGCCTTTATCGCTCACCTGCAATTATTGGCCAATGGCACAACCGAACAAAACGAGATGACCACTGGAAAAATTTACCAATCAAGTTTCTGTAAAGAAGGTTTAGCCAAGTTTGACTAAAATTGGCCTAGTGGTTAATAAGTTGTCTTTTATGATTTTCTCAGAAATTTGCAGAAAATATCAGATGTCCACCAAAAAAGCTAAATTTTGTTTGATTTATGTTTTGACATATCTCCATGGAACAAACTCTAATGGCCTTTAGTCCTAATCATATCGCCCAAATTTTGTCCCGTCTCGTCAAGCGGTTCTGGACGTAATCTTCGCGAAAATGAGGTCATCCAAGATGGCTGCGAAACTTTTGGCCAATCAAGTTCCCTTGAACAAACTTGGTTCAGCTCTTACCCGAACTAATATTTCATGAGTTTGAAATCAATCCCCCCTGCTACAAGTGCTAGGCCTCAAAGTAGATCTAAGATCTCTGATCTTGGGTTGGGTGCAGGGGTGTAACACTTCATCTGGGTACCAAGCCAGGTATTTGGAGCGGGTGGCCAACCATACCACTAAACAACTCATCTTTCATGACAGTTAATATTATGAATATCTGTCATGGGGCTCGCCATGTGAGTTCCCGCCAGGCATGTGCAGCACCGGGGCCCCCCAGCCTCGAAGGGGTCCACCCAAGTTACTGGTGGTAAAGTTTGTAGACCTTGGAGAAAAAGGAAGAAGGTTGTCCAACCTAAAGTACAAGTAAGCAAACCGCTGACTATCATGCAATGGAATGCTGAAGGAGTTTCTAACAAGAAAATGGAGCGTAGCCAAATTCTCAAGGAGAAAGGCGTAGATGTCCCGTGTATCCAAGAAACTCATCTGAATGCCAACAGAAGATTCTGTATAAGAGGATTTCAGTGCTTCAGATCTGACAGGGATGGAAGCCATAAAGGATGAGTCATAACCCTGGTCCAGAATAACCTAAATGCCATTGAAGTTCAGAGAGACATGGACGGACCTGAAATTCTCACAATCAAGATAATTTCAGAGAAACATCCTATCACTGTTGTCAACTATTACTGCCCTAATAATCAACCATTGAATCTCAGACAAATCCCAGTTCACCCAGATTCAACTATCGTTGCTGGTGACAGTCAATCTCAGTTATGGGGCTATCATTCTACTGATAGGATGGGTGAGGACATTGAAAATTGGATGGATGAGCAGAAGCTGATTCTCTTGAATAAGGCAGATGACACCCCCCCCCCCCCCACACTAGAGTACCGAACATAACTCTTGAAGAGGATTGTGAAATTAAAACAGGAGAGGCTGCTGCTGAACAATTTGCTTGCATGTTTCAGAAAGTAAGCAATCTAGATGTGCCAGTGAGTTGTACAAAAGCTGCAATGAAGTCTGCAAAGTGGAACGGAGAGACACAAATACATGCCGCAGGAATGGATGAGCTTCTGACCATCAGTGAGTTTGAGAAAAGCTTGAAAGTTCTGAAAAACAGGAAGTCTCCTGGACCAGATGGAATAACCAATGAGATGTTGAGGAATCTGGATACTATTGGAAAGCACAAGCTTTTGGAGATTTTCAACCACAGTTGGTACACAGAAGTTCCCCAGTCTTGGAGAGAGGCCAACATGATCCCTGTACTGAAAAAAGGCAAGAATAAATCCAAAGCGGCAAGTTATCGACCTATCAGTATGACTAGTTGCACTGTCAAAGCCATGGAAAGAATCCTCAACCAGAGACTTCTTCGACATCTTGAAAGCAACAATCTCTTAGCGGATGAACAAAATGGCTTCAGAAAGTGTAGATCTACTGAGGATCAAACAACGTATCTGACACAGTCTATTGAGGTGTTCCAACAGAAAAAGCATACCATCACTGTGTGGGTTGATCTGCAGAAGGCATTTGATAAAGTATGGAAGCATGGACTCCTCCAAAAGCTCAGGACCAGTGATATTTCTGGAAAAATGTATAGCTGATTATGCCAGTATCTCCACAACTGAAAGGCATCAGTACAGCTGAATGGGACGAGCAGCAAGAAAGTCCTGCTACAACATGGTGTACCTCAGGGTGGTGTAGTCTCTCTCACCCTCTTCACAATATTCATCAATGACCTGGTGAAGAACCTTCCAATGGGAGTCAGAGCTGCATTGTATGCTGACGATCTTGTGATGTGGAGCAGCGAGGCGTATGTGTCAACAGCCAATTATCGCATGCAACTCGCAATTGATCACCTCAATTCTTGGGTTACAAGATGGTGTCCAGATCAACAAAGAGAAGACAGTCGCAACTCTATTCACACTATCCACTAAAAAGCAACACAAGACAAGTCTGAAATTTGGTGACTCAGTTCTGCACTTTGAGGATGAAGTAACTTATCTTGGTCTGATATTTGACAAAAGACTAACCTAGAAGGCGCAAATCAGAAACGCTGAAGGTATAGCCAAGCGAAGACTGGCAGTTATGCGGAAGCTCTCTGGAACAAAATGGGGAGCTAACATGAAATTTCTGAAACAGGTTTACTCTCGATCAGTTAGGCCAATCATCATCATCATCATCATGGATGACAGCTGCTACAAGCGCCCTTCAGACATTGGATAAGGTACAAAATCAGGCTCTTCGTATCATACCAGGGTCTATGAAGACCACTCCAATAGCAGCGATGGAAGAACTTACCAATATCCAGCCAGTCCAGTCCAGCAGACGAGAAATCAAGGCCGCGATTCAAATTAATGCCTCACCATCCCATGCATATGCTGACTCACCAAATGTCTAGAGGGAGGCTCAAAAGGAATAATTTCTTATTAACTTCAAAGAAAATTGAAAGAAACAGTCGGACATCTTCCCCAGATGTAGAAACATAACTGCTATCTCTGAGAGGGAACCGTGGAAAGCTTCTGAAATAGAAAACACAATTTCAATCTGGTCCTCGATTCCAGGGATTGAAAGCAAGGGAGATCAAGCAGAGGTGACAAACAAAGTTCTTACATTGAGTCATATTGCAGAAAAATACCCTGAGGAAGAGTGGATACATGTTTATACAGATGGATCAGCTATCCAGGCTGTCAAGAATGGAGGGGCAGGTGCTCAGATTCGGTTTCCATGTGGAGATATAACAGACTCATGCTTGCCAACACGGAGGCACTGTAGCAATTACACTGCAGAAATCCAAGCACTGATCTTAGCTAGCCAAATGCTGATACAACGAAAAACCAGAAATGAAAATATTTTCTTCCTGACAGACTCCCTCTCAGCGCCCCAGGTGCTGGAGAGTGGAAAGGAAAATACAGATTTAATTCATGAAAATCTTACGCAACTGGCTAAGGAGAACAATGTCAACTTACAGTGGATCCCCTCGCATTGTGGCATATTAAGAAATGACAAAGCTGATCAACTGGCTAAGGAAGGGTCAAATAAAGAACAATTCAACTGCGAGGTTGACTTTGAAGAACTGAAGCATATCATTAAAGCCACAAGAACCACCAGCAGGCAGCATAATGATGCAATACACAGCCTCAGTAGGGAGGATCAGACATGTATCTTCAGATTGAGGACTGGTCACAATCGTCTCAATGCACATCTTCACCATCTCAAGATTACAGATTCTGCACTATGTGAGTGTCAGCAGGCAGAAGAAACAGCAGAACATCTCTTGCAGCACTGCCAGCGATATGAATAGGCTGGGAGAAGCTTCTGGCCTAGAAGTATCTTTTGAAGAGAAGATCAGAGGAAACAGAGACAGTTTGATGACCACTTCAGCTTTCATGCACCAAATAAGGAAAACAGTCTAAGATTACTGTCATGAGAAAGATGAACGCAAGAAAAAGAAGAAATCAATCCCCAAACGGTTTCAGAAATTTTTAGACATTTATAAAACTCGGTCAAAATCCAAGATGGGCGCTGGGCAAATTTGCCGATTGGATTTGTTTTAACAAACATAGATCTCTATGCCCTAAGAATGCTTCCTGCGAAATATACTTGAAATCTGTCTTGTGGTTCTTGAGAAGACATTAAAAATTTTCCATTGCTTTAGTATGGGAGCTTTTGGCGCCAAACCGTTTATCTGACATTTTCAAAAATGACAAATTTAAAATCAGAATACCCCTAAATATATACCACACCAATTTCAACCCCAAAAAATCCAATATGGCCACCAAACACACTACATTTTGATTGGCCACTGACGGCCATGTTTTTTGATAGATCAGCGTCCCTTGAACAAACTTTAATGGCCCTTAGTCCCTAAGCATATCTCCCCAAATTTCATCTGATCTATTCAGCGGTTCTGGAGTTGTTTTTGCAAAAAGTAGGTCATCCAAGATGGCTGCCAAACCATTTGGCCAATGAAGTTCTCTTGAACAAACTTGGCTTATCTCATGTCCTAGATGATGGTTCATGAGTTTTGAATCAATTCCCAAAATGGTTTCGGAGAAGATTTAAAAATATATTTCTAAAAATCGGCCAAAATCCAAGATGGCCACTGGCCAAATTGGCCGATGAGCTTCATTTGAACAAACTTGAACTTCTATGCCCTAAGGATTGTTCCTGCCAAATATAGTTAAAATCGGCCCAGTGGTTCTTGAGAAGACATTTTAAATTTCCCATTGCTTTAGTATGGGAGCTATTGGCGGGAACCTGATCCAAGATGGGCGTCAAACCATTTATCCGACAGTTTCAAAAATGGCAAATTTGAGATCAGGATACCCAAAAACATATATACAACCAATTTCGGCCTCAAAATCCATCAAATAAAAAAATCAACTTTGGCCGCCAAACATGCTACATTTTGATTGGCCCACAGCGGCCATGTTTTTTTACGGATCAACTTCCCTTGAACAACGTTTAATGGCCCTTAGTCCCTAATCATATCTCTCAACTTTAGGCCTGATCCCTTCAGCGGTTCTGGAGAAGTTGTTTTCGTGAAAACTACGTCATTCAAGATGGCAGCCGAGCTATTTGGCCAATCAAGTTCCCTTGAACAAAGTTGGTTCATCTCTTGCCCTAGAGTTCTGAATTGATCCCTCAAGTAGTTTCGGAGAAGATTTTTAAAGAGGTATCTAAAAATCGGCCAAAATCCAAGATGGCCGCCGGCCAAACTAGTCAGTCAGTTTTGTTTTAAAAAACTTCAGACGTAACAATTATTTACATTTATATTTATATTCATTAACCTGAATGATCCTCCAAGAAACAGGGATAGTGAAACATAATTTACTGTTCACTATCCCTGCTGGCTAGGGGCTCATCCAGGGTAATCATACAGTCTATGGACATGACGGAGCTGCTGGCTAGGGGCTCATCCAGGGTAATCATATGGTCTATGGACATGATTGAGCTGCTGGCTAGGGGCTCATCCAGGGTAATCATACGGTCTATGGACATGATGGAGCTGCTGGCTAGGGGGCTCATCCAGGTTAATCATATGGTCTATGGACATGACGGAGCTGCTGGATAGGGGCTCATCCAGGGTAATCATACAGTCTATGGACTGATGGAGCTGCTGGCTAGGGGGCTCATCCAGGTTAATCATATGGTCTATGGACATGACGGAGCTGCTGGCTAGGGGCTCATCCAGGGTAATCATACAGTCTATGGACTGATGGAGCTGCTGGCTAGGGGCTCATCCAGGTTAATCATACAGTCTATGGACATGATGGAGCTGCTGGCTAGGGGCTCATCCAGGGTAATCATACAGTCTATGGACATGACGGACCTGCTGGCTAGGGGCTCATCCAGGGTAATCATAGTCTATGGACATGATGGAGCTGCTGGCTAGGGGCTCATCCAGGTTAATCATATGGTCTATGGACATGATGGAGCTGCTGGCTAGGGGCTCATCCAGGGTAATCATATGGTCTATGGACATGATGGAGCTGCTGGCTAGGGGCTCATCCAGGGTAATCATATGGTCTATGGACATGATGGAGCTGCAGATTAGGTGCTCTTCCAGGGTAATTTCAAGGCATGGTATAGCATTCACTCACACTATCCGCAATCTGTTGATAGCATCCACTTTGATGCCGCACCAGGTCTCCCCATAGTACATCGTGCTTGCATTTAGGACACGAGCCAGAGATTGGGATCACATGATCTGGATCATTACGCAGGTATGATCTGGCTAAACAGAGAACATGAGCCTGCATGTGACAGCCTGGATGGTAACACTTCATAATGCTGCTAGTGACATCAGTCTGAAAGAAGAATCAAGACGCACATGTGCCAATTGAAAATACAGCCAATTACTACTTCGGATAGTTAAACAAATGATCAGTTGGCCTACAGCCCGGTTTTGTTTGAGAATTCCCCAGTCAGTACAGACAATAGAATCAAACAAGAGGCCCAAGGGCATGTGATGATCACTTGGACCATTAGAATTTCAAAATCCAAGATGGCCACCAGAAAAACCGACCAATCAAAATTCTGAATAGTATTTGTGAAGATTATTATTATGGGGTACCTTAATTGAGAATGAGTAGAAATTGTAAAGAACTTCTGGAAAATTGTCAAAAAATCTAAGATTTTCACCCAAACTAGAGCCTACAACCATATGATCCTTCTAAACAAATTTGGTTGAAAATGGTCAAACCTTTAAGGATAAAATAAGTTTTTCATAAAATCTAAGATTTTTGCACAAAAATCTGACAAATCAAAATTTACAATGGAAGTATCCTTTCAGCCCAATTTAGTTGAAATCGTTCAAGTTCGTAAGAAGATTTTCACCCAAAAATTGGCCAGATCAAAATTCTGAATGGATCTTCTAGAGCCTATCACGATAGGATCCTTTCAGCTCAATTTGTTTGAAATCAGTCAAAATGGTAAGAAAAAGCAATTTGACAATTTCCATTAGGTTTTTCTATGATTTTACCCAAAAATTGACGAATCACAATTCTGAATGGAAGTTCTAAACCCTACCGTGATATGACCATTCTATCCACATCTGATTAAAACGCTCAAGCTGTTAAGGAGAAGAGATTTGACAAAAAATTGATGAATCAAAATTCTGCATGGACGTTCCACAGCCTATCACGATAGGATCCTTTCAGCCCAATTTCTTTGAAATCTGGTAGTTATGGTAAAATTAGTTTCAAAATATCCAACAGAAAGTTTATTAAATAGTAAATCCATAAAAGACATACAATTTGTACACTTGAGGGACTATCACAGCTTCATAATGGAATTTTCCCTGTCAATTATGATTGTGACGTCAGCCTACATGTAGCGTAATAGATTATGACATCATACACTTGACTGACAGATTGGATTCATCCATTGTTGATGATGAAAGCATTGTGCTTACCTGTGTAGATTTATAACAAACAGCACACCTGACACGGAATGCTAATGTCTCAGGTAAACCATCATCATTAGCCCTTGTTCCTTCATCATCGTCACCATCTCCGACAACTCGTTGTATGTGTACCTCTACTGATTGACTGCTCTGTGTTTGACCTTTACCTCGCTGAGTTCCACCTCCTACTTTCACTGTTCGCACAGGACCAAAAGCTATCGCCATATGAACAGGGGGAGCTAAGTGAGGTGCAAAGTCCAGTTTATATTCCTGACGTAGCCAACGAATGGTGAGTGCAAATCGGTTCCATGGACTGGTTCTAAGCATCTCAGAGAAGACACGGAAGCGATACTCATACACTTTCTCTTTAGATGCCTTTGTCTTAAGATGCCTTAGACGGCGAGATTTCTCCGGGTGTTGCCAGGCCCACTCAAACTGAACAAGAAATTAAAAACAAAATCCTAAATAAATACATATTTAACATTTTATAAATTATATAAAATAAACAGATCTGCGATTTATGTAGACTGAAATCAGTCTCCCTCCTTATCCCAACCGTATCTGAATATCTCCTCATCACACCCATATACCTGACCATCATCCCAACTGTACCTGACCATCATCCCAACCTTACTTGAGCATCATACCAACATTACATCAGCTCCATCCCAACCATACCTCAGCTTCATCCCACCTTACTTGAGCCTCAAACAACCATTCACTGTGGCGCATCACAACCCAAGTCTGCCTGTTAAGGACATTGTCAGGCACAAAACAATCAAATGTCAGACAGACTTGATGGTTCCTGATGTCTAACCAAAGAGTCTGCATAAATGTGTTGACCAATCCATAAAATATTGAGTTAGCAAATGTGTATAATAATCACTGAAACTGAAGTAGCTGCTTTCCGACATGTTTCTAACAGGTTCAAGTAAAAATACTGTGAAGTACATATAGACTAATCATGACAGGCAGTACATTTTTTGATGTCAGGTACTAAGTAGTTGGTGCCTGATAAAGTGTCAGACACTGTAAAAAAGTTATTTCAAGGCCTGCAACCTTAACTGAGCCTCATAACAACCTTTCAGAACTCATCCCAACCTTATCAGAGCCTCATCCCAACGTTACCTGAACCTCTCCTCATCCCAATGTTACCTGAGCCTATCCTGATCCAGACCATATCCTAAAAAACCGTAACAGTCTCTCCTGATCCCAGCCTTAACTGAACCTCTCATCATCCTAACTGTACTTGAGCATTTCTTTTTTACCCTCTAAGCATACAGTACCTATACATAGCTATTTAATCCTGTTATTTTTAGTGCTGTAATTCACATACTCACCCGTAGGCCAGATATTTCATTAGGAAAGCCATGCACTATCAGGACCATAGCCCTAGTGAGGAAAGCAACAGACAAATTCCAAAATGAAAATGAAATTATTCATTAACATAGTGAATGGTCAAAATATATAATTCTATTTATAGATGAAGGCTAAATATAGAAAGCTTATCAAATGGAATATAGTTACCAGTGACCATTGGCCAAAATCACCCTGTCATCCCCTCTCATAACAAGGAGGCATGGTTTCCGAGTTTGGTTGCAGTATGATTAACCCAACGAGATATGAAACTCTTAAGCTAAGCTAGACACAAAACGTTATTGTTGAAAAACTATAAACAGTTAAGTTGAGCTAAACACAGTCTTAATGTTGACAAAGAACAAAGATTTACCACGCTCCTGGGAACCTTGACCTTTGACATTTTGACTTCAATTCCGTAGTGTCATGTTATAAATAAGCATGTGTCCATGTTTGGGACCAGTATAATTAATCAAAAATGACATATGAACTGCTAAGTTTGGGTCCAGTATAATTAACCAAACATGAGATATGAACTGCTAAGTTTGGGTCCAGTATGATTAAACAAACATGAGATATGAACTGCTAAGTTTGGGTCTAGTATGATTAAACAAACATGAGATTTGAACTGCTAAGATTGGGTCCAGTATGATTAAACAAACATGAGATATGAACTGCCAAGTTAAGCTAAACACAGATGTTAAAGTTATCCTGAAATACTAAGCTTAGAAAACATGTAGAAAGATTCAGTGACTATCGTCTTCTGACATGTCTGAGCCGCCGTTTTATTTTGATATATATGTAGCCACGATTATTTTATTTGGGATTGTATTGTTTTGGCTGTTGTGCAATGCCCAGTATATACGGCATTGTACTTTTGGCTTTCGCGGTGAGTGAAGCTACCTCAATAGCGTATAGTACGAGTACAGTAGTTTGATTTTCTTTACATTGTGCAGCGAAAAAGTAAAAAAATGGAAGTGTCACAAGCACTCAAATACATGACATAGCTCTGCTGTGTGGCTGTACTTGCACTCACATACATGACATAGTTCTGCTGTATGTGGCTGTACTTGCACTCACATACATGACATAGCTCTGCTGTATGTGGCTGTACTTGCACTCACATACATGACATAGCTCTGCTGTATGAGGCTATACTTGCACTCACATACATGACATAGCTCTGCTGTATGATGCTATACTTGCACTCACATACATGGCATAGCTCTGCTGTATGAGGCTATACTTGCACTCACATACATGACATAGCTCTGCTGTATGAGGCTGTACTTGCACTCACATACATGACATAGCTCTGCTGTATGCGGCTGTACTTGCACCCACATACATGACACAGCTCTGCTGTATGTGGCTGTACTTGCACTCACATACATGACATAGCTCTGCTGTATGTGGCTGTACTTGCACCCACATACATGACATAGCTCTGCTCTATGCGGCTGTACTTGCACTCACATACATGACATAGTTCTGCTGTATGTGGCTGTACTTGCACCCACATACATGACACAGCTCTGCTGTATGTGGCTGTACTTGCACTTACATACATGACATAGCTCTGCTGTATGTGGCTGTACTTGCACTCACATACATGACATAGCTCTGCTGTATGCGGCTGTACTTGCACTCACATACATGACATAGCTCTGCTGTATGTGGCTGTACTTGCACTCACATACATGACATAGCTCTGCTGTATGTGGCTGTACTTGCACTCACATACATGACATAGCTCTGATGTATGTGGCTGTACTTGCACTCACATACATGACATAGCTCTGCTGTATGTGGCTGTACTTGCACTCACATACATGACATAGCTCTGCTGTATGAGGCTATACTTGCACTCACATACATGACATAGCTCTGCTGTATGATGCTATACTTGCACTCACATACATGACATAGCTCTGCTGTATGAGGCTATACTTGCACTCACATACATGACATAGCTCTGCTGTATGAGGCTGTACTTGCACTCACATACATGACATAGCTCTGCTGTATGCGGCTGTACTTGCACCCACATGCATGACACAGCTCTGCTGTATGTGGCTGTACTTGCACTCACATACATGACATAGCTCTGCTGTATGAGGATGTACTTGCACTCACATACATGACATAGTTCTGCTGTATGTGGCTGTACTTGCACCCACATACATGACATAGCTCTGCTGTATGTGGCTGTACATGCACTCACATACATGACATAGCTCTGCTGTATGAGGCTGTACTTGCACTCACATACATGACATAGCTCAGCTGTACGTGGCTGTACTTGCACTCACATACATGACATAGCTCTGCTGTATGTGGCTGTACTTGCACCCACATACATGACATAGCTCTGCTGTATGTGGCTGTACTTGCACTTACATACATGACATAGCTCTGCTGTATTTGGCTGTACTTGCACTCACATACATGATATAGCTCTGCTGTATGAGGCTGTACCTGCACTCACATACATAACATAGCTCTGCTGTATGTGGCTGTACTTGCACTCACATACATGACATAGCTCTGCTGTATGAGGCTGTACTTGCACTCACATACATGACATAGCTCTGCTCTATGTGGCTGTACTTGATCTCTTGCTACTTTACAGAGCCGAGCAAACTGGAATAAGAGGTATTCAGTTCACCAATCAGAATTACTTTATTTCTTATCGAGCTAATTCACTGGCGAAAGTTGACTGCCCCAAGCTTATTGTTTATATTTATGAAGGTTCGTGAACTTAGCGCAAACATCAAACGCACGGTGCTCGATACGGGAGCAGAGCAGGAGGGTGAGGCCTGTGCAATAGGACAATGGCATGCTCTGGGCCGTGTACTTATGTGTGAGTGCTGTTTGTTTTGACATACGATCAAAAACATAGGTACAAGTTACCTTAAATAGGATTTAATCCAGGTTCTGCCTAATTAAGCATTGTTCCTGAAAAAAATGACTGGATGGCTGACTTGGAACAGAAAAGTAGAATAAGGGGCGATAATCCTATCTCAATACAGATCTAGAAGGGAATTCTTACCTCCCTTGACATAAAACCTAGTGAAACAAGGGAAAGTCAGCTGGAGGCTGACATACCCCCGTGGCCCAACCAGAAAATTTCAACATCCCACTGGTGCATGTTTGAGTGATGTACGATCATCCTGTCAAGTTTCAAACAATTCTCTCTCAAACTGCAGCGACAAGATTTTCGGGATTATGCGTACATACCTACGGACGGACGGGACGGACAGATGAAAAAATATTTAACATTTAACTTCCTTAATTGTGTCACCATGGCCTTGACCTTCATTCTTTTGACCCAAAAATCGATAAGCCTCATTAGACCACCCCGCCCCCCCCCCAAACCCAACCCCTGATTTCTGAATGTGGATCCAGGAGAGCTAGAGTTATCACAATGGATGCTCTGTGTTGTGCTTGTATTCATATATGTGGATATGCATGCATGCTCTGGTGTGTGTGCGTGTGTGCCTGCGTGCGTGCGCATGCTGTTGCACACACACACACACACACACACACACACACTATTCTTTGTGTTGACATACCATGGCCCTTTACCGCTTGTTTTTGCGGCTCCACCAGCATGTCTACCACGGTTATGCTGTGTGATGCGTCGGTTCGGATTTACAGTGTAACCAATATATATGCGACCTTTAACCTTGGCATTGGGGTTTTCATTATAGAGAAGGTAAACTCCATGGAAGTTCTCCACATCATGAACCATGGCTTCTAATGTGATGAGAGTCAATCATGGCTTCTGTGATACAAGTCAACTTCTGTGATACAAGTCAATCATGGCTTCTGTGATACAAGTCAGTCATGGCTTCTGTGATACAAGTCAATCCTGGCTTCTGTGATACAAGTCAATCCTGGCTTCTGTGAAACAAGTCAATTATGGCTTCTGTGATACGAGTCAATCCTGGCTTCTGTGATACGAGCCAATCCTGGCTTCTGTGATTCAAGTCAATCCTGGCTTCTGTGATACAAGTTAATCATGGCTCAGGTAATCCAATTCAGCCATGGCTTATGCGATTCAGGTCAGTCATGAAAATACAGAACTGCAAAACAACATACAAGAAATTTCATAAATGCAACAGCACCTACAACAAGACATAAAGGTTTTAATTACATCTGACAAATTTAAAATCTTGTTATCACCATTAACACAACTTTTAATCAACTATAGATCTATTATAGAAGATATATCTAGAGAAGTTGAGTGGAACCACCTTTTGTGGAAGGTCCTCTGATTAATTACTATAAAAAATAAAGGTACGAGTCACCTTCAGGATTTAATATCCATCACTGATTGTGACTGGTTTTGGACCGAATCTTCTGAACAGGCAAAACCGAGAGTATTGGTCCCAAGTAATCCTATAGTGTCCTCACCTGTGGATTAGATTGCCATCTCTGAGTTTTCCTGTGATGGCAGTAGTCGGAATATACATCCATCCAATGCTAAAGACTGTGAGCAATTACCTGGGTAAAGGAAACCAAGTCTGGAGATCTACCCAGATCATAGGTTTGTTCTGTGGTCAGGAGGGAGTTTCAATCGAGAATTATGCAAGACAGGTATCAGAGGAATCAGACGGCCGAGCATGTAGCCCATGTAGCCAGGCACAAGTACTCTGACCCAACAGGTAACCTGGTGATGTACCATTTGACAAGCCTAAAGAAAGGATGGAGATGTGATGATAAGGGTGAATATGGTTCTTGATTATTAAAGGAAAGGACCAGAGAACTAATAAATGCTCTTGAATGATAGATTTGTATAATAATCAGCCTATAGCCACCAGCAAAGACAGCAATAAATCGGAATAATTTGAAAAAAGTAAATAAATACTATTTGTGTCACTCTGGCGGGAACCAATTACTGATGCTGCTGGTCCTATGCGCTCTGGTGTATGATTAGCAACTAAATAATAAATAAAACCTGCTACAGCCGGTCATATAATCTCAGTTATATTCGGGTTAAACTGATTAGCCACTACCTCCTGAAGGTAAAATACTGTCTAATCGCAAAACAATTTGACTGAAAGCCATTGTTTCGAGAGACAGGATCCACATTCAATTACACGAATTTCAAAATATTCATTAGGCACCATGTTGTGACCTTGGAAACCAGCAGTATATATTTTAATCATTTTGACCAAAACTCATTGCTTCCAACAGAAACCGTGACTTTCAAATACAATGTTTTCAAAAGGATCAATAGTTAATTAACAGTAGCGAGTTAATCGCTCTACATCGGTGCCTATAGAGAATACTATTCATACCTCTTGCGAAAATATATTCACGTTTGCTTTTGTTATATTTGAGTAAGCAGGAGAACCGGATCACACAGTTGACAAACAGAGTGAAGCACCAGCTACATCACTAATTAGTTCCAAGCTAAGCGTGCCTAGATTTAGTAAATGCTTTTTCTCAAACAATCCTGATTCATTTCCATTTTTTACCAGTGATAGATTATTTAATATTGTATGAAATTACCAATAAACATCAATTGTTATTTCCCTTTTTCATTCCTTTAAAAGCATCATTTGGAACTTCACCTTGGAAGTTGGTCCTCATACGACATACTTCCATAATGATTTCCATGAGGATGAGTCAGAAGTTCCATGAGCAGCAACACTAAGGACATTCACATCCTATTTTACGAGATATTAAATTATCCAGAATGTTTAGCTAACCGGATGGAACATTGTTGATGTCCCAGGCATATGTAGAAAGTAGGAGAGCAGACATTGCTTGAGTATAACCCGACTCTGCAAAGGGATAGTCTTCAGTAACAAGGACCACATCTAGCTCCAGCTTGAATTAGGATGGAGAGATAATGCAAGGTTAGTAAAGAAAACAGGAACCTTAGCCATGTTAGTGGGTAGTATTAGTCTGATCAATCATCTCCTGGATGTGTCCATTACCTTCCAGATCCTTCACTGGAGCTCTAAGCTCCGAATATTCAGGCCACATTAGTAAGGTTAACACATCCTGGACATGGGCTGGTGAACTGACTGCGGAGGCGGCATATCTACAGCTGACTCACCAGTCATGACTTACTAGAATAGAGCAGGGGATTTTTGTTCCCGCATCCACGGATCTGACATATGGCATGAAACAAATGTTTGATTCATCTAACATGGTTGAGACACACCACGTCCGGGTACCTTACAAAAGTTAGTGTTACCCATACTACAATCTGGAGAACTGCCGAGGCAATGGGGTAACCTTGGTGTGCTTTATTAGTATATCATTTAATTTTTGCAGAAAGTTCTCTAATCAGAGGTCCAATCAAGAAATACGATGGGATATAGGAATGTTCCTGTATGCGCGTACGTACTACATACATATGTGTGTATGTACATGAATAATTGATTTCCATGCAAAAGCGGATCTGACCCAAATTTGGAATATATCTTAATAGTCATAAAATGGATGCCAAGTTCATGGTTTGTTAGTTTTCATCCGTATTTGCCAAAGTTAACTCCATTGAAAATTGTCTTTGATCGGCAATAACTTAAGTTAGACCTAACGGATTGGAACCACATTCAGATTATAACGTAATAATATAAATGCAGAGGTCAAGTTTACGTTCCATTAGTTTTCTCCAATATTTGCAAAAGTTATCGCCCTTGAAATATATGATCTTCACTTATTCCGAACAATAACTTGTGGTAGAGCAAGCGGATTCAAACCGAATTCGGATTATAGATTAATGCTACCAAGTCAGAGGTCAAGTTTATGTTTCATTAGTTTCTGGCAATATTTGCAGGAGTTATCCCCACCCCTTGATAAACAAGAGGCGCATGGGGCCTGTATCACTCAACTGGAATTATTGGCCACTGGCCCAACTGAAGAAAACCAGATGACCACTTTCTGTGACTGTTTAGCCAAGTTTTCTTAAAATTGGCCCACTGGTTAATAAGTAGTCTTTTATATGATTTTGTAAGAAAATCCAAGATGGACACCAAACATGCTAAATTTAGATTGATCCATGCAGGCCATGTTTCTTTACGCATGAACTTCCCATGGAAAACTGTAATGACCCTTAGACCATAATCATATCTCTCAAATTTCAGCCTGATCTGTTTAGCGATACTGGAGAACAAGTTACTTTCAGGAAAACTAGGTCATCATAGGTTGCCCCAGTGCCCTTGATGATGTTTCATGAGTTTTGATTTGATCACCCAAGCGGTTTCGGAGGAGATTTTTAAAGATGTTCCTAAAAACCGGCCAAAATCCAAGATGGCTGCCGGCCAAATTGGCCGATCGGATTCCTTTGAACACGCCAAGTATAATTGAAATCAGGCCAGAGGTCCTAGGGAAGACATTTTAAATTTCCCATTGCATTAATATGGGGGTTTTTGGCGGGAAAATGATACAAGATGGCCACCAAACCATTTATCTTAGTTCCGAAAGTGGCAAATTTTAAATCACCATACACAAAAACCTATATAAAACCAATTTCAGTTTCAAAATCCATCAAATAAAAAAATCCAGTGGCCGCCAAATGCTACATTTTGATTGGTACATGGTGGCCATCTTTTTTATATATCAACTTCCCTTGAACAAACATTAATGGCCCTTGATCATACTTGGTTGAGCTCTTGCCATAGATGATATTTCATGAGTTTTGAGTCGATCCCCCAAGCAGGTTCGGAGAAGAATTTTAAAGACATTTAAAAAAATTGGACAAAATCCAACATGGCCGCAGGCCAAATTTCCCGATTGGATTCGTTTAAACAAACTTGAATCAGCCTAAGGATGCATCCTGCCAAATATAATTTAAATTGGCCTAGTGGTTTTTGAGAAGTCGTTTAAAGGAAAAATTGACAGATTAACGATGGCCACACGACGGACGGTCGCCATGCTTACCTGACCTTTGAGGCCAGGTGAGCTAATAAAAATGTTATTATGGCCGTTAATAATTCATGCTAGACTAGACAGAATATAGCTTAATACTACCGAGACAGATGTTAAGTTCGTGTTCCATTAGATTTTGCCAATACTTGGTAGAGTTATCACACTTTGAAAAATACACACTTTGTTGATTTTGTAATTTTTTGGACAATAACTCACGCTGGACTAAATGGATCTGTACCCAATTCAGAACGTGGTAATTTTTGGACAATAACTCACGCTGGACTAAATGGATCTGTACCCAATTCAGAACGCTGTCATTTTTGGACAATAACTCGTGCTGGACTAAATTGATCTGAACCCAAATCAAAATTTAGATTAATACTAGTAAGACAGTGGCCAAGTTCATGTTTCGTTAGCTTCCATCAATATTTGCGATGTTATTGCCCTTGAAAAATACAAACTCTGTTCAAACTCTGTTGATTTGATGTCATTCCATTGCGCCAAACACTGTAATGTAAGCACATATATCAGTTATAGGGAGCAGGCAAGTGAATTGCCTAACATTCCTTACATCTCCTTTTTAAGAACCGGGTAAATGAGGGAATATGTACTGCTTGCAATCCCTTGTTACTCACATGTTGCCGGGAATTATGAATTAGCGCATAATGACAAATGAAGAGATACTTGGTAAAGGGTATTCTCAAGAAACTAAATAGATACGTAGGGACAGAGATAATTCTGTAAAAGAAGATCATAACAATGCAGACTCTGCGCCAGAACTGGGAGATGCTGGAGAGATGTCTGCTTATGCCAGTGACCACGTACAAGTATCTGTAGATCTATGCAGCTGTTGTGTGGGAGAGTCTGTCCTGATGTCCATACAACAAATTAAAGCCATAGTGTGACATTATCCAGTCGAGAGCAGACCCCACCAGTGATTTAGCCAACTATCATTGAATAAGTCCTGAATTTGGATAAGAGATTATCCTGTAATGCAAGAGGTGAAATAATCAGCCTAACAGCCCAAACATTTAGATGCTTTTTGGGACTTTTCAGATCATGGCCAAATTTGCGGACTATTACTCTTTCTTGTGTCTAAATTGGAGCCAAATCAGACACGTTATTTTCAAGATTTTCTTACTGACATGATTGAAATTGACAGGAATATCCTGGTATATAACATTTAGACCAGACTGTTGGTTTGTTTGTTCAGTTGTGTTCCTTATCCAGATTAAGACACTTATATCAGCCCAAAACTGCCTCTGTAGTAGTCTTGAGAAATGTCTATTTGCAGAGCACGAAGACTGTTTTTTAATAATCACCACTGGAATGACTGGCTCAATAAACGGGCGAGTCATTCCAGTGGTAAATTTTCAAAAATAGTCTTCTCTTGGTCTGCAAATGGGGATTTTCTGAGAAAATGTAAATTTTCCAGAACAAATTCGAGTGTTAAAACGGTTAGACTCTCGAGCCATGATGATAAAAATATGCGATCTGGATTCATTCATTAATGCTTCATATAGTATATAATTCTCTGCTTACTCAATGTCCATCTGCAGACCAAGAAAAGACTATTTTTGAAAACTTTCCACTGGAATAATTAGCTCTGTTATTGAGCCCGAAATTCCAGTGGTAAGTTCTCAATAAGAGAATTATTTTAGCCTGCAAATGGTAATTTCTCAAGACTGTAACAAAGCCTGGGTCTGGATCACGAAAATGTTAAGAACAACTTACATGTTCCACCACCCTCCCACAACCACCACACAAATCTGTTATCTTAACACTTATTAAGACTATGGATTTAATCATTGACTGAACAGTTAAAGTGGGCTGACATATCAATCAGTATCCCTGATAAACATACACTCAATATACCTAGAGATATTCAAGGTTGAAACTGTACTATTTTATGACCCTATGACTGGTACAGATGTTAAAGGCGAAACATCCTAGAAAACACCATGCTGTTCACATTTAGACTTGCTAATGTCACATGCATCAACTTACCCTAGGATAATGGCCAGGGAACCAGTTAACCACTTAACATGCAAATCCGGTCCAGAAAATACAACATATCTCTGTATTGAATGTAAATCTGTAGGTAAAGAGATGAACATTGATTGTCTTGATTATTGAGCCAAGCATTCCGTAGTAAAATTCTAAAAATAGCCTTATCTTGCCTTACAAATGGCCAAGTCCCAACTCTCAAGACCAGAGGCCAGTTTTGAACGAATTGACCACTAAAGGGTTAAATACAAATAAAGTTTCAGCGATTTCGTAGTCTCATATAGCTGCTTTCATATAGCCGCTCTCATATAGCCGCTCTCATATAGCTTCTCTCATATAGCTTCTCTCATATAGCCGCTCTCATATAGCCGCTCTCATGTAGCTTCTCTCATAAAGCTGCTCTCATATAGCCGCTCTCATATATCTTCTCTCATATAGCGCTCTCATATAGCTGCTCTCATATAGCTTCTCTCATATAGCCGCTCTCATAAAGCTGCTCTCATATAGCCGCTCTCATATAGCTTCTCTCATATAGCGCTCTCATATAGCTGCTCTCATATAGCTTCTCTCATATAGCCGCTCTCATATAGCCGCTCTCATAAAGCTGCTCTCATATAGCCGCTCTCATATAGCTTCTCTCATATAGCGCTCTCATATAGCTGCTCTCATATAGCTTCTCTCATATAGCGCTCTCATATAGCCGCTCTCATATAGCCGCTCTCATATAGCCGCTCTCATATAGCTTCTCTCATATAGCGCTCTCATATAGCTGCTCTCATATAGCTTCTCTCATATAGCGCTCTCATATAGCCGCTCTCATATAGCCGCTCTCATATAGCCGCTCTCATATAGCCGCTCTCATATAGCTTCTCTCATATAGCCGCTCTCATATAACCGCTCTCATATAGCTTCTCTTATATAGGCGCTCTCATATAGCCGCTCTCATATAGCTTCTCTCATATAGCCGTTCTCATATAGCTTCTCTCATATAGTTCTCTCATATAGCCGCTCTCACATAGCCGCTCTCATTTAGCCGCTCTCATATAGCCGCTCTCATATAGCCGCTCTCATATAGTTGTTCTCATATAGCTTCTCTCAAATAGTTCTCTCATATAGCCGCTCTCATATAGCCGCTCTCATATAGCCGCTCTCATATAGTTTCTCTCATATAGCCGCTCTCATATAGCCGCTCTCATAGTTCTCTCATATAGCTGCTCATATAGCCGCTTTCATATAGCCGCACTCATATAGCCGCTTTCATATAGCCACTTTCATATAGCCGCTCTCATATAGCCGCTCTCATATAGCTTCTCTCATATAGCTTCTCTCATATAGCTTCTCTCATATAGCTCCTTTCATATAGCTGCTCTCATATAACTCCTCTCATATAGCTTCTCTCATATAGCCGCTCTCATATAGCCGCTCTCATATAGCCGCTCTCATATAGCTTCTCTCATATAGCCGCTTTCATATAGCCGCTCTCATATAGCTTCTCATATAGCCGCCTCTCTCATATAGCCGCTCTCATATAGCCGCTCTCATATAGCTTCTCTCATATAGCTGCTCTCATATAGCCGCTCTCATATAGCCGCTTTCATATAGCTTCTCTCATATAGCTGCTCTCATATAGCCGCTTTCATATAGCCGCTCTCATAGCTTCTCTCATAAAGCCGCTCTCATATAGCCGCTCTCATATAGCCGCTCTCATATAGCCGCTCTCATATAGCCGCTTTCATATAGCCGCTCTCATATAGCTTCTCATATAGCCGCTCTCATATAGCCGCTCTCATATAGCTGCTCTCATCTAGCTGCTCTCATATAGCTGCTCTCATATAGCTGCTCTCATATAGCCGCTCTCATATAGCCAGCCACTCTTGACCTTCAAGCATTTGTCTGCCCTTGACCGTTGGCCAAAAATCTAGAGAGGTATTCACAGGGGAAAGCCTGAGAGACAAACAGACAGATAGACCCACTGTCCGACTGGCAAGCATGCAAGTAGACAGACAGACAGATGGATGGATGGATGGACAGATAGACAGGCAGACAGACAGACAGACACTGTGAGATAAAAAATTCAATGGCATTTCTTTACTACAAATACATACAGAATAGGCATTGTATCACTCTGGTTTGTCTGGGAATGAAATTGACACTAGCTTGCTAGTGCGAAGCAAGGGGAATATGACAATAGATACGTTAATAATAAGTGGCTGTGGTGTTTGTGTTTTGGGTTTAACTTGGTAATGATCAGACAAGCGATTCACATTACGTTATTTTTACATGATAATAGAGTTTGGCAAACAGAATGATATATCTGGTTTAGAATAATCAGTATCTAGCAGTCTGTGCATATACTACAAATGCTTAAATAATCATGAAATATGCCAGTATTGCATACAATCGCAATACTGACATATGTCTGTTGATAAAGATCATTCCATTGTACACATCATAGGTCAAAGGTCACTCGAACAAGAGAGATTTCTGATTAAGCCATTTCTTGCAAGACAAATGATACTTTATCGCTACAAAGTTGAAGAATGACTACCAGTAGGTGTATTTATTTCCTCTGATATTTAATAATAGTTTGGCGCTGAGCATACTTGGGGGTCTGGGTAGCCCTTTAAGTTCCCCACACCACAGGTCTGTACGGTGAGGGGAGGTGGGGGACCCCTAAAATTTTTACAATTTTGAAAAAATAGCTGTGTATTGAATTTGCCTATATTTGATATAAATATGAATCAGATATGTCTATGCTGATATCATCTATTTTGTTGATTTTTATGCCTAGATTGCGGGGAAAATGCATCATTTTACTTGGAAACATAAAAAAATCTTAACCTGGGGCAAAATTCCCCCAAGACGCCCATCACGAACACCCCTTTCATAAGGCCCCACCCCCCCCCCCCAGTACACAGCCCTGCGCCACACCCATCTATATTATCAGCCTAACAGCATAATACGGTGAATATAAAGCTTGTCAATCAATTTAAATGAAGTTTAATAATTCAATATTTGACATTGATAAACTTTTAAACTTAATCACAATGTAATCTATGGACAGTTTATAGATAACAGATAGAAGCAAAACTCCTTCCAAGTATGAAAATCTGAACACATGCCCATATTCTCACGCATGACTTTTTTCATTCATTTTACTAAATTACTGCTCATTATTTTGAAAAATAATTGACTGAATGTTGTTGCTATAGGTAACGGCAACATTCAGTCAAATTATTTAAACAAGGATTCATTCTTAGCGTGCTTGAATCATGGGTAATGCTGGATGGATTTGTTATTATATAGAACGGTATGTGGATGGAGGGAGGGGGGGTGCTGCAGGGGGAGAGGGGGAGTAGGATGTTCATGAATCATATCTAGTTGAATTATACAGCTGAGTGCTGTGTGATTATAAATATAGACATATGTCTACCCGCCACATGAACCATAATACACTGACTGAGTAGATACCGGCAGATACAGGACAGCTCAAATATAAGCTAGCATGTTTCCAAAACTAAATAAAATGTACTGTTGCATATTTTGGAAGTAATTGGATTGAAAGATAAGCCTGTCTTCCAATCTGATTATGTAAATATTCAATAAAACATTTCTTACATTGTGTTCAAAATTGTACTAACCTAACATGTTTGTATTTTTTGGAAACGTGTTAAGTTATCTCAGAGGTGTACTGTAGACTGCAGCAACATATATAATAACTATTACTACACAATCTCATTCACTTCCATTTGTCTGAAGTCTGTCTCAGTTACAAGCAGTCCTCGCAGAGTCAGTACTTAAGGAAGTGAAATTGCCTGAGAACATTACACATCACTTTTACTTCTCCTCCTTAACTAAAAGGTTTCATGATGGCAGGTGAAGACTTGGGCTTATCAGGAAAATGGAGGCTTGAATCTTCAAGCAAATTTGAAGAGTATATGTCAGCAGTAGGTAAGGAACTCAGTAATTACGCAATGCATAATTGTATAGCTTAATTGTCTGATTGATGAGTTTTTGCAGACTACATATTTCAGGGGTTATATCTCAGGACATGATAAATATTTTGAAAACAATCTGACTGAAAGTTGTTGGTGGCTAAGCCACCAACAACTTTCAGTCAAATTGTTTTCAAAATATTAAGAAAATTCAGTGTTATTGCCCATTGAAACTATTGTCTGGTGGCTTGCAGCAGCTCTGTTTAGTTTAATATGCATGCACAATACATTCTAATGCAGACAGACCTTTAACATAATCATCTTTATCATCGATCATCATCACTAACACCAACATCATCACTACCACAAACATCAGCCCCATCATCACCGCCACCATCAACAATACCGCCCCTCCCACCATCACCGCCACCACCATCACGGCCACCATCATCACCGCCATCATCATCACCGCTACCGTCATATCACCGCTACCATCATATCACTGTCACCATCATAACACCACCACCATCAACATCACTGCCACCAGCATCATCACCACCACCATCATCACCTTCATCCTTACCGCCAACATCATTGCCAACATCATCATCACCACCAACATCATCCCCGCCACATCAACATCATCACCACCACCATCATCCTTACCAACATCATCACCGCCAACACCACCATCATCACTGCCAACATCATCATCACCACTATCATCACCACCACCATCATCACTGCCACCACCACCATCATCACCTTCACTGATTATCATATCCTTCATCAACATCGCCGCTGTCATCAGCATTATAACTAGAAGGCACTCAAGGGAGATGTTGACTCATGTCCTTGCACTCAGTTTTGACAACGCACTAAGTGACCCTGTGACCTCTGAACCTGAAACTAAATTTGGGTTTGATCCAACCATAATACGAAAGTATGTTAGAGATTTGTTGGGTCTACATGTAACTTCTTGCATTGCAGTTATCCACAGAAATGTGTATTTCCATTTAGGCTATATGACCACATGACCACGATGTTTAACCATTTGACCGCAAACTACAGTTTTTTCTAGACACTCATAAAGCATAATATGAATGTATGTTTCAAATTTGGTGATTCTTCTTTGAACATAGGATTCTAGAGATATGTCTCAGACAGACAGACAGAGACAGGCAGCACCAACCGCGATACTCACACCAGCCTTTGGAGTTGTCAATTACTATCATTCCCATCATCATTGACCCCATCACGCCACTGAAATCAGACCATTGTTGACCATGGTCAGCATGATATCTGACTGCTGACCAAGATGCATTCATGGGTGACAGTAACACACCTTGAATTTGAACATGGTCAAACATGCTAATCATTTTTCCTGTAATACATGACCTAAGGTCCTTTAAATCGCTCCCACTCCCTCCATCACCACCCCACCCCATATATTTATATGGCCTCCACAACTTAAACACACACACAATTTAGTCCAATCTTATGCAATGATACACAACAGTTATTGGAAAATAATCAGGCAGTCATTCCCAGATTAGCTATGTACATAACATCATTACATAAGCTTCTGTAATGTGAGAGATACAGCAGACACACAGTCAACAGCAATGGACAGACAGCTATATTAACTGGCTGGCTGCCTGCTGAATTTCTGCAGACTACATTTTCCATTGGGTTTTAACTCTGGATGTACTGAATATTTTGAAAACAATTTGACTGAAAGTTGTTGGTGGCCAAGCCACAAACAACATTCAGTCAAATTGTTTTCAAAATATTCAGCATTTTCAACATTATTGTCAATTGAAATTATTGTCTGGTGGCATGCTGCAGTCAGACAGTTAAATACAAACAGATGATGAGGACCATGAGGATAGAGCTGTGGTGCTGTAATATTAGCTGAAAGAATTCTGAAAATGTTATCTTTCCCCATAAGCCCAAACACCAGGGATTCTCAAAAGCATCCTTTTAAGAGTATATACCACACAAAATGTCGCTTGGGACCCTCGAAAATATTGTATGATTGTTAAATACTAACCCACAAAATATAGTATGGGAATCCTCATAATCCATAGTTCTGAGTCCAGGATACCCTCAAATTTTAACATGAATGAGAAATCTTGCTTTGGAACACCAGATTTCAGGTTAAGACCCTCGGATATCAACTGGGGACTTTCAGATTTAAGGGTATGAGGTCCCTTGGACCCCCAAAATGTAGATGCCATGAGAAACACTGAAAACCAGCTCACAAAAAATTATATTTCCTCCTTAGCTTCCCCCATTAGCTTTCCCAGTTAGCTTTACCCATTAGCTTTTCCCATTAGCTTTCCCAATTAGCCTTCCCCATTAGCTTTTCCCATTAGTTTTCCCCATTAGCTTTCCCAATTAGCTTTCCCAATTAGCCTTCCCCATTAGCTTTCCCAATTAGCTTTCCCAATTAGCCTTCCCCATTAGCTTTCCCAATTAGCCTTCCCCATTAGCTTTCCCAATTAGCCTTCCCCATTAGCTTTCCCAATTAGCTTTCCCAATTAGCCTTCCCCATTAGCTTTCCCAATTAGCCTTCCCCATTAGTTTTCCCCATTAGCTTTCCCAATTAGCTTTCCCAATTAGCCTATCCCCATTAGTTTTCCCATTAGTTTCCCCCATTAGCTTTCCCAATTAGCCTATCCCCATTAGCTTTCCCAATTAGCCTTCCCCATTAGTTTTCCCCATTAGCCTATCCCCATTAGCTTTCCCAATTAGCCTTCCCCATTAGTTTTCCCCATTAGCTTTCCCAATTAGCCTTCCCCATTAGTTTTCGCAATTAACTTTCCCCATTAGTTTTCCCCATTAGCTTTCCATTAGCTTTCCCAATTAGTTTTCCCAAATAACTTTCCCCATTAGCTTTCCCCATTAGTTTTCGCAATTAACTTTCCCCATTAGTTTTCCTCATTAGCTTTCCATTAGCTTGTCCAATTAGCTTTCCCCATTAGTTTTCCCCATTAGCTTTCCCCATTAGTTTTTGCAATTAACTTTCCCCATTAGCTTTCCATTAGCTTTCCCAATTAGCTTTCCCCATTAGTTTTCCCAAATAACTTTCCCCCATTAGCTTTCCCCATTAGTTTTCCCAATTAACGTTCCCCATTAGCTTTCCCAATTAGCTTTCCCCATTAGATGAAACACATCTGAAAATGTTATCTTTCCCCATTAGCTTTCCCAATTGGATGAAACACTTGTTATCTTTCCCCATTACATAAAATACATTAGTACATGTTAAATGAATATAAGATTCATATTTTGAAATTGAATACATTTTTCAAATGCCGATATTAGGTCCCTATAGGAATACTTTGATCTTGGTTGGTGACGGTGTCATTCTACCAAGAAGTACTAAAATGTGCCACCATTATTAACTCGATTGCTCAGTGGATGATGCGTCATCGCAAATTCCCACATTCACCGCTTTACCACCCCCACCCACCTATTGCCCTGGGGCGGTACCAAACATCAATGTCATCACGCAACCCGTACTTATATTGGTAACCCACTTACCAAATTTTGTCAAATTCACCGTAATGGTTTGGGAGGATAGCGTGACGGACAGCTTTTACGATATAATCAATTTGACATTTGGACCCAGCCACACACACACCCCCCCCCTCACACCCTTCCACCCCTTGGGCTGGATGGAGACAAATCTAAATGGTGTTGTGCAACGTGCAATGATATCGGTATTGCACATACCACATTTAGTTGAATTCCACCCAACAGCTTGTCATGTTTTGGACAATAGTGTGATGAATGCACAGACAGACTGACGAAGGCATTTATAATATCCCCGACATTTTTCAAAACATGGGGAAAGGCAGGAAACAATGCATGGACAGACAATCAGATAACATGTGGTCAGTCATCACTATATAGGCACGCTTACTGATGAATTACTTCAATCAGCCAAGCTTAGTTATGGTACAACTGGTAACAGGTATATAATAAATGACTTATTCACACACCATACTCATCCACTGCATGACTAGTGAATGACTTATTCACACACCATAAACAAATCCACTGCATGACTAGTGAATGACTTATTCACACACCATAGACTCATCCACTGCATGACTAGTGAATGACTTATTCACACACCATAGACTCATCCACTGCATGACTAGTGAATGACTTATTCACACACCATAGACCCATCCACTGCATGCCTAGTGAATGACTTATTCACACAGCATAGACTCATCCACTGCATGACTAGTGAATGACTTATTCACACACCAGACTCATCCACTGCATGGCTAGTGAATGACTTATTCACACAGCATACTCATCCACTGCATGACTAGTGAATGACTTATTCACACAGCATAGACTCATCCACTGCATGACTAGTGAATGACTTATTCACACAGCATACTCATCCACTGCATGACTAGTGAATGACTTATTCACACACCATAGACCCATCACTGCATGACTAGTGAATGACTTATTCACACACCATAGACCCATCACTGCATGACTAGTGAATAACTTATTCACACACCATAGACCCATCCACTGCATGACTAGTTCCGACCTTTTGGGCCTCATCTGACACAGGCAAGATTTGAACCTATGACCCTCAGATTACCAGTCAGACTCATTACCTCTAGGCCATTCGTGTAATTGAAAACTGTCGACGAAGAGTTGATTATGCAACCAGGATGTGACACAGCACATCTAGACTGATTGCGTATCACACAGAGACCACAATTTCATCCAGGCATGACACCAAGCATATAGAAATTATAAGTGGTATTACGGTTATGAAGTCAATGAATTGACTGATATATACATTTCACAGAAACAATTGTTATGCAGAAATTAAATAACAATATGTTCTCACATCTCCTGGTCTGTTATTATAATCATTCTATCTAACATAATTTAGCATTACTCTCGCATATAGCAACCCTCATAGACTATGGCTAAATTTTAGTGAGGACTCTCATATCCACCATCAAAGACCATGACCAGTTTTAGCATCTATGCTTGTAGCAACCCTCGTAGAGTATGGCTGAGTTTTAATGGCTACTGTTGTAGCAACCCTCTATATGGCCACGTTTGAGGAGCAACACTCATAGACTATGGCCTATGGCAGCAATCACTGCCAATCCAATTATGGTCAAAATATTCAACAATATGTTTTATTTTTCTTTGGAAACATGATAAGTTATTTTTATCCATACTGTAGTACGGTACTTATTATAAGTTATTTTTATCCATGCTGTAGTATGGTACTTACTATAAGTTATTTTTATCCATGCTGTAGTACGGTACTTATAAGTTTGACCTTTCTTACAAAGCCACATATGTCGTAACCATAGCGTAACACTTGTTTGTATATCATTGGGATCAAAGTGTTTTAATCCCTGGTCTTGTGATTTCAAATCTAAGATAGGATGCACTGTTATAATCTGAATATTGACCTCATAATCTACAGTACAGCTTGGAAATATCAAACAATGTCGCTAAAAGAATACAGTAACATGATAGTTAAACAGTACGTTTTACTTTGTTTTGAAAACAATAAATTATTTCTGACCCGTATTGTAGCTGTCTATATAATCACACAAGAGGAGCTTCATATGTATCAATCAGTCTCCTGTTTAAGACCCCCCCCCCCCCCCCCGCAGTTGGGGGTGGGCGGGGAAGGGAGAGACCATCAGGTGCAAATGTTAATTTTTAAACCCTCCACATTCCAGGGGTGGGGTTAGGTGGGAGCGAAAATCCCCCACAGCAAAGGAGGCTGCAACATCACTAAATACACTACTGGTATGATGGTTACATGGAGGTCATTGAGAATTATCATGCTCCTCCTCAAGAGACTAATAAGTCATGTGACGCGGTTACATGGAGGTCATTGAGAATTATCATGCTCCTCCTGAAGAGAGTAATAAGTCATGTGAGGTGGTTACATGGAGGTCATTGAGAATTATCATGCTCCTCCTGAAGAGACTAATAAGTCATGTGACATGGTTACATGGAGGTCATTGAGAATTATCACGCTCCTCCTGAAGAGATTAATAAGTCATGTGACACAGTTACATGGAGGTCATTGAGAATGATCATGCTCCTCCTGAAGAGACTAAAGGATGATCTGCAATGAACTATTTATGATCTACACAGTGGGGGGTGGGGGGGGGGGGGTAGTTTGGCATGGTTAATGCAGAGACAGAGGGAAGTAAAATATTTAAGTGCTGTTATTGGCACTTTGCCAAAACATTACTGCATGACTGACAGACAGACTGATGCTTTTATTTGTGCCTCCTAATTATATTACTACATAAGTTGGTCTGTCAATCAGTCAGTTTTTTAAACAATTGTTGGCAAAGTGTCTATGTCACAACTATAGCCCACTGACAATTGTTTTTAATAGGATGCATACCCCTTGTCAAAGCTATGTGCAAGTGACTGAATGACCCCTGGAAATACATCCCTGCCCACCTCTTAGGGGGAGGGGAAGAGGGAGATTAAGATGTTAACTGCAAGTTTATGCAAAGCAGACGCATAATCCACCCCTGCCCACCTCTTAGGGGGGAGGGGAAGAGGGAGATTAAGATGTTAACTGCATGTTTATGGAAAACAGAAGCATAACCCACCCCTGCCCGCCTCTCAGGGGGAGGGGAAGAGGGAGATTAAGATGTTAACTGCAAGTTTAGTGTAAAGCGAGGCTAACTGTTCTAAAATATAGACTGGCACCATCATATATCTCCACAGACTGTGGGATGATGCCAGTGCATATTTTAGGACAGTAGAGCAGTGTTACGTCATGCTCATGTCATCTTTAAACGAGATCACATGACACCAGTGTATGTTTTAGACCAGTAGAGCAGTGTTACTTTATGCTCATGTCATCTTTAAAGGAGATCACAAACCAGAATTAGATTTCAATACCAAGAGATATCAGAAGATACCAAATATCTTGCCTTCTTATGTTGCCACAGGATGCAGTCTGCCCTGGACTAAATATTTTGTGACCAGATGCCAATGCCGACACTGCCATCTTCCCCCTCTCTCAAAATCTCTTTTCACTTCATGAAAGCGAGATAAAAACCTCCAAAAAGAAAGGTTTTTATCATATTTTATAAATTAAAATGAAGTTTGCATATTTTCACAGATTATGCCACAGATGTTTTCAGATTAGAAGAAATTGTCATCTAATCCCGATGCCAAGCGGGACATTAGTTTAACACTAGTGTTTCTCTTGTATCTCATCAATATGCTGGTGCTTGAATGAGCTGTTTATAATTCATCAACAACAAAATATTACTCAATCGATGATGTCATACCACAGCACTCATTCACGCGATGATGTCACTACATAATTCTCATGAGAAATTGAAGACAAGACACCCAAGGGCCTGTGACGCTCAAATGGACTATTAGCATTTGAATCATTTGCATTTAAATAGACATGATGGATCATTTTTGGAAAATCCATGGAAAATCCAAGGTGGCCACCAAAATAATTGACCGCCCAAAATTATCCTTTGATTATGTGGAAGCCTATCACCATAGGATGATTCCAGCCAAGTTTTGTTGAAATCGGCCTATTGATTAAGGAGGAGCATCATTTCAAATGGTTCCACAAAATTAAACAAGAGGCCCAAGGGGCCTGTGTCGCTCACCTGGAGCACCATCAATTTTTGTCAAAATTGTTGGTGGGTGGGTTAGCAGTCTTTTAAATGAGTTTGTGGACATTTTGGCAAGTGCAATATGGTTGCCAAACACACTACATTTTGATTGCCCCATGGTGCTCATGTTTTTTTGATGGATCAACTTCCCATGAACAAGTTTTAATGGCCCAAATTTTCGCCTGATCCCTACAGCGGTTCTGGAGTAGTCATTTTCGTGAAAACCAGGTCATCCAAGATGGTCGCCGAACCATTTGGTCAATCAAGTCGTCTTGAACAAACTTGACTTACTATCTTTGCCTAGATGAAGTTTCATAAGTTTTGAATCGATTTCCCAAGCCGTTTCGGAGAATAACATTTTTAAAGACATTTTAAAAAATCGGCTGAAATTCAAGATGGCCACCGGCCAAATTGGCCGATCGGCTTCGTTTGAACAAAATGAAATCTCTATGCCATAAGGATGCTTCCTGACAAATATAATTCAAATCGGCCCTGTAGTTCTCGAGAAGAAGCTATTTTAAATTTCCCATTGCTTTAGTATGGGAGCTTTTGGCGGGAAAATGATCCAAGATGGCTGCCAAACCGTTTATCCGACAGTTTCGAAAATTGCAAATTTGAGATCAGAGTACCCAAAAAACTATATAAAACGAATTTCGGCCTCAAAATCCATCAAATAAAAAAAATTCATATTTATCTATATTTTGATTGGTCCACCGCGGCCATGTTTTTTGAGGAATCAACTTCTCTTGAACAAACGTTAATCGCCCTTAGTTGTTAATTATATACTACAAATTTCTGCCTGATCGCTTCTGTGGTTCTGGGGAAGAAGTTGTTTTTGTGAAAACTAAGTCATCCAAGATGGCCACTGAACCATTTGGTCAATCAAGTTCCTTTGAACAAACTTGATTCAGCTCTTATCCTAGATCATATTTCATGAGTTTTAAATCGATCGCTCAAATGGTTTGAGAGATTTTTAAAGACATTTCTAAAAATTGGGCGAAATCCAAGATGGCTGATCGGGTTCATTTGAACAAAGTTGAATCTCTATGCCTTTAGGATGCTTCATGCCAAATATAATTGAAATCGACCCAGTAGTTCTCAAGAAGATATTTTTAATTTCATGTTGCTTTAGTATGGGAGCTTTTGGCGGGAAAATGATCCAAGATCGCCGTTTATCTGACAGTTTCGAAAATTGCAAATTTGAGATCAGAATACCCAAAAACCTATATAAAACTAATTTTGGCCTCAAAATCCATCAAATAAAAAAATCCAATATGGCCTCCAAATATGCCATTTTTGATTGGCCCACGGTGGCCATGTTTTTTGATGGATCAACTTCTCTTGAACCAACTTTACTGGCCCTTAGTCCCTAATCATATCTGCCAAATTTCGACCTGATCCCTTCAGCGGTTCTGGAGAAGTTATTTTTGCTAAAATTAGGTCAACCAAGATGCCCGCCAAACTATTTGACCAATTAAGTTCCCTTGAACAAACTTGGTTGAGCTCTTGCCCTATATCATATTTCATAAGGTTTCCTTCAATCCCTCAAGCGGTTTCGGAGACGATTTTCAGACGTTTCTAAAAATCATCCAAAATCCAAGATGGCTGCCACCCTAATTGGCCGATCGGCTTCATTTGAACAAAGTCGGATCCCTATGCCCTAAGGATGCATCCTGCCAAATAAAATTGAAATTGGCCCAGCGGTTCTTGAGAAGTCGTTTAAAGGAAAGGTTGACGGACGGATGATGGACGGACACACGACGGATGGTCGCCACGACCTAAGCTCACTTGGCCTTTCAGGCCAGGTGAGCTAAAAAACCTCAAGATGATCACCAAAAACCTGACCATCAAAATTCGGAATATAAGCTTTTGACCATACTACCAAATTTGGTTAAAACCCACCAAACCGTTAAGGAGGAGAATCGTTTTGACAAATTTCCGTAATTTTTTCATAAAATCTAATATTTTCACCACAAAATTGTCCAATCAAAATTCTTAAGAGAAGATCCGGAGCCTATCAACATAGAATCCTTGAACCAAAATTTATTTGAAATCCATAAGACGGTTAGGGGAGGAGATGGGTTTTGACAATTTCCTGTACATTTATCATAAAATCTAATATTTTTTGCAAAGAATTGACCAATCAAAGTTCCGAATAGAAGTTCTGTAGCCTACCACAATAGGGTCATTCTAGCCAAAATTTGCTTGATATCTGTTAAGCGGTTAAAGAGAAGGTTTTTGACAATTTCAGGTAAATTTCTCATAAAATCTCAGATTTTTACACAAAAAACTGACCAATCAAAATTGTGAATAAAAGGTCTGAGGCTTACCACTCTAGGCTCCTTCCAGCCCAGTTTGATTTTAACCATCAAATTTATTCAAGATAATTTCAATTTCCTGATATCAAATGTTCTTTTGCAGACCAAGAAGACTATTTTTTTTAATTTACCACTGGAATGACTGGTTTGTTTCAATGGTAAATTAAAAAAAATTGTTTTCTCTTGGTCTGCAAATGAACATTTCTCAAAACTATTACAGAAGCCGGTTTTGGTCGACTTTGGAGCTAAAATCACTCAAACGGAGTCAAAATGAGGAGAAGGCTTTTAAAGAAAAGGCTGATAGACAGACGATGGATAAGCGTAAGGTCACATGGCCATGTGCACTAAAAATTACTTTCCGTGATGAGATATAATTATAAGGAATTAAAAATATGGAAACAATATATTTTATTTTGCTTAACCCTTTCACCTACAAATCCCTGAAAAAGTAAATTCTTTATAATATAAAATATATTCTGAAAATTTCAACAGTTTTCATTAAAAATGAGATATGGGGAATTCATCAGTGTAAGGATTAAGTTACAGAAGCATAATTCTGTGGGCTTTGACCCGTCTCTGTTAGTGTTCCCCTTTAACTGTCTCACTGCTACAAGCCACCAGACAATATTTTCAATGAGCAAAAACTCCCGACTTGCTGAATATTTTGAAAACAATTTGACTGAAAGTCAAATTGTTTTTAAAATATTTAGCAGGGCCAGAGATATAACCCTTAGAATATGTCGTCTGCAAAAACTCAGCAGCCAGACAGTTAACGAAGTTACAGCTTGACACATCAATGTTTTCAAAATAACTACTAGATATGGCAATAAATAAGGAAAACATGTCAACATGTGTATGGTTTGTATCGTCATGTACCACTGATTTTATCCTGTCATCCATTCCTATGTACAGACAGCATTAGGTCAGGTGTACCCAGAAATGACACATTATTTATGAAGTAAGAAATATTCTGTTGAATATTTAGAGGCTAACATATTTGGGAGCTGTTGCTGCATAGTTTTCCTGTATACTGTTTTGAAAAAGTCCATATGACCACCATATGGACTCAATAATTCAGCAGTAAAAGGGTTAATTACTCAGCCATACAGGAGCTGCTCCCTGGCTCTGTCATTGACATTAACACTTTCATGGGCAAGCCAGCCAAAACCAGCAACTGCACAACTTGTCCTGAGCGGTGGACATTTGCAGGACAAGCCATCACTATTTTTGAAAATTTACCATTGGAATGACTGGTTCGATAACTGAGCCAGTTATTACATGTACAGTGCTAAAGTTTCAAAAATCATGTCCTCTTGACCTGTAAATGGCCATTCCCTAAGCAGAGTGTTTGATGTTCCTGACACATGTCAACCATTAAACAGTTAATGGATATATGCTGGAACATTCTTCTTTATGTGAAAAACATATAAATCTAGTAAAACAAGGTATTACCAGAGTGGTTAGCAAGAGCAGCTGTTACCCACATACATAATCCCAGCTGATGAATGTATGCCATGTTAAAACGCAGTGACACGCTATGAGATGTGGGCTATTGGAGGCAGCATGTTGCCATCAAATAGAAGCTATAAGCTTCATGCATGTGTGCAGAATCATAGTAGGGCCTAACAGTTGTGCATTACATGTTGAACTGGTGACCAGGAATACAAAGGCCAGAATAACACAGAATGGCATTGGAAGCTGATATTGGCTTAACAGGACACTGGATATTATACCAAAGTGAAGGCTTAGAGGATTACTTAAAAGCATTAGGTAAGCAGTCTAATGACTAGCATGAATACTACACCTTTTCAATTTATCAATTCATTATATGATGTCATAATCAACTACATGACATGTAGGATGATGTGATAATCAATTACAGCATGAATGACTTGATTACGTCTATCCTTAATGCTTAAAAGTCTGACACATTTTACGAATTGTATGTCTTTGCTATGTAATAAACATTCTGTTGACGATTTTGAAACTAATTTGACTGGGCGCTGTTGCTGCCTATGGCAGCAACAGCACCAAGTCAAATTAGTTTCAAGCTATTTAGCAGCTTACCTGTATAATTTTCTGGAAATTGATGGTCAAGGAGTTCAGGGATCGATCGATCCCAACATGAGCAAGGTGTGGGTGGAGCTTAGCTAGAGATGGGCGGGGCATAGCTAAAACTGGAAAGGTACATTATGGATGTGTAATTTGGAAAGAGGTAAACGTTTACCAGTTCACTTATTATTTAAACGCTTTATAAAAATATTTTACTCACTCAAATAGGAAAATGAACTATTCTTTATAAATGTAAGCACTCTTCCCAATACACATATTCTGGTAACAAGAGGCCCCAAGGGGCCTGTATTGCTCACCTGGAGCATAGGCATTTCAACTAGGGTTCATTATCTGGGTATTTCGATCAGAAGTATCACCTGTTTGCTTTACCTATCTATGCATGCACACACTTTTACTCTCACTCGAGTAGAATTTGTACCATGATAACGCTATCCGATTATACTTTCGGCCGTTCGGATATGTTATCGAGGTAATCGGAGTGAGCAACCAAACTTTATGTAGAAAGGCCATCGCCTATAAAGCCCTAAGGTTTGGTCAGAACTGCAACAAGATGGCTGCCAAAGCATTTGGCCAATCAAGTTCCCTTGACCAAACTTGGTTGAGCAGTTGCCCTAGATGATGAGTCTTGAATTGATCCCCCAAGCTCTTTCGGAGAAGATTTTTACAGACGTTTCTAAAAATTATCCAAAATCCTAGACTGCCACTGGCCAATTTGGCCAATCAGCTTCGTTTGAACAAACTTGGATCTGCGTGCCCTAAGGATGCTTTCTGCCAAATATAATTGATATCAGCCCAGTGGTTCTTGAGAAAACATTTTAAATTTCCTATTGCTTTAGTATGAGAGTTTGGGTGGGAAAGATTTCCAAGATGACCACCAAACCATTTATCTGACAGTTTTGAAAGTGGCAAATTTGAAACCAGCATACCCAAAAACCTATATGAAACCAATTTCTGGTGTAAAATCTATTAAATAAATAAACCCTGTCAAACAGGCTGTATTTTAATTGGTCCACCGGTGGCCATGGTTTATTCTACGCATCAACTTCCCTTGAACAAACTTTAATGCCATTTAGTCCATAACCATATCTCCCAAAGGTCGGCCAAATCCGTTCCACAGTTCTGGAAAAGTTGTGTTCACGAAAACAAGGTTATCTAAGATGGCTGACGAAGTCTTAGGCCAATAAAGTTCCCTTGAAGAATCTTGGTTCAGCGGTTGCCCTAGATGGCCTTTCATGAGCTTTGAATCGATCCCCGAAATTTTTTTGGAGATTTTTAAATACGTTTCTAAAAATCAGACAAAATCTAGATGGCTGCCATCCACATTGGGAGATCAGCTTCCTTTGAACAAACTTGGATTCCTCCTGCCAAATATACTTGAAATCGTTCAAGTGGTTCTTGAGAAACCATTTTAAATTTCCAAGGTTCTTGCAGAGGATGAAATTAGTGCCTAACATTTTTGAGGCAGTACAATCAGGGGCTTGTGAGTTGCTCAAGATTTCCATTATAAAACGAAAAAATTTTGATACCATAAAGTGGCGTCTGAAGCATTATCTAGCCCATTTCACTACTATTTCCTTTAAAAACTTAAATTTTACATGATTTCAAAACTTAATTTCATAAAATAAGTGAAAAAAGTGGTGGTTGGAAAAGATTGTTTAGTCGTTAGTGGTGGTCAGAGTTATTGAGTGGTGGCCAAACCCATCCAGTGGCAAACAGTGTGAGTGCAGAACCCTGATTTCTTATTGCTTTAGTATGAAAGTTTTTGACAGGAAAGAGATACAAGATGGCTACAAAACCGTTTATAAAATCTGACAGTTTTAAAATGGCAAATTTGAAATCAGCATACCCCAAAAAACCTAAATAAAACCAATTTCAGCTTCAAAATGCATCAAATAAAATAAAAAATCAAATTTATGGCTGTCAAACAGTCTGTATTTTGATTGATTCATGGTGGCCATGTTTTTCTATTTATTAACTTCTCTTGAACAAACTTTAGTCCCTAATCATATCGGCCAAATTTTGGCCTGATCTGGTCAGGGGTTCTGGAGCTCGTTTTTCGTGAAAACTAGATCATCCAAGATGGCTGCCAAAGCCTTTGGCCAATATTGGTTCAGCTGTTGCCCTAAATGATGTTTCATGAGTTTTGAATCGATCACCCCGCTGGCTTCGGAGATCTTTAGACATTTGAAAAAATCAGCTAAAATCCAAGATGGCCACTGGCCAAATTCATTGATCGGCTACATTTGAACAAAGTTTAATCTCTTATTTAAACACAATTTATATATACTTTAAATAAAAGAAATGCTGCTATTATCAAAAGTACATTAAAATCTTATTCCAGTCATTAACCCTTACCACTCTGTTGCCAATATCTTTTACTGTTGTATGTTTATCAACAATTTTGATGGACGATGTTGCTGTCGGAATTCGTTGAAATATGAACATCAGTTCATCTTTTAATTTAATGTGAAAATTTGAAATTTTGACAACAGAGTGGTGTTTTATTTACGATTTCTGTATCACTAATTCATTTCATAAATTTCTAAAAAACAGAAAACAACTTTTTGCAAAGTTTAATCCATGATTGGGCAAATAATTTTTTCAGACAGATTTGCATAGCGGTTTGAAATATGAGGTCGAAGGGCCTTAACATTCACCTGGACCATTAGCTTTGAACAACCATAAGTTCAGCTGTAACATAATAGAAAAGTAATTGGAATTCAGCATGAACAACATTTAGTAGGAAATTAATGATGGCTGCTGACCACACAATCAGATCAAACCTTGGGTTCCATCCAGCTAACAAAAAATATTTGAACTTTTGACCTGACACAATATGTTCGTTCTAGCCAATGTATGTTACCAATTTGGTGATTTCAGCTTCTTGCATTGCAGAGTTATCAATGAAAATGTGTATTCCGGTATGCACTAAGTGAACCCGAGACCTCGCCGTTTGACCTTTTGAGCCCAAATGAAAGATTTTTCTAGCCACTTATAATATGAATACATGTGCCAAATTTGGTGATTCTACCTCATAGGATTCCAGAGATATGCCTCTGATAAACAGACAGACAGATAACCTTAATACTTGCACCGGCCTTTGACAGCATGAGCAATGAGCATAATAAAGACAGTTACTTATATATGTTACCATATCTTCATTATTCTCTCAGTGCGTTTTTACCTTTAGCAATAATTATTTTGTCAACAATATGCTGCATTTTTAAAATCAATTTGACTAAAAGATGCTGTTGCCATCTATCTAAAATATAATTTGACAGGAATCTACCTTAATTTCAAGTCAGCAGAATACTGGTTACAACACACATAATTTACAATATGTGACAAAGATTTTGAATGATTTATGTAATTTCATTTTACATACACCGAAAATGCAAATTAATTTTTTTATTTACATTAAAACTTATATCATTTTAATATTAGTTTAACCCTTACATGCAGGCCTGTGCTGTAATATTTCCAATGGTAACCTATAATAGGTTGCCTTATATGTTTTAAGGAGGCATATGATAAACTAAACCGTAAAAAGCTCATTGATGTCCATACTAAAATCAACAGATTAAGGTAACCTGGTTCAGGTCCCCTAAAATAAATTAAGACAACCTCATGGAGAACGTTTTCAACAAGTTACCATAACAGCACAGGCCTGTACATGTACTACTCTAATTTTCAAATTAAATTAAAAGATGAGCTGGTAGACAGCAACATCGTCCACCAAAATGTACACCAGTCTCTTTGCGATTGACGCAGGAAAAGAGAAAAAATATTGACATCAGAGTGGTAAGGGTTAACAGACTATAAAAAGTTTTAAATGTTTCCAGTCCTGGGTAGAAAGGTGATTTTTTTTTATCTCCCTGTAGTGAGTAACACACATTTCCCTTATCACGCTCTTGTGCCATGATAAAAATATTGAAAAGTATTGAAAAGAAACATGCATGCACAATTACACTCAGCGCGCATGCACAGTATTTTTGCAGATTTGGATGACTCACCAAAATGTCCCTGCTGACCGTTGACGATGGTTAGGGATCCATTACCATAGAGTGAAACAGTGCTGGGTCGCTTTTGTTTGCACTTGCAGAAAAATTATTATTGGAATCGTGCTTCTGGCAACAAAAAGTATTCTGAAACAATGCAGTTTCGATTTTGTGGATATTTCAATATATTTATAAATATTTAAATAAGGTGTTTATATTAAGGGCACATCAGCATTTAAGTGACACAATTCAGAATGCATCATTGAGATCAGCTACGGTATATTTATTTTCTGGAGAAGTAGATAAAATAGAATAAATTCACAAATGTTCACAGGCAACAGAATGTCTAGAATTATCTCGAGAAATGCAGGAGATTCTCTACGGGGAGGACCCTGGACCACCTTGAAGGTTAGATGAACACCTCTAACAATGCTTCCATAATGTTACGACAAACTTTATGAAATTTCTGTCGACTGCCATTGCGATGTGTGTGTGCGCGTGCATGCATGCATGCGTGAGTGCGTGCGTCTGTGCTGATACTCTGGTTGAATTCTGTCAAATGGTTTTAGAGGAGTTGCGTTACAGACTTACTGCGTGCGTGCGTGCGTGCGTCTGTACAGACACTCTGGTTGAATTCTGTCAAATGGTTTTAGAGGAGTTGCGTTACAGACTTACTGCATGCGTGCGTGCGTCTGTGCAGACCCTCTGGTTGAATTCTGTCAAATGGTTTTAGAGGAGTTGCGTTACAGACTTACTGCGTGCGTGCGTGCATCTGTGCAGACACTCTGGTTGAATTCTGTCAAATGGTTTAAGAGTTGCGTTACAGACTTACTGCATGCGTGCATGCATGCGTGCGTCTGTGCAGACACTCTGGTTGAATTCTGTCAAATGGTTTTAGAGGAGTTGCGTTACAGACTTACTGCGCGCGTGCGTGCATGCGTGAGTCTGTGCAGACACTCTGGTTGAATTCTGTCAAATGGTTTAAGAAAAGTTGCATTACAGACTTACCGTACAGTCAATTTAGTGCCCAGACATGCATGCACCACTCATAGGGGTAACACACTGATTCAAATGTTAACTTGATTGTGATGCAACTCCTCCGAAACTATTGGACGGAATTCAACCAAATTTGATATGGGAGTTACCCATATGATTGCAGAGCAAATGAGGGCATTTAGATTTGGCTCCATTCCCAGGACAAGGGGAGCTGGGGGGGGGGTTAAAAGGTCAAACTTCATCATGCAAATTCTAACGCAGAAACTCCTCCAAAACCGTTGGACAAAATTCAACCAAATTTGGTAAGTTACCCATATCAGTGTGGAGTGCAAGACCACATTTATATTTGGTCCCAGCCCCAGCAGTTAGGGTGTAAAAAGGTCAAGAAATTGATTGCAATGCAACTCTTACAAAATAAGGAGGCAGTGACAGGACACAGACCTTGTTGTGATCCTAATCACATGAGTAAGTTGGATTCAGACATGTGTCCAATGAGGAGAAATTATATCATTCCAATGAACAGTAATGCACAATTATTGCGGAAGATGATGTTAGGTCATAAATACATAGTTTGCATACAGGTACGTCCACTGATGAAGTAGTCTAAATGCTGAACATTTGTACTACACAATGAATAGAATAACTCGCTGTCTGAAACATCTATTCAATCTCATTATGACCTGCAAACAAATAGTTTAAAACCGAGTTGCTCAAGACTGACATGGTTACCCCAGTTCTTAACGTTTTAATGGTCATACCGGCCAAAACCGGCCTCTGCTATGGTCTTGTGGAATGGCCATTTACAGGCCAAAATAATAGAATCTTTGAAAATTTACCACTGGAATGACTGGCTCGATAACCGAGCCAGCCAGTAAATGGACATTCAGTAAGAAAATATTAAAATTTTCTTGACCAAACTTGACCAGTAAAGGGTTAAAAAGCCTGTCTGACATAATCTCATTGTAAAAGGAGGTCCTATCATTGCATTTTTCTTTGCCAAGCTAGTCAGTTTTTCACATCTGTTTATAATTGGCAGACTGGAAGGTCATGACCAGGTTTGTCTAACTTCATCCATTGAACATAGAATGGCTTGTCATTGCTAAACAGTTTGGGCTTTCACTTACAAGGATGTTAGCAATGTTTATCCCTTTGCTGTATCAAACTTGCATCGACTGCTAGATCAGATGTTGCCACTGGATGGAATTCAACCAAATTTGGTAGGTGAGTTACCCCTATCATTGCAGGGTGCAAAAGGATATTTACATATGGCTCCGCCCATGTGAGGCTGGTCGGTTGGGGTGGGTCAACAAAAGGTCAAAGCGGTGAGCGTGTGAATTTGCAAGACCAAACAATGGTACAAGCAAAATGGTATAACATGCACTAGTGACCAAGAATGAAGTTACCATCTCTTGTATAGCATAGGAAGCGTGGGGGATATGGTTGAGACATGTCTATAAGTATCTGCACAATGAATATAACACTAATCTCCCAGGTCCTGTGCTAGATTCTACTCATGTAACACATGGTTATAGCCTGAAGCTTGTCAATAAATGCCACAATAAGGCATTAAGATGCCATACTTTCAGTAATAGAGTGGTAAATGACTGGAGTTCACCGACTGCTTGGACAAGCTTATGACTCCTTCACTGAACATCTTCAAGTACAAGCTGGACAGATTATGTTCACAATACATATATACAAATCTATCTATAATGAAAGGCTTACCTGGGGAATTACCTTTGCAGTCCACATGTACCTTTGCAGTCCACATGGGGAATTACCGTAGCAGTCCACATGGGGAATTACTGTAGCAGTCCACATGGGGAATTACCGTAGCAGTCCACATGGGGAATTACCGTAGCAGTCCACATGGGGAATTACCGTAGCAGTCCACATGGGGAATTACCGTAGCAGTCCACATGGGGAATTACCTTAGCAGTCCAAAATGATTATACAGCTCTGCATGTAATTAAGATATGCTTTCAATACCTTACTGTTAAAATCCTTGAATGTAGACTCAGTGAGTAATGCTCTTATCAGTCCTAAAACTAAACTGAACTAAAGTAAATTCATACTTGTACATAGCTGTAGATAGATTTCCACCAGTAACAAACACTGTTTTATAATATAAACCCAGGAAAAACAAGACAAGAATTCCGCTGAATTAAATGTCTCGCCTGTCTCCTGTTTGTCACAGTGGCATTGACCTTTGGCCTTGGGACCTCTGTGCTATCATGCTGCTTCCTTTACATTATAGGTAACCATGTATTCAAGTTTTGTTCCAATAAGATTTACCAACCCTGAAATATAAATGATTTGATGAATGGAAAAACTTAAATAGCAGATGTCAAATAGCAATATTAGAATGGCATTGACCTTTGACATGGTGACTTCCATGTCACCATGCTGTAATCTCTTGGCATAAGCAACCACGTACACAAGTTATGTTCTATTAGGGTTAGGCAATCCCGAAATATAGTATGATAAGATTTGCTAAGCCTAAAAACTTAACATTGAAAAATAACAAAGTCTTCGAGAGGTCAGAACAACCTTGACCTTCAATGTTGTGACTTCAGTGTCAGCATGGTGCTTCCTAACATTGTAGGTAACAATGTATCCAAGTTTAGTTCCAATCAGATTAACCAATCCTGAAAGATAAAATGAGAGATTTTGCTAAATGCAAAACCGTAACATTGAAAGTTTTTTTTATCAAGGTCACAGTGACCTTGACCTTGTGACCTCAGTATCATTATGACACATCCCAACACTACAGGCAACCACACAGCCAAGTTTAGTTGCAATAGGATTAATTCATCCTGATCATTGTCACCGGAAAACTGACACATATGTCTTACTTTCTGCTTCGCAGGCGAGACAAAAAACAACTAAAATAATATTGTTTTTATCTTAAATACTGTGTAAAAATGTACATACACTCACACTCTCTCTCCCTCATGAAAAGAACCATGAATATAGATCGACAAAAAGGCCTAAGTAGTCGTTGTCATGATGGAAAGGTGTTTTGGGACCCCTATCGCGGACATTATAGTGATCGACCCAATCCCAACCAACATACCAGGAAAAATATTACGGGAAAGGAGGATGACCAATAAATAAAGAGTTCTGTCACAAGCTTCAATGAATCGAGAGACAATTTCAAAGAAAACAAGTTTAATGACATAAGTAATATACAAATGTACAAAGTTTGAAAATAATACATTATGCACCGGTGCTATCATTAAATATAATATCTAAAGTCAAATATATCCATGACAGTAATTAAATATCAATATCCTATGAGAAGTTTCAAGAAAAAGGTAAGTGAAACCATTATGTCTGCTAAAGATTATAATAATGAAAGTCTTTGGTAATAATGAGTACCCCAGCACGTCAGTTCAGTACCAGCCACATTGGAGCACCACCAGTCACTTTGGAGGGCCACCAGTCACTTTGGAGTGCCACCAGTCACTTTGGAGTGCCACCAGTCTCATAGGAGCACCACCAGTCTCATAGGAGAGCCACCAGTCTCATAGTAGTGTCCTCAGTCTCATAGGAGATCCACCAGCCACGTATGAATGCCACCAGTCATGTATGAGTGCCACCAGTCACGTATGAGCACCACCAGACACGACTTCCGGTCCAAACAATATCACTTCCGGTCCAACCAGAGTCACTTCTGGTCCACCCACGGTTACTTCCGGTCAAAACACGGTCACTTCCAGTTCACCAAGGGTCACTTCCAGTTCAAACACGGACACTTCCGGTTCACCCAGGGTCACTTCTGATTCACCCAGGATCACTTCCGGTCTAACTAGTGTCACTTCCGGTTCAACAGAGTGACTCCTAGTGCCAATACTGAGGATTACAAATACAAAGGAGCCCTGACTAATAGACTTGGATTAACGAATAGGATGAGACTGAACAGAGTTATAAGAATCAATTTAAACAGTAGATATGACGTAGTTGGCACTCACAACAAACTACCAATATTGGCACTCGCAGGCCAATATTATAATTGTTACATTTACAAATAAAATCTATGCATAGCATTTGAAGAACAGTAGGCATTACATTTGAAATTAAAATGTCTGAGCTTAACCAGTAAGTTTAAGTACAAAATCCTAAAACAATCAAAGTACCAAGTTTCAAGATGATCTAAGTAATACTATTGAGTTTCATCTTAAATAGGATAGCTGTAAAAGTGCAAAATCTTGACATAATCACGCTAGCAAGTTTCAAGACAATCTAACCAATACAATAAAAATGATCACCACAAAAACAATCATTCAATCACCATACCTGAGATACGATCAGCAAACAATATATACAATCATGTCAACAGGTTGCCCACAAGCAGATGGACAGACCAACAACCAGCATATCCACCAAACAGGATAGCAATCACAGGAACAGCAGCATCTGGACAGAGTAAACGATTCTGACCACGATGACAATTTCAGTAGCCCTTAAATACCCTATCTGCACGGGATGGTAAGAATAGGACATACCTAGCTGCTTGCAGAAATCATGCAGTGCACCTCTCGAATGATCACACAACAATACGTGTTGCACTAAATAATTAACATATAAATACAATAATTAGGCATTTCAGAATATCAATAGTCATTTGCATATGATCAATAGCTATTTACATAACAATGAACTCAACCAGCACGAGCTGTAATTGACAAGTGAAATGAACATAATGAAATTGACAAGCGAAATGAACGCCTTGTCAGACTTCAATCACACAATAGGCACAGAAATTAACAGATGAAAGTGATCTGACATTGACGCAAAAATACTACGGCGACACAGTTACTAGCTTAATCATAGTAAATACAGGGTGGACGAATAAAATAGATCAGAAATGTGACAGTCGTATTTGATGATGATGATGGTGATGATGATGATGACAACGTCAACATCCAAAACCTATTTTTTGTATTATGACTAAGGAAACACTAAAAGATGACTTCCCTAACATTGATAACCTACAACCATGTCATGATCAGATACCCAGATAAGTAACCACACAGTTTTCGAAGAAAAGTAGGGATTATGCTGTCCAGTGTGCGTGCGTGCATGCGTGCGTGTGTGTGTGTGCATGTGTGCGTGTTTGTGAGTGCGTGTGTGCGTGCATGTGAGTGCACAGAAAATGGATTGTAACACAATTCCTTCAAAGGCATTGGATGAAATTCAACCAAATCGTTTAACTGGTCAAGCTAGAAAACGAATACTCTTCTGAAAAGAATTTAAATTTAATTGTTACAACTATATAGTATTACTCCTTAGTCTAAGACATTTATTCTTTCAGCACTGAAATAGTATATTAATTTCAAAGCAACCATACCAATAACATGTTGAATATTTTGAAACTTATTTGACTGGGAGCTGTTGCTGCCTATGGCAGCAACAGCTTCCAGTCAAATTAGTTTCAAAATATTCAAAAGATTATTTCTTAAATTATTCAGAATCTCTCATACCTGCGACTTGGATTGAAAGGGGTAAGTATCCTTGAACATGCTATAATTACTGCATTCAAAATGGGTAAAAAATGAGAACCTGTTATGATCAATCATTAATTGATCATCGGTTAGTAAATAAAACCAATCATCGATCAGAAAAATATTACCAATTTCCAACACTAATTGGGTATGTGGTATGAATCAGGAGTGCATCAGCGCATTCACATGTGGCTACACTCCCAGGTGCTGGGGTCAAACATTCAAATTGATTGTAATGAAATTCCTCAGAAACCATTGGACGGAATTCAACCAAATTTGGTACATGAGTTACTCAAATGATCATGGAGTGCAAGAGGAAATTTATATTTGTCTCTGCCGTCAGCAGGGTATGGGAGGAGGCCAATAGGGCACACACGGAAATTGATGGTAATGCAACTCCTCTGAAACCATTGAATGGAATTCCACCAAATTTGGTATGTAAGTTAACATATCAGTGTGGAGTACAAGGGCACATTTACATTTGCCCCTGTCCGCATGCCAGGGGGGGGGTAGGTTTCAAAAGGTCAAGAAATTGATTATAATGCATCTCTTCCGAAACCGCTGGATGGAATTCAACATTATTTGGTTTGTGAGTTACCCATATCATTATCACTACTAAAACACATGTTGCCTATCTCATGTAGAGTGCATTCATCGTCGATCCATGTATACACTGCACCACTGTCGGACAGAATTTCTGAGAGAACTCCAATAATACAGCAGAACCACAAATCTCAACAATTATCAGAACATTACTATAGTATTAACTAGTGTTGGAAATTGGTACTATTTTTGTGATCGATGGTTGGTTTTATATACTAACCAGGGTCTGAAATAAGGAGTCAATTTGATCTGACAAAAAAGCGGAAGTTGACTAACCTGACGGGGGGTCCGGGAAATTTTTTAAATCTAGATGCTCTCAGAGGCCATCTCCTGCATTTCTGGAGAAAAATATAGGTTTTCAGTTGGCTGTGAAATTGTTCTATTTTTACCCATTTTGTCCTGAAAAAGTCAAATAGACTAAGACATTTTCAGGAGAAAATGCATAAAGATAGAACAATTTCATAGTCAACTGTAGGACCCAGAAAATGAGGACTTAACCACTTATACTCGGTCCTCCATTTAGCAAGGGTTTCCCCTTTGGGCACTTTTCGCTCAGGTGCCATTTTAGCAACACATCAACTGCTGTCACAGGCATGTACAATTAAATTTTTTTTAAATTTCACTTTAGAACACATTAGTCAAAGAAGGCTTGTGATAGTTTTCCTGATAAATGTTCACTTGCAGGTCAAGAGATTATTTTTGAAATTTTCCATTGAAATGGCTTATTCAGTAACTGAGACAGTCATTCCTGTGGTAAATTTTCAAAAATAATCTCTTGACCTGCAAATGGCCATTAACTATTTTTAATTAAAATTTTTAGGCAAATTTGACCATTAAATGGTTAATTGTAGAACGCGAATATAATGGTAACGCGCGTGTTGTCAAGTATCTTCTACAGTGCGATTATTTATGAACTTGCTTTCTTCACTTCTATTGTGAGAAAACTCGCCCGCTATTTCATTGGTTTTCTATGTACAGCTACCAAGGAAATCGCGAGGAAGAAGTAGCTTCTTCAGTATCGAAGGCGTGAAAGAACGCGTCTCAAACTTCTGTGAAAATCTCTCACGTAATGTCATTGGACTTTCTAGATATAATTATTCCAACAACCAATGAAATTGCAAGACCAAATTTTCTTCTCATGACAGAAGGTGTGTAAGAACACATCACTAACTCGTGCGCAGTGGCAGATTTTGTAGATCCGCCATTGCTAATTTTGCATCGACTCGATCATTTTCAGACTAGCGAAATGACAAGATTTTGAGTGGTATCATTTATCAGATGTTCTATGCAGTTTTATCTGTCATTTATTCGCCGTATGACTTAATTTTCAAGTCACCCACGGTCTATATCCCTCATTAGAAATCAGAAAATTCGCCAGTATAAAAGGTTTACACTATTCCCGGGACAATTAGCTATTGTAAGACCACCCTCTAGGATGAATTTGCCGGTATGACGCGTTTTGACAGATCACGAATACTGGTAATCAAGGTGAATATCGTTTTCACTTAGAAATGTGCAAATGACGCACAAACGCGCGCTCGATCGATCTATCGTATTTGAGTGCGATACCAACATTGTTCACTTGTTCTCTTTTTCCAAAATTCATGTTCAGTAAAATTTTTTTTACCCATCCAGATTTGATCGGACATGACCGATGTCCCACCGTTATTTCATACCCTGACTAACCGATGATCAATTAATGATTGATCATAACAGGTTCTCCTTTTTTACTCATTTTCAATGCAGTAATTATAGCATGTTCAAGGATAATTACCTCTTTCAAACCAAGTCGTAGTTATGACAGATTTTTAATAATTTAAGGCAGCAACAGCTTCCAGTCAAATAAGTTTCAAAATATTCAACATGTTATTGACATGGTTGCTTTGAAATTAACATACTATTTCAGTGCTGAAAGAATTAATGTCTTAGACTAAGGAGTATTAATATATAGTTGTAAGAATTAAATTTAAATACTTTTCCAAAAAGTATTCTAGCTTAACCAGTTAAAATATAATAATAAATTCAATTTATAGACAACCAAAATCTATTTCTGAAATCATGATCGATCAATTGGTTGAACATGCAAACCAACCAATCATCGATCAAATTGATTAATCAGAACAACACTAGTATTAACCTGTCTCAAACACAGCATTGACATTTACAATTGTATCTAGACTATAACAAGCATTCTGTAAGTATTGCTTTGCAATACATGTCCCCTACCTGGTGATATAAATCTTTAGAGATTAACAGTAAAAAATTTCATTAAAAATTGTCAAAAGCAACTGAAACTCGAACTTGATCTGTAACTTCTCATAACATAGCAATAAACTAAGTCTCAGAATATATATGGTGAAGGAGAAGGAGTCTTGAAAGCTGATATGTTTGTATTTCATAAGTCAAAAGGGGACATAACTCCATCAAAAAATGACGCAAACGCCTGAAACTCAAACTTGGTCTGTAATTTCTCATAATAAAGTAATGTACCAATTGTCAGTTGAATATCTTAAAAGACTGCGAGAAAAAGGGCGGAAAACTAATATTTTTCGTATTTCTTAAGTCGAAAGGAAGCATAACTCCATCAAAAATTTATGCATATGCCTGAAACTCCAACTTGGTCTGTAACTTCTCATAACAAAGCAATGTAGCAATTCTCAGTATAATATCTTGAAAGACTGTGAAAAAAGTGCAGAAACTAATATATTTTGTATTTCATAAGTCGAAAGGGGGCATAACTCCATGTAAAATTGACAAAAATGTCTGAAACTCGAACATGCTCTCTAACCCCTTATACTAAAGCGATGTACCGATTTTTCCTTAAATATCTTGAAGAAGTGCGAAAAAAGTATTTCTTAAGTCGAAAGGGGGCATAACTCCATAAAAAATTGACACATACGCCCGAAACTCGAACTTGGTCTGTAACTTCTCACAACAAAGCACTATACAAATTTTCAGTTGAATACCTTGAAGGACTGCGAAAAAAAGTGAGGAAAACCAACTGTGACAGATGGACAGACGGACGGGGTGCAAACCTAGTCCCCCCCCCCCCCCCCCCCCGGTTTTACCGGTAGGGGACTAATAAGAATATGAATTTGAACCCTTACAAGGAACATGTATGCTTCACCAGTCTAGTGTCAAACAAATACTCCAACTTTGTGGAGGTGCTTCTTTATAAAGGAGGAATTTATGACAATTGAATTGAATTGCGGAGTGCAAGGGGACATTTGTTGCTCAATGCTATGTTGCGCACTGGAGGTAAATAACATTACATGACTTGAAGCTGTAATTCCCTCACTATGGTTGAGAAAGGTTATGAGATAATTATCTACAATCCTAACGCCTACCCTAATTTGATTTTGTACACATGTTGTCTTGCTGTTAATCCTTTGTTACGTTGTAGTAGATTGGATGGCAGAGTCCATTAATCCCTCTGCGCACGGTAAAGACCGGCCTTTTTACTGACAGGTAGTGTTGGAAGAACAGAATCTCTGTATTGGTAGAGTGTAAAACATAATCTGTGTGACATAAATTCAATGCATCATGCAATGTCTCAAGGTATGTCTGTAATGCTACCGTCTAATAAGAAAGCTAGTTAGCTGAGTAATTTGCCGTATTGATTTATTTAAGGACGTCAGTGCATCCACCAACTCAAACTAAGGACACAACTGCTCACAGCACAGGTTGGTAATTTCTTGCACAATTGTCTATCTAACATGCTGACATGCAGGACAGAACAGCAGGAAATGCTCTATGGTCTCTTCTGCCTCTAGGCACAGTAAGCACCTGGTATCATGATCACTATCACTGGAATAACCTCTTATCGCTGGAATAACCTCTCTTTGTTTGCAATTTCAATGTTCCGGTCACTATCCAGATCTTAGTTACTGCTTCATAGGTAGGCTGTGGCGCAGCGGAGGTCACTCATCAAAATAATTGAGTCAGATTTTTGGTTGGTTTTTTTCTGAGAAAAAGGGGCCCTTTTCTACCGTGTTATACAACATGATATTTGATTGGATGAATAGAAAAACATTAAGCAATCAGATAGTAGGATAGATGAGGTGTCTGTGCATAGCAGTTTTATGTCTGGATGCTGATGTTTACACTAAAAGTTAAGGTTCTGAAAAATTTGTTATCGAAAAAAAGTTAAATATAAGCGATATACAGCCATACAATTTATTTCATTTTAATTTACATTGATGACCTCGCCTAAGAATAAGATCATCAATTGAGCATATAATAGCAATTTGAGGTCTTAAAAATGAGCTGAAAAGTGAAGATTTTAACACCTGGCCGCCACCTGCAGCAACAAGTTTGTGTCCTTTTTCAATATCATAATCTCACTCTGTGTTAGTAAATTAGACAAAGTCAGTTAGTAAATTAGACAAAGTCTGTTAGTAAATTAGACAGTCAGTTAGTAAATTAGACAAAGTCAGTTAGTAAATTAGACAAAGTCAGTTAGTAAATTAGACAGTCAGTTAGTAAATTAGACAAAGTCAGTTAGTAAATTGACAAAGTCAGTTAGTAAATTAGACAAAGTCTGTTAGTAAATTAGAGTCTGTTAGTAAATTAGACAGTCTGTTAGTAAATGAGACAATGTCAGTTAGTAAATTAGACAAAGTCTGTTAGTAAATTAGACAGTCTGTTAGTAAATTAGACAGTCTGTTAGTAAATTAGACAAAGTCACTTAGTAAATTAGACAGTCTGTTAGTAAATTAGACAGTCTGTTAGTAAATTAGACAAAGTCACTTAGTAAATTAGACAAAGTCAGTTAGTAAATTTGACAGTCTGTTAGTAAATTAGACAACGTCAGTTAGTAAATTAGACAGTCAGTTAGTAAATTAGACAAAGTCAGTTAGTAAATTAGACAAAGTCAGTTAGTAAATTAGACAAAGCCAGTTAGTAAATTAGACAAAGTCAGTTAGTAAATTAGACAAAGTCAGTTAGTAAATTAGACAAAGTCAGTTAGTAAATTAGACAAAGTCAGTTAGTAAATTAGACAAAGTCTGTTAGTAAATTAGACAAAGTCTGTTAGTAAATTAGACAAAGTCTGTTAGTAAATTACAAGAAATTGATATCCATCCCCAGTTAGTCTTTTAACCCTTTAATGACTGCATTTGGTAACAAAATTAAAATAAATACTTATTGAATGTCCATTTGCAGGCAAAGAGAAGGCTGTTTTTGAAAATTTACCATTGGAATTACTGGCTTGGTTATTGAACCAGTCATTTAAGTGGTAAATTAAAAAAAATAGTCTTCTCTTTGCCTGCAAATGTACATTCCCAAGTACTACTACAGAGGCTGGCTTTGTCGAGTTTGTCGTGAAAAGGTTAACACACATTGACAGTGACATGTTTTCATGATGTGCTTTTCTAATAACGTTTTGAGCCAATGATAAATTAAAAAAATAGTCTTCTCTTGGTCTGCAAATAGACATTGCTCAATAGTGAATAAGACTTTAGAAGGCATTTTGGGTCTTTGTCATGGTGGAGTGTTGGCTCGGTCGGCAAAACTGTTGTGCCGCACATACTTGGAATTCCAATCAAAAAACTGCATGGTTCAATCCCATGTTCAGACATGTGATCAAGGTGTAAAAACATGCACCATTCCATATGTCCTTCACATGACATGTCCTTCACATGACATGTCCTTCACATGACATGTCCTTCACATGACATATCATTCACATGACATGTCCTTCACATGACACATCATTCACATGACATGTCCTTCACATGACACATCAATCACATGACATGTCCTTCACATGACACATCATTCACATGACACATCATTCACATGACATGTCCTTCACATGACACATCATTCACATGACATGTCCTTCACATGACACATCCTTCACATGACACATCATTCGGATGGGACGTAAAGCTGTCGGCTCCATCTCGTATTGTGTCTGTGCCATGGGGGACGTGAAAGAACTCTCTCTGAGTGCCATGTATCGGGAGCTCAGTTGTGAATACGCTCTGATAGTGTAAACAGTACTGTAAATAAGTTAAAATATTGTACTGTATCTATGCCTCGGTCAACAGCTCAAGCGGCCAGTGGCTCCATATCTGAACCTGCAAATAACACACAGTATAGCATAGAATGGAACACACTGAGGGGCTAGGATGTCGACAAAGAAAGAGGGTTGGTCCCAGTACTGAGCCCTGTAGTACTCCAGATTGAACTTTTGCCGGGGTAGATCTTTCTCCATCAACAAAGACAGTCTGGCTGCGGTCGGATAGAAAGGCTTCAATCCAGGCATTTGTTTTTCCCCTAATGCCGTAATATCAGAGTTTATGTATTAGGAGACTATGACAAAATTTATCGAAGGCTTTTGAGAAGTTGCCTTTGTCAATTTCCTTACTGATATCGTCAACAGATTCGAGTAGCTGGGTCTCACAGGAGTGCTTGCTGCGGAAACCGTGCTGAAGGTGATATAGAATAGATGACAAGCTGACCCCTACTTATTATTCCGTATAAGTTATTAAAATGTTGTAGACATTGAAAACATCATAATTTTATTTATAGTGTTTTAACCACACTTCGTGTTAAACCGAAAGCCCATAGTAAACCTATGGGAGGGTTAGAATCAAGAGAATTTAATAAAACACGAAAATGGTAATTATATAAAACGAAAACCGGTAATTATCTAACACGAAAACCGGTTCCTTTATATTAAACATGTATAAACAAAGAATTATAGTTACCGTAAGCGATTTTAAGGAGACAGTGTGTTTATTTATTAATTGTGTTTGAATTAACAACAATTAGATTCTTTCACATGTGTTAAATTGTCTAAATCGCGCCTTGAAATTGACTTTCGGTTTCGATTTTACGTTTGAAATCAAACACGTGACGTACAAAGACAAAGGGTCAAGGGTTAGGGTCAGCCGGTGTGTCGGATTCTTTGGTTGACTTGCGGCTGATTGTTAATATATTTGATTACAGATCACGCCACCGTGTGTTCATTTAATTTAAACCAGTTGCTCAAATTTAACTGATAAAGAAAGATTTATTCAACATGGGAGAACCTGATTTAGGTCTGCAAGGAAATTGGAGGCTAGATAAAACTGATTGCTTCGAAGAGTACATGAAAGCTGTGGGTAAGACTGAGAATGATATTGCAATTGCATGAACCTAATTTAAATCATTATCACACTCATACTATTACTAACAGGCGTTATTATTATATTACAGATGTTTATATCAGCTGTCACCTTATATATTGTATTGGGTTGGGGGGGGGGGTTTGTGTGTGGGGGAAGGGGATTGGGGGGGGGGGTGTTATATACATCATTCATTAAAAATTTGATTGTGATGTGGGCCTACATTTGACGTAATGGAAGAATCCAGTTTTCACCGCCCATCTCTAGCTAAGCTCCACCCACGCTTTCTATGTTGGGATCAATCTAAATTTCCGGACAACTATGCATGCTAGCTGAATAATATTTTGAAACTAATTTGACCTGGCGCTGTTACTACCATAGCCAAGTCAAATTAGTTTTAAAATATTTGACAGAATGTTTATTAACTAGTAAAGACATACAAATAGTACAACGTCTTACATGCAGTAATTGATTATGACGTCATCTGATGGATGGATAAACTGGAAATGTTCATGTATTATGACGTCAAATACGTGAGCGTATCTCTCCATTACTCGGGAGCCATTATGCCTGTGCATATGTCAAGGAGCCTTTTAGCATCCTTGTTGGACATTTCAGTATTTCGATAGTTCTCTCATGCTGTACATAATTTATCTTGAGATTTGCGGTATGACAGTCGCTGGCTTCTGGTTAGTTTTTCGACATGTACGAGTCGCATTTGAAGATCTACCAGTCGGGCCTGCTGGTGCAAAAGTTCAACGAGAAGGTAGAACTGGAGTTTGGCACGCTTTGCTGCCCGGTTCAGCATCGCGTGCCACCCTTCGACATCATTATTTGTGCTCACTAGTTGGTTGTAGATGCTCCACAATGCGACCGTCCATGTTGGGCGTAACATCCAGGTGTCGTGAATGTAGTTGGTGAGCCTGGCAAGCGGGAGCGTGTACGCCTTCTCACGAAGTTTTCTACAAAAAAAAAATTATAATAATGTCTGACTCAATTTTGTCGCAATTATAGGGCATGTACCCTGATAATAAAACGTATAGAATTCCACCAATGCTAGTCAACTACACAACGTTGTCGACAAGGGGTGGGGGGGGGGGCTGCTTGAGACAGTATCAGTCGTAGGCCCTATGAACTGAACTGAACAGAATTTTATTACACCCAGGTCATACATACATGACACATGGGGAAAACAGATAGTACATCTTGTAGTAGACGGAGTAACAACTGTACCTTATCATTATTAGTTACGATTATTATAGTCATATGCGAAGACTGCCATATCCACTGATAACTATCTTATCCAAGTCCATGGATGAAGGCAATATATAGATCTGCGACAACTGGCGACATTATACATGCAGTTCATTAGTTCCTATACTCACATCGCGCAATCAAGCGGGAATGATCTCCAATTGCAGTTTGATAACGTTCCACATTCGTTCGTTGAATGCATAAGCTCTAAGTAGATATGAAGCAAGCCATGTGTCACTCGGCTATGTACCGTTCCAGTTTATCCATTTATCACGTGACATACAGGATGACATCATAATCATGGCGTCATAAATGATGTAGATAAGTGCGTCAAGAGCGTATGATTCGTGTCGGGCCAAGAGTTGTTGTACGAACTATATGTCTTTACTATTTAATAAAGATGCTGCTGAATATTTTGAAATTAAATTGACTGGAAGCTGTTGCTGCCATAGTTTCAAAGATTCAATAGCTTACACGTATAGTCTTCTGGAAATTGATAATCAGGGAGTTCAGTGATCGATCGATCCCAAAATGAGCGAAATGTCGTTGCGGCTTAGCTAGAGATAGGCGGGGAATAGCTAAAGCTGGAAAGGTTCAGTAACCATTCTTTGGTGAGAATCGGTTAATACATTAATCCTGGGGACATGAGGGGACATGCCCATGCAATTAATAACCAACATTTGAGCCACATGAAAATTAGCGTAAAATGTTTACCATCGCACTTGTATATTTAGTTAAATACTAACGTGAACATATCAGCAAAATGTTCCGCCGGTAGAAACAGCAGCGCCATTAAACGCCTGCAATATTGGCGTGTTGGTTGATCGTCTCTGAATAATAATAATAATAATAATAATAATCACCTGAACCCATGGAAACTCATGGTAGCGTGCGCTAGATTAAGCTGAATATTTTTATTAACCAATTCCATTCAGAATCTCCATATATGTGTAGCTCTGGTACACCCATCTTGTGAACCACCTGGCCAAGTGGTTCTTGTATTGTCACCACCAGACATTAGTATTATGCACCCATCTTGTGAACCACGTGGCCATGTGGTTCTTGTATTGTCACCACCAGACATTAGTATTATACACCAATCTTGTGAACCACCTGGCCAAGTTGTTCTTGTATTGTCACCACCAGACATTAGTATTATACACCCATCTTGTGAACCACCTGGCCAAGTGGTTCTTGTATTGTCACCACCAGACATTAGTATTATGCACCCATATTGCGAACCACCTGGCAAAGTGGTTCTTGTATTGTCACCACAAGACATTAGTATTATACACCCATCTTGTGAACCACCTACACCCATCTTGTAAACCACCTGGCCACGTGGTTCTTGTATTGTCACCACCAAACATTAGTATTATACACCCATCTTGTGAACCACCTGACTAAGTGGTTCTTGTATTGTGACGACCAGGCATTTGCCTTATACGGCTTGTGGATCACACTGCCTGCGGTTCTTATTATATTATTCAATCAATCAATCAATCAATCAATCAATCACGCACAATTGGCAATTAATTACGAAGTATTCTGGATATTTTTTATTATAATATATTCGCTCTTTATCTTTCCGTGATTGCCTAAATTCTCTTTCACACATCAATCATATTGCATCGTCATTCTCACGTTATTACGCAGCCAATCCATACCACTTTTTAAGTCAACCCGTCCCATTTGCCAACCCCACTTGTTAAGTCGACTCGTCCTAGATAAAAACGGGACGACTTGACCCTTTTAGAAATAGTGACGGGTTGACCAAATATTTAGGACGGGTTGACTTAAAAAGTGGTACGGGTTGGTAATTAGGACGAGTTGACTGGAATTCGTTTTTCTATACATGTATAGAAAAAACCATGAAATAAAGAAACTTTGAACTTGAACTTAAATATAATCTAAACAGGCAGTCCATCAAAGGCATGGCCTATTGAGTGATGGACTCCTTACACACATTACAAAACATTTATACATTCACATATATATGACACACAAGACAGTGGCACAGTGACAGCATTAGGTTCATCGATTCATAGACTCTGTCTTTGATGGACTGCCCGAATGTGATGTATATATCCTATATATTAAACATGAAATAAATAATTTTGAATCTTGAATCTAACCACAGGCCTTTGAATTTTCGCCCATCCATCCCTCTACCACATATTCCCCCTACTATATATATAAATATACACACGGTGTGAAACCTTCATCTGTGGGCACCATTGTCAGGAAGCTGATTGGTTGGTTTGTTGTCAAAATCCGCTGACATCACGTTTCTGACTACAAACGACTACAAACCAACCAATCAGCTTTCTGACAATGGTGCCCACGGATGAAGGTTTCATACCTTGTGTATATTATATATAGTAGGAGGGATATGTGGTAGAGGGCTGGATGGACGAAAATTCAAAGGCCTGTGATCTAACACTACCTAGTAGAGCAAATCATTGCATACTTATGTATATCAGTAACTAGTAGGACTATTCAATAATCCTCATTAAAATCACACAATGGACTCATGCAGCAATAGCTACACTACACACAAAGAGTAGTCTGATTTTCAGTACTTAAAAAAAATCTCGCTCTAAACGCCATGTTGTAATCTGGTAGATTTTTTGTGGTAGCATGAAGAGACGCTATCATAGAACACTTGCAGATTCGGAATCGCGTTCAGATGTGGCAAAATCGAACTCAAATTAGATATGTCACTGCTTTTCCATGGCCACAATTTTTTCAATAATGCAGAATTCGATGTTTGTCTAGACTCTAGTCACAAGATTTACTAACGAATTGTTAGTAGGCAGCAACAGATTCCAATCAAATTAGTTTCAAAATATTGAACAGGGCATTCAGTATTTCGGGTTCAAAGTGTTAATCATTATTATCCAAATTAAATTTTCTCATATCTGTAATGCTAGCGCCTGTGTAAATAGTAGCTAATTTCCCTGTAAATGTGAACACCTGATCAATATATATTATTGAACGACGTCTGGTGCACCAATTCACAGAATGCTTAAATTATTCTAATAGGGTTAACGCGAGCACGGAGTGCTGGTGTTTGTTGCTGCTGCTGTTGTTATTGTTAAGACATTTTCAATAACGCTGACCAGCTCTACCGGAGGGATATTCTCTAAACTTGGATGGCACCTTGCCCAGGGGTCCCCAAAGACGTATGCCAATGCTGGGGTCAAAAGTTAAAGCGCAACAGCAACATCCTTCAGCAAAATTGTTTTCAAAATATGCACATTTGGCAGCCTGATTGAAAAATATATATCAATGACCCGGGTATATGACAAATTTGTCGTTGTTATCTGACTTATCTCCCACCTTGACGTGATATTCTATCAATATTAGATTACATTTATGAGACAAGCAGTTAGGCGACTAAATACAACATGTGTATGTTTTGGCACACTCGCTTCCAAAATAGGATTACGTCATAGATATAGATGTGCATTGTCTTCAGTGGCATTGTATCTTACCATGATGTCATATCCCAAAATGGGTTTCATCGTAGATATTGAATTATAAAGGTACGACATGCCGTATGTCGTACCTTTATAATTCAATATCTACGATGACAACCCATTTTGTCACATGCCAGTATTAGCGTCTTGTAGTCATTACAATGGCGCAAAACATTGAGCAGGCCTACAGGAGTGAAAAAGCGTGGATGTATCTGTCATAAGGCTAGTTCATAGCCGTAGCCTAAGTCGAGGGTTGTGGGGGGTGGGGGCGGGCCAGGGTTCTTTGTAAAAATTCCAACCAGGAGAGTGTGTGTGTAAAATGTATTGTAACGCAATTCCTCCAAAAACGTTGGCTGAAGAGTGGGTCTTCCCCTCCCTCCATAGGCCAAAGGTGGCTCTTGCCGCTGCGTGAATGATTAATCGATCTACTTGTGCATATCAGACCTCACAACTGTCAAACATACAGCATGAGGTTACTGTTTAGACTTGTCATGTTCACTTGATACCATCAACGAGAGATCACAGATCCTTAAAATTCCCCAATCAAGCTGGCTGTGATGATGACGAACATCATCACCACTATCACCATCGTCCTCCTATCATCATCATCATCCTCATCCTCCTATCATCATCTTCATCACCACTATCACCATCCTCCTCCCCTCTCCTACCATCACCATCCTCCTATCATCACCACCACTATCACCATCCTCCCCTGTCATTATCACCATCCTCCCCCGTCATCATCATCCCCACTATCACCATCCTCCTCCTATCATCACTATCATCACCACTATCACCATCCTCCCCCTCGCATCATCACCATCCTCCTGTCATCATCATCACCACCACTATCACCATCCTTCCCCTCTTATCATCCTCCTCCTCCTCCTATCATCACCACTATCACCATCATCCCCCTCCCATCATCATCGTCATCCTCCTTATCATCACTATCATCACCACTGTCACCATCCCCCCCATATCATCACTATCATCACCACTATCCCCATCCTCCTCCTCCTATCATCACCACCACTATCACCATCCTCCTCTGCCTATCATCACTATCATCACCACTATCAACGCCCTTCTCCTATCATCACTATCACCATCCTCCTCCGCCTATCATCACTAGCATCACCACTATCGCCATCCTCCTGCTATCATCACTAACATCATCACCACTATCACCATCCTCCTATCATCACTATCACTATCACCATCCTCCTCCTCCTATCATCACTAGCATCACCACTATCGCCATCATCCTCCTATCATCACTATGATCCCCACTATCACCATCCTCCTATCATCACCACCACTATCACCATCCTCCTCTGCCTAGCATCACCACCACTATCACCATCCTCCTATCATCACCACCACTATCACCATCCTCCTATCATCACCACCACTATCACCATCCACCTCCTATCATCACCACCACTATCACCATCCTCCTCCTATCATCACCACCACTATCACCATCCTCCTCTGCCTATCATGACCACCACTACCACCCTCCTATCATCACCACCACTATCAGCATCCTCATCCTATCATCACCACCACTATCACCATCCTCCTATCATCACCACCACTATCACCATCCTCCTATCATCATCACCACTATCACCATCCTCCTCCTATCATCACCACCACTATCACCATCCTCCTCCTATCATCACCACCACTATCACCATCCTCCTCCTATCAACACCACCACTATCATCACCCTCCTCTGCCTATCATCACCATCACTATCCCCATCCTCCTCCGCCTATCATCACCACTATCACCATCCTCCTATCATCACCACCACTACCACCATCCTCCTATCATCACCACCACTATCACCATCCTCCTATCATCACCACTATCACCATCATCCTCATATCATCATCATCATCCTCATCCTCCTATCATCACCACCACTATCACCATCCTCCTGATATCACCACCACTATCACCATCCTCCTCTGCCTATCATCACCACCACTATCACCATCCTCCTATCATCACCACCACTATCGCCATCCTCCTATCATCACCACCACTACCACCATCCTCCTATCATCACCACCACTATCACTATCCTCCTATCATCACCACCACTATCACCATCCTCCTCTTCCTCCTATCATCACCACCACTATCACCATCCTCCGATCATCACCACCACGATCACCATCCTCCTCTTATCATCACCGTCACTATCACCATCCTCCTCCGTCTATCATCACCAGCATCCTATCATCACCACCATCCTCCTATCATCACCACCACTATCACCATCCTCCTATCATCACCACCACTATCACCATCCTATCATCACCACTATCACCATCATCCTCCTATCATCATCATCCTCATCCACCTATCATCATCGTCATCACCACTCACCATCATCCTCCTATCATCACCACCACTATCACCATCCTCATCCACCTTTCATCACTATCACCACTATCACCATCCTCCTATCATCACTATCATCATGGCTATAGCCATCCTCCTATCATCACCACTATCACCATCCTCCTATCATCACTATCATCACCACTGTCACCATCCTATCATCACCACCACTATCACCATCCTATCATCACCATCACTATCACCATCCTCCCACTCTCATCATCATCATCCTATCATCACCACCACTATCACCAACCTCCTATCATCACTATCACCACCAATATCACCATCCTCCTCCTATCATCACCATGACAACCACTATCACCATCCTCCTATAATCACCACCCCTATCACCATCCTATCATGACTGCCTGTCATTTGATAGTTTGGTCCCTGACAATGCCCTTGACAGGCACTTTATTTCCAGGCGTGCACCATCAACATCACTATCACCATCCTCCTCCTATCACCACTATCATCACCACTATCACCATGCTCCTCCTATCATCACTATCACTATGCTCCTCCTATCATCACCACTATCATCACCATCCCTCTTCCTCCATCATCACCACTATCACCACCATCCTCCTCTTCCTCCATCATCACCACTATCACCACCATCCTCCTATCATCACCGCTATCATCATCATCATCCTCCTGTCATCACTATCACCATCCTCCTATCATCATCACTATCACCATCCTCCTCCTCCTATCATCACTACTATCACCATCCTCCTCCTCCTTCTATCATCACTATCACCATCCTCCTCCTCCTATCATCACTACTATCACCATCCTCCTCCTCCTATCATCATCGCTATCACCATCCTCCTCCTCCTATCATCATCACTATCACCATCCTCCTCCTCCTCCTCCTCCTCCTCCTCCTATCATCACTATCACCATCATCCTCCTCCTCCTATTATCACTACTATCACCATCCTCCTCCTCCTCCTATCATCACTACTATCACCATCCTCCTCCTATCATCACTATCACCATCCTCCTATCATCATCACCATCCTCCTATCATCACTATCACATCCTCCTATCATCACTATCACCATCCTCCTCCTCCTATCATCACTATCACCATCCGCCTCCTCCTCTGCCTCCTATCATCATTACTATCACCATCCTCCTACCATCACCACTATCACCATCATCCTCATATCCTATCACCACCATCCTACTATCATCACCACCATCCTCCTATCATCCCCACTATCACCATCCTCCCCTCCTATCACCATCACTATCACCATCCTCCTATCACCACCATCCTCCTACCTACTATCATCACTATCACCATCCTCCTCCTTTCATCACCACCATCATCACTATCACCGTCCTATCATCACCACTATCACCACCATCATCATCCTATCATCACTATCACCATCCTCCTCCTATCATCACCATCCTCCTATCATCACCACTATCCTCCTATCATCACCACTACCACCATCATCCTCCTATCATCACTATCACCATCCTCCTATCATCACCACTATCACCACCATCCTCCTATCACCACCACTATCACCACCATCCTCCTATCATCACTCTCACCAGCCTCCTCCTATCATCACTACTATTACCATCCTCCTCCTATCATCACTATCACCAGCCTCCTCCTCCTCCTATCATCACCACTATCACCATCCTCCTCATCTCCTATAATCACCACTCACCATCCTCTTATCATCACCACTCACCATCATCATCATCATTATCAATCATCATCATCATCGTCACTATCACCATCCTCCTCCTCCAACTATCATCATTATCATCACCACTATCATCATTATCAATCACCATCATCATCATCACCACTATAACCATCATCATCATCATTATCAGTCATCATCATCATCATCATCATCATCATCATCATCGCCACTATCACCATCCTCCTCCAACTATCATCATCATCATCATCATCATCACCACTATCAGCATCCTCCTCCACCTGTCATCATCATCACCACTATCATCATCCTCTTCCACCTATCATCATCATCATCATCATCATCATCATCCTCCTCCACCTATCATCATCATCATCATCACCACTATCACCATCCTCCTCCTCCACCTATCATCCTTATCATCACCACTATCACCATCATCATCATCATTATCAATCACCATCATCATCATCACCACGGGCACCACCATCACCATCATCACCACTATCAGCATCATCATCATCATCACCATCATCATCACCACTATCAGTGCCACGGGCACCACCATCATCATCATCATCACCACCACGGGCACCACCATCATCATCATCATCACTAGGCTTGCTCTATTATGTGATTAAATCTAAATCATGATTATTTTGATACATTGTGAAAAAATGGAGGGGATATTGCAATGCCTCCATCAGTCTGTCTGGCTGGCTATCCACGAAACCTATTGGTGGAATTCAATCAAATTTGTTATATCTCAGTTACCCATATAATTGCGGACTGCAAGATGACTTACATCAGGCTCTGCTCCCCACCCCCAGACTGGGGGGGGGGGGGCAGGGAGGCGTTGGGGGGGGGGGGGGGTAGAAAGTCAAATTTGATGGAATTCAACAGGATTTGGTATGGTAGTTACGCATATGATTGTGGATTGCGAGACAATGTTTATACATGTATTAGGTTCCGCTCCTGGGTGAGGGGTGGGATAGGGTGTGGGTGCGGGTAGAATGGCAAAGTTGGCAGAATTCAACAAAATATGCTATGTGAGTTACTCATATGATTGCAGATTATGAGAATATTTCTGTTATGATGAGGAAACCAACATGTCATGTTTGACTTTGAATGACAGCAACTGACAGATGACATCTGATGCATAAACTACGTCAGTTGTATAATTTCTATTTTTTCACCCTTAAAGATTTGTCAAGAAAAGTTACATTTTTACAGGTCATTTGCAGGTCAGTTGAAGACCATTAATTTTTATAAATTTATGACTGGAATTTACAAAAAAAGCTTTCTATTCTCCTACAAATGGATATTTCTTCTAACCTGTGTAGGGGTAATGGTCGAGAAACTCCAAATTTTGGCTTAATCAGTGTCCATTTGCAGGCCAGAAGACTATTTTTGTAGATTTACCACTGGAATGACTGACTCGGTAACAGAGCCAGTCATAAGGAGTCATTTTAGTGGTAAATAATCGTGAAGATATGTCATCAGTTGTCCTGTAAATGGACATTCTTAATGACCAATGTAGAAGCCATGATTGCCGGGGTCACAATTAAAGGGTTAAGTTGGCACAAGGTGGGTTAAGCCAAAACCATAGTTCTACATGTATCTTCAAATGTGACACACATTTAACAAGAAGTTTTCTAGCTAATCACGTGCTATATATTTTGCTGTTTTTGTTGTTATTGCCAGGTGTTGGTATGGTCTTGCGCAAGCTTGGTGCCGCAGCTACACCTGATGTACTTATTAAGGTTGATGGTCCCGCCTGGTATATCAAGACCGTAACGACTTTTAAAACCACAGAAGTGAACTTTACTATAGGATCAGAATTTGATGAAGTCACGCCGGATGGAAGGAATATAAAGGTACTAGTAATTTAGATATTTATAAATTTATATATATTTAGTGGCTTAAATATAATATTCTACGCTTAACACAATAACCATTGCTTATAGCCATGACTACTGTGCAGAAAGATTGAGAAAGTTTAACAATTTTAATGCCATCACTGACGTTCAGGTGATTGTGGCCTATGGAATTATGACATCACTGATGTTCAGGTTGTAGATATCGGATCGTCTTATGGGAAGTCATGACCCCATTAGACGTCTTATATTTGCGAGTAAGACCTCAGTGAAATTCATATTTGAAAATACCAGGTGAGCTAGGGAACTTAGTGAATAATATTAGTAGCAGTTAGATACGTAGTAGGATGATGCACTGGTTGACTTTGACCAGTGCTAGTGATACAGTTTCGCGGAAATAGAATAGAAACTGTGTCGAAACTGTAGCAGTAAATTCATCACAATAAGTTAGAAATTGGAATAGATTGAAATAGGAACAACGGTTCTGGGTTGATGATATCTGTCAATAGTTGAAGATAAAAGTCGTTGCTGTGGGATCGGCACACACTTTTATAATGTTCAGCAGTCGTTTCGGTCGTTAGTTTAGTAAATAATAGAGTGATAAGAATAGATACGAATCGAGGGGAATCGAGAGAAATTATAGGAAATTATAGGTGACAGACTGACATGTAGTTGTTGACGGTCGGCATTCCGACTCCCTTAAGCAAGTACAACAACACCAGCTGGTAATGAGATCATACAGCTCATGTGCTTATTAACGTTCGTTTCCTACAGGCTTATCCACGATAGGCAAGGGACAGGACAGAGGCATTGTAGCATCCTGTAGGAATTAATAACATAATCGAGATTTGTATATCAACTATATGTCAATCAAAGAAAGGCATGCTACCACAACACATTCCGTAATGTTGTTAGTTAGCTGACAGATCGCATCAAATCAGAACCAGCTAGAACCGCTTTGCCAGAGTTAGCGTGTAGATATATCGTGTTTAGTAATGAATCCCTAGAAGAGAAGCCCAGAGTTTGATTGGCCGAGATGACGTCATAATCAATGAGCATCTAGTCAAACTCTGTGGCAGAGAAACAAAAGGAACAAGGTTTCAAAGTAAAATCGAGAGATAGGCAAGCAGTGATTGGTCAGGACGGCCGAAGAGAATAGGGACAATCTTCTAGGAAGGGATAAGCAGATGTTGATTGGAGGCAAGAAGGATGCGGGCCAATCAAACTGTGGTTATAACTACCTAGAAGGATGAAAGGAACAGAAACTATGTATTACGATATGTATAGATCTATATATCGTAATATGTATAGAAGTTAGGAGAATGTGTATAGTATATAGTAGGCACTTTGTCTACTGAATCTTTAATCTTCACCATCAGTGATTCCAAAGCAGACGTTGCTTTGTCAGTAGTAAATCAAGTAGTGGTTACGTCAGGCTAGCTAGATATCATATCGACCTTAGTGTCGAGAGTAATCAGTAGCCGTAAGTTAGACAAAGTCAGAAGTGAATAGTTAGGTTAGGACCGTATTATGATAAGCAGTATTGTTAATATAAAGTATAATCTATTTTCTGTGACAGTAAAAGTCACCATTAATAATTAAAAGTTATTGTACAGTTAGCTATAGAATAAAATTATCCCCTTGTAAAATACAAGGCACTAGTTCGGTTGTTATTTGGAAGCTCCTAAACAGTACGGAGAAACACCGTATCTTACTCAGAATCTTCAGGAAGTCAGATCAGGCCCAGTTAACAAAAATATCTTCGTACCACCTTTGAAGAGGCGAGCGGTAACTATACCACTGCAGCGGCGAGAAGATTGATTGTCGCAGCAATCATCAACATCATAAGTCTTCTCGAAGTTGTAGTCGCGAGCGTATAAGTAATTTAGTGAAGAAAGGATATCGAAAATCTTCAGTGGCGAGCCTGCCAGGATATTAGGAGTGGAAACATTGTGAGAACTGAGTAAGTACTAGACAATACGAATGGCCCAAGTAGACAGGCCAGCTAATGTAGTATTAAAAGACGTAGCAGACAGAGTACAAGTATTTATTGATTTAGCCAAACAATCTGACAGTGCAAAAGTAACGCAACACCGAGAATATAGAGACAATTAATTGATTAAAATAACCACCGACATTGCGTGTGAAGAGCAGCCTCGATTGAAACGAGTCATAGTCTGCTTATATTACCAGTGAATAAACACTAAATAGACTATACATAATGGCGACACCAGGTCCAGCGGGTCCCGGTATACCACCAAAGGGGGAACATGAAAGGCATCCGGAGCTACGAGCAGAAACGGTAGCAGCAATGAATGTGATGGGCACCGCAATGGCGGGTACCATTGTACAGAGCAATATTAGAAGGGATGCGGACCGAGTCCATCGGGAAGAAGTAAGGGAGCTGACCCAACGAATACAACCCTGCGACGGGCTCACCCCAGAGCATGTGCGGCAGTTCCTGGACGAGGCTCATCGCGTATGGGTAGCGATGGAGGGGAAGCTGGAGGGGATACCAGCCTACATAGTGACCCGTGCTTCTCGAGGGCAACTGTCGAGAGCGCTAGACTATTATTTGGTTGGCAAGAATAGGGATGACATTACCTTCGACGAGTTAAGAATGTACATCACCGAAAATTTCATCTCCGCCAACGAGGGCGAAAGAATTAAATATGACCTCGAGGGGGTGCGCCAAAGAAGAAACGAAACTATTATCGCCTTCAACAGACGGTACAGGGAGTTGGCCAGCCGGGCGTATCCCGTCTCCAATGCTGACAATCAGAGGACGATATTAGGGGTATACATCAAGGCCCTTAGTGATGTTGGACTGGGAAGAAGGATAGTAAGAAAGAAAGCCACCACTCTTCAACGAGCGATCGAGATCGCGGAGGAAGAGGCAAATTGCAATGATTTGCTGAGGGCAATGCGGATAGATGATCGCAGAGAAACCGACATGGAAGTGGGAGTGCTGGACATGGAGGAGGGAAAAGATGTGTGGGCCATAATAACCGGTATGAAGCGGCAGATCGCCCAGCAAACGAGATTAATTGAACGATTGTGCAGTACAGTAGAGGCTTTGCAAGCCAATGCCAAACCTCAACAGGCACCCAGAGAACCCAGGCCACCAAAGAAACCAGCCATGCCACAAAAACGCGCGCCAGCAAAACCGCGTAGCAAACCACCGGCTGATTACCCACGCTGAGACATAGTTTGTTACAATTGTGGACAGAAAGGCCATTATAAGGCGGATTGTAAACAGCCCAGGCAGCCTCCGAGGAATGATATGCCAAGACGAACCGGCCGTGTAGCCCAACCAAGGGGCCAGAGACCACCTATAGTATGTTTCACCTGCGGCAAGCAGGGGCACATGGCGCGTGATTGCTATAATTACCAACAGAGTTTCGCGGGGTATAGAGATAGACCAACCGAGTCGGCTCCGACCGTACGTTGTTTTCATTGTTTTAAGGATGGACATAGCATAAATAACTGTCCACTTAGAGCACCGCAACCTAGACCGCAGCGAAACATGGCCAAGAAACCACGTTTAGAGAGCGATATGGATGTCGATGTGATAGACCTGGGTGATAGAGCGATGAACAATGAGCCGAGAATCACCGCACAAAACTATTCCCGTAACGTGCGGAAAAACAACGCGAACAGACTTCGTAGTAACGAGGAGTACGAGGATCAGGACGGTTTCGTTCTAACCGGGGAGGGAACCGATGCGTACGGACGGTATGGTGGAGAGTTTTCGGGAAGAAGAAATTCCTACGCTGAAGTGGTCAGCGGACGAAGGAGCCCTTCATTAAATGGCGACGGAGGAGACCATTGGTAAGCGTACCGACCGAGCGGTTTCTGATCCGTTTACACTGGGACAACCACGGTCCAAAAGATCAGGGTAAGTGCTTGCATGCCTTAGTAGATACTGGTGCTAGCACGTCCTTGATTAGAAAGGATGTATGGCGTAGCAGCTTAGATGCTAGGCCATTAAAAAGAGCTAAGACGCTCTTAGCGGTAACTGGTTCCCCAATAGAGCTTTTGGGAGAGACGCAAATCAAATTTAAGAATGCCCGGCCTATTCCTGGTACGGTAGTAGCGAATATGCGGCATGAATGTTTGATTGGTGCGGATGCTTTGCAATTGGGAAATGCAAAGATTGACTATCGGACCAAAGAAGTAGTATGGTTTGGTCAGGTATATCCCTTTAGGTATCCCTATAGGGAACAGACGAGATATATATATTCTAGTTGTAAAGAAACGACCGGATATAAAGCTATCGACAAAGTTATTGAGGACTTTGCGGATAACTTTGATACGGCTCGTCCAAACACTTTAGGATTGGTCCCCAAAGTGAAGTGTACGGTACCAACAGGAGATGCGTTTCCTATAAGGCAGAAGGCCTACTGTCTGCCGCTTGCCAAGCAGTATGTAGTCAAGAGCCAAGTGGCTGAGATGCTGGCAGCGGGCGTCATAAGACCATCGTCATCACCATGGGCGTCACCCATTACTTTGGTCCCTAAGAAGGACGGGGACACTAGGTTTTGTATTGACTATAGAAAGTTGAATTCCGTATGTCGCAAGGATAGCTATCCATTACCAAACATATCAGATATTTTTTATTCTATGCGCGGCGCAACGATCTTTTCTACTATGGACTTGAAGTCGGGCTATTGGCAGATACCAATGGACCCCCAAGACATAGAGAAGACAGCGTTCGTCTGCAGTGAGGGTTTGTTTGAATGGATTCGTATGCCGTTCGGTTTTTGCAACTCAGGTGCCGTATTTCAAAGGGCAATGAATGATATTTTCCGAGAATTCGTGGGAAAATATTTGCATGTTTTTGTAGACGACGTAGTCATATATTCTCGAAATCCAGCTGAACATGCCCAGCACCTACGTAAGGTCATGCGTAAGATTCGAGAATATAATCTACAGGTTAAGAAGAAGAAATGCGATTTCGCTAGTCCGTCAGTAGATTTGTTAGGGTATCGTATATCCGCACAAGGAGTAGCTCCTCGGGCCCAGAAGGTCAAGGTCATTAGAGAAATGTCTCCACCCCGAGATGTGGGTGAAGGGAGAAGTTTTCTCGGAGCTACAGGTTACTACCGGTCCTGTGTGCGAGGCTATGCCGAAATTGCGAAGCCTTTAATAGAGTTAACAAAGAAATACAAACGTTTTGAATGGGGTGCGGAGGAACAGCAAGCGTTCAAGAAATTGCAGAACTTGCTGTGTAGTGAGACGGTTCTCACATATCCGAATTTAAACGCCCCGTATAAATTATATACTGATGCATCTAGCTATGTGATCGGTGCGATATTGGTGCAGGAAGATATGAAAGGTATAGAGCGGGTAATCCAGTATGTAAGCTCTACACTTAAAGATAGTCAGCTTAATTGGCCCGTAATAGAGAAGGAGGCTTACGCTGTGATCTATGCGTTGAAGAAGCTCCGACCATATCTATTTGGCGCGCAGTTTACCATGTACACGGACCACAAACCCCTAAAGAGTTTGTTTGTGGGAGAAGTGAAAAACACGAAGGTGCAGCGCTGGGCAGTGCTGATTGCAGAGTACGGATGTAAGATTGAGTACATCCAAGGCTCGAAGAACATTCGAGCGGACATGTTGTCTAGATTACGTCGTCCAGTGGAGATCGGCACGTTAGACACGGGCGATTATGTCATACCCGAGGTAGACGAAGGTGCGTTACCACATGTCCCTCTGGAGGCTTATGACATACCCTACGACGAATTGCGTACCGAGCAGACCACAGAATACCCGGAGTTGTTCAAGAACACACCGGAGGAGTATATGGTCAAAAACGGTATTTTGTATTCATTAGTGACACCATCAGCGTTGGACGCTGAGTACCCCGGAATCATGTTACCTACCCTGTTCCGTGAGAAAGTGCTCCGGATGGCTCATGAACGAGCCGGTCACCAAGGTCTGCAGAAGACCATCGGTAGGGTACGAGATTCTTTTGTGTGGACGTCTTTAAGAAAAGACGTAGTACGTATGCTGGAGATGTGTACGACGTGCCAGGTCAACCGACCTGTCACTACTCGACCGAAGTATAGCGAGATGCCCATGGCCAATTATCCGAGTCAGATAATTGGTATGGATTTGATTGGTCCGCTATTAGAGTCGAGTAAGGGTAACGTGTATATAATGACGGTAATTGATCACTGCTCTGCCTGGGCTGAAGCATATCCAATTCCAGCAAAGACGGCTCAGAATGTGGAAGACAAGTTCTTCAATGAGTACGTCGCTCGTCATGGTGTCCCTGAGATTTTGATAACAGATCAGGGCAAAGAGTTTTGTTCCAATTCTCTGGAAGAACGATTTCATGAACACGGTATCGAGCATAGACGATCGAGTCCATACCATCCGCAAACGAATGGACGCACCGAGAGGTTCAATCGAACTCTTAAGGAGTTGATTCAGAAAGGGGTGAATAACGAGTCTCGTAATTGGGAAGATGAGTTGGGTGCGGCTTTGACAGCGTACCGCAGTACTCGTCATTCCACAACCGGATATACGCCATTTTATTTGACGTATGGTCGACGAGCTAGAATTCCGTTTGCTATTCCAATCGATGCTTCGCAGGATATGGGTGAGAGACTTACGTGTCTCAATAATGCATTGCTGCGCGCTCGTGAAGAAACGGCTACGTCTAGAGAGATTCACCGGGAACAAATTAACAAGCGTGCGAACGCTGGGGAGTACAAGGTGGGCGACTCGGTGGTCGTGAAGGCTGAGGAGAGGATGAAGTTGACCTCTCGCAGTGACCCCGAGTACGAGATCTTTAAGATCAATGGGCCTGTAGCTCATGTCCGACATCAAAGATCTGGGAAGGTATGCGTACTTAACATCTCTAAGTTGCGTGTAGTCGACTCAGAAATGTGTTGGGACAAGGTACGAGCACGCCCTATTCGTAACCCTGCCAAAGGTACGAAAGCCAGCCATCACCCTAGAGTGATGATACCCGAGTCCAAACCTTTGCCGGTAAACGACTCCCGTGCAACATCAAGTAAGCGAGCTCGTAGGAAACGACCAGCTTCCGATGAAGAGCCAAGTGTGCGAAAGGGGGGTAAGGTGGTTGATATAGATATAGATCAACCTAGGACGGGTCAGATTCGAAACCATGAGTCAGCGAGTGAAACCATCATAACTCCTCGTACTATGGTGATGGACACTTCAGAGGGTGTACCCGAAACCGTCCATGAGCCAATGGAAACACTTCCCTCGCATCCCTACTTTCTGCGCAAGCGCGGTCTCGCTCCTAACGTCTACTCAGAGTCAAAAAGACTCAGGATTGGCGCGTTTGGCCGTGCTCGATACGATGACTTCATCGGTCGCATCGATGCAGTTATAAGGCGACGCAGCCGTCAATAGTGGTAAATCTGTAGGGTAGTATCGTACCGGTGGACTTCGCAGTGGTATAGTATCGTATAGCCAGTTTAGAAGTAAGCGTTATATCTGTTAAACATACCAGTAGAACATCGCATTAAGAGCCGTGCATCGTCCATTCAAAGCGAACAGTATAGCTGATAGTAGCACCTCAATTGGAAACTATGTCTGTGGCCGCCATATCGGACGAGGCCGCACGGGCCGCTTGCGCCATGATAGCCAACATCGATAGGCTGTGTAAAGCGGATAAGGACATGATGCGTACAATGATTATGAGGGGTATGCGGGTCATGTTGAAGGATGACAAGATTAATGCCGGAAGGGTTATACTCCTGGCCGAAATCAGCAAGGCTTTGCTTTCCGGGTATGGAATAAACATTGTGCATTGGGTTCGAGTGCTGTTGTTGAGAAGCTTTATTAATCGATGTATTTCTCACCAAGATCGGATAGTATGTGACCGGATCAGAATGTCCTGGTGGTAAGGGGCCGCAAGTGTGTCATGGTCAGCTGAGGGTCGATAAGACCCATGTGCCATGTATTGTCAGTATACTGACTAACTCCACGGATAGCAATTGCAATATTCAACTGTCCGAGTCCAATGACACCACTAGTAAGTTATTTGCCAATAAGAAAATAGGTGTGGTTTTGCAAACCTTCGGTGAGACTATGGAGATCCACTGTGACGGGCAACTGACTGACCGGTGCAGGGTGGAGAGTGGTGTGTATGCGTTGATGTCGGGTGAGTGTGGATATAGTGGTAAAGGGTGGCAATTCGAGCCGGTATTGTCTTATAGTCGGACATACACTCGAGTGAGTTTGGCCCTGGAAATGCCCCATTTGGATGTGGCCGGAGTTCTAAATGCATCCAGAATTGTTAGCCAATTAAGGGTCCAAGATTGGAACCATTTGCATAAGACTATGTACGTGCCGCTAGCACCATTATCTGCGGTCGACCCAGCGATGGTCGATGGCATGGGAGTACCGTCATTTATATCCTACTCGACAGGCTCCTTCGTAGTGATTATAGTGATTTTTATTGTGTTGTTTAAGTGTGGAATTATTTCACGCATGTGGTCATGGATTAAGTGTAAGCCACATGCGGCCCACCGACCACGTGCGGTCCATATAAGTGCGCCACGGATTATTCAGGACCAGCAGTTCCGGAGACCTGCAGCCCTACCGGAGCCGCTGCGTTTGTCAGCCGGGTCGTCGCCTAACGATACTGACAGGACTGTGATCGACCCGACGGCTGATGACTGGATAGACGTGGAGCTAACCAGGGACACTAATATCAGTGTACAGTATGAAGACATAAATTGTAGCACGAACTAAATAATAGTGCCATGTTTGCATATCTTTTCCTCGTACCTGATCAATGGTATGGATTCCGAGGATATTTCGTAACGGTGCACAAACTTTATTATGGTGCCCCGTATTGATTGTTTATTGCATGTATTGTGGATGTCGCTATGACCATGTATATGACCTGTAATGATTTGACTGTAGGATTAGGATTTGTGGTTTAGTTAGTTTATTGTTTTAGCATTGTATTGATTGTTTAACTATGTTTTATCGTCATAATGGATTTCTATTATTGTAGTGTGTTAACGGATGATTACGTTAGCTTATGGACGTCAGTTCTGGGTAGCCCTGGTATAGTGTGGTTTGGTTGTTGATAGTGCACAACGAGTTAATTATCGATGTCTTAAGGCCTTAAGAGATGGTTAATTAACTTCGGTTGAGGGGCATGTGTAGATATCGGATCGTCTTATGGGAAGTCATGACCCCGTTAGACGTCTTATATTTGCGAGTAAGACCTCAGTGAAATTCATATTTGAAAATACCAGGTGAGCTAGGGAACTTAGTGAATAATATTAGTAGCAGTTAGATACGTAGTAGGATGATGCACTGGTTGACTTTGACCAGTGCTAGTGATACAGTTTCGCGGAAATAGAATAGAAACTGTGTCGAAACTGTAGCAGTAAATTCATCACAATAAGTTAGAAATTGGAATAGATTGAAATAGGAACAACGGTTCTGGGTTGATGATATCTGTCAATAGTTGAAGATAAAAGTCGTTGCTGTGGGATCGGCACACACTTTTATAATGTTCAGCAGTCGTTTCGGTCGTTAGTTTAGTAAATAATAGAGTGATAAGAATAGATACGAATCGAGAGAAATTATAGGAAATTATAGGTGACAGACTGACATGTAGTTGTTGACGGTCGGCATTCCGACTCCCTTAAGCAAGTACAACAACACCAGCTGGCAATGAGATCATACAGCTCATGTGCTTATTAACGTTCGTTTCCTACAGGCTTATCCACGATAGGCAAGGGACAGGACAGAGGCATTGTAGCGTCCTGTAGGAATTAATAACATAATCGAAATTTGTATATCAACTATATGTCAATCAAAGAAAGGCATGCTACCACAACACATTCCGTAATGTTGTTAGTTAGCTGACAGATCGCATCAAATCAGAACCAGCTAGAACCGCTTTGCCAGAGTTAGCGTGTAGATATATCGTGTTTAGTAATGAATCCCTAGAAGAGAAGCCCAGAGTTTGATTGGCCGAGATGACGTCATAATCAATGAGCATCTAGTCAAACTCTGTGGCAGAGAAACAAAAGGAACAAGGTTTCAAAGTAAAATCGAGAGATAGGCAAGCAGTGATTGGTCAGGACGGCCGAAGAGAATAGGGACAATCTTCTAGGAAGGGATAAGCAGATGTTGATTGGAGGCAAGAAGGATGCGGGCCAATCAAACTGGTTATAACTACCTAGAAGGATGAAAGGAACAGAAACTATGTATTACGATATGTATAGATCTATATATCGTAATATGTATAGAAGTTAGGAGAATGTGTATAGTATATAGTAGGCACTTTGTCTAGTGAATCTTTAATCTTCACCATCAGTGATTCCAAAGCAGACGTTGCTTTGTCAGTAGTAAATCAAGTAGTGGTTACGTCAGGCTAGCTAGATATCATATCGACCTTAGTGTCGAGAGTAATCAGTAGCCGTAAGTTAGACAAAGTCAGAAGTGAATAGTTAGGTTAGGACCGTATTATGATAAGCAGTATTGTTAATATAAAGTATAATCTATTTTCTGTGACAGTAAAAGTCACCATTAATAATTAAAAGTTATTGTACAGTTAGCTATAGAATAAAATTATCCCCTTGTAAAATACAAGGCACTAGTTCGGTTGTTATTTGGAAGCTCCTAAACAGTACGGAGAAACACCGTATCTTACTCAGAATCTTCAGGAAGTCAGATCAGGCCCAGTTAACAAAAATATCTTCGTACCACCTTTGAAGAGGTGAGCAGTAACTATACGACTGCAGCGGCGAGAAGATTGATTGTCGCAGCAATCATCAACATCATAAGTCTTCTCGAAGTTGTAGTCGCGAGCGTATAAGTAATTTAGTGAAGAAAGGATATCGAAAATCTTCAAGGTGATTGTGGCCTATGGAATTATGACCACTGACATTCAGGTGATTGTGGCCTATGGAATTATGAGATCACTGACTTTGAGAAGGTGATTGTGACCTATGGAATTATGACATCACTGACGTTCAGGTGATTGTGGCCTATGGAATTATTACATCACTGATGTTCAGGTGATTGTGGTCTATGGAATTATGACATCACTGACTTTGAGGTGATTGTGGCCTATGGAATTATGACATCACTGATGTTCAGGTGATTGTGGCCTATGGAATTATGACATCACTGACTTTGAGAAGGTGATTGTGGTGTATGGAATTATGACATCACTGACGTTCAGGTGAGTGTGGCCTATGGAATTATGACATCACTGACTTTGAGAAGGTGATTGTGGCCTATGAAATTATGACATCACTGATGTTCAGGTGATTGTGGCCTATGGAATTATGACATCACTGACGTTCAGGTGATTGTGGCCTATGAAATTATGACATCACTGATGTTCGGGTGATTGTGGTCTATGGAATTATGACATCACTGACTTTGAGAAGGTGATTGTGGCCTATGGAATTATGACATCACTGACGTTCAGGTGATTGTGGTCTATGGAGTTATGACATCACTGACCTTGAGGTGATTGTGGCCTATGGAACTATGACATCACTGACGTTCAGGTGATTGTGGCCTATGGAATTATGAAATCACTGACTTTGAGAAGGTGATTGTGGCCTATGGAATTATGACATCACTGACGTTCAGGTGATTGTGGCCTATGGAATTATGACATCACTGACGTTCAGGTTATTGTGGCCTATGGAATTATGACATAACTGACTTTGAGAAGGTGATTGTGGCCTATGGAATTATGACATCACTGACGTTCAGGTGATTGTGGCCTATGGAATTATGACATCACTGACTTTGAGAAGGTGATTGTGGCCTATGGAATTATGACATCACTGACTTTGAGAAGGTGATTGTGGTGTATGGAATTATGACATCACTGATGTTCAGGTCATTGTGGCCTATGGAATTATGACATCACTGACTTTGAGAAGGTGATTGTGGCCTATGGAATTATGACATCACTGACTTTGAGAAGGTGATTGTGGCCTATGGAATTATGACATCACTGATATTCAGGTGACTGTGGCCTGTGGAATTATGACATCACAGACTTTGAGAAGGTGATTGTGGCCTATGGAATTATGACATCACTGACTTTGAGAAGGTGATTGTGGTCTATGGAATTATGACAGTTCTGAGATGAAAAATGATCACTTGCTCTGGCCTCGAGAGATGATGGTAGGCATCTTCTGATTGAGGTGTTCTATAGAGTGACTTGATGATAGATGATAGTCTTCATCTCTGTATGTGTAACCATGTTTTCTGTCTGATTCTCTTCTGCACCCACCTTTGCCATCTTGTCTGCTTCCTCATTTCCTTGGACTCCACAGTGTGAGGGGATCCACTGCAATGCTATCTGAAAGCATTTGATGGTTTGTAGTGCTTCTTCAAGTTGTGGCAGCTTACCTTTGGTGATAGCCTCAAGGACGGAGCGGGCATCAGATAAAAAGACAATCTGTGAAATAGGGTCTGCTGTTCTGCTGATGGTATTAGCTGCATGGACCAGTGCTTCGACTTCAGCTCTAGTTTGTGCAGTGTTTGCCTGTCGGTATTGCAGCTGACTCATGTTGTCCGTTTGGATACTGTATGTGTAGTCCGGCACCTCCGCTCCTAATTGCATCTTTGGCTGATCCATCTGTGTAGATCCTTATCCATGTCTCCTGAGGGTACATTTCTTCCAGCATGGCTAGGGTCAGGGCCTTCTTGCTCACATCACTGTGTTCATCTTTGGTTGTGAGATGAGGTACTGTGGTGCGAATAGCTATGCTCTCTAGTTTGTTTTCCCAGGGTGGAGGATCAAGGGTGTGGTTTGGGTCTTCTATTTGTGCTGGCAACATTTCTTGGTGTTTCCTTTGAAGTGCTTTTGTCTCTTTCACAAAACTTGATCTTTTAAGTCTTCCTGATGACAGCTGTGCCTGACGATCAGGTGATTGTGGTCTATGGAATTATGACATCACTGACTTTGAGAAGGTGATTGTGGCCTATGGAATTATGATATCACTGACGTTCAGGTGATTGTGGCCTATGGAATTATGACATCACTGACTTTGAGAAGGTGATTGTGGTCTATGGAATTATGACATCACTGACTTTGAGGTGATTGTGGCCTATGGAATTATGACATCACTGACGTTCAGGTGATTGTGGCCTATGGAATTATGACATCACTGACTTTGAGGTGATTGTGGCCTATGGAATTATGACATCACTTACTTTGAGAAGGTGATTGTGGCCTATGGAATTATGACATCACTGACTTTGAGAAGGTGATTGTGGCCTATGGAATTATGATATCACTGACTTTGAGAAGGTGATTGTGGCCTATGGAATTATGACATCACTGACTTTGAGAAGGTGATTGTGGTCTATGGAATTATGACATCACTGACTTTGAGAAGGTGATTGTGGCCTATGGAATTATGACATCACTGACGTTCAGGTGATTGTGGCCTATGGAATTATGACATCACTGACTTTGAGGTGATTGTGGCCTATGGAATTATGACATCACTTACTTTGAGAAGGTGATTGTGGCCTATGGAATTATGACATCACTGACTTTGAAAGGTGATTGTGGCCTATGGAATTATGATATCACTGACGTTCAGGTGATTGTGGCCTATGGAATTATGACATCACTGACTGAGAAGGTGATTGTGGCCTATGGAATTATGACATCACTGACTGAGAAGGTGATTGTGGCCTATGGAATTATGACATCACTGATGTTCAGGTGATTGTGGCCTATGGAATTATGACATCACTGACTTTGAGAAGGTGAGTGTGGCCTATTTGTGGCCTATGGAATTATGACATCACTGACTTTGAGAACGTGATTGTGGCCTATGGAATTATGACATCACTGACGTTCAGGTGATTGTGGCTTATGGAATTATGACATCACTGACTTTGAGGTGATTGTGGCCTATGGAATTATGCCATCACTGACGTTCAGGTGATTGTGGCCTATGGAATTATGACATCACTGACTTTGAGAAGGTGATTGTGATCTATGACATCATTAAGTTTGATTCAAATTTATGGATCACACAGATGGATGTGGGTCTTGCTCACAGTATAGGCTGCTTGGGACACTTCGCTAAGATGTCCTGTACTTATCTATAGTCATCTAATGTGGGAGTCTGGCTCACAGTATAAGCTCCTGGGGACACTTAGCTAAGATGTCCTATACTTATCTATAGTCATCTAATGCGGGTAATGATGTTAATTTTCCGGAAAATTTTCCATTATTTTCCGAAAAAATTTCCACTTTTGTCTTAAATGTAGTTTTTTTTATTTGTTAAAAGGAAACAAGTTAAATACTTAATTAGAATTATTCTTTTCAAATCAGTGAACAAACGACATCATGTGCATTATGCATATATCAAATTACAAAATATTTAGTGATAAATGTAAATGATTAAAGAACTGCTGGAATGAAAGCTGGTGGTCAGAAATCCAGTTTTAAAGAACTGGTAGAAGAGACTGGTGTGCATTTTGGAAACAATGTTGCTGAAAGTTGTTGCTGTCTTACATGTAGTCCCTGTAAGCATTTTTAACGCTTTTAATGCTACAGTCCAAGAAAACTGAGTTTCAAGACAATGATAGAGGCAAACGTTGAATATTTTGAAACTAATTTGACTGGAAGCTCCCAGTCAAATTAGTTTCAAAATATTCAACAGAATATTAATTTATCAACCTTCGTGTATACATGCATTGTTAGGTTTAATCATACGTAATGTAACAAAAGTAGGTTACACATGGTTCTTCATTTCAATATGATCAACTCTTTTAATCCCCAACTCGTATTGGACTTATTAGAGTATTAGTATTAACATAAAACATGCTGCTGGTGCACTTTTTCTATTAATTAGTTTATATTAAAAATAATTCTAAGAATAAATAATACAATTTACGTAATGAGACGGGAAATGAAGTTGCAGATAAAAACTGGGCAATTTTCTGGGGAAAAATGTCTGGGTAACTTTCCGGAAAATTTTCCAACTTACATCATTAAATGCGGCAATCTGGCTCACACTATAAGCTGTTGGGGACACGTCACTAAGATGCCCTGTACTTATCTCTAGTCATCTGATGCGGGAGTCTGGCTCACAGTATAAGCTGTTGGGTACACTTCACTAAGATGCCCTGTAGTTATCTCTAGTCATCTGATGCGGGAGTGAAAGAGGAGAAAATAGCAGATTCAATCCTATCCCTCTAGAAAGGATAATTAATTGTCTTGCCTGTGTAGATGAATACAGGACATAGGCCCTATGACTTTTTTAAAAGCATCACTGGCGGTGACCACATGTATGTTAAGTCTGCTTCTTGCGCTATATTTCGGGATCACATGCGCCAATGCATGATTACCCTTTTAGCTATGCCCGTCCATCTCTAGCTAAGCTTCCCCCAGGCTTTTAGCTATGCCCTGTCCATCTCTAGCTAAGCTTCCCCCATGCTTTTAGCGATGCCAGTCCATCCCTAGCTAAGCTTCCCCCATGCTTTTAGCTATGCCCAGTCCATCTCTAGCTAAGCTTTCCCCATGCTTTTAGCTATGCCCAGTCCATCTCTAGCTAAGCTTTGCCCACGCTTTTAGCAATGCCCAGTCCCTCTCTAGCTAAGCTTCGCCCATGCTTTTACCTATGCCCAGTCCATCTCTAGCTAAGCTTCGGCCATGCTTTTAGCTATGCCCAGTCCATCTCTAGCTAAGCTTCCCCATGCTTTTAGCTATGCCCAGTCCATCTCTAGCTAAGCTTCCCCCACGCTTTTAGCTATGCCCAGTTCCTCTCTAGCTAAGCTTCGCCCACGCTTTTAGCTATGTCCAGTCCCTCTCTAGCTAAGCTAAGGCGGTTTAGGAGTGGATTGCCAAATCACGGATGGATGGACTGACAGACATGACAGAGGTGATTGCAATACAGATGGAACTGTTGAATATTTTGAAACTAACTAAAGGCGGTTTGGGAGTGGACTGCCAAATGGACAGATGGATGGACAGACAGACATGACAGAGGTGATTGCAATACAAATGGATGGATGGGCAGACAGACATGACAGAGGTGATTGCAATGTCACCAGTATGTTTTCAAAACATTGGGAGGTAATTAGCCGAACACTTCACATGTCTCTTAAGAAATGCACAATTAGCATTGAACTACAATAACTACTTCGCTATATGTGCTTTAAAGTTTTGTCTCAGCTCTGCTTACCTTGGATGCCAGCAGTATATTGATTTTCAATAGCATTATAAATGTGAATGTTTTTACATTGAGCATTGTGTCGCAGCAAAAACAATAGAATCCTAAATAATGGTGCCTTCAAATATGAAACTAAGATGGTGCCTTCGAAAGAAGACGGTGTCACTGAATGTGTATGACTTAAATGTCCTAGCATGTCTAGTCTTAATGTCTCAGGAGAATGTTTACTGTCTCGCTGCTGCAAGCCACCAGACAATAATTTCAATATGCAAAACTCTTGGCTTGCTGAATATTTGGAAAACAATTTGACTGAAAGTTGTTGGTGGCTTAGCCACCAACAACTTTCAGTCAAATTGTTTTCAGAATATTTAGCCGGTCCAGAGATATAACCCTTGGAATATGTTGTCTGCAAAAACTCAGAAGTCAGATAGTTAATGAAATGAGAGCTAATGAATCTTGATAAATGCTGTTGTTTTTTTACAGAGTACAGTAACAATAGATGGTAATAAACTAGTCCATAAACAAACTGGAGAACCTCCATCAACTATCACACGAGAGCTACAGGATGGCTTCATGCAGATGGTAGGTTGCAGTATATAGCATGAGTAATTGTGTGTTTACATGTTTTTGTGTATGTAATATAAGTTGTAGCCACCAGTGAAAGGATGACATATTGTGACCCATTAGCCGGGCAGGACATATTGGTGACCCATTAGCCGGGCAGGACATATTGGTGACCCATTAGCCGGGCAGGTCATATTGGTGACCCATTAGCCGGGCAGGTCATATTGATGACCCATTAGCCAGGCAGAACATATTGGTGACCCATTAGCCGGGCAGGACATATTGGTGACCCATTAGCCGGGCAGGACATATTGGTGACCCATTAGCCGGGCAGGACATATTGGTGACCATTAGCCGGGCAGGACATATTGGTGACCCATTAGCCGGGCAGGACATATTGGTGACCCATCAGCCGGGCAGGACATATTGGTGACCCATTAGCCGGGCAGGATATATTGGTGACCCATTAGCCGGGCAGGACATATTGGTGACCCATTAGCCGGGCAGGACATATTGGTGACCTATTAGCCGGGCAGGACATATTGGTGACCCATTAGCCGGGCAGGACATATTGGTGACCCATTAGCCGGGCAGGACATATTGGTGACCCATTAGCCGGGCAGGACATATTGGTGACCCATTAGCCGGGCAGGACATATTGGTGACCCATTAGCCGGGCAGGACATATTGGTGACCCATTAGCCGAGCAGGACATATTGGTGACCCATTAGCTGCCGCATTAACACTTTCCTTGTGAGTTCACATTACTTTCATCAAAGATGTTAATTTTTATGTATTACACTGATAGTTTGAAGTTCTGCATGTCTAGAAATCTATGTGTAATTCTGATTCTTTGTTAGTTTCTAAACTGTCATTTGTTAAATCTTAACCCTTTAATGGCCAAAGGAAGACTATATTTAGCCAGCCGTTAGAGTGATAGTTTTAAAAACTAGCCATCTCTTGGCCCGCAAGAGGAGATGGACATTCCCTAAGCATACATTCAGATTTTCTAGATCAATCAGGTGACCGTAAAGGATTAGCTATTTAGGTGTTGTATCAGAGGATGAAACAAATATTGGAATAACATTACTGACTTACTGTGACACATATAACTTTTCAAACGATTGTTTCTCATCTGTTAAACAATATAGTAAGATTTCTATGGCTTCTACTAGTTACATGTACCTAACCATGCTTATTTCTTTCTTATGTTTCAGTACTTGAAAGCGAAGGATGTAGTGTGTAGCAGGCGGTATAAGCGGATGGAATGACCAATGATTGCTTGACCATCAGAACAACGAGACCATTCTTTAGTCAGACCATTTCTTCATCAATTGTCATTAACCCACCCTTGAAATACCAGTCTCAATTTCAAGACTATATATTATATTTTGAAACTAATTTGACTGGGACCTGTTGCTGCCTTAGGCAGCAACAGCTCCCAGTAAAATTAGTTTTAAAATAATCAACAGAATATTCATTACATCACAGACTTTGTCATGTGTGGTGTGTTAGTGTTGAAGGGTTAACTTGCCTGCATATTCACACAATGTCATTGATAGGTATAATATTAACATTGTCTAGATGTCCTTGATGTTACATTGTCATCATCTATTGTCCATGCTTAGTAAATATCATTCTGATGTTTGTTTGAAAACACGGACTGAAAGTGACTGAATGCTTCATCAAATTTTAGTCCAATTTTAGTCAATCACTGAATTTCTGTTAATTATCTATCTCCTTATAAACCTTTAATCTCTGCTAATAGTACATAGAATTAGTGACCAATTATATGTTTACAATCGTGCCAAGATGCAAAGAATTTATAGTGAATCAAGTTTACCAGGCTTCCTCAGTGCATTTCTATAGCCAGGGGTTGAAATGTTAAAAATTTTAGAATGTTGTTTTACCTGTCATTTTCAGCAATGGTTTCCAATAAAATTATTCTCAAAATATTCAACAAATCTTTAGTCATTGCCTGTCTGTCTCTTTAAATTGAGATAACAGGGTTTTATCATTAAATGGTTAATAAACTGTACAATTCATTCTAACATTACTGATCAATTTAAATCCCAACAATTGATATCGATTTCATGCTTAAAATTTAGTATATATTTAATCAGTCAACCTTTTACAGGCTTTACCTGTCACATGCGACAGGTAGATTTTACTTATGGCTGTCATCAGCAAAAGGTACCTGTCAATGACAGGTAGACAGGTAAACACTTCAACCCTTGATAGCTGAATGTCAAGTCTTACATGGCTAGAATTATAGGCCGCCATTGCTCTGTATTTTAACAATCGTTATTGCTTCAAAGTGATGACCTGCATTATGAGTGGGAAACTCATTAAGATCAAGCAAGAAATCTGTTGAATACTTAGTGAATGATCCGAGTGAATGTTGATGCATTCAACAGACGCATGGGTGCTTGCTGCCTAAATTCTGCGCATGGGTGCTTACTGCGTGAACGTGGCACAAGGGTGCTTGCTGCCTGAGTGCCGCGCACGGGTGCTTGCTGCCTGAATGCTGCGCATGGCTGCTTGCTGCCTGAACGCTGCGCGTGATTTCTTCCTGCCTGAGTGTGGCGCAAGTGTACTTGCTGCCTGAGTGTGGCGCAAGTGTGCTTGCTGCCTGAACATGGCACTATTCTGTTCAACAGTTGCGAGGGTGTGTGCTGCATGAACACGACATGTTTCAGCTGGTTAAGCAAGTGAGGTATTTCTAGATGGCTCGGCCGGAGTAGTCTCGCTCGCTCACATATTCTTTCTCATAATTTGTAGAATATTGGAGCAATTTACTCGGATGTTATTAAGACATATATATATATTGCCATGTTATGGTTTTGTTGTCAACTTTATTTTGTTATTGTAGATGCTTGTCTAGTCTTTTCATGATTTAAGGGTATTTTATTCTTAGATAAATATATAGTTTCTGAATTCATATGGCGCTGGTTTTAACCTTTTAACGTCCATAAGTAGGGATGCTGGTTTTCCATCTCAAAACCTGCCGTTTTCTATTTCACAAAATTGCTGATTCCATTTTATTTCTATCGTGTAAACTTATATATCATCTAAACTGCATGTACACTTATCAAGCGTACAAGCAGCTACTGTCTTGTTTAACGTCAATACAAGTAAAATTTGTGTAGTACCCTGTGCTATCTGTATAAACAGAAAGCAGGAAGTGGCTGGGTAATGCTTTTATGTCCATTTGAACATATCATGTTTCTGTTTTAATTTACACTTTTTGCAGAAAATGCCATTTTGCATAGATTTCCATTTGATTCACTTTTCTGTTTAAAATTACCAATTCTGTGAATCCTGTTCATGTGGAGTTATTGCAGAAACCTGCTGGCCTTCCATCAGCCAGGCCTTCCATCAGACTAGCTTTCCATCAGCCAGGCCTTCCATCAGACTAGCCTTCCATCAGCCAGGCCTTCCATCAGACTAGCTTTCCATCAGCCAGGCCTTCCATCAGACTAGCCTTCCATCAGCCAGGCCTTCCATCAGCCAGGCCTTCTATCAGCCAGGCCTTCTATCAGCCAGGCCTTCCATCAGTCAGGAGTTCCATCAGACTAGCCTTACATCAGTCAGGCCTTCCATCAGCCAGGCCTTCCATCAGCCAGGACTTCCATCAGTCAGACCTTCCATCAGACTGGCCTTCCATCAGACTGGCCTTCCATCAGTCAGGCCTTCCATCAGACTGGCCTTCCATCAGACTGGCCTTCCATCAGTCAGGCCTTCCATCAGACTGGCCTTCCATCAGTCAGGCCTTCCATCAGACTGGCCTTTCATCATCCTGGCCTTTCATCATCCTGGCCTTCCATCAGCCATACCTTCCATCAGCCTGGCCTTCCATCAGCCAGGCCTTCCATCAGCCAGGCCTTCCATCAGCATGGCCTTCCATCAGCCAGGCCTTCCATCAGTCAGGCCTTCCATCAGCCTGGCCTTCCATCAGCCTGGCCTTCCATCAGCCTGGCCTTCCATCAGTCAGGCCTTCCATCAGACTGGCTTTCCATCAGACTGGCTTTCCATCAGCCAGGCCTTCCACCAGACAGGCCTTCCATCAGCCAGGCTTTCCATCAGTCAGGTCTTCCATCAGTCAGGCCTTCCATCAGACTGGCCTTACATCAGCCAGGCCTTACATCAGTCAGGCCTTACATCAGACTGGCCTTCCATCAGACTGACCTTCCATCAACCAGGCCTTCCATCAGTCAGGCCTTCCATCAGACTGCAGATCCTGCAGTGCTCTTCAGAAGTGTCTATAAGGCACATTTTAAAATTTACCACTAGAAAGCGCTATGTCAGCGGTAACGTAAAATAATAATAGTGTCTTGGACATTTATTTATTTATAAAATGGACATTTTATGAGAAAAGTATAATTTTCCTCGTCCAAATTTGTCTATTAATAGTCTAAGTGTCTTATCCATGAATTGTGCATTAACGAACACCAGTCCAATCTTTTACCGAGCATTCCGCATGGCGAGCATTCCACACGGCGTGTGATTCTGCATGGCGTGTGATTCTGCACGGCATGTGATTCTCCACGGCGTGTGATTCCATTCCGCACGCCATGTGATTGAACGAGAAACCACTTGTCTGTGAACGCTAGTGAAAGCAATCAATATCAATCATAGTTATGGACTTTTTTATTCTTATAAATTATCTTTATTTATTTTTTTCACATAGACAATTCTGTGCCAATTTCCTTCTGTTATTCGCCATTTAGTTTATATTTTTAACAATATATATTGTTACAGCAGCAAGATGTATATGATATGACTTCTCAAGTGTTTCCTAGTCGCTAATCATTTCAATGCCAATATTTTATATGAATGTTTACGTGAATATCTAATGGTTCAATTTTGAACATAACTGACTGCTAGAAGCCAACTGACAATAATTTCAATGGGCAATAATTCTGGACCTGCTTAATATTTTGAAGACAATTTGACTGAAAGTTGTTGGTGGCTTACCCACCAACAATGTTCAATGAAATTGTTTTCAAAATATTAAGCATAACCAGAGTTAAACTCCCTATTAGCCCCATGGATGACCCTTGTTTAACACATTGCTTTAACACTTTAATTTGAACAAGAAAATCTAAATATTTGTTTATTAAATGTCAATTTGCAGGCCAAGAGAAGACTATTTTGGAAAATTTACCACTGGAAGCACTGGCTCTGTTATCGAACCAGCCATTCCAGTGGTAAATTGTCAAAAAATAGTCTTCTCTTGGCCTGTAAATGGACATTCCTCATGACCACTATAGAGGCTGGTTTTGTCCAGAAGGGCAATAGCTTGTATCTAATCAAAGTGAGTTAACTGGAAGATAATCATGCTTGTACATTGCTCGTCAGTATATACCTGTATCAGCTAATGATAGAATATGAAATCCATGACCATATATGCCAAATATATCACATTGCTAAATATAGTCTTATTTACAAGAAAGCCTTTATATTGAAAATTATGAGTTTATAATTATTTATTTTTATTTTGCCATGGCTGCTGTTGCTGGCGTGTGTGTGTGTGGGCATACATTCTGATGTTTTGGAGCTGTGCGATGGGCTGACAATTCTCAAGGTCTTCCCAAAGTATATTGTACCAGTACTTAACATTTATACTGGTGAAACAAAATCAAGAATTTAAATGAACTGAGATTCAATAACAACTTTCTACGGGACGGTGAATAATATTGTTTGTCAGTGTTATTTAGGACTGATTGATGTATGCTGTTACCAAAATCTAGGTGTAAACAACTTCATTATAATGTCTTAGATGTCAAGATTATCATGTGTTTTAGTTAACTTATGTTCAGGGTGTGTGGTGGTGGGGGGGGGGGGGGTATCTATTATCTGCTCTAGTTAAGCTTATGTTAATTGAGGGGGTATCTATCATATGCTCTAGTTAAGCTTATGTTAATTGAGGGGGTTATTTATTATATGCTCTAGTTAAGCTTATGTTCATTGAGGGGGTCGCTAGTTAAGCTTATGTTAATTGAGGGGGGTCTCTAGTTAAGCTTATGTTAATTGAGGGGGGGGGGGGTCTAGTTAAGCTTATGTTAATTGAGGGGGTCTCTAGTTAAGCGTATGTTCATTGAGGGGGGTCTCTAGTTAAGCTTATGTTAATTGAGGGGGTATCTATCATATGCTCTAGTTAAGCTTATGTTCATTGAGGGGGTCTCTAGTTAAGCTTATGTTAATTGAGGGGGTCTAGTTAAGCTTATGTTCATTGAGTGGGGGTCTCTAGTTAAGCTTATGTTAATTGAGGGGGTCTCTAGTTAAGCTTATGTTCATTGAGGGGGTATCTATCATATGCTCTAGTTAAGCTTATGTTCATTGAGGGGGTTATCTATTATCTGGTTTAGTTAAGCTTATGTTCATTGAGGGGGTTGTCTATCATATGCTCTAGTTAAGCTTATGTTCATTGAGGGGGGGTTAGTGCTAATAATCTGTGTTAGCCGCTGCTGGTGCTAATAATCTGTGTTAGCCGCTGCTAGTGCTAATAATGATAGCGGAGTTGAAAGCTGATAGCTCTTATAAGCCCTATTTTCTGTGTGTGTTCTGTTTTCACACACAGAAGCGGGTGCTGTATTTATGTCATGAAAGCCACCAAAATTACTATTAACGCTGACATCGATGAATTCCCCAGATCTCAATTTCAAGACAATAATACTGGAACGCTGTTGAATATTTTTAAATTAATGATTTGAAGCTTTTTCTGCCAGTCACATTACCTTCAAAATATTCAACAGAATATGCATTGAATCTGAGAGCAATTACCTTTTCATGGATTTGTCAGTGAAAGGGTTAATCCTGTAAAGGTTATGACTGCCAAAAACATCTGCAGTATTCTTGGGAAATCCATTATTTAGGCAGTCATTCTACTGGTAAATTTTCAAAAATAGTTTTTTCTTGGTCTGCAAATGAACCACTACAGAAGCTGTTTCTGACTGGCGTGATTATTACAGGCCTAAACAGCTAACCCTTTAACCCTCAAATTTATTCAAGAAAATTTAAATTTTCTCAGAAAATTTAAATTTTCTCAGAAAATTTCCATTTGCAGACCAAGAAGACTATGTTTGAAAATTTACCAATGGAATGACTGGCTCGGTTATCGAGCCAGTTATTCCAGTGGTAAATTTTCAAAAATAGTCTTGGTCTGTTAATGGACATTTCTCAAGACGACTGCAGAAGCCGTTTGTTGGCTGATATAAGGGCTCAATGGTTAAAAGCTATCATGTTTCAATCCTGATCTATTTTAATTTAATCAAATCCATTGAACTACCTCAGTTAATTTGTTAACGATTTTATTTCTACCAGTGTGTTAATTAATGAAATATTAATTGTTATTTATTAATTAACTGTTGTAACATCAGTATTTTACTATGCGCTATTATAAGGTAAAACTGTTTCTTGATCATTCCATATCATAACTTGATATAGAAGAACGTTATACATTGACTGATCATAGAAATAAAGCTTTATATACAAGTAAATATTGTATTGTCTATTCTAAGATTGTTGTCTAATGTAAGCTTGTGTCCATCCTGCACACCAGGTAACGGTAATAGTGACTTGGTATATAGATAAGTAAGTCTAACATTTGTCCATCCTGCACACCAGGTAACGGTAATAGCGACTTGGTATATAGATAAGTAAGTCTTACATTTGTCCATCCTGCACACCAGTTAATGGTAATAGTGACTTGGTATATAGATAAGTAAGTCTAACATTTGTCCATTCTGCACACCAGGTAATGGTAATAGCGACTTGGTATATAGATAAGTAAGTCTAACATTTGTCCATCCTGCACACCAGGTAACGGTAATAGTGACTTGGTATATAGATAAGTAAGTCTAACATTTGTCTATCCTGCACACCAGGTAATGGTAATAGCGACTTGGTATATAGATAAGTAAGTCTAACATTTGTCCATCCTGCACACCAGGTAACGGTAATAGCGACTTGGTATATAGATAAGTAAGTCTAACATTTGTCCATCCTGCACACCAGGTAATGGTTATAGCGACTTGGTATATAGATAAGTAAGTCTAACATTTGTCCATCCTGCACACCAGGTAACGGTTATAGCGACTTGGTATATAGATAAGTAAGTCTAACATTTGTCCATCCTGCACACCAGGTAACGGTAATAGCGACTTGGTATATAGATAAGTAAGTCTAACATTTGTCCATCCTGCACACCAGGTAACGGTAATAGCGACTTGGTATATAGATAAGTAAGTCTAACATTTGTCCATCCTGCACACCAGGTAACGGTAATAGCGACTTGGTATATAGATAAGTAAGTCTAACATTTGTCCATCCTGCACACCAGGTAACGGTAATAGCGACTTGGTATATAGATAAGTAAGTCTAACATTTGTCCATCCTGCACACCAGGTAACGGTAATAGCGACTTGGTATATAGATAAGTAAGTCTAACATTTGTCCATCCTGCACACCAGGTAATGGTTATAGCGACTTGGTATATAGATAAGTAAGTCTAACATTTGCCCATCCTGCACACCAGGTAATGGTAATAGTGACTTGGTATATAGATAAGTAAGTCTAACATTTGTCCATCCTGCACACCAGGTAACGGTAATAGCGACTTGGTATATAGATAAGAAAGTCTAACATTTGTCCATCCTGCACACCAGGTAACGGTAATAGTGACTTGGTATATAGATAAGTAAGTCTTACAATGTTAGAGGTATTCTGCTGAAATGCTGAAAATAATTTGACTGCGACACATTGCTCATTGCTTCCAGTCAAAGTATGTATTCCTTGAACTTAAAATTGTGGAATTTCACAATCAACTGTGTGTGTGTGTGAGTGCGCGCTCATTTGCACGTGCGTGTGTGTGTGTGTGTGTGTGAGACCGTGTATGGATATCGATGTCTACATGTTATGCATGTGTGCGTACGACACTGAAGCGCATGATTATTCTCCCATTAAGGAATTTTGTGTGGACTAAAAATGTGAGACAATGAATACCAGTCATAGCATACACAATTATTTATTACTTGTGTAAATCACATAGCGACAAATATACCAACACATACACTACAGCGCAGGACATACAGATCATGTGGAATATAGCTTATATAAGTAAGTGGCGGCACATACACCCAGATCAAGGGAGACGACTTATAACTGTTAAACATGTCTGTAGAATTACCTCCCTTGGCATGGCCACTAATGCAGGACATGTGCACGGTTTTGCTGCATAGATACTGTTTTACTACAGCAATCCTTCAGCCAATACAACTCGTGTCTACTTTGATAATTATCTTCGCCGTGTAAGTGGAAGATGGTATTGCAATTTGGTCTGTCCGTCCGTCCATCTGTCCAGAGCTGTACCTCTAAAACTCATGTTCAAACTTGGTTCAAATTCTAATGCAACGAAAGAACCTAATAGTGGAAGAGGGTTGCCAGACTTGAGCTGTGATTCAGATAAAAGAACATGGATCTGGATCGGATCAAATTCTGGATCTATGTATATCTGGCAAACTGCTGGTCTGATTTGACTCAAATTTAACATTTAAGAGTGTGATCAGATTCCACAACTTTGGGCATGATCTAAAAAAATCCAGAAAATTCGGAAATTTTACAATGTTACAAAAACGGGATGGCAAGGGTGGGTGCCATCAACACCCCCACTCCCCACACGTACGTCCACACATTTGTCGAGTATCCCTCCAGTAGTTCATGGCGTAAGATCCTCTTACAGGAAGTCAAGTCTGGCTTCTTTCAAATATCACCATATAGGGCAGCTGTGGTTTCAAATATCGCCTTTATGACAGATGGTTTTAAATATTATTCGCCTATGGCAGCTGTGGTTCCAAACATATCCCCCCTATGGCAGCTGTGGTTCCAAACATATCCCGCCTATGGCAGCTGTGGTTCCAAACATCTCCACCCATGGCAGCTGTGGTTCCAAACATCTCCACCTCTGGCAGTTGGGGTTCCAAACATCTCCACCTCTGGCAGCTGTGGTTCCAAACATCTCCACCTATGGCAGCTGTGGTTCCAAACATCTCCCCCTATGGCAGCTGTGGTTCCAAACATCTCCCCCTATGGCAGCTGTGGTTCCAAACATCTCCACCTCTGGCAGATGTGATTCCAAACATTGTCACTTATGGCAGATGTGGTTCCAAACATCTCCCCTATGACAGCTGTGGTTTCAAACATCTCCACCTCTGGCAGATGTGGTTTCAAACATCTCCACCTCTGGCAGATGTGATTCCAAACATTGTCACTTATGGCAGATGTGGTTCCAAACATCTCCACCTCTGGCAGCTGTGGTTCCAAACATCTCCCCCTATGGCAGCTGTGGTTCCAAACATCTCCCCCTATGGCAGCTGTGGTTCCAAACATCTCCACCTCTGGCAGATGTGATTCCAAACATTGTCACTTATGGCAGATGTGGTTCCAAACATCTCCCCTATGACAGCTGTGGTTTCAAACATCTCCACCTCTGGCAGATGTGGTTTCAAACATCTCCACCTCTGGCAGATGTGATTCCAAACATTGTCACTTATGGCAGATGTGGTTCCAAACATCTCCACCTCTGGCAGATGTGGTTTCAAACATCTCCACCTCTGGCAGATGTGATTCCAAACATTGTCACTTATGGCAGATGTGGTTCCAAACAGCTCCACCTCTGGCAGATGTGGTTTCAAACATCTCCACCTCTGGCAGATGTGATTCCAAACAGTGTCACTTATGGCAGATGTGGTTCCACACATATCCACCTCTGGCAGACGTGGTTTCAAACATCTCCACCCCTGGCAGATGTGATTCCAAACATGGTCACTTATGGCAGATGTGGTTCCAAACATCTCCACCTCTGGCAGATGTGATTCCAAACATTGTCACATATGGCAGATGTGGTTCCAAACATCTCCACCTCTGGCAGTTGTGATTCCAAACATTGTCACGTATGGCAGATGTGATTCCAAACATTGTCACTTATGGCAGACGTGGTTTCAAACATCTCCACCTCTGGAAGTTGTGATTCCAAACAGTGTCACGTATGGCAGATGTGGTTTCAAACATCTCCACCTCTGGCAGTTGTGATTCCAAACATTGTCACTTATGGCAGATGTGGTTCCACACATCTCCACCTCTGGCAGATGTGGTTTCAAACATCTCCACCTCTGGCAGATGTGATTCCAAACATTGTCACTTATGGCAGATGTGGTTCTAAACATCTCCACCTCTGGCAGATGTGATTCCAAACATTGTCACTTATGGCAGATGTGGTTTCAAACATCTCCACCTCTGGCAGTTGTGATTCCAAACATTGTCACGTATGGCAGATGTGGTTCCAAACATCTCCACCTCTGGCAGTTGTGATTCCAAACATTGTCATGTATGGCAGATGTGATTCCAAACATTGTCACTTATGGCAGATGTGGTTTCAAACATCTCCACCTCTGGCAGTTGTGATTCCAAACAGTGTCACGTATGGCAGATGTGGTTTCAAACATCTCCACCTCTGGCAGTTGTGATTCCAAACATTGTCACTTATGGCAGATGTGGTTCCACACATCTCCACCTCTGGCAGATGTGGTTTCAAACATCTCCACCTCTGGCAGATGTGATTCCAAACATTTTCACTTATGGCAGATGTGGTTTCAAACATCTCCACCTCTGGCAGTTGTGATTCCAAACATTGTCACGTATGGCAGATGTGGTTCCAAACATCTCCACCTCTGGCAGTTGTGATTCCAAACATTGTCATGTATGGCAGATGTGGTTCCAAACATTGTCACTTATGGCAGATGTGGTTTCAAACATCCCCACCTCTGGCAGTTGTGATTCCAAACATTGTCACGTATGGCAGATGTGGTTCCAAACATCTCCACCTCTGGAAGTTGTGATTCCAAACATTGTCACTTATGGTTCCACACATTGTCACTTATGGCAGATGTGGTTCCAAACATCTCCACCTCTGGCAGTTGTGATTCCAAACATTGTCACTTATGGCAGATGTGGTTCCACACATTGTCACTTATGGCAGATGTGGTTCCAAACATTGTCACTTATGGCAGATGTGGTTCCACATGCTTCCTACAAACTTGAAAAGTACTTGAATTTTGGCATGTGCCTTGAAGTCTTGAATGTGTGAATTCTCTTGAAAAGTACTTGAAAATTGCTTTAATGCATTGAAAAGCCCTTGAATTTAACATTTCAGTCAGGATTTTTTTCATTGAGTATACAATTGTTGTCACAAATCATCAGTCAAAATAAAGGAATTGTCTTCTAATTCGCATCTAATATTAAAAATTTTGCACTAGCAGTCTCTCGGACCTCCTTAAGAGTTGTATTATCAGGGCATTCCAGTATTCTCAGGGGATTCCACATCCCAGCCCTCTCCCTTTATTTACCACCCCATGTCCAGGCTGGTGTCAGGCCCTTAAAAATCCTGAAATTGGGTCCATGACAGTCCTTGAATGAAATTATATGATGGCTGTATGAACCCTGTTCCAAACATTGTCACCTATAGCAGCTGTAATTCATACATCTCCGCCTGTGGCACTTGTGGTTTCAAACACTGCCGCTGATGGCAGCTGTAGTGTCAAGTATCAATCAGCTTGTAGCTGAGGAATCTCACTGAGCTTAGACGGAGTACATGGGCAAATGCATCTGGTTGCATGCACATGTTTGCTCGTGCATGTGTGCATGAATGTGTATATGTATGTACGTATGTATGTATTTTATTTTATTGACGCACTGGCAACGTGCGGATTCAATTCCTATGTGCTAACTAGTCGACAGGCATGCACCCATTAGTTTAATTTGTTGACCACCATCTCCCAGTCGGGGAATCGAACCGCCATTCTGCAACTCTGCATAGCATCAGCAATCGGACATCTTTCCACTGGAACACCGTGCCAAGATTATAAGTCAAGGTTTGGCCGACCAGCTGCCACATGTCTGATATACTGACACACTGACGATTCATATGGGACTATTTGTGGATGCACCTGCCACGATTCAATCCTAGGTACGTATGTATGTGTGTATGCATGTGTGAGTGAGAAGCGGGTAGCCGATTGGTAACGCCTAACCTGCCTTGTGACTAATTTGCACTTACAATAAAATCTGTCCGTAAAGACCAACCAGAAATCGATCACTAAAGAAATTCTTATTAGGTCCAGAAAGATAGTGTTCATTAATGTGTGCTGCTGATTTTGATGACTTCTTTAATCTTAATAAATCTCCACCAAATGGACCCAAAAGACAATGATCTTATTAGACAGCTTATGGTCTAACAGCTTTAGTAGCGGCACAGCTATAGAACAGAACAAGGATTCATAAAGATAATTCATAGCAATTTATTCGACTATGTCCAGACAGTCACTGTATATTCAACAAGGAATTATTACTCTACATATCATGAACAATTTATGACCCGTGCTTAACCGTCCGAATGCTGAATTTGTACAGACAACATGTTCCAGGGAATATAACTCTGGACTGGATGCATAATTTGAAAACCATTTGATTAAAAGTTGTTAGTGGCTAAGCCACCAACAACTCAGTCAAATTGTTTTCAAATTATTCATCCAGTCCAGAGTTATTACCTATAGAAACTATAGTACAGCCGTTTGCAAGTCAGACAGTTATGCATTATATTTATCCACTAATCATTCTACAAGGAATACTTGATTTGCACAGTATAGATACCGGTAAACCAATCATGCAAACACGCTACCATGATGTTCGGTATTGATATCCACATGGATCCACTCAGGCATGGGCAGACAAACAAACGCCCCCATATTGTGTGAAAATTTGTGATAATAAATATATACAGCAACATGCTAATTATGACTTCATGTATTTATAATACTGGTATGTATAATTAATATCACAAAACATCAAATTTAATAATTCCATTCAATTGACGGGTCACAGATGATGAGGAAGCCAATCACAACAACTGTACAGTCATTTTTTATTTCATTCAGGACATTTAACCTGATAAATTTATAAAAATAAAATTTAGCACTCATGACCAGAAAGTAAATATACCGTACAGAGGAAAAGGACGAGAATGACCTCCCTCAATCTGATATACTGTACAGAGGACAAAGATGAGAAGGACCTCCCCTCACTCTGGATTAGATTAGACCTAAAGAGCTATTCCTCACCCAACTCTCACAAAAAAGGGTGGGGTGGGAGGGAGAGGGGGTATGCAGCAATGGTTTCCAATCAAATTAATTAAAAAATATTCAACCAAACATTTCTTCGATCGTGTTCAAAATTGTACTAATTAACATCTTTCCATGTTTGTTTTTGCATTATGTTAAGTTATTTCTGAGGTGAGCAGTATCTCTGTATCATGACAGTATGTTTAGTTTTAACCTGGTAGACAGGAATTAACAGGTAAGGTACATATATATATATATATATATATATATATATATATATAAGCATGTTCAACTGTTCACAATACATAGTTCTGATTCACAACCTGAGCTTACTTTACTTGACATCATTGCGAGGTTAATACACATGCTTAGCGACAAAGAGTGAAGCTCCAGCAGCTGCTCCTGAAACTCCACCGGCGTATTTACCGAGAGACGCATCACCATTAGCCTGAATACAGAAAAAGAGAAAAAACAGAAATTCATTGAAATTTGTAAATTTAAAAGCAAACTATAATTATTTACCCTTTCCTGTATTGACATAGTATGGACGAGCAGTGTTGAATTTCGTGTGAGTTCATTTGTAAAGGTATGAACATGACAGAGGTTAAAGGTCAAACTTGAACCCTTTTACTGGTCAATCCAGACAAAAACAGCGTCTGCAAGGGTCTTGATGAATGTTCATTTATAACACAAAAGAAAGCTATTTTTGAAATTTTACCACTGAATAACTCACTGGCTCAATAACCGAGCCACGAGCCAGTCATTCCAAGGTAAAATTTTCAAAATTAGTCTTCTATTGCCCCATAAATGGACATTCACTAAGCAAAGCTCTGTCATCCTGACCGATCATGAGCATTAAAGGGTTAAACAAAGCATAGCCAAGTTACACACGCCAATTCCAAGAATGGACAGCACCAGTAACTGGCAGCAATTCTGATCATGTGATCATCATAGATTTCTATAGGTTTCATAACCCTTTAACTCTCAAATTTGTTCAAGAAATTTTTAATGTTCTTTTATATCAAGAGGCCCAAGGCCGTTACACTCACCTGGACCAATAGCATTTGAACCATTTGCATTTAAAGACATAATGGAAACTTTTCGCAAAATCCAAGATGGCCACTAAAAGAATCGACCAAGCAAAATTCTCTATATATATATATATATATATATATGTTTTGAAGCCTATCCACCTAGCGTTCTTCCAGCTCAGATTGATTGAAATCTGCCAAGCAGTTAATGAGGTGTAGGCTTTTATCTGATTTACCAACCAAGATGTCTAACCAAAAACTGACCAATCAAAATTCTGCATACTAGATTTTAAGCCTTTCACCATAGGGTCCTTCCATCCAAGTCTGGTTGAAATCGCCCAAGCGGTTAATGACGAGTAGCATTTTAAGCGACATCCGGTAAATTTTCATAAAATTCAAGATTTTTACAAAAAGATATACCAATCAAAATTCTGTATAAAAGTTCTGAAACCTACACCCATAGGGTCCTTCCAGTCAATCTAGATTGAAATCCGCCAAGCAGTTAATGAGGAGTAGCATTTAGAAAATTTCCATTAATTTTTTTTAACAAAATCTAAGATTTTCACCATAAAAATTAATCAATCAAAATTCTGAAAAGATATTCTAGAGCCTACCACCATAGAATCCATCTAGTTATATTTGGTTGAAATATGTCAAGCAGCTAAGGAGGAGTAGCATTTTGACCATTTCCGGCAGATTTTTCATAAAATCTAAGATTTTCACCCAAAAAATTGATCAATCGAAATTCTGAATAGATTTTCTAGAGCTTACCACCATAGAATCCATCTAGTTCAATTTGGTTGAAATATATCTAGCAGCTAAGGAAGAGTAGCATTTTGACCATTTCCGGTAGATTTGTCATACAAGAGGCATGTGACAGTGAACCATTAACATTTGAACCATTTGCATTTAAATACGTGTAAATAATTGATGGATAATTTTTGGAAAATCAAAGATGGCCACCCAAAAAATTGCCCTATCAAAATTCTGAATAGAAATTCTAGTCTACCTTGATAGGGTCATTCTAGCCAAATTTGGTTGAAATATGTCAAGCAACTAAGGAGAAGCAGCGTTTTGACAATTTCTGGTAAATCTTTCATAAAATCTAAGATTTTCACCCAAAAAATTGATCAATCAAAATTCTGAATAGATTTTCTAGAGCCTACCACCATAGAATCCATCTAGTTCAATTTGGTTGAAATATATCTAGCAGCTAAGGAAGAGTAGCATTTTAACCATTTTCGGTAGATTTTTCATAAAATCTAAGATTTTCACCCAAAAAATTAATCAATCATAATTCTGAATGGATGGTCTAGAGCCTATGGCCATAGGATCCTTTCAGTCTAATTTGGTTAAAACCGGTCAAGCTGGTAAGAAGCAATTTGACAATTTCCAGTACATTTAAAATAAAATCTAACATTTCACCAAAAAAAAAATGATGAATCAAAATTCTCTATGGAAATTCTAGAGCCCATCACCACAGGATCCTTTCCGCCAAATTTGGTTGAAATCGCTCAGACTGGTAAGAAGAAGCAATTTGACAATTTCTGGTACATTTTTCATAAAATCTAAGATTGTCACCAAAAAAAATTGATGAATCAAAATTCTGAATGGAAATTCTGGAGCCTACGACCATTAGGTCCTTTCAGCCAAATTTGGTTGAAATCGGTCAAAATGGTAAGAAGAAGCATTTTGACAATTTCCGGTACATTTTTCATAAAATCTAAGATTTTCACCCCAAACAATTGATGAATCCCAATTCTGAATGGATGTTCTGGAGCCTACGAACATTGGATCCCTTCAGCCAAATTTGGTTGAAATCGGTCAAAAATGGTAATGAGAAGAATCATTTTAACAATTTCCGGTACATTTTTCATAAAATCTAAGATTTTCACCCAAAAATTTGATGAATCAAAATTCTGAATGGAGGTTCTGGAGCCTATGACGATAAGATCTTTCCAGCAAAATTTGGTCGAAATCGGGCAAGAGGTTAATGAGTAGTCATGTAAGCGATTTCCTGGACATTAAAAAAAAAATCCAAGATGGCCACTGGGAAAATATACCAACTAAATTTTTGTATAGGTCTGAACACTCCTAGCCTCAGGTCATTTCAACCATGTTCTGTTGAAATCAGCCTAGGGGTTAATGATTAGACTTTTTTGGCCAACGAAAAAATTGACGAATCAAAATTCTGAATAGAAGATCTGAAGCCTACCACCATAGAGGCCTTCCAGCCCAATCTGGTTGAAATCACCCAAGCAGTTAATGAAGAGTAGCATTGTAAACGATTTCTCACCATTTTTCAGAAAATCCCAGATCGCTACAGGAAAAATTAATGAATCAAAATTCTGCATAAAAGGTCTGAGGCCTACCACCATAGGATTCTCCCAGCCAAGTTTCATTACAATCGGTCAAAATGGTAAGAAGCAATTTGACCAATCTTTGGAGAATTCTTAATAAAATCTATGATTTTCACGCAAAAAATTCATGAATCAAAATTCTGAATAGAAGAACTAGAGCCTATCACAATAGAATCCTTTCAGTCCAATTTGGTTGAAATCTGTCAAAATGGTAAGGATATGTAGAGATTTGACAATTTCCCGTAAATTTTTAATAAAATCTAGGATTTTCACCCAAAATAGTTACGCAACAAAATTCTGAATGGACGTTCTAAAGCCTATGTCCATAGGATTCTTTCAGCCCAATTTGGTTCAAATTGGTCAAAATGGTAAGATTTGACAATTTCCGGTAAATTAGTAATAAAATCTAAGTTTTTCACCCAAAATACTTACGAATCAAAATTCTGACTGTAAGTTCTATAACATATGCCCATAGGATCCTTCCAGCCAAATTTGATTGAAATCGGTCAAATGCGTAAGGAGAGGCAATTTGACAATTTCCGGTAAATTTTTAATAAAATCTAGGATTTTCACTCAAAATATTTTACGCAACAAAATTCTGAATGGATGTTCTAGTGCCTATGACCATAGGATTCTTTCAGCCCAATTTGGTTGAAATCGGTCAAAATGGTAAGGAGCAGAAGCAATTTGATGATTTCCGGTAAATTTTTAATAAAATCTAAGATTTTCTGAATCAAAATTCCAAATGGAAGTTCCGGATCCGAGCACAATAGCATCCTTTGACCAAAATTTAGCTAAGATTCGGCTATTGGTTAAGGAGGAGTAGCGTTTTAAAGTAAAAATTGACGGACAACATCCAGACAACGGACGGACAGTCGCCACGGCATAAGCTCACTTGGCCTTTCAGGCCAGGTGAACTAAAAATTTACGGTTTTCACCCAAAAAATTTGACCAATCAAAATTTGGAAAAAACGTCTGGAGGGTACCAGCATAGGATCCTTCCAGCCAAATTTGGTTGAAATCAGTCAAACCATTAAAGAGAAGCAATTTGACGGACGGACATTTCAGGCCAGGTGAGCTAAAAATGTTAGTCTGCACATCAAGAGGTGATGATTTCTGAAAATTTATTACTGGAATGACTGGCTCGTTTATCGAGCCAGTCAGTCCAGTAGTAAATTTTCAAAAATAGTCCTCTTTATCATGAAAATGTACATTTCTCAAGACCACTGCAGCTGTTTTTTTGGCCGAATCGAGTGTGTATTAATACTAAGCTATGTCATTCCACTACCAGTATGTACTCATGCTATGCTGTCATTCCACTGCCAGTATGTACTAATGTTATGCTGTCATTCCACTGCCAGTATGTACTAACGCTATGCTGTCATTCCACTGCCAGTATGTTCTCATGCTATGCTTCATTCCACTGCCAGCATGTACTAATACTATACTGTCATTCCACTGCCAGTATGTACTAATGTTAAGCTATGTCAATCCACTGCCAGTATGTAGTAATGCTATGCTGTCATTCCTCTGCCAGTATGTACTCATGCTATGCTGTCGTTCCACTGCCAGTGTGTACTCATGCTATGCTATCATTCCACTGCCAGTATGTACTCATGCTATGCTGTCATTCCACTGCCAGTATGTACTAATACTTTGCTGTCATTCCACTGCCAGTATGTATGTTATGCTGTCATTCCATGTCAGTATGTACTAATGCTATGCTGTCATTCCACTGCCAGTATGTACCAATACTATGCTGTCCTTCCACTGCCAGTATGTACTAATGCAATGCTGTCATTCAACTGCCAGTATGTACTAATGTTAAGCTATGTCATTCCACTGCCAGTATGCACTAATGCTATGCTGTCATTCCACTGCCACTATGTACTAATGTTAAGCTATGTCATTCCACTGCCAGTATGTACTCATGCTATGCTGTCATTCCACTGCCAGTATGTACTAATACTATGCTGTCATTCCACTGCCAGTATGTACTAATGTTATGCTGTCATTTCACTGCCAGTATGTACTAATGCTATGCTGGCATTCCACTGCGAGTATGTACTAATACCATGCTGTCATTCCACTGCCAGTATGTACTAATGTTATGCTGTCATTCCACTGCCAGTATGTACTAATGTTATGCTGTCATTCCACTGCCAGTATATACTAATGCTATGCTGTCATTCCACTGCCAGTATGTACTAATACTTTGCTGTCATTCCACTGCCAGTATGTATGTTATGCTGTCATTCCATGTCAGTATGTACTAATGCTATGCTGTCATTCCACTGCCAGTATGTACCAATACTATGCTGTCCTTCCACTGCCAGTATGTACTAATGCAATGCTGTCATTCAACTGCCAGTATGTACTAATGTTAAGCTATGTCATTCCACTGCCAGTATGCACTAATGCTATGCTGTCATTCCACTGCCACTATGTACTCATGCTAAGCTATGTCATTCCACTGCCAGTATGTATTCGTGCTAATCTGTGCCATTCCACTGCCAGTATGTACTCATGCTAAGCTATGTCATTCCACTGCCAGTATGTACTAATGCTATGCTGTCATTCCACTGCCAGTATGTACTAATGCTATGCTGTCATTCCACTCCCAGTATGTACTAATGCTATGCTGTCATTCCACTGCCAGTATATACTAATGCTATGCTGTCCTTCCACTGCCAGTATGTACTAATGCAATGCTGTCATTCAACTGCCAGTATGTACTAATGTTAAGCTAAGTCATTCCACTGCCACAATGCACTAATGCTATGCTGTCATTCCACTGCCAGTATGTACTAATGTTAAGCTATGTTATTCCACTGCCAGAATATACTAATGCCATGCTGTCATTCTACTGCCAGTATGTACTCTTCCTATGCTATGTCATTCCACTGCCAGTATGTACTAATGCTATGCTGTCATTGAACTGGCAGTATGTACTCATGCTATGCTGTCATTCCACTGCCAGTATGTACTAATGCTATGCTGTCATTCCACTACCAGTATGTACTCATGCTGTGCTGTCATTCCACTGCCAGTATGTACTAATGCAATGCTGTCATTCCACTGTCAGTATGTACTAATGTTAAGCTATGTCATTCCACTGCCAGTATGCACTAATGCTATGCTGTCATTCCACTGCCACTATGTACTAATGTTAAGCTATGTCATTCCACTGCCAGAATATACTAATGCTATGCTGTCATTCTACTGCCAGTATGTACTCATCCTATGCTATGTCATTCCACTGCCAGTATGTACTCATGCTAAGCTATGTCATTCCACTGCCAGTATGTACTAATGCTAAGCTATGTCATTCCACTGCCAGTATGTACTAATGTTATGCTGTCATTCCACTGCCAGTATACATGTACTAATGTTAAGCTATGCCATTCCACTGCCAGTATGTACTAATGCTAAGCTATGTCATTCCACTGCCAGTATGTACTAATGTTATGCTGTCATTCCACTGCCAGTATACATGTACTAATGTTAAGCTATGTCATTCCACTGCCAGTATGTACTAATGCTATGCTGTCATTCCACTGCCAGTATGTACTAATGCTATTCTGTCATTCCACTGCCAGTATGTACTCATGCTAAGCTATGTCATTCCACTGCCAGTATGTATTCGTGCTAAGCTATGTCATTCCACTGCCAGTATGTATTCGTGCTAATCTGTGCCATTCCACTGCCAGTATGTACTCATGCTAAGCTATGTCATTCCACTGCCAGTATGTACTAATGCTATGCTGTCATTCCACTGCCAGTATGTACTAATGCAATGCTGTCATTCAACTGCCAGTATGTACTAATGTTAAGCTAAGTCATTCCACTGCCACAATGCACTAATGCTATGCTGTCATTCCACTGCCAGTATGTACTAATGTTAAGCTATGTTATTCCACTGCCACAATGCACTAATGCTATGCTGTCATTCCACTGCCAGTATGTACTAATGTTAAGCTATGTTATTCCACTGCCAGAATATACTAATGCCATGCTGTCATTCTACTGCCAGTATGTACTCTTCCTATGCTATGTCATTCCACTGCCAGTATGTACTAATGCTATGCTGTCATTGAACTGGCAGTATGTACTCATGCTATGCTGTCATTCCACTGCCAGTATGTACTAATGCTATGCTGTCATTCCACTACCAGTATGTACTCATGCTGTGCTGTCATTCCACTGCCAGTATGTACTAATGCAATGCTGTCATTCCACTGTCAGTATGTACTAATGTTAAGCTATGTCATTCCACTGCCAGTATGCACTAATGCTATGCTGTCATTCCACCCACTGCCACTATGTACTAATGTTAAGCTATGTCATTCCACTGCCAGAATATACTAATGCCATGCTGTCATTCTACTGCCAGTATGTACTCATCCTATGCTATGTCATTCCATTGCCAGTATGTACTAATGCTATGCTATCATTCCACTGCCATAAAGTACTAATGCTAACCTATGTCATTCCACTGCCAGTATGTACTCATGCTAAGCTATGTCATTCCACTGCCAGTATGTACTCATGCTAAGCTATGTCATTCCACTGCCAGTATGTACTAATGTTATGCTGTCATTCCACTGCCAGTATACATGTACTAATGTTAAGCTATGCCATTCCACTGCCAGTATGTACTAATGCTAAGCTATGTCATTCCACTGCCAGTATGTACTAATGTTATGCTGTCATTCCACTGCCAGTATACATGTACTAATGTTAAGCTATGTCATTCCACTGCCAGTATGTACTAATGCTATGCTGTCATTCCACTGCCAGTATGTACTAATGCCATTCTGTCATTCCACTGCCAGTATGTACTCATCCTATGCTATGTCATTCCACTGCCAGTATGTACTAATGCTATGCTGTCATTCCACTGCCAGTATGTACTAATGCTAAGCTATGTCATTCCACTGCCAGTATGTACTAATGCTATACTGTCATTCTACTGACACTATGTACTAATGCTAACCTATGCCATTCCACTGCCAGTAGGTACTAATGCTAAGCTATGTGCCATTCCACTGCCAGTATGTACTAATGCTATACTGTCATTCCAATGCCAGTATGTACTCATGCTAAGCTATGTCATTCAACTGCCAGTATGTACTAATGTTAAGCTATGTCATTCCACTGCTAGTATGTACTAATGTTAAGCTATGTCATTCCACTGCCAGTATGTACTCATGCTATAATGTCATTCCACTGCCAGTATGTACTAATGCTATGCTGTCATTCCACTACCAGTATGTACTAATGCTATGCTGTCATTCCACTGCCAGTATGTACTAATGTTAAGTTATGTCATTCCACTGCCAGTATGTACTCATGCTATACTATGTCATTCCACTGCCAGTATGTACTAATGCTATGCTGTCATTCCACTGCCAGTATGTACTCATGCTATGCTATGTCGTTCCACTGCCAGTTTGTACTAATGCTATGCTGTCATTCCACTGCCAGTATGTACTAATGCTATGCTGTCATTCAACTGCCGTAAAGTACTAATGCTAAGCTATGTCATTCCACTGCCAGTATGTACTAATGCTAAGCTATGTCATTCCACTGCCAGTATGTACTAATGCTATGCTGTCATTCTACTGACAGTATGTACTAATGCTAAGCTATGCCATTCCACTGCCAGTATGTACTAATGCTCAGCTTTGTCATTCCACTGCCAGTATGTACTAATATTATGCTGTCATTCCACTGCTAGTATACATGTACTAATGTTAAGCTATGCCATTCCACTACCAGTATGTACTAATGCTAAGCTATGTCATTCCACTGCCATTATATACCAATGCTAAGCTACGTCATTCCACTGCCAGTATGTACTAATGCTATGCTGTCATTCCACTGCCAGTATGTACTCATCCTATGCTATGTCATTCCACTGCCAGTATGTACTAATGCTATGCTGTCATTCCACTGCCAGTATGTACTAATGCTAAGCTATGTCATTCCACTGCCAGTATGTACTAATGCTATGCTGTCATTCTACTGACACTATGTACTAATGCTAAGCTATGCCATTCCACTGCCAGTATGTACTAATGCTAAGCTATGCCATTCCACTGCCAGTATGTACTAATGCTATGCTGTCATTCCAATGCCAGTATGTACTAATGTTATGCTGTCATTCAACTGCCAGTATGTACTCATGCTATGCTGTCATTCCACTGCCAGTATGTACTAATGCTAAGCTATGCCACTCCACTGCCAGTATGTACTCATGCTATGCTGTCATTCCAATGCCAGTATGTACTAATGCTATGCTGTCATTCAACTGCCAGTATGTACTAATGCTATGCTGTCATTCCAATGCCAGTATGTACTAATGTTATGCTGTCATTCAACTGCCAGTATGTACTCATGCTATGCTGTCATTCCACTGCCAGTATTTACTAATGTTAAGCTATGTCATTCCACTGCCAGTATGTACTCATGCTATGCTGTCATTCCACTGCCATTATGCACTAATGTTATGCTGTCATTCCACTGCCAGTATGTACTAATGCTAAGCTATGCCATTCCACTGCCAGTATGTACTAATGCTATGCTGTCATTCTACTGCCAGTATGTACTAATGCTAAGTTATGTCATTCAGGCCATCTTGTTTCAGGAGTTCTGCTCTAGAATCAAGATGCACGATGGATGGAGAATCAAGATGCACGGTGGATGGAGAATCAAGATGCACAATGGATGGAGAATCAAGATGCACGATGGATGGAGAATCAAGAGGCACGATGGATGGAGAATCAAGATGCACGATGGATGGAGAATCAAGATGCACGATGGATGGAGAATCAAGATGCACGATGGATGGAGAATGTTTCTTATGCCACACCATCCATAGGATGATGTCGTGAAACTTGTATAAAATAACGCTTGATTTTGAAGATTATTATGAACTCACCTTTGCCCTTTTGATTAGTTCTTGCTGAGCTTTGGCCACATTTTCCTCTTTGCCTACCCAAGCCTTCAATACGCTGGCCTGCAAGGCACGGCCATATGAGAATGTCAGAGCCCACGGTTTGGGACCCTGGAACTTATTGATTGCATCCAGATTGATGGAAGCATCCTCTTCAGACTGTCCACCGGATAAGAAGGTAATACCTGAAATGTACAACACCATAATTTATACCATCAGCCAAAATAGTCAGTATTTGTATCCCTGGAATATGATAAATGATAAGATAAGAGCGCCGCACATCATACAGTGTGAACTAACATTTATAAACACATAGTACAGCATGAACTAACATTTATAAACACATAGTACAGCATGAACTAACATTTATAAACACATAGTACAGTGTGAACTACCATTTATAAACACACGGTACAGCATGGACTAATATTTATAAACACAGAACTGTGTGAACTAACATTTATAAACACATAGTACAGTGTGAACTAAAATTTATAAACACATGGTACAGCATGAACTAACATTTATAAACACATGGTACAGCATGAACTACCATTTATAAACACATGTAACAGCATGAACCAACATTTATAAACACATAGTACAGTGTGAACTACCCTTTATAAACACACGGTACAGCATGAACTAATATTTATAAACACAGAACTGTGTGAACTAACATTTATAAACACATAATACAGCGTGAACTAACATTTATAAACACATGGTACAGTGTGAACTAACACGTATAAACACATAGTACAGCGTGAACTAACATTTATAAACACATAGTACAGCATGAACTAACATTTATAAACACATGGTACATTGTGAACTAACATTTATAAACACAGAACCGTGTGAACTAACATTTATAAAGACATGGTACAGCGTGAACTAACATTTATAAACACAGAACCATGTAAACTAACATTTATAAACATATGGTACAGCGTGAACTAACAGTTATAAACACATGGTACAGCGTGAACTATCAGTTATAAACACAGAACCGTGTGAACTACCATTTATAAACACATAGTACAGTGTGAACTACCATTTATAAACATATAGTACAGCGTGAACTAACATTTATAAACACACAGAACCATGTGAACTAACATGTATAAACAAATAGTACAGTTTGAACTACCATTTAGAAACACATGGCACAGCGTGAACTAACATTTATAAACACATGGTACAGCGTGAACTAACATTTACAAACACATGTACAGCATGAACTAACATTTATAAACACATAACTGTGTGAAGTAACATTTATAAACACATAGTACAGTGTGAACTACCATTTATAAGCACATGGTACAGCGTGAACTAACATTTATAAAAACATGGTACAGCATGAACTAACATTTATAAACACATCGTACAGCGTGAACTAACATTTATAAAGACAGAACAGCATGAACAAACATTATAAACACACTGAACAGCATGAACTAACATTTACAAGCACACAGAACAGCGTGAACTAACATTTATAAACACAGAACTGTGTGAACTAACATTGATAAACACATCGTACAGCGTGAACTAACAATTATAAACAGAGAACCATGTGAACTAACATTTATAAACACACTGTACAGCGTGAACTAAAATTTATAAAGACAGAACAGCATGAACTAACATTTATAAACACACAGAATAGCGTGAACAAACATTATAAATATATCGAACAGCGTGAACTAACTTTTACAAGCACATAGAACAGCGTGAACTAACATTTATAAACACACAGAACAGCATGAACTAACATGATAAAAACACAGAACAGCGTGAACTAACATTTATAAACACACAGAACAGCGTGAACTAACATTATAAACACACAGAACAGCGTGAACTAACATTTACAAGCACATAGCGTGAACAAACATTTATAAACACACAGAACAGCGTGAACTAACATTTACAAGCACATAGCGTGAACAAACATTTATAAACACACAGAACAGCGTGAACTAACATTTACAAGCACATAGCGTGAACAAACATTTATAAACACACAGAACAGCATGAACTAACATTTATAAACAGTGATATTACTCATAACTCAGAATGACATCTGTGTCAGTGACCTTTGATCAGGATGTGCTACAAAGACACAGCATCTATTTCTAGCTTTGCCACAACAATTTCTACCACGCCCATTCCTCCCTAAGCTCTGACAACTTTCTATAGCGATACATGTGTATTGGAATCGACACTGACCTGAATTCCCAGAATCCCAATATCAAGATAATTATACAGGTATTGGTAAGCCGTGAAATATTTTGGAACTAATTTGACTGAGAACTCCCAGTCAAATCGGTTTAAAAAATTCAACAATGTTTATTAAAATGTAAATTCATCAAAGACAATTTGTACACTTTTGTAACGTTTTTATGAGCTATGTCATTTTAATTGTGATTCCAGCTAACAAGTGATTATGATGTCAGACAGTTAAGTGACAGATCCTATCCCGCCATTGCAATAGCCCTGTCTCGCTGTTTGTCTGTCTACTGGAGTGATCCTAACCTAATTTGTGTGGCTTGCACACTTCAACTTGTGATCCTGAAGAAATCTCATGATTTTCACGTCAAAAGTGCAAAAGTTAAGGATCAAAGGTAAACGCCATCTAAAAGTGTGTCCAGTACAATAAGATTAATGTTATTTGATTGTCAGTCAGTCAGTCAACCAGTCAGTCAGTCAGTCAGTCAGCCAGTCAGTCAGCCAGCCAGCCAGCCAGCCAGTCAGCCAGCCAGCCAGCCAGCCAGCCAGTGTTGCTCTTCTGCATACAGACTCATACCTGGGCCAGATCCTATCCCGCCATTGCAATAGCCCTGTCTCGCTGTTTGTCTGTCTACTGGAGTGATCCTAAACCTAATTTGTGTGGCTTGCACACTTGAACTTGTGATCCTGAAGAAATCTCATGATTTTCACGTCAAAAGCGCAAAAGTTAAGGATCAAAGGTAAACGCCATCTAAAAGTGTGTCCAGTACAATAAGATTAATGTTATTTGATTGTCAGTCAGTCAGTCAGTCAGTCAGTCAGTCAACCAGTCAGTCAGCCAGCCAGCCAGCCAGTGTTGCTCTTCTGCATACAGACTCATACCTGGGACAGCAGCCGGTACAGTTCTAGACAGTGCAGTGACCGTGGCTCGAGCAATATCACCAGGTGTGTTTTTCTCAGAGCTGCTCTGACCGGCAGTCACCATGTTAGGTTTGAGTAAGGTACCTTCCAAGAAGACATGATGGTCACTCAATGCTTTGTATGTGAATGCTAGCACCTGTAGTAAAGAATTAGCAGATGTTTAACACATGCAGGAAACAGGGATTACTGGACAATACAGCTCAGAAATAAACCATTTAGCTCAAATTAGCTTCAAATTGTTCAATATAATATTCCTTAACACATACAGGAGTTGTTTCACCTGGTCAGTTTGACTTAAAGAGCTGATTTGTCACCTGCCACTTATCACATTCCTTTCATATGATACTGATTGTATAAATGTTCCTGTTGAAGTAATCTGATAATTAGCCTATAGTACCATTGCTTTCAAGATTGAAACCAATCACTAATTCACTGATCTACAACACTAGCCTATGAGCTAGGAGCTTCAATAACCTAGGTCACAGTATTATGGCTCTGATACAGTGTTTATAAAGCAGCATTTCAGCAGTTGCTTCTCTATCAACAGATTCTGTCCTCTTTACCAATATAAGAAAAATTATTTGAAAATTGTCACATACCTTTTCTGTGGATGACTGAGCTGTCTTTAAATCATGCTCTCCGTCGATGAGAACCTCTGGCTCAACTATGGGTACCAGGCCATTCTGTAAGATACACATCAAAGTTATCAACTATGGGTACCAGGTCATACTGTAAGATACACATCAAAGCTATCAACTACGGGTACCAGGCCAATCTGTAAGATACACATCAAAGTTATCAACTATGGGTACCAGGCCATTCTGTAAGATACACATCAAAGTTATCAACTATGGGTACCAGGCCATTCTGTAAGATACACATCAAAGTTATCAACTATGGGTATCAGGCCATTCTGTATGATACACATCAAAGTTATCAACTACGGGTACCAGCCCATTCTGTAAGATACACATCAAAGTTATCAACTACGGGTAGCATGCCATTCTGTAAGATACACATCAAAGTTATCAACTATGGGTACCAGGCCATTCTGTACGATACACATCAAAGTTATCAACTACGGGTATCAGGCCATTCTGTATGATACACATCAAAGTTATCAACTACGGGTACCAGCCCATTCTGTAAGATACACATCAAAGTTATCAACTACGGGTAGCATGCCATTCTGTACAATACACATCAAAGTTATCAACTATGGGTACCAGGCCATTTTGTACGATACACATCAAAGTTATCAACTACGGGTACCAGGCCATTCTGTAAGATACACATCAAAGTGATCAACTATGGGTACCAGGCCATTCTGTAAGATAACCATCAAAGTTATCAACTATGGGTACCAGGCCATTCTGTAAGATACACATCAAAGTTATCAACTATGGGTACCAGGCCATTCTGTAAGATACACATCAAAGTTATCAACTATGGGTACCAGGCCATTCTGTAAGATACACATCAAAGTTATCAACTATGGGTACCAGGCCATTCTGTAAGATACACATCAAAGTGATCAACTATGGGTACCAGGCCATTCTGTACGATACACATCAAAGTTATCAACTACGGGTATCAGGCCATTCTGTATGATACACATCAAAGTTATCAACTACGGGTACCAGCCCATTCTGTAAGATACACATCAAAGTTATCAACTACGGGTAGCATGCCATTCTGTACAATACACATCAAAGTTACCAACTATGGGTACCAGGCCATTTTGTACGATACACATCAAAGTTATCAACTACGGGTACCAGGCCATTCTGTAAGATACACATCAAAGTTATCAACTATGGGTACCAGGCCATTCTGTAAGATAACCATCAAAGTTATCAACTATGGGTACCAGGCCATTCTGTAAGATACACATCAAAGTTATCAACTATGGGTACCAGGCCATTCTGTAAGATACACATCAAAGTTATCAACTATGGGTACCAGGCCATTCTGTACGATACAGATCAAAGTTATCAACTACGGGTATCAGGCCATTCTGTATGATACACATCAGTTATCAACTACGGGTACCTGCCCATTCTGTAAGATACACATTAAAGTTATCAACTACGGGTAGCATGCCATTCTGTACAATACACATCAAAGTTATCAACTATGGGTACCAGGCCATTTTGTACGATACACATCAAAGTTATCAACTACGGGTACCAGACCATTCTGTACGATACACATCAAAGTGATCAACTATGGGTACCAGGCCATTCTGACGCATCAAAGTGATCAACTATGGGTACCAGGCCATTCTGTAAGATACACATCAAAGTTATCAACTATGGGTACCAGGTCATTCTGTAAGATACACATCAAAGTTATCAACTATGTGTACCAGGCCATTCTGTAAGATACACATCAAAGTTATCAACTATGGGTACCAGGCCATTCTGTAAGATAACCATCAAAGTTATCAACTATGGGTACCAGGCCATTCTGTAAGATACACATCAAAGTTATCAACTATTGGTACCAGGCCATTCTGTAAGATACATATCAAAGTTATCAACTATGGGTATCAAGCCATTCTGTAAAATACACATCAAAGTTATCAACTATGGGCTCCAGGCCATTCTGTAAGATACACATCAAAGTTATCAACTATGGGTACCAGGCCATTCTGTAAGATTCACATCAACGTTATCAACTATGGGTACCAGGCCATTCTGACGCATCAAAGTGATCAACTATGGGTACCAGGCCATTCTGTAAGATACACATCAAAGTTATCAACTATGTGTACCAGGCCATTCTGTAAGATACACATCAAAGTTATCAACTATGGGTACCAGGCCATTCTGTAAGATAACCATCAAAGTTATCAACTATGGGTACCAGGCCATTCTGTAAGATACACATCAAAGTTATCAACTATGTGTACCAGGCCATTCTGTAAGATACACATCAAAGTTATCAACTATGGGTATCAAGCCATTCTGTAAAATACACATCAAAGTTATCAACTATGGGCTCCAGGCCATTCTGTAAGATACACATCAAAGTTATCAACTATGGGTACCAGGCCATTCTGTAAGATTCACATCAACGTTATCAACTATGGGTACCAGGCCATTCCGTAAGATACACACACGTCATCAAAAAAGTAGCTGTGTTAGTCTGTATAAACATTAAAAAGCAGGATTCAAGGGCGACTGCATTGACTAAGGGAGGTAACTATTCTGATGATGAATTGCAAGTAGATGTCAGGGTTGTCTCCCATGATCTGAATTACAGTGTATGGTGGATCTGACTGTTCTGCAGAGATCTTGTGGAGAGGTTCCCATGCCCATGAAAGCATTATCATCACATCTGGTTTCGGGAAAGTGGAGATGCAAAAAGACACAGTCACAAGTGAAGAAAGATGATAGACCAAGAAACTCCATGAAGACACATAGTTTAGTGCTCATTTATAATATGCATGATAGAGTGATTGACATATTTATTATAGAATGCCATTCAAGCATCCTGAGATTGTTGCAGATATGAAGATTGGATGAAGGACAGTTAGTTAAACAGCCTGTAGGAAGGTTCATGAACAGGCAGTCAGCTGGGTTAGCAAGTGGGCAGGCAGACACACATGTACCTGTTGACAGATGCTTGCATATCTGGCGAGGACATTTCCATTTTCTAGCATGGCCTGATATGAAGGGGTATGAGCACCAATCTTGAGAACACATCTCCATTTAGCAAACTGTGCTCCTTGCTTTTTATATTCAGCACAGCGACCAGCCAAACCATCAAGACCTAGGAACGATAAAAAATATGTCTCCATTTAGCAAACTGCTCCCTGCTTCTCATATTCAGCAGAGACCAGTCGTGTGTGGTACATTCACCGTCCCGCATTCATTATTACCTTGTGTGGTACATTCACCGTCCAACATTCATTATTACCTTGTGTGGTACATTCACCGTCCAACATTCATTATTACCTTGTGTGGTATATTCACCATCCAACATTCATTATTACCATGTGTGGTACATTGACTGTCAATCATTCATTATTACCGTGTGTGGTACATTCACCATCCAACATTCATTATTACCGTGTGATACATTCACCATCCAACATTCATTATTACCTTGTGTGGTACATTCACCATCCTACATTCATTATTACCTTGTGTGGTATATTCACCATCCAACATTCATTATTACCTTGTGTGGTACATTGACTGTCAATCATTCATTATTACCGTGTGATACATTCACCATCCAACATTCATTATTACCTTGTGTGGTACATTCACCATCCTACATTCATTATTACCTTGTGTGGTACATTCACCATCCAACATTCATTTTCTTCTTTTCGTTCGCTGATCATACCGCTAGTCCTGTAAGTGACTATCGACATGATCATAAGCGTTAAGTGCGTGGATCCATGGTTTATTAGTGCGCCGTGCGGCCTGGAACCTCTGTCTTCAGCACTCGAGGTTTCTGTCAGGGTTACCTCACCCTTACCTCCTTTAGTCGCCTCTTACGACACGCAGAGGATACGGAAGGTGTATTCTAAGCCCCACCTACAGGGCAAGTCCAACATTCATTATTACCTTGTGTGGTACATTCACCGTCCAACATTCATTATTACCTTGTGATACATTCACCATCCAGCATTCATTATTACGTTGTGTGGTACATTCACCATCCAACATTCATTATTACCTTGTGATACATTCACCATCCAACATTCATTATTACGTTGTGTGGTACATTCACCGTCCAACATTCATTATTACCTTGTGTGGTACATTGACTGTCAATCATTCATTATTACCTTGTGTGTAGGTACATTCACCGTCCAACATTCATTATTACTGTGTGTGGTACATTCACCATCCACCATTCATTATTACGTTGTGTGGTACATTCACCGTCCAACATTCATTATTACCTTGTGTGGTACATTGACTGTCACTCATTCATTATTACCTTGTGTGTAGGTACATTCACCGTCCAAGTCATTATTACCTTGTGTGGTACATTCACTGTCCAACATTCATTATTACTGTGTGTGGTACATTCACAATCCAACATTCATTATTACGTTGTGTGGTACATTCACTGTCCAACATTCATTATTACCTTGTGTGGAACATTGACTGTCAATCATTCATTATTACCTTGTGTGTAGGTACATTGACTGTCAAACAGTCATTATTACCTTGTGTGGTACATTGACTGTCAATCATTCATTATTACCTTGTGTGGTACATTGACTGTCAATCATTCATTATTACCTTGTGTGGTACATTGACTGTCAATCATTCATTATTACCTTGTGTGGTACATTGACTGTCAATCATTCATTAATACCTTGTGTGGTACATTGACTGTCAATCATTCATTATTACCTTGTGTGGTACATTCACCATCCAACATTCATTATTACCTTGCGTGGTACATTCACCATCCAACATTCATTATTACCTTGTGTGATACATTCACCATCCAACATTCATTATTACCTTGTGTGGTACATTCACCGTCCAACATTCATTATTACCTTGTGTGGTACATTCACCGTCCAACAGTCATTATTACCTTGTGTGGTACATTCACTTTCCAACATTCATTATTACTGTGTGTGGTACATTCACCATCCAACATTCATTATTATATTGTGTGGTACATTCACCGTCCAACATTCATTATTAACTTGTGTGGTACATTGACTGTCAATCATTCATTATTACCTTGTGTGTAGGTACATTCACTGTCCAACAGTCATTATTACCTTGTGTGGTACATTCACTGTCCAACATTCATTATTACTGTGTGTGGTACATTCACCATCCAACATTCATTATTACGTTGTGTGGTACATTCACCATCCAACATTCATTATTACCGTGTGTGGTACATTGACTGTCAATAATTCATTATTACCTTGTGTGTAGGTACATTCACCGTCCAACAGTCATTATTACCTTGTGTGGTACATTCACCATCCAACATTCATTATTACCTTGTGTGGTACATTCACCATCCAACATTCATTATTACCTTGTGTGGTACATTCACCGTCCAACATTCATTATTACCTTGTGTGGTACATTCACCGTCCAACATTCATTATTACCTTGTGTGGTACATTGACTGTCAATCATTCATTATTACCTTGTGTGTAGGTACATTCACCGTCCAACAGTCATTATTACCTTGTGTGGTACATTCACCGTCCAACATTCATTATTATCTTGTGTGGTACATTCACCGTCCAACATTCATTATTACCTTGTGTGGTACATTGACTGTCAATCATTCATTATTACCTTGTGTGGTACATTGACTGTCAATCATTCATTATTACCTTGTGTGGTACATTGACTGTCAATCATTCATTATTACCTTGTGTGGTACATTGACTGTCAATCATTCATTATTACCTTGTGTGATACATTGACTGTCAATCATTCATTAATACCTTGTGTGGTACATTGACTGTCAATCATTCATTAATACCTTGTGTGGTACATTGCCTGTCAATCATTCATTATTACCTTGTGTGGTACATTCACCATCCAACACTCATTATTACATTGTGTGGTACATTCACCGTTCAACATTCATTATTACTTTGTGTGGTACATTGACTGTCAATCATTCATTATTACCTTGTGTGGTACATTGACCGTCCAACATTTATTATTACCTTGTGTGGTACATTCACCATCCATTATTAACCTTGTGTGGTACATTCACCATCCAACATTCATTATTACCTTGTGTGGTACATTCACCATCCAACATTCATTATTACCTTGTGTGGTACATTCACCATCCAACATTCATTATTACCTTGTGTGGTACATTCACCATCCAACATTCATTATTACCTTGTGTGGTACATTGACTGTCAATCATTCATTATTACCTTGTGTGGTACATTCACCATCCAACATTCATTATTACCTTGTGTGGTACATTCACCATCCAACATTCATTATTACCTTGTGTGGTACATTGACTGTCAATCATTCATTATTACCTTGTGTGGTACATTCACCATCCAACATTCATTATTACCTTATGTGATAAATTCACCATCCTACATTCATTATTACCATGTGTGGTACATTCACCATCCAACATTCATTATTACTGTGTGATACATTCACCGTCCAACATTCATTATTACCTTGTGTGGTACATTCACCGTCCAACATTCATTATTACCTTGTGTGGTACATTCACCATCCAACATTCATTATTACCGTGTGATACATTCACTGTCCAACATTCATTATTACTGTGGTGCTGGCGGTATCCCGCAGTACCGTAGCTCGTGTTTCGCAGCTGCCGGGCTAGCTGATTCCCGCCGTTTCTACAGACGCCCGGCAGTCATACCTTGGAATCCGAACTGCGCACATCTGCCGCTGGTTCCACGGGCCGATTCGATACCTCTGTTGGGTGAGTAACCTTTTATACGTAGCTAAGTTACTACAAATGGTGTCAGGAGTACTTTGGGCCCTAAATTAAAAATTGTTATTAGTTATTTCTAAATTCTACTCACGATTTTGCTGTTAAAAAAGATATAATTCTCCGAAATATAAAGACTACTCTAGTCCTGCCCGAACGTCAATTTTACAGACTCTGGCCGCCATTTTGATAATTTTATAGTTATTTTTGTATGATTTAACAATCACAGATGATAGGTGAGTTATAGTTAAATATATATTATTTATTTATACTATAGCATGCAAATGTTGGGTATATAGATTAATATACCTTACATACATACGTCATAAATTCAAGATTCAATGTTATTTATTTGAACTGTAATGAATTGAGGTATATTTTCGTGCTAAGTTTCTATCATCTATGTCAGTATTCCGTGGAATGACAACCCTATAGTTTCTGGATTATTATTGTTAGTTGTCTTCAGTGTCATATGTACGCGATTCTGAGCTGTAATTTAACCGTCGGTTTTGGATATTTCTTTATACTTTAATTACAGTTCAATTTCGTTGTTTATTTCAGAATTATTTGAAATAAAGAAGTGATATAAATCACTGTTGTTGTTATTATTATTATTATTATTATTATTATTAACTTTTTGAACATTAGAGGGTAATCTCCCTTCTAATCAACAAATATGTTTCAATTGTAATATTAGGTTTACTAATTACGCTGAACACTATTTGTTTTGGTCTTTTTTCTTGTTATTATTAATTCAAAAAGTTCATAATCACATTGCTAGTTACTCCGTTAAAACACTACTCAGCTTATGCCTTCTTTTCAAGTTAAATCTGAGGAGTTTTTGGCTCGCACCCAGTTTTCATTGGATCAATCCTTTACCTACAAAGCAATTTTGTTGGGTACAAGTAAAGGTTTCATTTTGAAAAGAGCTGATCAAACTGGGTTTGTTGAGTATTGGTGTAAAAGCGGTGGTACTACACAAGACTTGGTTAATATTTTGCAGTCGAGAATAGCCAACGCCGTTCAGAAATTTCACCGTATCGTTTTCAATATCTGGGCCGGAATGTGCGACCTTACCGAGAAACGAGGCGATGGTTTTGTCTATTTAAGGACGGCCGATGATGAACTCGCGGTAGACCGCATTTGCCAACACTATCAACGTGCGATACACATAGTAAGGCATTACGGCCAAACGGTGAAATTTATCGATATCCCGGCATATTCTCTGGTCCTGTATAATGAGCAACTTCACCATTTGAATCCCTGTTCCTTCAAAGACCAAGAGCTGCAACTGCATGACCAACTCTCTCTTCTCAATGATAGAATTGAGAAAATTAATGCAGATATTGGTGTACACACCATCAAATGCAGTGTAGAGTTAATACGCCGTAAAAAATCTAGTGCACGTAAACGCGTCCGTTATCATTATACTTTCGAGTTTCTGAAGGATGGTTTGCATGCAGGTACGCTACTGAATCTGGTTTGGCTTCGGAAGATTCATTTAGACGTTCTCCGGAGTTGCACACCATCACTACTCAGTGAGTTATATTTTTCAGTAAGCATACGCTTACGACTTATTTCAGTAAGTGATATTACTTTTTTAGCGAATATTAATTTCGCTTCCTTGGTATAAATCAACAGGTGACCCATAATGATGAAACCTTTGTGTATTAACACTGCAACCGTGGAGGAACTTAGTGCACTCCATAATATTGGTAAAATTCGAGCTGCTGACATAGTAAGCTTTCGTGAGTCCAGAGGAGGTTCCATGTCCCTGGCCGACATTAAGGCAGATTCTGATCTGCCTACCACAGCTACAGTCCTTGCACGATTGCTCCATGCTGGGGACGTCGTATTCGACATCAATGATGAAGGCGCTGTTGGTGGGGTCGACTCGCACCCAAGGGAAGAATCCCTGGAAGAGCAAGTAGCTAGACTGAACATGGAACTGCTAGCTCAAGGTATCAAATACAAGGCACTCCTTAACTCAACTAGTCAACAAAGGGGTGATCAGACCCTAGTTGATAACCTGGCTCCTAGGGGGGTATATACCCCTAGAGAACATAACAGGGAGTCGCGATCAGTTTCTCACCATGACACTAGGACGTCGTCACCAGTTCGTAGAGCTTACTTGGATGGCTCTTCGTACAATGACTCTAGAATGTCATCACCCGGTCGTAGAAGCTACTCTGATGGTCCTCCTCCACCTAAAATGTCAACTTTTGATGGAAAATGTGAGTGGAAACCATTTTTCATACAGTTTGAGCATACTGCTTCAAGGTACCGTTGGTCTGATATATATAAATTAGACATGCTCATCTCAGCTTTAAGGGATAAGGCCTTAAAGTTTTACTGCATCTGTTCTGTGCAAGTCCAGAATGATTACTTTAGTCTATGTGACAAATTAAAGTTGCGATTCGGGAAGAAAGATCTGCCCCACATAATCAGAAAAAAAGATGCAAGATATTCGACAAGAGGGTAACTCTTTAGAAGAATTTGCAAATATCATTCAGGAGCTCACTTTAGATGGTTACCCTGATGCCTCAGAGAGTTTGGGCGAGACAATTGCCATTGATGCATTCCTACGGGGTGTTGAGCATAAACGAGCCGCTCTGATAGCTATGGATAAAGATCCGAGCACCCTGGAGGCTGTACAAATGGTCAATGCAGCTATCCATAATCAAAGATTGATCATGGGTTCCAGAAGACCCGAGGTTCGAAAGGTCCATTTTCCGGACGATGCTTCTGGTTTGATGGAGGCAGATAATCCTGAGCAGTTGAGAGGCATAACGGCTCCAAGCAGGATAGATAAATTGGAGAAAGATGTCGAAGGACTTAGGAAGCATATGGCGGAGATGAAGGTAGATGTTGCTAAGATTTTGAATCTTATATCTGGTCAATTCGGTCGAGGTCGGTCTCCTCCAAGAGGGAAGGTCGTTCCATCGCGTTCCCCTTCTCCTCCTCTCAGATCGGGAGTGCTTTAATTGCAATTTAGAGGGGCATTTTTCCCGTGAGTGTCCAGAGCCGAGGCGTACACGGTCGCCATCACCTTCTGCTTCACCGAGATCTTTGCCTGTACGATCATATGATGTTCGCATGTATGAGTTTAATCGTGACCCTATGACACTAGTCATTCCCATTAAAGTAAATGGTGTTTCCGTTGATGCAGTGGTGGACACTGCAGCACAAGTGACAGTAATTGGCAATTTCTTTGCAAATAAATTACCTTACCCTTCAAAGAAGTTGGAGTATATTACATTGAAAGGTGCAGGTAGAGACAATATTATCCCCGCGGAAAGTGTTGAGCCAGTCACAATTGCATTAGGCTCTATGATGTTCAACTGGCCAGTCCTTCTTGCCAATATTAATGATCCGATTATATTAGGCCTGGATTTCTTGAAGGCACTCAAGGCCACCATTGATCTGACTAGACAGTGTCTGACAATTAATGGAGAACCGGTTCAAGCATCAATGTCGAGAGCTCATGGGAAGGAAGCCCAAGTAGCTCAGGTAACATTGAAGCAGAAAGTGGTCGTTGGTCCTTTTGAGGCCGTGAAGACCACAGGTGTTCTGGATCAGGAGGTACAGAATGATGTTGTGCTCCAGCCCTCATCTAAACTGGACGGTCTGGTAACACCTCATACAGTGGCCACTGCCAAAGATTCGCAGATTCCTATTTTGTTAAGGAACCTGTCGGCCCAATATATTACTCTGGAACAAGACCACAACCTTGGTATTGTCACAGAAATTGAGGAGGTTTTAGACCATAGAACAGAATTTCAACTTGCTGGTAATCGCATAAACCAGGACGGTTTACAGACTTCTACAGCCACTGAGGTGGACATCCCTGTGTTCTTACAGGAGCTGTATGAGAGGTCGACATCGGGTTTATCGGAGACGCAGTCTTCGCAAGCTAATTCCATGTTAATTGAGTATCAGGATGCATTTGCAAAAGATGATCTTGATTTGGGTTTGTTCAAGGGGATAAGACATAAGGTTGACACAGGTAATGCACAACCTGTTCGTTCTAAACTTAGACGAACTCCTCTTGGTTTCGAGAATGAGGAAGAGAAACACCTTGTGGAAATGTTAGAGAAAGGTATCATAGTTCCGTCAAAATCTGAGTGGTCGTCAGCCCCGGTATTAGTTCGGAAGAAAGACGGTACCGTGCGGTACTGCGTCGATTTTCGAGCTCTGAACAGTCTAACTCGCAAAGACCTTTACCCCCTACCAAACATTGAGACATGTCTGGATGCACTTGGTGGTGCTAAGTTCATCAGCACACTTGATATGGCAGCAGGGTATTGGCAGGTCGAGGTTGACCCAGCGGACCGCCACAAGCTCGCATTTATCACAAGATATGGGCTCTTTGAATTTGTCCAGATGCCATTTGGTACGTGCAACAGCCCGGCTACCTTTCAGAGGGTTGTTCAGCTGGTGTTGCAAGGTCTTAACTGGTGCGAGTGTCTTGCGTATCTAGATGACGTGGTAGTGACAGGGACTGACTTTGACAGTCATATGACCATTTCCCGATTCCTGTTGCACAACCTTAAATTAAAACCTAAGAAGTGTAATCTGTTCCGTACAGAACTCTGTTTCTTAGGCAAGTTGGTGAGTGATAAGGGAATCACTGTTAAGCCAAACAATATGGACAGCGTCGCTAATTGGCCTGTTCCTAAGACCAGGAAAGAGCTGGAATCTTTCCTAGGGTTCATGAATTACCACCGAGAGCACATACAGGGTTTTGCTGGTATTTCTGCTCCTCTCTATGCACTTACCAGTTCCAAAGTAGAGTATGACTGGACTCTAGAGCGTCAGGTAGCTTTCGAAACACTTCAGGGTGCTATGGCCAACCCTGCAGTGCTAGGTTATCCGACACCGGATGGTACCTTCATACTGGATGCTGATGCGTCAGGGGTTGCTATTTGTGCAGAGTTATCCCAAATTCAGAATGGGAAAGAGGTGCTTATTGGTTTTGCGAGCCGAACGTTGACACCAGCTCAGCGTAAATATTGTGTTACACGCAAAGAGTTGCTGGCCGTGGTAGCACTTACTAGGCAGTACCGTATGTACTTGCTAGGACGGTCATTTATTGTGAGGACTGACCATCACAGTCTCACGTGGCTGCTCAGTTTCAAGCACATCGAAGGACAACTAGCTAGATGGCTAGAAGAACTGTCCCAATATAATATGACGATGCAGTACAGGCCCGGTAAACAGCACTCTAATGCTGATGGTCTATCACGAGTTCCAAGTGATTCTTCACCTTGCCACTGTTATAAAGCTGGCCAATCTCTTAGTTCATTACCATGTGGTGGGTGCAAATACTGTACCAAGCATCAGCAGCAATGGTCTCAATTTGAACAAGATGTTGATGATGTAATTCCTTTGGCTTTTCAAACCATAAGGGCCCTTCAACTGAGTAATAATGACCTATCAGACAGCGACACAGACAGCGACGATCCAGATGGACTGCTGAATGGTGTCCCCCAAACAGACCAGGTTATCGGAAGGTCAAACTGGTTAGACGCATTCTCTTCGGAAGATCTAAGGGAGCGTCAGTTGGAGGATCCTGATCTGAAGACAGTTGTATCATGGATTGCAGGAAATGTCAATTTCCCTTTCTCCGAGATCTAACAATACTCACCATTCTGTTACTTCTGATATACAGCTGGCCTTGACAGCGGCTCTAGGATTATAGACTTAGAAAGCTTTACCGACTCCTGGGAACCGGGTACCCGGCTCCCCACTGCCGAGTACCCGTTTACCATAGAGCTCATATTGTTTGCATAGCCACCAAACAAGAGAAAACTATGGCTTGCCTCCGTGGGGCTGGGAGGCTGGGTCCGTAACAGAATGGTGAGTATTGTTAGATCTCGGAGAAAGGGAAATTGACATTTCCTGCATTCTCCTTCGATCAATACTCACCATTCTGTTACTTCTGATATACACCAGATTTGATCAGTAACCTGGTGGGAAGGGGCAAGCCATACATGCTAATTTTGCCCCTTGGAGAAAGATTTTAGACTTCAAACTTGACTAACAGACCTAAAAGGACCGTCAAGTTCACGGAACCGAATTACATTCGCGTCACAGCCCCCCCCCCTTTTTCCTCCTAAGAAAAGGGAGAGAACTAACGAACATGTATCTCGCCTGAAACACCAATATGCCAAGAGGGTTAACTACTCCCTGCATATCGCTTGTATTAGCCTGGGAATGAGCATGAATATATAAGATGAATGAACATGATACATATACATAATACAAAAAACTCTCACTTGTTGAATTACCTTATGATAACAGGACTTCAGACGTACCGCCTACAACCATACACCGGTTCGGCCATCAGTGACACAATCTGGTTGACATCCTCTCGCTTGACCATGCCTGCTTTAGGTTCTTTTCTTACCGAAGTGAAAAAAGGGGAAAAGCAGTGTGGTCACTAACTATCGTTTCAAAACAGCTAAAGCGAGTGGATTGGCTGAGTCTGACACATCCCTCATATAGTAATCCATAAATGAGGACTCACAGTGCCATTGTGCAACGGCCATGATGTCCTCTAACGGAACACCATTGTAAAGGGCGGTCGAGGCGGCTATTCCTCTAACATCGTGTGCCCTTACGCCCTGCACCTGGTGCCCAGTCGCCATCTCATGAGTAGTCTGAATGCATTCGACCACCCAACGAGAGATAGTATCCATGGATGCGGCGCCATAAGGCTTTTTATGGCAGATCCACAGATGTCTATCGTTCGACCGTAACGAGTCAGTCCGTTTCTTGTACTTAGTCAAAGCACGGACCGGGCACCAGACACTGGCATCACGATCAAACCTGGTTAACTTCGGTATAATGATTGGTTTGTCGGGATATCTCAAAGATTGGTTCTTTGACATAAATTCTGCTCTTGGCAGAAGACGCAGACCTTCTCCAGAAACAATAAATCGGTTCCTCTCTGCCGAAAGCGCATGGATCTCACTGCGCCTTCTAGCTGAGGAAGCTGCCAATAGAAAGACCGCCTTTAGAGTCAAATGCTTTAGACTAGTCGAACGCAACGGTTCGAATGGGTGCTTGGCCAGTACATTAAGCACTAAAGATAGACTCCAGGCTGGAATGACTACCGGTTGTCTCGGGCGGAGATTGCTCATTCCCTTCAACATCACGTTTAACTGGGCCACCTCTGGACTATCCCTGTTGGCTAGACAAGGGATAACTGATGCCAAAGCTGACTTGTATCCAGCAATTGTGACGGGAGCTAGTCCTGTAAAGAACAGCTCACAGAGAAAGTCTGCTATTTGCTGAATAGTGGATTGAAAGGTATCAATACCCTTTTCTTCACACCAGTCTGCAAATCTGTTAACCTTGTTGTTATATGACTTGAAGGTTGACCTCCTTCTCGCAGCCGCGATGAAATCAGCAGCCTGTCGAGAAAAGCCTTCCGACGTGGAACGTTGTTTGACAACATCCACGCAGTCAATTTGAACATTTCGGGACGCTCGTGTAGGAAGCGTCCCTTGGCCTGGGAGATTATGTTCGGAATCTCGGGCAACTGCACAGGATTTTCCACCAGCAGATCTAGAAGATCCGTGAACCACGCCCTGCTCGGCCAATACGGCGCTATTAGCAGGACCAGACACGGTTCCTCCCTGACCTTCACCAATACCTTCGGTAGAAGAATGGTGGGTGGATACGCGTAAGCGTGCATCCCTCTCCAGCTTATCGCCAGAGCGTCTGTATCGACGGCATTTGGATCTGGAATCAGCGAGACATATGTCATGATTTGAGCATTTTCCTTTGTGGCGAACAAGTCCACGTTGGGTTTGCCCCAATGCTCGAAGATCCGTCGTAGAACTGGAGGGTTGAGGGACCATTCTGTTGGCAGGATTCTCTGTCTGCGAGACAAAGCATCCGCCAGAATGTTCAATCGGCCAGGAATATGAGCTGCTTTCAAAACAACCGAGTAATTCCTGCACCATTGAATCAAGTGCCACACCCTGATGCACAGGGTGAGCGACCTGGTCCCTCCTTGGCGATTTATATATGATACTACTGTCGAATTGTCCGACCGTATCAATATCACCTTGCCCCTGATCATCGGAAGGAACTCTTCCAACGCCAGTTCCACTGCCATCATTTCCAACAGATTGATATGCAGCTGACTCTCCGGGAGAGTCCATGTGCCCGAGACCTGGTGTTCTCCCAGGCAGGCACCCCACCCTTCCAGCGATGCATCCATGTAAACGGACAGCTGGGGGTGGGGTAGGTGCAGCGAAACCCCTATTAGGAGATTCTGACGCTGTTTCCACCATAGAAGATGCGATATTATCGGCTCCAAAACTGGCACCAGTTTTGACAGGGGTTCTGTTCTCTGTTTCCACAGAGACATCAGATACAACTGGATAGGTCTTCGCATTAGAGCAGCGTACAGGATAACCTGCTCCATGGAGACCATCATGCCCACCATCTGAAGGAACCGCCTTGCCTGAATGTGGTTTCCCACTCGAAAACTCCCGAGGATGGCTAACAGAGACACCACTCTGGGCTCTGACGGGTAAACCCTGCCCTCCTCGAGGTCGAATCGCATGCCCAAATAAACGAAATGTTGAGTGGGTGTCAACTCGGATTTCTCCTCGTTGACTATCCAGCCTAGATCTGAAAGTAACTTCAGAGTCAGAGCAGTATCCACGTTCAACCTGGCTGCCGAGTCTGCCTTGAGCAGCCAGTCGTCTATGTAGGTGTGTAGCGCCACGTTCTCTTTTCTGAGAAACGCTGTCACCGCAAGGACCACTCTTGTGAAAACCCTCGGAGCTGTCGACAGGCCAAACGGGAGAACTGTAAACTCCCATACTTGATTCTGAAACGCAAATCTCAGAAACCTGTGCCAACTCCGATTGATCGGAATGTGGAAATATGCATCTTTCAGATCGATCGATACACACCACATTCCTTTCCTCAATCCCGCCATTACCGACCTCGGTGTTTCCATCTGGAACCGAGGCGTATGGATAAACCAATTTAATGGCCTGAGATTGAGTATGGGTCTCCATCCCCCCGTGCTCTTGGGGACAAGGAACATGTTTGAATAGAAGCCTGGAATGTTCCGGTTTGCTGGTTTTATTGCTCCCTTCAGAAGCAAACCCGACACTTCCTTTTGAACGGCTTCTAACTTGTCTGGCTCCCTTGGTACGGGTGTCCAGACTGGTGCCAAAGACAGATTTTGTGGCGGAAAGTCCCACCACTCCGGCATGTAACCCTGGGATAACCATCCCAGGACCAGCCTGTCTGACGTCACACCTCGCCAAACCTCGACGAAACGCATGAGCCTTCCACCCACCATAGACGCCTCGACGTCTAACGGGGTTGTCCGGCTCGCAGTCCGCCCCCCCCCCCCTTTCTTAACGAGAGAGAGTGAGAACCATTTCGTTCTAGGTACGACGGGTATAACTGGCACCGCTGTTCCTGTCGCACAGGTGCGGTCCAGGCGGATATGAAGGGAGCTTGCGTACCCTCAGGTACGCTTCGGCCCTTTCTGTCCGCCCTTTGAGGCCTTACCCTTACCCTTCCCCTTGCCACCTCTAGGGTGGTCAGGAGCAACATTGGGGAGGGTAGGCGCCTCTACAGCCTTCCTGGGTTTCTTCGCCGGCGGCGGCTCCGAGAACCCAGCCGAAACAGACGTCGCAATAGGCCTGGCTTTCGCCTTGCCCTTATGCTTTTTCTGTTTCTTTGAAGGCTGTCCGGTTAGCGGCTTGCCCACAGCCCCTAGTGCGTGCGCTTGCCGCACCAGCTCTAGCTGGAGATTTACCGCTAACCGATTCTGCGCAATACTGGCGGTGTCCTCTAAGATGGCCCGCGCTTGGCCACCAAAGATGCTAGGCCCTGTCAGGGGCGTCCCAAGAAGACGCTCCCTGACTGCCGTAGCCGGACGCATATGGTCAATGACCATTTGCCTCCTGGACTTCGTCACACGCGCTTGCACCCTTGCCAATGCGTCCATTGACAGCACCAAGCCGTCATTAACGCACGATAGCGCCACAGGTGGCACAGGGTGGCCTGCCCCCGCTTCAGCCCACACCGACTGAAGTAGACGATAGGAGTGATTGACAGCGCTCATGGCTGCCCTCACACCCTCATCGCATAGGGCCAGGACTTCTTCCTGGTGTACCTGGGCCTTATCCACTAGTGCCGGACCGGGACCACCCGACCCGGCACTCTGGACGCCCAGTACCCATCGGTCATCCTCCGTGACGGACGGGACTACACCATACCTGTCGTATTCACCCCGCGGAATACGGCACCTTGCCCGCACCTCCCTGGAGGCCGCAGGGAGCTGACCCTTGGTCATTAGTTGTTTACTATAAATAGCATCCAACAAATCAATGAACCGTGGATCCAGTCCCACTGACTGGATCCGGGCCGCGGGCAAAATCCCCGTCCTAATCGATGCAACCGACGGACGGGGCGCATCTTCATCGGCCGTGGCCGAAACCACAGACGGGTCAACTCTGGCTAGCCACGCCAGAGCATCAGACAAATCTAACTCCGAAGAAGATACCCCCGCAAACACGTCACCCGTTGACATGCTTACGGGTCTGCCAGCCATGGCCTCCCGGCCAGGAGCCACGGCTGACACGCCAGGCACTCCGCTACCACATGGTTCCGCCGCCACCCCATGAAACACTCCGGTCCATGGGGTAGGTCCGCACGGAAAACCGTACGGACCCGTAGCCGTCGCGGAACCATAGCCGGCCACGGGCGCCAACGGCACCCAATGTCCGGCTGCCGGACCAGGCGAGATAGGTGAGTACCACGCCTGGCCCGGCACACCGGTTCCCCTGACGGCTGGTGACAGACCAAGCCGCGCGGAACCGGTGCACGGTAACGGATTGGCCTCAGCCGCAGGCGGAGCCGCTGACCTGGCTTGCGCCAAACCAGACAAATGGAGGCCGGTTCCGTCCAGGACGGAATCAACCTCCATATTATCCACCTGCGGCTTCACGGGCCGCAGCAACCTCTCCTCCTCGGCCTCATCGTCTTCAGACTCCGAAGAGCCGTCACTAGACGAATAAACCGTGGAGCCATCCTGGCGGACGGCTCCCACACCTGACGGACCGGCCACCGCTACTGGACCACCCGGAGGTGGCCGCAGAGAGACAGAACCCGTCTGGCCGAAGCCAGACGGACCTGCCAGGGGGCCGTACGAGACGGCCCCCTCGGTAACCAGTCCAGAATCCTGTCCGAAGACAGGATCCGTACCAGGCATGGGGAGAAACTGCCCCCCAACCTTTGGAAGCAGGGACGACACCAGCGTGGGCAGAACGCTATGCAGAAAACCCTGCATAGCCGGACCAAACCACGCCGGCGGTGCCATCTCCGCCACCTCCAGCTGGGGACGTGGAGCACCCCCACCGGCCGAACCGGGCGCTCCACGATTTCCTCTCGGACCGCCTGACCCCGCGTCAGACCCAGCCAAGTCCTTCTGGGCAAGGAACTTAACCATCGTTTCGACGGACCACACTGCACAAACATTACACCTATGATCTATATTACACAGGGCACACCTAAAACAGACATGGTCCTTGAACATTACACGGACAAACTTATGGCAGTCATCACATGATGGCGGGGCTGGCTTGGCCTATAAAATAAGCACAAACCTACAATAAACAAGCGGAACGAGACACGGATGGAAGGCAGACAATTAATTTTCAAATATTTTGACTCATAAATTAACCGTAACCTCCTGCACCCCACCCCGCCACGTTACAACAACGATCGCATTGATTATGACGACAAGAACGCGGCGGGCACAACACACCCATAATAGATCCTACAGGATGTGTAACGGCTCCAGGAATCATATCGCATAGCATTCAGGGTATATTTACTAATCAATATAAATCATACTCCTAACGAATGCAGCACGATATGTGAAGAAAACAACAAAATGTATAACAACTGCTGTCTCACACGGTAAAACCGCAGACCACGCATCTACTCAAGAATTTTGAAACCACCGATCATTGCAAACCGATCGTGATCGCACGTAAACTTGATCATTCTAAAGTTTCCGGTACCATTTTTTAGTACGCAGCACCCAGAACAAGATGCGCGAATTAATGAAAAAATTTTTCTTCACATAAACATCCGAGCGACCGGGTGTGACGTCACCCGCTCGAATTCTACGGAGAACGACGTCAGCCGATATTCGTGTTAGAAATACCGTAGCAAACACCTATTTTCATATCTGCCGATCGCCTGTTGGGGTTTAAAGAAGGCAATCGTCTGGCATATATCGTTGCTAGCACACGTCCCAGATTCTATGGGGTTAGAAATTGGAACATGCGACACAACGAAATTTAGAGACCTAAGTCTTTTAACTATGGATATAAAGAACAATACAACCTGGTTGTCTTGGGCGGTATTCTCCATAGTCCTTAGTTATCCTTTCAGAACACACAAACTATCACTGATTAAAGACTTAGATTCTTTTAAAAAACACTAAAATCCTTAATGCGAAAAGCATGTATTGCACTTGTTGCTATGCAAACAAGAATGAGCTCTATGGTAAACGGGTACTCGGCAGTGGGGAGCCGGGTACCTGGTTCCCAGGAGTCGGTAAAGCTTTCTAAGTCTATAATCCTAGAGCCGCTGTCAAGGCCAGCTGTATATCAGAAGTAACAGAATGGTGAGTATTGATCGAAGGAGAATGAGCAGTCACACACACCTTCTGACGCGGAGCTATATTTAGCTAGTCCAGCTGTCAAGTTTTGGTGGGCTCGTTGTGATCAATTGATTTTTGTCGATAGCATTTTGCACTATCTCTGGGTAGAAGCAAATACCACACGGAATCTGCTGGTAGTCCAAAAGTCTAGCTAGGAGCTGGTTTTGGAGAATTGTCATGATTCCAAGCTTGCCAGTCACATGGGTGAGCAGAAGACATTAGAGAGAGTGAAGGCTAAATATATCTGGCACGGATACTCTCGTGATGTGGTGGCGTATGTGAAATCCTATCGGATTTGGAGCTGTAGCAAAAAAGCTTCCATCCGACCTAGAGCTGCTCTGGGCGAGTTCCATGCTGGTTTTCCCTTGAAACGGGTACATATGGACATTTTGGGCCCCTTTGTCATATCTGCACTGGGAAATAGATATGTGTTGATGATCATAGATCAGTTCACTAAATGGGTTTATGCGCTCCCTGAACAAGGGGCAGAACTGGTAGCCAAAACGTATGTGGAGCGTTTTGTCACCACATTTGGCTGTTCATATTTCTTACACACCAACCAGGGTCGTAACTTTGAGAGCAACCTATTTAAGGAACTGTGCCATCTACTGGAGATTTCAAAAACACGCACCACAGCTTATAGACCATGTTCGAATGGACAGATTGAACGTATAAACCGTACTGTCTTGGAGTGTATATGGTGTTACTTGCAAGAGCATGACTGACAGAAAGATTGGGACAAGTGTATTCCTTTCATCGCTGGAGCTATACGATCTACTGTAAGCCGACAGACGGGGTATACTCCCAACATGATGATGCTTGGTCGAGAAGTACTACAGCCTATTGACATAATGTGCAAATGCTGTGTCTGCGACTACAGAGAATGCCCCTTCAGATGCCAGTGACTTCGTCCAACAGTTACAGCAAACGTTGCATGAAACTCATGAGATAGCATGGGATAACCTTAAAATGGCTCAGAAGCGCCAGAAAAAAGAGTATGATCTATGTTTGCATGAGCGTGCCTATCATGTTGGTGATGTAGTTTATCTTGCTAATTCTGCAACTAAAATAGGCCAGTCCAGTAAACTACAACCTCCTTGGACTGGTCCATTTATTATTTATAAAAAGTTGTCAGAAGCACTGTTTGGTATCAAAAACCAACGCCGGGAACTAGTTGTTCACCATGATAGATTAAAGCTGTGCAGAGATCGTGATTTACCTCTCTGGATATTGCGAATGAGACGTGCTATAAGCTCTGAAGATCATGGCGATGATGATGACTTATTATCCTCCGATAATGGCCTTAGGTTATCTGATGATAACCGTGCTTCCATTTTTGAAGAGGATTCGGATGAAACCATTCCATATGGTATTGATCCATCCTCATCAATTCTGCATAATGATCTAGATGCTGTTTTGACAGATGACCTGGATATCGACTCTGTTTTACCCGTACCACAAACACAGCATCACTCTCCTAGGCGCATGAGGTGTCAGGTCCGAGGAGAAATGCATAACAATTCCCCTAGGCGCATGAGGTGTCAGGTCCGAGGGGAAATACATCACACATCTCCTAGAGATGACCAACTCCAAACTCACACCATTCAGAGTCGAACAGGAAGGCAGTGCCGTCTTCCCAACAGGTTCCTAGATTATGAAATGTATTAGAATGATCTTTAAGCATTCGTGAATTAGACTATGTAAGTCTTCATGGACCCTACTTGTCCACCTGAATAAACGTTCCTCTGGTTTTGTCTTATTACGGATTCATTTGGTCATGGTATTGTTGCGGACTGCAGTTAGCTTTTCGGTCGTAGTACAGTACTACAATAGTAATGTGATAATGTACAATGGTAACAGTAATTCAACATTAAAAGAATTACTGTAATCCAGATGATATGAAATTATGACTTCAAATTTTAACATTCTGCATGACACTGAAGACATTCAACTTGTCCGGAAAACATTTATAATCATTGGCTTATGTTCCGTTTCCATCTTAGCTTTAGTTTCAGCTACAGCAAAATCGTGATGTTCTATTCTTTGTAAGTTTTTGGGAAACTAAATTAGTTGGACACATAAGCACAGTGGCTTTTTCCAGCAATAATACTCCTTGAGATACCAAAAACCAACAGGGGTCCATCGCTGTATGACTCACAGAACGAGTTATTATAATTATGCGTTTTTCAAATGACGCGTGAATAATTGCGCGTAGTAATGCGTGGTTATATTTACGCATTTCTTGATCACACATTACAAATATGCGTTTTCAAATGATGTGTAAATTGTTACACATTAATCATACGCATTGTATTGTTAACTGTATTTATTGTCCGTCATGACGTGTGGTCATAATAATGCTCTCTGTTTATGTGTATATGGATTAAATCCATGTACACGCCTTTATAAGTATATGCATCATATGTTATGATGCAAACTCATCTATGTATAGTGAAATTCAGTTTAGGTTAGCTATTTAATGCCAGTTCTACATTTGTCAGCTCAGATATTTTATAGGGTAGCTTAAATATATTATACATAGTTTTATTAGATCAGCACAGATATTTTATAGGATAGCCCAGGTATATTAATTCTACATAGGTCAGTTCAGATATTTTATATTAGGCCAACATATTATATACTGCCATACCTAGGTATTTCATTTATTAAACGTGTAGCAATTACATGTTAAAATGATGCAATGATTCATTATTACTCTATAATGCATAACTCATGCATATTTATAATGTGCATTACTCTATAATGCAGAAGTCTTGCATATGACAGCATATTTAGAATATGCATTTAGCAAAGACTGCATAAATCGTACAGATGCATTTCTTGCGCTTATCATTTCATAATGCGCGAAGTAATTGGCGCGTTAGTCATAGCGCAAATTCATATGTTTCTTTCTTCTGCTGTATTATCCGTTCCGTTTTAGCTTCATTCAGATATCTTTATTTTAAGGATTAGATTTTTAGATAAGATTTTAAATTAAATAACCATGTTTTTATAAACGGGGGAGAGTGTGGTGCTGGCGGTATCCCGCAGTTCCGTAGTTCGTGTTTCGCGGCTGCCGGGCTAGCTGATTCCCGCCGTTTCTACGGACGCCCGGCAGTCGTACCTTGGAATCCGAACTGCGCACATCTGCCGCTGGTTCCACGGGCCGATTCGAGACCTCTGTTGGGTGAGTAACCTTTTATACGTAGCTAAGTTACTACATTACCTTGTGTGGTACATTCCCCGCCCAACATTCATTATTACCTTGTGTGGTATATTCACCATCCAACATTCATTATTACCTTGTGTGGTACATTGACTGTCAATCATTCATTATTACCTTGTGTGGTACATTCACCATCCTACATTCATTATTACCTTGTGATACATTCACCGTCCAACATTCATTATTACCTTGTGTGGTATATTCACCATCCAGCATTCATTATTACCTTGTGTGGTACATTCACCGTCTGACCCGGCAAGGTCTACAACACCTGTGTCCACCTTAATCCCGGGTATAATGCCTTTGTTCTTCAGCACGTCCACAAACAGTGTTCCGTCTTTGGCTTTCTGGTACAGTGTCTCGTGAAACATTATGACGCCGCTAATATTCTGCGCTACAACATCATCCGCCTTGAAGAGCAGTTCACGAAAACGACGTCGATTCTCCTCTGTGTTTTCGACACCGATTTGTGCAAAGCGTTTACCCATGGTTCCTGTACAACAGCAATAACAGCCATATTAACCCTTTACTGATCCAGATTGATCACCAGATTCCTGCTTCATGAATGTCAATCAGCAGGCCAACAGAAGACAATTTTTAAACATATACTAGAATGCAGGAAATTTCAATTTCCCTTTCTCCGAGATCTAACAATACTCACCATTCTGTTACTTCTGATATACAGCTGGCCCTGACAGCTGGCTCTAGGACTATAGACTTAGAAAGCTTTACCGACTCCTTGGAACCGGGTACTCGGCTCCCAACTGCCGAGTACCCGTCTACCATAGAGCTCATATTGTTTGCATAGCCACAAAACAAGAGAAATCCATGGCTTGCCTCCGTGGGGCTGGGAGGCTGGGTCCGTAACAGAATGGTGAGTATTGTTAGATCTCGGAGAAAGGGAAATTGAAATTTCCTGCATTCTCCTTCGATCAATACTCACCATTCTGTTACTTCTGATATACACCAGATTTGATCAGTAACCTGGTGGGAAGGGGCAAACCATAAATGCTACTTTTGCCCCTTGGAGAAAGATTTAGACTTAACAACTTGACTAACGGAGACCTAAAAGGACCGTCAAGTTATCGGAACCGAATCACATTCGCATCACTGGCCCCCCCCCCCCCCTTTTTCTCCTAAGACAAGGGGGAGAACTCACGAACATGTATCTCGCCTGAAACACAAATATGCCAAGAGGGTTAACTGCTCCTTGCATATCCACATGTATTAGCCTGGGAATGAGCATGAATATATAAGATGAATGAACATGATATATAGACATAATACAAAAAACTCTCACTAATGAATTACCTTATGATAATTGGACTTCAGACGTACCGCCTCCAACCATTCACTAGTCCGCTTTAGGTTATTTTCTTACCAAAGTGAAAAAAGGGTGAAAAGCAGTGTGGTCACTTAGCTATCGTCTCAAAACAGCTAAAGCGAGTGGATTGGCTGAGTCTGACACATCCCTCATATAGTAATCCGTAAATGAGGACTCACCGTGCCATTGTGCAATGGCCTTGATGTCCTCTAACGGAACACCACTGTAAAGGGCGGTCGAGGCGGCTATTACTCTAACATCGTGTGCCCTTGCGCCCTTCACCTGGTGCCCAGTCGCCATCTCATGAGTAGTCTGAATGCATTCGACTACCCAACGAGAGATAGTATCCATGGATGCGGCGCCATAAGGCTTTTTATGGCAGATCCACAGATGTCTATCGTTCGACCGTAACGAGTCAGTCTGTTTTCTGTACTTAGTCAAAGCACGGACCGGGCACCAGACACTGGCATCACGATCAAACCTAGTTAACTTCGGTATTATGATCGGTTTGCCGGGATATCTCAAAGATTGATTCTTTGACATAAACTCTGCTCTTGGCAGAAGACGCAGACCCTCTCCGGAGACAATAAATCGGTCCCTCTCTGCCGAAAGCGCATGGATCTCACTGCGCCTTCTAGCTGAGGAAGCTGCCAATAGAAAAACCCCTTTAGTCAGATGCTTTAGACTAGCCGAACGCAACGGTTCGAAAGGGTGCTTGGCCAGTACATTAAGCACTAAAGATAGACTCCAGGCTGGAATGACTACCGGTTGTCTCGGTCGGAGATTGCTCATTCCCTTCACCATCACATTTAACTGGGCCACCTCTGGACTATCCCTGTTGGCTAGACAAGGGATAACTGATGCCAAAGCTGACTTGTATCCAGCAATTGTGACGGGAGCTAGTCCTGAAAAGAACAGCTCACAGAGAGTCTGCTATTTGCTGAATAGTGGATTGAAAGGTATCAATACCCTTTTCTTCACACCAGTCTGCAAATCTGTTAACCTTGTTGTTATATGACTTGAAGGTTGACCTCCTCGCAGCCGCGATGAAATCAGCAGCTTGTCGAGAAAAGCCTTCCGACGTGGAACGTTGTTTGATAACATCCACGCAGTCAATTTGAACATTTCGGGACGCTCGTGTAGGAAGCGTCCCTTGGCCTGGGAGATTATGTTCGGAATCACGGGCAACTGCACTGGATTTTCCACCAGCAGATCTAGAAGATCCGTGAACCACGCCCTGCTTGGCCAATACGGCGCTATTAGCAGGACCAGACACGGTTCCTCCCTGATCTTCACCAATACCTTCGGTAGAAGGATGGTGGGTGGGTACGCGTAAGCGTGCATCCCTCTCCAGCTTATCGCCAGAGCATCTGTATCGACGGCATTTGGATCTGGAATCGGCGAGACATAAGTCATGATTTGAGCATTTTCCCTTGTGGCGAACAAGTCCACGTTGGGTTTGCCCCAATGCTCAAAGATCCTTCGTAGAACCGGAGGGTTGAGGGACCATTCTGTTGGCAGAATTCTCTGTCTGCGAGACAAGGCATCCGCCAGAATGTTCAATCGCCCAGGAATGTGAGCTGCTTTCAAAACAACCGAGTAATTCCTGCACCATTGAATCAAGTGCCACACTTTGATACACAGTGTGGGTGACCTGGTCCCGCCTTGGCGATTTATGTATGATACTACCGTCGAATTGTCCGACCGTATCAATATCACCGTGGCCCTGACCATTGGAAGAAACTCTTCCAACGCCAGTTCCACTGCCATCATTTCCAACAGATTGATATGCAGCTGACTCTCCAGGAGTGTCCATGTGCCCGAGACCTGGTGTTCTCCCAGGCAGGCCCCCCACCCTTCCAGCGACGCATCCGTGTACACGGACAGCTGGGGGCGAGGTAGGTGCAGCGAAACCCCTACTAGGAGATTCTGACGCTGTTTCCACCATACAAGATGCAATATTATCGGCTCCAAAACTGGCACCAGTTTTGACAGGGGTTCTGTTCTCTGTTTCCACAGAGACATCAGATACAACTGGATAGGTCTTCGCATTAGAGCAGCGTACGGGATCACTTGCTCCATGGAGACCATCATGCCCAGCATCTGAAGAAACCGCCTCGCCTGAATGTGGTTTCCCACTTGGAAACTCTTGAGGATGGCTAACAGAGACACCACTCTGGGCTCTGACGGGTAAACCCTGCCCTCCTCGAGATCGAATCGCATCCCCAAATAAACGAAATGTTGAGTGGGTGTCAACTCGGATTTCTCCTTGTTGACTATCCAGCCTAGATCTGAAAGTAACTTCAGAGTCAGAGCAGTATCCACGTTCAACCTAGCTGCAGAGTCTGCTTTGAGCAGCCAGTCGTCTATGTAGGTGTGTAGCGGCACGTTCTCTTTTCTGAGAAACGCTGTCACCGCAAGGACCACTCTTGTGAAAACCCTCGGAGCTGTCGACGGGCCAAACGGGAGAACAGTAAACTCCCATACTTGATTCTGAAACGCAAATCTCAGAAACCTGTGCCAACTCCGGTTCATAGGAATGTGGAAGTATGCATCTTTCAGATCGATCGACACACACCACATTCCCTTCCTCAATCCCGCCATTACCGATCTCGGTGTTTCCATCTGGAACCGAGGCATATGGATGAACCAATTTAATGGCATATTTGAATAGAAGCCCGGAGTGTTCTGGTTCGCTGGTTTTATTGCTCCCTTCAGAAGCAACCCCGACACTTCGTTTTGAACGGCTTCTAACTTGTCTGGGTCCTGTGGTACGGGTGTCCAGACAGGTGCCAAAGACACACTCCGGCGGAAAGTCCCACCACTCCGGCATGTACCCCTGGGATAACCATCCCAGGACCAGACTGTCTGACGTCACACCTCGCCAGGCCTCGACGAAACGCATGAGCCTTCCACCCACCATAGACGCCTCGATGTCTAACGGGGTTGCCCGGCTCGCGGTCCGCTTCCCCCCCCCCCTTTCTTAACGAGAGAGAACCATTTCCGTCTTGGCTCGGCGGGTATAACTGGCACCGCTGTTCCTGTCACACAGGTGCGGTCCAGGCGGATATGAAGGGAGCTTTCGTGCCCTCAGGTACGATCCGCTCCCTTCTTTCCGCCCTTGGAGGACTTACCCTTACCCTTCCCGCCTCTAGGGCGATCAGGAGCAACACTGGGGAGGGTAGGGGCCTCCACAACCTTCCTGGCTTTCTTAGCTGGCGGCGGCTGAGAAAACGCAGACGAGGCAGAAGTCGCAGCAGGCCTGGCTTTCGACTTGCCCTTCTGCTTCTTCGAAGGTTGGCCAGCTAGCGGTTTCCCTACAGCCCCTAGTGCGTGCGCTTGTCGCACTAGCTCCAGCTGTAGGTTGACCGCCAACCGATTCTGCGCGATGCTGGCAGTGTCCTCTAAGATGGCCCACGCCTGGCCACCGAAGATGCTAGGCCCTGTCAGGGGCGTCCAAAGAAGACGCTCCCTGACTGCCGTAGCTGGACGCATATGGTCAAGAACCATTTGCATCCTGGACTTTGTCACGCGCGCTTGCACCCTTGCCAGTGCGTCCATAGACAGCACCAAGCCGTCATTGACGCACGAAGGCGCCACAGGTGGCCTGCCCCCGCTTCAGCCAACACCGACTGAAGAAGGCGATAGAAATGGTTGAGAGCACTCATAGCTGCCCGCACACCCTCATCGCATAGGGACAGGACTTTCTCGTGGTGTGCCTGGGACTTATCCACAAGTGCCGGACCGGGGCCACCCGCTCCAGCACTCTGAATGCCCAGAACCCATCGTCATCCTCCGTGACCGACGGTACCACACCATATGTGTTGTATTCCCCCCGTGGAATACGACACCTCGCCCGCACCTCCCTGGAGGCCGCAGGGAGCTGGCCCTTGGTCAGGAGCTGCTTGCTATAAATAGCCTCAAGCAACTCTATGAACCGTGGATCCAGTCCAACCGACTGGATCCGGGCTGCGGGCAAGATCCCCGTCCGAATCGATGCAACCGATGGACGGGGCGCATCCTCCTCGGTCGTGGCCGAAACCACAGATGGGTCAACCCTGGCTAGCCAAGCCAGAGCCTCCGACCAGTCTACTTCCGAGGAGGACACACCCGTGAACACGTCACCCGTTGACGCGTTCACGGACCTGCCAGCCACGGCCTCCCGGCAAGGAGCCGCGGCTGACATGCCAGGCACTCCGGCACCAAACGGTTCCGTCCACAGACGGCTCCCACACCTGACGGACCGGCCACCGCTACTGGACCACCCGGAGGTGGCCGCAGAGAGACGGAACCCGTCAGGCCGGAGCCCGACGGGACCGCTAGGGGGCCGTACAAGACGGCTCCCTCGGTAACCAGTCCAGAACCCTGTCCAAGGACAGGGTCCGTACCAGGCGTGGAGAGAAACTGCCCCCCAACCTTCGGTAGCAGTGACGACACCAGCGTGGGCAGAACGCTATGCAGAAAACCCTGCATAGCCGGACCGAACCACGCCGGCGGTGCCATCTCTGCCACCTCCAGCTGGGGACGTGGAGCGGCCCCACCGGCCGAACTGGATGCTCCACGATTTACCTTCGCACCGCCTGACCCCGCGTCAGACCCAGCCACATCCTTCTGGGCAAGGAACTTCAACATCACTTCCGCGGACCACACTGCACACACACTACACCTAACATCTAGGTTACAGGGCGTACACCTAAAACACACATGGTCCTTGAACAAGACCCGTACGAATTTGTGGTACTCGTCACATGATGGCGGGGCTGGCTTGGCCTATAAATAAGCACAAACCTACAATAAGCAAGCGGAACGACACACGGATGGAAGGCAGACAATTAATTTTCAAATAATTTGACCATAAATTAACTGCAAACCCTCCCGCACCCCACCCCGCAACATTACAGCAAAGATCGCATTGACTATAATGATAAGAACGAAGCGGGCATAAATACATAATTGATCCTCCAGGATGTATAACGGAACCAGGAATCATATCGCATAGTATTCGGGGTATATTTACCAATTAATATAAATTATACTCCTAACGAAAGCCAAAACGATATGTGAAGAAACAACAAAATGTAAACAAACTGCTGTAGCACACGGTAAAACCGCAGACCACACATCTTAATCAAGAATTTTGAAACCACCGATCATTGCAAACAGATCGTGACAACACGTAAACTTGAACATTCCAAAGTCTCCGGTACCATTTTTAGTACGCAGCACCCAGAACAAGATGCGCGAATTAATGAAAAATTTTCTTCACATAAAGATCCGAGCACCACGGGTGTGATGTCACCCGCTCGGATCCTACGGAGAACGACGTCAGCCGATATTCGTGTTAGAAATACCGTAGCAAACACCTATTTTCATATCTGCCGATCGCCTGTTGGGGCTTAAAGAAGGCGATCATCCGGCATATCTCGTTGTTAACACACGTCCCAGATTCTCTGGGGTCAGAAATTGGGACATGCGACACAACGAAATTTAGAGACCTAAGTCTTTTAACTGTGGATAATAAGGAATTATACAACCTTGTTATCCTCGGCGGTATCCATTATTATCCAAATTATCCTTTCAAGAGATCACTAGCTATCACAATCACAGATTATAACAAGACTTAGATTCAATCTTTGTCCACTGCAAAAAGCATGTATTGCACTTGTTGCTATGCAAACAAGAATGAGCTCTATGGTAGACGGGTACTCGGCAGTTGGGAGCCGAGTACCCGGTTCCAAGGAGTCGGTAAGGCTTTCTAAGTCTATAGTCCTAGAGCCAGCTGTCAGGGCCAGCTGTATATCAGAAGTAACAGAATGGTGAGTATTGATCGAAGGAGAATATGCAGTCTTGTCATCTCACTATCAACAATTATACAACTAGAATGCACTTGATGGAGATGCTGACTCACACCGTTGAACCCTGTCTGGAAAATGTGCGTAATGAACCCTGTGGTCTAGATAGTTGAACTGTTGACCTTAAACTCAAAGAAATTATAACCTGTCATAATATGAATGTAATGTAACCATCGCCTCACAACCCGCAATCAAATGGGTAACTAGTATACCAAATTGGTTGAATTTCGCCAACTTTGACTTTCTGCCCAAACTGGGTGCGGAGCCTAATGTATATATCGTCCTGTAGTACACAATACTATGGCTGACTCACAGATCAAATTTAATTGAATTCTCCACCAAGCGGTTCCTGAGGAGATAGCCATACTGATGGAACGATAAACCTGATCTGTCACTGAAGTATATGATGTCATGATCAATTACGTCACATGTAGGCTGACGTCACAAATTTGCATAATGAATGACATATCTAGTTCTATCATGAACATTGAAGTCTGTTAAGTGTGCAAAATTTATGTCTTTACTATTCAATCAACATTCTTTTGAATATTTTGAAACTAATTGACTGGTCCAGCAACAGCACCCAGTCAAATTAGTTTCAAAATATTCAACACCTTATGTGTATAATTACCTTGAATATGGGATTCTGGCAATTCATGGTTCACATTATATAAATCGATCCCACACATGCACAAGGTGGCCGGAGCTTAGCTAGGAAAGGGGGGGAGGGGGGTGTTGAGATTGCGTGATTACATGATTTAATTGAAAATCACAATTATTGTTTAAATTGTGAAATTATATGATTAAAAATTCAATAATTGTGCACAAGTTCCATGTAAATCGTCAGACTGATTTGATGAGTATTTTATGAGTATTCACAGGGAAATTTTAAGAATTGCCACATTGCAGATATGTAAAATTTCAAGTAAGGTTAGCAGAAATTTATGGCATTCTTGAGTGAAACCACCTGGCTTTCAACCCACATAGAGGCCTACAACTTTCAGCCTGCCTACATGCCTACAGCCCACCTAGAGGGCTGCAGCTTTCAGCCCAGTTAGATGCCTACAGCTTTTAGCCCACCTAGAGGTATACAGCTTTCAGCCTACATAGAACCCCACAGCTTTCAGTTCACATGAAGGCCTACATCTTTCAGCCCACCTGATGGCCTACAGCTTTCAGTCCAACTGAAGCCCTATAGCTTTCAGCCCACCTAGAGGTCTACAGCTTTCAGCCCACCTAGAGGTCTACAGCTTTCAGCCCACCTAGAGGTCTACAGCTTTCAGCCCACCTAAAGGCCTACAACTTTCAGCCCACCTACATGCCGTCAGCTTTCAGGCCACCTAGAGGGCTACAGCTTTCAGCCCACCTAGATAGAGGCCTACAACTTTCAGCCCACCTAGAGGCCTACAGCTTTCAGTCCACGTAGAGGCCTACATGGTTCGACCTACCCATTCGCCAATTAGCCAAATGCTAGTAAAACTGAGATCCGGCTAATAGAATGCAGGATTGGCTAAACATTTGGCTAATGATTTAAATCGCACCATACATAATTTCAAAGTAGAATATCATTAAAATTAACTTTGAAAAAACATGTTAAAATAAATATTTATGTAACTAGTACTTATATATTATGTTTTATTGTAATCAAATAAGCCCTGAACTCCTAATATCTCAGACAAAATCACCCATATAATCCAGCTGTTGAATAGGTTGAAACTAATTTGACTGGAAGCTGTTGCTGCCTTAGGCAGCAACAGCTTCCAGGCAAATTAGTTTCAAAATATTCACCATAATCCTGTATCTGGTATGCAGCGTTCGGTTGAAAGGGGTACCTGGCGGTCATAGATCGTAGACATTAGAAAACATTGGCTAAAATAGTTCAGATTTGGCTAAGAAAAAGGGTAGTTAGCTAATCTATTGGCTAGCAATTTGTGAAATCCAGGTCTGTCCCTGGGCCTATAGCTTTCCGCCCGCCCACATGCCTACATCCCATGTGGAGGCTTAGAACTTTCAGCCCACCCAATGCCTACAGCCCACCTAGAGGTTTACAGCTTTCGGCTCACCTACATGCCTACAGCCCACCTAGAGGCTTACAGCTTTCAGCCCAGCTACATGGCTACATGCCTACAGACCACCTAGTGGACTACAACTTTCAGCCCGCCTACACGCCTACAGCCCACCTAGAGGCCTACAACTTTCAGCCCACCTAGAGACCTACATCTTTCAGCCCACCTAGAGGCCTACAACTTTCAGCTCACCTAGAGACCCACCGCTTTCAGCCCACCTATGGCTTTCAGCCCACCTAGAGACCCACAGCTTTCAGCTCATCTAGAGGACTACAGCTTTCAGCCCACCTAGACACCTACAGCTTTCAGCCCACCTAGACGCCTACAGCTTTCAGCCCACCTAGACGCTTACAGCTTTCAGCCCACCTAGAAGCCTATAGCTTTCAGCCCACCTACAGACCTACAGATTTCAGCCCACCTAGACACCTACAGCTTTTAGCCCACCTAGAGGTATACAGCTTTCAGCCTACATAGAACCCTGACCCCTACTGGACCCTACAGCTTTCAGCCCACCTAGAGGTATATAGCTTTCAGCCCACTTGAAGGCCTACAGCTTTCAGCCCACCTAAAGGCCTACAGCTTTAAGCTCACATAGAGGAACACAATTTTTAAGAACCCACCTAGAGGAGCATGGTTAGAAAATAATTGAAGAAACCATGTTTAGACAGTATATCTTATAATAAACTTACCTACACTCTCGTCCGCAGCCAGGATACCTTTGCCAGGTGCCACGATGGCATTGGCGATCTTGGACAGCTCAAGCTGTTTCTCCACAGACAGGTAAGAAGCAAAGTAAGGCATGATGAAGAGTGTGGTGGATCTGAGGAAAAATACAAAATATAGTAATTACACGAGACAGAACAGAATCATCACTGAGTTGAGCCATCACAATAAGAACTAGAACATGCAGGCAGCATCTCATATCACCACACATTCTCTAAATTTGACCTTTTAACACTCACCCAGTATAAACGTCATTCCTTAAACCACAAGGGTAACTCATATAAAAGATTTGGTTGAATTTCATGAAACAGTTTTGGAGCATGCCAGACAGAGGAGCATGCCAGACAGAGGAGAATGCCAGACAGAGGAGCATGCTAGCCAGAGGAGCATGCCAGACAGAGGAGCATGCCAGACAGAACGTTCATGATTTATAACCCCGTCAAGACTGTTAGCCCTCAGGTGATGGTGTCACCTCACAATCCAGAGTCATAACGGTAAATCACAAACAAGAGGGGCCTAGACGCTCAACAAGCTTGGATTCCATGGATTATAATTTACTAGTACTGATGTCACGGGGAAAATTACTGTCATATATTTTCCAGAAACCAAACAATGACAATAAAATGACAAAACGTAATGAAATGTGCAAAAATGGCTAAAAACAGTTAAAGAAATGGTCAAAAACATTTGAGACCTATCGTTATTTGTCCAAAAAAAACCCGGTTAAAAGCCATTAAAGCTGGACAAAAGTGGCCAGAGACCAACAACATATATATATATATATATATATATATATATATATATATATAAACATCTAGAGGGCTACTAAAGGATTGAAGTCCAGTAGTAAAATGGTTAACTGACATGCAATTCAGAATTAAACGGGTTAATTGGAATTAGTTATTATGCAGTAATTTAGTTGCAAAGCTTCTAATTCAGCAGGAAAATGGTTAATGGAGTGGTCATTCTGCTGTACAAGGGTTAGTGGAGCCTCGTGATTCATCAGCACAAGGGAGAATTGGGCAATTAGAATTCAGCAGTCAAAGTTCAAAATGGAGGCTTGACATTTGACAGTAAAAAGAGTGATTGATACTTGCAACTAAGCAGCAAAAGGGTTAAGTTAGCTATACAATTTAGCAGCATAAGGGTTAGGTTAGATATACAATTTAGCAGTAAAAGGGTTAATGGAAAATTGTAATTCATCAGTAAAAGCCTTAATGGAGGGTTATAATTCAGCAGTAAAGGGGTTGGTTGGTTAATGGGGCTTGTAATTTAGCAGTAAAATGGTTAATTGAGACTTGCAAATTAGCATTAAAATGGTTAATTGGAATTAGTCATTCAGCAGTAAAAGGGGCAGAGCTTGTAATTCGACATTAAAAGTTTTAAAACTTAATGGAGCGGAACTTGAAATTTAGCTATCAAATTAAAAAAGCTCTGTAATCCAGCAGTAAAGGGGTTAAAGGAGGCTTGTAATTCCGCTTTTAGCAGTAGCTGGTTAATGGGCCAACTTACTACAATATATATATATATATATATATATATATATATATATATATATATATATATAATAATATATATATATATATAAACATGATATACAATATATTTAAGGGTTTAAATTAATATTATCTCCCTTTACATTGCACTACATATAAAGAGTACATGTTCATTACTCAGGGTTTTATGATTCGATCAACTTCATTTTCATAATACAGATATTGAATGCTGTTATGAACACATTGACAAAGTTTGGTATCATTCTGTAACAAAACAAAGAAACGTACAATTGTTGATGACAGATGGATGGACTGACAGACGGGGGTGGGTGGGTTGGGGTGATCGCTAGAGCTCAGCTGAGCTAAAAACCAATTCGGTTGAATTCCACTGAACAGCTTTAGAGGAGATAGCAATGAAACCTGAAATTCTATATTTAATATTTGACCAACACCAGAGGCTGGAGCCTAATAATATTATCTCATAATACGCAATCGCATGGATAACTCACAGTATAAATTTAGTCTTGAGCGAGGCCCTGTCAACCTGGATGCTGTTATTAATTAGCATGAGACATAAGAGACGGTCCCTCGCATGGAGGGAGAACGCTAAGTAACAAAAGGCTTAAGGGCATGCGGTGCCCACTTTGAGGCTTCAATCAACGATACGGTTGAGGGCCTGTGTCACTTATACAGAAGCAGTAAGTAAGAAGTGGCTTAAGCGCCTGTGACACTCACCTAGACGCTGTAAGCAACAAGGGGCTTAAGCACCTGTGACACTCACATGGAGGCTGTAAGCAACAAGGATCTTAAGGGCCTGTAACAATCACCTGGAGGCTGTAAGTAACAAGGGGCTTAAGAGCCTGTAACACTCACCTGGTGGCTGTAAGCAACAAGGGGCTTAAGGACCTGTGACACTTACCTGGAGGCTGTAAGCAACAAGGGGCTTAAGAGCCTCTGACACTCACCTGGAGGCTGTAAGTAACAAGGATCTTAAGGGCCTGTAACACTCGCCTGGAGGCTGCAAGCAAAAAGGGGCTTACGGGCATGTGGCACTTACCTGGATCTACTGTAAGCAACAAGGATCTTAAGGGCCTGTGACATTCACCTAGAGGCTGTAAGTAACAAGGATCTTAAAGGCTTGTAACACTCAGCTGGAGGCTGTAAGCAAAAAGGGGCTTAAGGGCCTGTGGCACTCACCTGGAGGCTGTAAGCAACAAGGGGCTTAAGAGCCTCTGACACTCACCTGGATGCTGTAAGTAACAAGGGGCTTAAGGGCCTGTAACACTCACCTGGATGCTGTAAGCAACAAGGGGCTTAAGGGCCTGTGACACTCACCTGAAGGCTGTAAGCAACAAGGTGCTTAAGAGCCTGTGACACTCACCAGCAGGCTGTAAGTAACCAGAGGCTTAAGAGTCTGTGACACTCACCTTGCTCGGCTGTAAGCAACAAAGGGTTTAAGGGCCTGTGACACTCACCTGGAGGCTGTAAGTAACAAGGGAGCTTACGGGCCTGTGACACCCACATAGATGCTGTAACAAGGGGCTTAAGGGCCTATACCAATTACCTGAGGGCTGTAAATAACTAAGGTCTTAAGGGCATGTAACATTCACCTGGGGTTGTAAGCAACAAGGGTCTTAAGGGCCTGTAACACACACTTGGGGGATGTAAATAACGAGGGGCTTAAGGGCATGTGATACTCACCTGGGGACTGTAGGTAACAAGGGTCTTAAGGGCTTGTGACACTTACCTGGAGGATGTAAATAGCAAGGGGCTGAAGGGCCTGTAACACTTACCTAGGTCTGTAAATAACAAGGGGCTTACGGGCCTGTGTCACCTACCTAGAGCTGTAATCCCTGTAAGTACATGTAAGAAGAGGCTTTAAGGGCCTGTGTCACTCACATAGAGAGAATAAAGGGCCTAAGCTCAAGGACCTAGAGGATGTAAGTAACAAGAGGCTTTAAGGGCATGTGTCCGTGATTCAGATGCAGTCATTAAAATCACTTGGTAGATGATGTGTTATTGCAAATCCCGATGTTCACCACTTTGACCATTTGCCCCTTCCCCCAACCCAAGCCAAACGCAAATGTCCTGTTCTGCCGTGCCTCCCCACCACGTGACTTTTCTGGCCAGGTGACAGATTAAACTAGATTGCATTTTATAATACTTTGTCATAAATGTGTTGAAAGCAACACACACACAAAGGTCATTGCTTGTTATGGTGGCAATGAATTTCAGTCAGACTTTTCAAAATATTTAACAGATATCCTATTTGTCTAAGCAAATTAAGAAGATTAGATTTGAATTCAAAATGAACATAATTAGTAGCCAGCTCTATGTACATGTTGGTCTGTCACTGCTTATCTGTTTATGATATGAATGAATTGAAAAATGAGGTCACATTGAACAAAAGTCAACGTCCGGCTTATGTATGATAGATAATGTTAGGCATATCATAGCTCATGTTGTTATAGAGCACAGCCTGGATACTTGACCTTGACAGTCAAAGTAACACAATCAGTGTTTACTGCTATACATGTCTGAAGGCACTCAGACAGATATGCAATTGCTTTCAAACATTGACAAGAGCATCAGCAGAATACTGCATATCTCTCCATCACACTCCATACACACCTAGGGGAAAGTTAATCGATGGCTGATAAACACAACACAAGAGTTGAAATGAATATGGATGGTGGAGAGATGAAGTAATGATATGGAAACAAGATCTCTAATGATTTATATTTCAGGGCAGGGGGTGGGCTGTGTGTGTGTGTGGGGGGGGTGTGTGTGTGTGTGTGTGTGTGTGTGTGTGTGTGTGCATGTGCGTGTGCGTGTGCGTGTGCGTGCGTGTGTGTGGGGTAAAATTCTGGTGGGTCTGGGCACATTTCACTGATGTGTAATAGTACCCAGGGTCTTGTCCTATGGTGATGATGCACCAAATTGACCATAAATACATGTAAGCATATTGAAGTTATGCTCCTGAAAGCAGATTTGACAAATTTTGATTTTTTAAGGGGGATAACTATGGTGGGTCTGGGCACATTCCACTGATACACACTAGGAGTCTTGATATACAAATTCTGCAAAAAAAAAATTAATTTTCAGTGTGCGTGCGTGCGTGTGTGTGTGGGGGGGGGGGGGGAAGATACTCTGTAACAAATCAATCCCCCCCCCCACCCCGGGTATTTAACATATTAGGGTATAATTAATATATGGACAATATTGTTGCACAAAATGCGAGCGAATCACCGGAATCTATGCCCGCTTACAATCAGCGTCACTGTCTCAGAATAGGCGACATAATATTACCTTGTTTATTACTTTCTTTTATTCTATTTTCCTTTGGTTCTTATCCAATTTTAACTATTAGTATTACCACTACGGTGGGTGCGCCTATCAAGAGGAGGAGTATACGAACATAACATAACATTAGACCAGTGAAACAATCAGCAAATGCCATCTCATGCTAGCGGCAAGTTCAAGCACCTAGTCTTAAAGGTTAATATAGACCAGACAATCAAAGACAACTATGAATAAATCGGATTCCTATCTATTATTTTTACCTGTATGTACGAGTTGTCTCCTGGCTGTGTCAGTAACGTTACAGCTGACTAGATAAGACGAGACTGACGGGTCGCAAAGTTTTAACGCGTGCAACGTAGACCACCTCGCTTACGCTTGAAGACGCCGTCCTGCCCTGTCCTGTCCTTCACTCCGTCCGTATCGGTTGGCTAAAATCAGGCCAAACCAGATAACGTGCTCAATGTCAAAGTCAACACGGGATTTTAATGGAGTTGTTTACAAGCATTAGCTGTGCCTGACGCGTACGTACATAGTATACGCGTTAGTCGTACTGGAGGGCGAAAAAACAAATAATATATTCATTTCTGGGGGGTGCGTAATATTACATAGTACAACGGCTTGAAATCAATGAATTTCCCACACATGCGCGCGTGTATGTGAATTTAGACGTATTGAATTATAACTTCAACATAGACCCTCCTACTTTAAAATTTAAACGCGTTGAAGTGCAACTTTGATGTTTTTCACCACAGCCATTCGATCGTGACTCGCACACACACACACACACCCCCCCCCCCCCCCCCCACTACCACCGCCAGGGCAGCACCCCTCCCTCCCACCACTCAGACTTTGGGGGTGGAGGTCTAATGTAAACGTCTAAATTCCACGTCACCTATCTGATGACATTTGCCGAAAATTACGCAATCATATTTTATATTGTAGATGCAGGCGTGCATAGGAACCATAGAAATGTCCAGCACTTGGACCTGGGCTGAATGGGGCCAAAACCTAGGGGGAGGGGACGCAATGGGATAATGTGGGAGATGAAAACCCTGTGGGGTGGGGGTGGGGTGTGTATCGCCTTTTCCTACGCCTATGAGATGCCGCCATTCGCTATACATTTCCACCCCCTGCCTGTGAAATGTCAATCCTATAAAATTAATTGAATACCCATTCTGACTTTGTACACTATTATGCCGCATGCCGCAAAATAAACAGTAAACAACTTTGAATTTGAATCTGAACTTATTAGGTTAGTAGTGTAGCGGGGCGGGCCTTACATGGCAGATCGTCCTTCGTCGGACCATCCATCATTGCCAGACCCGGTGATTGTTGGCTGTACCTTTTGTACGGTTTTAGATGGTCTGATCAGACATTTTAAATGAGGTTAGAGAAGAGATGGATGGCTAGTGGTCCTAGGTTTCATGAGCGCATATATTGGTTTAGCCTGTGACTTTTCCAGGTGGCACCTATATGGCTGTGGGATCTTTCAGTGCTATTGCACTGTATTGTAGTATTGCATGTACGTTACTGATTCCTAAAAGTGAAAAAAGAGGTGACAGTGTATCGAGTTGTGCGGTTGTCTTCACTGCTGCTTTGTACCATACCCCACCATCTAGAATATAACAATACACATTTTTACTTATACAATACAATCTACAGCTGTCTTCCCCTTGTAGGAACAAACGTCTGGTTTCAGGATCATCTTTGGTTACTATTGTTTCGAATGATTCGAATGGATGCTGGAGACGTGCCACTGGGCTTTATATAGATGTGATGACATCAAAGCATGATGGATACCAACAGCCAGGAAGTATATTTTGGTCATCAGCTGGACATCACTTTGTTCTTCAAAAGTTTTCTGCGTTATTGGTCAATAGAAGTAGTACTATAACAGATTTTCCACTGGACGGGTGTCAAGAATATCTCACCGCAAAATTTAGTCCATCTCCTCAGTTCTTTTTAGTATGTGGTTCTATAAGGAACTATTTTCTGTTGTCTGTTATGGTGGTGATGCTTTTCCTCAGCGATATGAGGATGGTCAGGTATGTTAACTCCTTGCTGGGCGAACTCACCTATCTCTGTAATTTACCTGACAAAGCAGCACACTTCAGGGAGCTATTTTTGGCGGTTGTAGATCACAGCAGAATGTGACTTGGAAGAGCACTCACATCATTTGAGATGGCCACAGGTGGTTAGCTCAGATCGGCATTTCCGTAGTTGGTAAGGGGGCGGGGACCTGGCATGAGTTAATAAAAAATCTCCAGTAGCCTATCATTTTAATTATGAGAAACTGATACATATGTCCCATTGAGAAACCTTGCCTGTCCGAATGTTGCCGAATTACCATGCGTTCGTGAATGCTCTCAGCGAGTTATGCTGTCTGGAATTTTCAAAAAGATTAGTAGACCTGTAAATAGTCTTAACATACATGCTAGTTGACGGTTTCACGTTTATAGGGGTTAATATTCGGACATTACTATATCAGAGGCCTTTGTCCACTAAATGGTCATCAGACTGTATCTCCTCCTAGCACAGGTCATATGGTGCATTATCATGCAGGTGTCTTAAATCGCGCATCTACAAAAATCTCATGACGGGGCCCACAGGAATTGCAAGAGTTTGATTTCTTAATCTCTTACTCAGCAATAAGGCAAAATACACCCTTGTATTGCCGTAATCTGTATGATTGTTAGCTATTTCCCTCCGTATCCATTACCATCAATTGGGGAAATCAGGTTAATGTTGACCAAGCCATCTTCAATCTTGGACAACAAGCTATGGTCGCCGGAGGGCGTGAGTAGGGCCGTTAGTGGAGGGAATGTGGTTACTTCGCGTACCTAAAAGTAATTAGAAAGGTTTGCCAGCCAACACTTGCTACTGTCAGATAGTAACGTGTGCCATATTGGAGGGGCTAGAAGTACATGGGCTGAGCTGACCACTGGGTGAGAAGGTCAGGTGTGGGTTGAAATAGGTGATTGTTTCAGTCTGCTGCTTGGGGGTGTGGGGTGGGGAAGATAGTAGCCAGGCTAAACCTATCATTCATTTTACATAAAGGGGCAGTGTCTCGTTGGGGAAATATACAGGACACAATAGGGGTGGGAAAGTGTTAGGCACTGGGGTTGTGTGGTTAGACACAACTACCTGACAGTTGAACAACATGGGTCTGCAGAGTGTACAAGGGGGTTCTATGTCATGGTGGGAATACTTGTCTTCATGTTGAAGATTTTGGGGCGTGTCTCCAAGGGTCAGATACTCTTACTAAGATCTATGACGTCGATAAAGATGTCTCCCGCTTCACTATCGGAAACCTTTGAGTGTTGCTGCGACAACGTCGCCGGTGGTGATGAAGGAGTAAACCACAGTCGGCTCGCCTCATCTGACAGATGGTGAATTGACGATATTTGATTTCTGACTGCTGGGCCTAAATCCGACTTTCTCAAGATCCTGGTAAGGACTGGGTGTTGCTCCCAGCTCAGATAGATTCCTAACCTAATCAAACTAACAAACGACTTGTCTTACATATACGTAAGATGAAAACTTTATTTACAGAAATATAGTAAGTTTGAAGTCTAGAGCACAATCTCTCACAAATAAACACTTAGTACAAATTCGTTGTACAAAACTAACAGCTAAACTATCCTTAGTCCTAACCCTAATCTAACCTATCAAAGCTACGTTAGGCGTAAGAGCCACAGCTTCATGAACTAAGCAAGCAAGATGCTTAGTGAATCAGAGATGGTGATTGATTGATTTATTCTGAGAGAAGTACCTTCTTTTATAGCTCCAATTTGGACTCTCTGCATTTCGCAGAAATACACCACTTCTCTTAGAATCTATTCCAATCCATTCCTACCACTCTTCTAGGTATCCAATAAGCACACTTTGATTGGCCGAACAATGAAGTCACCAATCAACCTCTGCTTATTTCTTCCTAGAAGTTCTAACCTAATAATTGATTGGTCCTTTCAACCAATCAGTGATTCCTCCCTCACTTGCCTGGCGCACACATTTATTCTTTATAACTCTTTGCTGCAGAGTCTGATCGATCTTGGTTGGTTATGATGTCATTCTAACCAATCATACTCTGCCCAATTCTTCCATGAAGATTGCGCCTCACATAGACAAAGCGGTGGGGACCGGTTCTGGTTTGATGTGATCTGTCAGCTAACTAACAACATTATGGTATGTGTTGTTGCATACCATAAAATGAGTGGCATATAGTTTATCAATAAATTTCGATTCTGTTATGAATTCCTAAAGGACGCTACAATTTCCATGTCCTGTCCATTGTGTACTAATGGAGCAGTCTCAAGAATCACAGGGTGCTAGGCACACGTGCTGGATGATTCATTACCAGATGGTGTTGTTCTAGCCCACGGTCAAATACTAGAATGCTTACGTCATCAACTATGTTAGTCAGTCACGTTCAATTTATTCTCACAATTCATGATCCCAACACTTGCCACTAAACATTGATTATTTCCAAAACTACGATTACCAACAACTGCTGAATATCATAAAAGTGAATGCCGGCTAAACAGCAACAACTTTTATCTAGACTATTTTCAAACACACATCAACTCAGAACCATAGAATCATTTCCAATTAATTCATCCATTTCTAACATTATCATATTAATCTCATCTGCTGGTTATGTAACTCTATAAACAGCATCCTATCCATTTAGCGTTAGTGCACTTCTATTACATACAAAGAGCTGACCTGGCTGGCTTGACTTTCCACTGTCCTAATGCTTGACACATATTTATAAATAACAGGTGGTCGACACAGCCACGGTACCTTAAGGCTGGATTCCATAAGCGCGCAACGGAGACGGAAATGGAAGAGGCAAAATCGATTCTTTTGATTTTAATATGTGTGATTCCTTAAGTGCGGAATGGCACGCGCAAACCGGAACGATATTTTGACCGCTCCATGTAGCGATTCAGAAGTTGTCGGCGCGTCAACCGCGAAGGGAATTCCATGAAATGACGCTATATTAGGGGTATTCCTGCACAATTTTAGACTGCATAGGCACATGGTAATTGAATTTACATACGGAGCGAATGCCGCCTCCTGTTATATGGAATCACACCTCGCGGCAATTCCGCATACAGTAATGCTTCCGCTTCCGTCTCCGTTTCCGCGCTTATGGAATCCAGCCTTTAGTCATCATAACTTTCCCGTTTTGAATTGTATGTTATAAATAGCATTGATGCCACGCTACCGCATCCATCTTTAGCTCACCTGGACTTTTAGCTCATCTGGTATTTTCAAAACATAATTTCTTTTTGGGTCTTACGTGAATTATAAGACATCCTGCGGGGTCATGACTTCCCACAAGACAATCCCATATTTACAATGTGACTGGAAGGGATAGTCGAATGTGGGGCAGCTGACACAGCATGGACGGTGGACGCAGCTGGTGGGCCGGCAACCGCTGGAGGGTTAATTTGGGAAATTTACTAGGGCTGAGAAGGGATAAAAATACTTTCTTCATCACTGGAGGATGGAATTGCCAGAGATACAGATTCCCCGAGCACATGCTTCCCACTTGATAGGATGAGGGTATGGGTATTTTAACCCTTTCATCTCCATTGCCATAACTATTCTTATCTCTTTCGTCTTCTCCTCCTCAGCCATGGATGATGCTGGCCAGTGGCTGGTGGTGGATTTGGTGGCTCGTGGGGAATGTTTGTATCTTGATAGGTGCACGTTTCTATTTCGACAAATTTCTGTCAGAGTACATGGTCTGAACTGGGCCCTATGTTCAGTTTTAACCAGTCCAGATGTACAATGCTTGTAACACTATCATGTATCTGGAGTTGGATTTGATATGTGATGTCAGGTAACCTTTCTACGTTGGTGTAAGGGCCTTTCCATTTATAACATAGTTTTGCTCGAAGCATCACTGGTGAGGCTGTTCAACCATATTCTATCATTAGGGAGGAAGGGGTCTCCATATATGCTTCTGTCATGCTAGCTCTTTTGTTGCTTATGGATGCAAGAAAAGTGTCTCTTTATGCGTTCATCAGGTGTGCAGGCATGTATCATGTGCTACAATGGACGGTGATTCTGTAAGCCAGCATGACCAGTGATAAACGTAGGTCTCAATCTCTGCAGTTAATTTGTGTTTCCTTAGCATGATGGCTAACGTTTGGTTAAACCGTTCCACCATACCATCACTGCGGGTTGGTGCATGTTTTTACGATACAAAGCAATCGGCACGTTTCTAAGAACAAACAACTTTCGAAGTTGGATCACTGATCGGAATGGATTTCTCGTGGTACTCCAAATCAACAGAAAGAGTTGTGAACTAACACGTTCTCAACGCTGGCAGCGTCATGGTCAGGCAATGAGAAAGCTTCCACCCACTTCATAAAGTAGTCTTGCAACACCGATATAAAACAGTTACCATTGTCAGAGGTGGTGTAGAATATCGATGGCCATCCTCTCGACTGGAGCTCTAATAATTCTAGTTTGCATGGCTGCTAAGGGTTTTCATCTGCCAGAAGTACGTTTCTGACAAGGAATGCATTTAGCAACCTCAGCGTTAATGCTTGTGAAGATATCTGCTCAGTGAAAGTGTGCCTTGATGTTCTCTGCTGTTCCTTTCATGGCAAATGGGCGGCATCACCACAGAGTGGTGCTAATAAGCATTCACTATAGCTTTTGGGGATTACTAAGCGATTATGACAGTACAGTAGTCCGTTATGCAGTCAACACTCTCCCTGTCGTTTAATGTAATTTTTTACTGTGGGGGAAAGTACAGAAACGTCTTCTCTGGAGAGACTTCCATTATTCTCCACCCAGCCTGTTCGATACCATCTATGAGGTAATTGAGGCGTTTCAAGTTATGCTTGTCGTAGGTCCTGTACTGTCCAGTCTTCAGCCGAGAGTGTAGTAAGATTGGATTAGTATACTGTATGACATATGTTCTACCAGTGGTAATCAGTAGATCATCGATGGATGCCGTCATGGTAGTTGCCGTGAGGGGGTTGCCGTGTAGGCGGTTGCCATGTTCGCTTGTCTCAAAATCGGTGAATTGTAGGCTGGAAAGCATCAGCATCCCCATGCTGTTTCCCAGGCCTATGGACAATGCCGAATTGGAAGCTTTGTAAAGCTCCCTGCCATAGGGCAGTTTGTTCTTGTGGATTTCTAAGATTTTGTAGCCAGCAGAGGGAGGCGTGGTCAGTGTGTGTGGTAAAAGCCCAGCCATACTGGAAATGTTTAAAGTGCTTGATAAAATGCACAGCTGCCAGGAGCTCACACATATTGACTGTGTATCGCCTCTCTTGCTAAGAATATGAGAGCCATAATTCAGGATGTGTTGACAGCCATCTTCGACAACATGGTATAGGATAGCACCTACCCCATACGCATACGCAGAAGCATCTGTTTCCAATAATTCAGTTTTGGTGACAGAGGTGCGTTTATTCAAATTGACCACTGCGGCTATCTTCTCTGGCTGGGTAGAGATGCCATGGGCTGAGATTATATGGCCTAGCGATTCTACCTCTTTGAACAGATGGCATCCCTATGGTTAAAATTTGAGATTTGCTCCGGCGAAATGTGCCAGCATATGACATAGGCTCTAGATGGCATTCACAAATGTGGACCTGAATTATACAATGTCGTCCAAGTAGCAGAGACAGATTTGCCTTTGTAACCTGCAGAGAAACTGCTCCATCAGTCGTTCGAAAGTATCAGGAGCTCTGCATAACCCGAAGGGAGTTTTGTGGAACTGGAACAATCCATCCCTCCAAATATGTCTTCGCCTTATCGTTCTCTTTCACAGCTGCTCGCTAATAGGCACTAGCCAAATCTAATGTACAGAACCAAGCAGCCCCCACTAGCGAATCTAGGGCATGGTTGATGCGTGGCAGAGGATAGGCTTCCTTGATACTAAGGCTGTTTAGTCTGCGATAGTCTATGCAAAAGAGGATGGACCCTTCTCTCTTGGTGGCCAGTACAATAGGGCTTGCCCAGGGAGAGGGTAATCCAGCTCACAGAGATGCTCAGGGAGAGGGCCACCTGATCATGAGTGGGGTGCAGTGTATGAAGATGTTTGGTTCTTCATGCACTGCCATGACTTCAAGCTGCCATTGCAGTTTTCAAGCCAGAGGGGCGGGTGTGTGCCCACAGAATGTCTTCTCGTCTAGGCTCAACAGTGGTAGATGTTGATAGTACCAGAGCACATGTGTGAAATTATTTAAAACACGACCCCAGTGGAACATGGCGAGCATCAATTTTAATTTTTGACTTCAACAATGCACTATAGCATCACAGTTGAGCTGGAAATCTGTGCCCAGAAGTGCATCATTGACAATGTTAGCAACAATAATCTCTTGGATATCGAACTCATCAATGCACATGTTGAAATAACAGTTCCCTGAAGTCTTGGACGTGTGCCCATGCCACCATATAAGTGCACGTCTGTTGGATTTAATAGACATTTTCCTATATTCCATGGGAATCAGCAATGCATATCCTCAGTGTAAACTGTGGCCGTGACGGCAGTTCCACCTATCGAGTAATGACTTTTCAAGAGTCATAAATCTATTGTCATACTCCTTCTAAACAGTAGCTCATTACTTTCTATAATGTGACTAGCTGTCTGTACCTCAGCAAAGATGGCTTTAGAGGGCCTAATAAAGAAGAGAGACGGTGGCTTTCATCCAGGGGAGGATAGTGGCTTACTGCTTAAAGCAGCATAGAAGCAATTTTGTAGTTCGTGTGTATACTGGTGGTAATTTGTAAACACATTCTGGAAAACGATTGATAGTTTTCCACTCACTATCAGTAGATAATCTATCTCTTGGCTATGAGGCTTGTCCATCATCCCTGATCCTTACTAGTTTAATGGCATATAGCTCTCGATGTGGGTCAAAATAACAAGGGCTCAGTTCCTGTGTACCCTCGATGGTGCTTGCCATGTGAGGTGGTTATATGACCAGTAACCATACAGATGACAACCATAATGGTGACCAGTCTCCATGTGTCATTGGCCAGCCCTTCACCCAGTGGTCTGACTGACTACATCCAAAACATCCGGCATCAGGTTGGCCAGTGGGTGGAGATGGGTAATTTGGACGATGATATGTATGGAACAAAGTCGATCTAGGATGATGATGTAGTGAGTTTGATCCTGCAGGAGCAGTCACTCTCGTGGTCTCACCATGACTAGTTTGCTGGCCATCTTGAAGAGGAAGATGGTTGTTGATGGTGGCCATTGCCCCATGTAGCCCATCAGCTATCTGCGCTAGCGATAGTTGGTCCACCCTGTCCATTAGTCCTGAGGGTGTGGAGGTGACAGGGTTCATGCTAGTGGGTGCAGATGCGTTTCCACCACCCATTTTGCCTTTGAATCCCTTCTTAGATGTTTGTTTCTTTGTGGGAGGTGAGGGATTACTGTTCGTAAAGGTGGAGTCTTCAGACTTAGTGTCAGTTGTAACCTTTTCTATGGGTGTATAGACTTACAAGCAGTCTTTTCTCTGAGTAAGTAAATATCCAGGCATATGGCCATGTTGATCAATTTGGTCCGATCATCAAGATTGTTCTGATATTTGTGGCAATGCTGCCTTTCTACCATTTCAGTCACGCCTTAGGAGCTTAGGTGGTCTATCCTTACCTGATTAGAAAAAATTCAGATTCTCTTCCAGGATACATGCTATGGTTGTCCTGACTTGTTCCTGAGCACATGCTTGGCAACAGGCTTTTCCCTATGTGTGGGGCTGTCCGCCCTCGGATATAAGACCTGACTGTATGACAATGGCTTGTACTCTGCGAGATGGTGTGTGGACTCTAGATATTGATCTTATGTTGCAGTTTGAGACCCATATCAGGTGCCAGTTGCAGCATGGTGGGTAGCTCCTGATGGGTTGGCTGCCGTCATCATCACATTGTTGCCAGACTCAGTGGTTGTTGGTGTTGCAGGATACGAGGATATGTTATGAACCGCAGTTGTGATGACTACCTTCTTAGCCTTGTTGGCCCTGAACATCAGTCTCCGAGTCATCTGACCAGGTAGATGGATCAGACGTTTTAAATGGATGATGTGACGATGGCAGCTGACCAGGCAAGCACTACCCACGTCGCTACAACTGGTGCTCAATGTCGGGCTCGAACAGTGATAGACACCTTTGAATTAGATGACCCTTTGACAACCCCTGACATTCTGAATGAAGAAACAGACCAAACACTTTCTGCTGCAGCATTGATGCAAAAAACTGATAGTCAAATGGTTTCCAGCAGTTAGAAGCATATACACCTTTGACACCTGCACCATTCACGCTGGCAAACACTATAGGATTGAAAATACAGATTCAAACTCACGTCTTTGCACGGTCGACGAGACCGAAATCAGTGACACTGAAATCGATGGGAGGCTCAATATGAGCCATCCGGCTTCTCACAAACCGGCTCACAGTGTAAAACATCAAATATGTGATGTACATCATATACAATCTGGAGAAATATAATCTCCGAGTATGCCCTACTTAGCAGAGAACATACCATCTCGGCCCCATGACCGTCATACTGTACTGTTTGAACTAGTAGGAAAACAATTCCATCACACAGAATGATGGACCACCTCCTGGGTATGACCAAGCACGCAATGGCAACGTAAGACCTGTCTCCAGAGTCCATCTACCATCTCTTACGGAGAACAGGCGCTCATCATACGGTCAGCACTTATATCCATGACCGTCATACTGTACTGTTTGAACAAGATGCTTGTAAAGCCTTTGATGCCATATGGGCTACCTCATTGACGCAAAATATACAACAATGGAGTTGATGGTTCGCTCTGGTGCATGATCAAGGAGCTCTACTCCGAAGCTCAATCTTCCATTAAACTGAGGAGAAGTATATCAGAACCGTTTACAATATGCCGCGTTGTTCGCCATGGAGGAATCCTATCTAGAATTCACTACAAACTCTTCATTAACACTCTTCTTCAGCTGATGGAGGGATTAGTATTGGTGCCAAAATCGGATACATAGCTGCTGTGTGGCAAGTTGTGCTGATGATATTATCCTGCTTGCAATGGGACACCAACGGGACACCAACCATCTACAGGAACGGGTCAGCATTGTTGACCACTATACACGTCAAGAGCGGTATACCATCAATCCAACAAAAAGTGCCCTAGTCTTTCTCAATAAGTGCTCCAATGAGACACCAAGTATCCATCTAGGCGAGTCCCAAATTGAACAGTCGAGTTGCGAGACACATCTGGGAATAGAACATTCGACCAACTGTAAAGAAAAGTCAACTTGAAGAACCATCTACTCACTAATGGGGGTAGGTCTGCATGGAAACGGTGGTATGTCCCCTACCATCGCCGCACATATATGGAAGATCTACTGTGTATCAAGGCTCCTGTATGATCTGAGTCATCAGGCTGGGGCAAACAGATCTAAACTACATCGAACAATTTCAGTGTACTGTCCTCAAACAGCTGTAGGCCCACTCTAAAAAAACACTGCCACAACAGCATCTCTACGCTTATTGGGATTAGACCAGACCGAGCTGAACTAGACTGCAGAAAATTTAAATTGCTAGGAAACATTCCCAGAGATAGCAATACTCGAATTTCAAATGCTGTCAGACAACTTGCAGTAAAGTCCAGCAAGAGCAACAGCTGGTTTGTGATATGTCAATCCTTACTAGATACATATAAACTGCCAAGCATCTACCAGCTGATTAGCAACATGCCTACCAAGACAGCGTGGAAATCTCTGGTCAACACTCAAATAAACAGTGCCATACACTCCTCATGGAAATCTGACTATGCGGGTAAATCCAGCCTCAGGTACCTGAGCAGTGCAGTGTGTGCAGTGAACACCATCCGTCATTGCTGAGCCTCTGCTGACAATACTACCAGAGATGCTACAAGAGCCGCAGTCAAAGCAAGACTACTAATAGGCACCTACATACTGCAGACAAACCATGCACATTTCAATCAGCACTCGGTCTCGGAGGAATGTCCACACTGTCATGCTGCTTCAGAAGACAACTCACTTCATCGTCTCTTGTGTAAGGCTGGAGGAGTGCAGAAGTCTGTATCTGAAAAGAATCCTCTGTATACTCTACCGGAAAAATGATGTAGATCTCATCAGCAAGCTAACAAACGAGCCTGAAAATATCACTCAACTGATCATACAAAAATTCTTGTTGCGCCAATGTACAAGCTGTCCTCCACAAACTCACTTGAAATAGTAACGGTCACACACACGCTTTCTTTGCTATTCTCTGCATCTGGTGCGCACAAAGCTGATGGAACTATACACATGCACTGCTCCAAATGTTGCCGATATGTCTGCTCATTAACATTATGAATGGACTATTTCACTATAAATATTAGTTTTGCACACTTCTACATGTATCTATGTTGTCAACCTATGTCTGTGTGTGACTTGTACAAAGTCTTTGAACTTTGTGATAATAATTTGACATTGATCCTTACCCTACTGCTGTAGGGGTAAACCCACGGGGGCTGGAATTCCAGATACAGATATCCCAGGGCAGACAGGCCCTCCCACAGGGAAGAGCACACTGCCAAACGTGAGTCCAGGAACAAACCATGACAGCTTAACACTAGCCATATCATGTCCCCTTCTGGAGGCGAATCTGATTTTTCTGCATATAGGGAGGTCTCCTATGCCACGCAGCTGTGACCAAAATAGTATAACAAGAGTTTTAGTGAAACTCAACATACGCCCGCAGGCATACTTGTTTGAGGAATACCAAATGTGAACAGTTAGGCGTTGATAATTCTCTGAGAAAGGGGCGTTGGGGGGGGGGGGGGGGGCGACTTCTATTAGGTACACATTTGGAATTCACGGCAAAGACATCAATAAAAATCTTAAATCTTCACAGCTGCATTGGTCATTACAATTACAAGACAATTTTGATGAATTTTAATCTTTCAAGGGAGATACCTCTGGCGAATATCGGCGGATTTTGCTGAAATAAAATTATGACACTGTCTATCCCCAACACATCTGCTGAAAAAAAATTGTGTGTGGATTCAAAACTCTGAGATCTGGCCTGGACAAGAAAATTTTGACGAATTTGAGCTTTTCAAGGGAGATAACTCGGGCGAATATTAGCGGATTTTACCAAAATGAAATCACGACACTCCGTCCATCCCTAACACATCTGCTTGAAAAATAATTGTGAGTGTAGGTTCGTAATCTTCGAGATATGGCCCGGACAAGAAAATTTGACGAATTTTAGGTTTTCAGGGGAGATAACTCGGGAAAATATGGGCGGATTTTGCTGAAACGAAATCATGACACTTCGTCTATCCCTAACACATCTGCTGAAAAACAAGTGTTAGTGTAGGTTCAAAACTCTTCTAGATCTGGTCCAGACAAGAAATTAGACGGACAGATGGGATGGACGGACGAATGGCAAGCGCCATCACGTAATATGACCCCGCTTTGTGCGGGCGTATAAAACAGCAATGCCGCCTGTGGGTAGGAAAACATTGCTACCTCCAAAACGCAAATCCTCAGGATACATATCTATAAAACCTATCAAATCAAATATACTGCCAAGTAATCTCCTGGACAGAGCATGTAGAATTTGACACGCTAAACATCATCCAGTTCCCACTCCCCTCGCCATCTCTCCCAACCCTACTAGAGGTCATACTCGAGAGCTCCCCAAAGTCGACTAAGTCACATGTTTATATAGAAAATAATAGAATTTAAACACATGGTACATCTACCTGCGGATAGCTGATCTACCCTAGCATAGCTACGAGCCTTCGCCTAAACAAAACCTCCTAAGTCAACACCAACAAGTGTACCTTTATCCAGAAACGAGAGTGGCAATAATGCCTTAAAGTCATCAGTTAGTGTCACCTGGTTGTGGTCCCTGTAGATGCCCTGGAGGCTATGTCCAGGGACAGAGATGCGGCTTATGGCCACTTCAGTGGCAGCCATATCAGTAGCTAAGGATTGAGCCAACGGCCCGGCACACACATGATCATATCAAATATCATCAAAAACACACCTCCACAGTTATCATTCACAAGCACATTTACAAAGATGGCAGCTAGTAGCTGGCATAACAGATCATATATTTTGTTTCATCCAGAGACATAATACAGTGGATCTATACAATTTTAAACTGTCTCGAGACCGTAGGCTAGTCATCGATCACAAACCACTTTCCATGATAACTGTTGGTGACTATATTAGAATTCAGATCATGGTCAAGACCAATAGCTTTCTTCCACAGACGTATTCCATTGGCCTTTCTAATTCTAGACCAATATTGGATGTGAAAAACAACTTCAAAATAATTAAATAAAAACATTAAATATATGATTAGTGTAGACATGCGTGTCTCGAGATATCTCCTTCAATACAAGATGAATCTGACCATCACAGGATGGAAGAGAAGTCTGACCATCACAACCATGACAGGATGGAAGAGGGAAATCTGACCATCACAATCATGACACGATGGAAGTCTGACCATCATAACCATGACAGGATGGAAGAGAGAAGTTTGACCATCACAACCATGACAGGATGGAAGAAGTCTGACCATCATAACCATGACAGGATGGGAGAGAAATCTGACCATTACATTATGGAAGAGAGAAGTCTGACCATCATAACGATGACAGGATGGAAGACAGAAGTCTGACCATCACAACCATGACACAATGGAAGAGAGAAGTCTGACCATCATAACCATGACAGGATGGAAGAGAGAAATCTGACCATCATAACCATGACAGAATGGAAGAGAGAAATCTGACCATCATAACCATGACAGGATGGAAGAGAGAAGTCTGACCATCATAGCCATGACAGGATGGAAGAGAGGTCTGACCATCATAACCATTACAGGATGGAAGAGAGAAATCTGACCATGACATGATGGAAGAGAGAAGTCTGACCATCATAGCCATGACAGGATGGAAGAGACGTCTGACCATCATAACCATGGCAGGATGGAAGAGGTCTGCCCATCAAAACCATGACAGGATGGAAGAGAGAAATCTGACCATGACATGATGGAAGAGAGAAGTCTGACCATCATAGCCATGACAGGATGGAAGAAAGACGTCTGACCATGACAGGATGGAAGAGAGAAATCTGACCATGACAGGATGGAAGAGAGAAGTCTGACCATCATAACCATGGCAGGATGGAAGAGATCTGACCATCAAAACCATGACAGGATGGAAGAGAGGTCTGATCATCACGACCATGACAGGATGGAAGAGAGGTCTGACCATCACAACCATGACAGGATGGAAGAGAGAAGTCTGACCATCACAGCCCTAACAGGATGGAAGAGAAGTCTGACCATCATAACCATGACAGGATGGAAGAGAGAAGTCTGACCATCACAGCCCTAACAGGATGGAAGAGAGGTCTGACCATCACAACCATGACAGGACGGAAGAGAGAAGTCTGACCATCACAGCCCTAACAGGATGGAAGAGACGTCTGACCATCATAACCATGACAGGATGGAAGAGAAATCTGACCAGTATAAGTATGACACGATGGAAGAGAAGTCTGACCATCAAAACCATGACAGGATGGAAGAGAGGTCTGACCATCGCAATCATGACAGGATGGAAGAGAGAAGTCTGACTATCACAACCATGACAGGATGGAAGATCACAACCCTGGCAGGATGGGAGAGAAGCCTGACCATCATAACCATGACAGGATGGAAGAGAAATCTGACCAGTATAAGTATGACAGGATGGAAGAGAAGTCTGGCCATCAAAACCATGACGGGATGGAAGAGAGGTCTGACCATCGCAATCATGACAGGATGGAAGAGAGAAGTTTGACTATCACAACCATGACAGGAACCTGGATGGAAGAGAGGTCTGACCATCACAGGATGGAAGAGAGGTCTGACCATCATAACTATGACACGATCGAAGAGGAACGTCTGACCATCACAGGATGGAAGAGGTCTGACCATCACAACCATGGCATGATGGAAGAGGTCTGACCATCACTGGACGGACAAGATATCTCTGAACATGCAGGCATTCCTGCAAGTAGCTTATACGTGGCTCTTGTTGTTGTAAGTACCATACTATCTCGACGTGGTGTTAAATATTCTCTTTTACAAGGTATACCGTCTCTAAGAGATGCAACTATTTAATCATAACATTTCATATGTAGAGAGAAGCAATAGAGTTCTCAGCGTTGAAGAACATTCAATCTGAGCAGTACAGGTTGAACCAAGATCTGGTAGCAAGTCAGCACACATGCTGGCAACATTTAGAGGTATTCTCTTGCTAATACCAAATTCCAGACATACTATCAGCTGTCATCACGTCATACAATGTTAGAAGCATAATAGTTTTCTCTCCTAGATTGCGATACATTTCTGAAATATGTATCTGACATGTGCGGGCATATTGCTGGCAGAATAGGTTCTTGAAAATGGTTTATACATAAAACAACATCAAGTGCCTGGGGTCATTTATCAACAAGTATTAAACCCTTAAGACTCAAGGTGGCCAAACACGGCTTCTACAGTGGTCTTAATAAATGTTCAAGAGAATTTTTTTTTAAATTACCACTGGATGACTGGCTCTACAACCAAACCAATCATTTCAGTGATAAAAATTTTCAATAATAGTCTGCAAATGCACATTTTATGAGACAACTGAAATAATCTTAAACAAATTTGAGGGTTAAAGGGTTAAGGGTAGTTCAATCAAAGCATTGTGAATTCTTCACGATGAGAATCAACATGTCCTGTACACAAAGGAGCATTCCAGTGTCTCCATTAATCATATAACTTCATCATAAATTATTTGACGTGTTGGATGACGTCATAATCAATTACCTTATGAATGATGTAGCTATGTTTTTCACAAACGCTTAATTGATGATGAACTAAGCATTGTTGCATGAATTGTATGTCTACTATTTAATAAATATGCTGTTCAATATTTTGAAACTAATTTTACTGGGCGCTGTTGATGCCCATAGCAGCAGTCAAATTATTTAACAGCTTACCTGTATAGTTTCGATCGATCCCAACACAGCGAAGTGTGGGTGGAGCTTAGCTAAAGATGGGCCAGGCATACCTATAACTGGATGCCTCCATCAAGATGATCGTGACAATGACAAACTACGTCTAAGGAGACTCCTGCTGGCAAACAAAGTTAACCATTCGCGTCAAATCAACTCTTTTGTTCTGCAAGATTTGACCTATCAATAGGATCACCACAAGGACATGGTTTATCACCAATGCTCTTCACCCATTATCTCGCTGCAGTATCATGTTAGAACATTCAACAAGACCACATCCTTGGTTTATCACCAGAGCTCTTCACCTGTTACCTCGCTGCAGTATCATGTTAGAACATTCAACAAGACCACACCCTTGGTTTATCACCAGTGCTCTTCACCTGTTACCACGCTGCAGTATCATGTTAGAACATTCAACAAGACCATAACCCTTGGTTTATCACCAGTGCTCTTCACCCGTTACCTCACTGCAGTATCATGTTAGAACATTCAACAATACCATATCCTTGGTTTATCAGCATACTCTTCACCCGTTACCACACTACAGTATCATGTTAGAACATTCAACAAGACTATATCCTTGGTTTATCACCAGTGCTCTTCATCCGTTACCTCACTGCAGTATCATGTTAGAACATTCAACAAGACCATATCCTTGGTTTATCAGCAGTGCTCTTCACCTGTTACATCAATGCAGTATCATGTTAGCACATTCAACACCACCGTATCCTTGGTTTATCACGTGCTCTTCACCAGTTACCTCACTGCAGTATCATGTTAGAAAATTCAACAATCCCATATCCTTGGTTTATCAGCATGCTCTTCACCCGTTACCTCGCTGCAGTGTCATGTTAGAACATTCAACAAGATCATATCCTTGGTTTATCACCAGTGCTCTTCACCTGTTACATCACTGCAGTGTCATGTTAGAACATTCAACAACACCTTATCTTGGTTTATCACCAGTGCTTCTCACCCATTATCTCGCTGCAGTATCATGTTAGAACATTCAACAAGACCATATCCTTGGTTTATCAGCAGTGCTCTTCACCTGCTACCTCGCTGCAGTATCATGTTAGAACATTCAACAATAAAATCCTCTTGAATCTCAAAGCTAGACATGACACCAGTGATGGAGCGGTACCCATGATGAGTTGCATTAATAGCTGCAAAACACCTCAAAGCCGCAAAACTCTCATTAATAAAGCCAAAATCGAGCTTACAGATGAATACCACCAGTCATTCCACGGGTAATGTTTACACAGGGGTACCACCAGTCATTCCACGGGTAATGTTTACACAGGGATACCACCAGTCATTCCACAGGTAATGTTTACACAGGGATACCACCAGTCATTTCACGGGTAATGTTTACACAGGGATACCACCAGTCATTCCACAGGTAATGTTTACACAGGGATACCACCAGTCATTCCACGGGTAATGTTTACACCGGGATACCACCAGTCATTCCATGGGAAATGTTTAAACAGGGATACCACCAACCATTCCATGAGTAATGTTTACACAGGGATACCACCAGTCATTCCACGGGTAATGTTTACACAGGGACACCACCAGTCATTCCACAGGTAATGTTTACACAGGGATACCACCAGTCATTCCACAGGTAATGTTTACACAGGGATACCGCCAGTCATTCCACAGGTAATGTTTACACAGGGATACCACCAGTCATTCCAGGGGTAATGTTTACACAGGGATACCAACAGTCATTCAACGGAAAATTTTCAATCTTTTCTTTGCTTGCACATTGCCATATTTCAAAATCACTGCAGAAGCCACTTTGGCTGACTGAACTATTAACAGTATAAATGTGAACCGAGTTAGCAGTTCTCAAGCACTATGCACATCATGAAGCCATAGGTGATCATTTTCCTCAAAAAAACAGAGGCTAGAGATCAAGAGTATTAGCTGGTCATGTAATATATTAGTAACATGGGGGCTTATCCTAAATGAATATGATCTGGTCATGTAATATATTAGTAAGATGGGGGCTTATCCTAAATGAATATGATCTGGTCATGTAATATATTAGTAAGATGGGGGCTTATCCTAAATGAATATGATCAAGTATCTGATCTGTTACTCGAGTATGACCTCATAAGCAATTATGTCGCATGTAGGCTGATGTCGCAATCAAAATGCATAACGAATTATGTATCTGGTTCCGCTATAAACATTTAAAAGTCTGTCAAGTGTACAAATTATATGTATAATAAACATTCTGCAAATATTTCGTAACTAATTTGACTTGGCACTCTTGCAGCCAGTCAAATTAGCTCCAAAATATTCAACAGCAAATTTTTATAAATTACCTTGAAAATGTAATTCTGAGAATCAGTGTTCAAAGTATATAAATCGATACCAACACGCGTAAAGCGTGGACGGAGCTTAGCTGGAAAAGGGCGGGGCATGGCTAGAAATGGATCTCTGTACTATGGTAGCGTGATGGGAATCTATCAGTAAGACGCAATAACGAAATAAGAACAGTGATAAGGGTTATCCAGTGTTGTTGATATTTAATGTGGAAAAATCTAAATAAACAATCCACACAGACACATCTATAATACAGAGATTGTACTGACCAGATGTTCCAATGGAGACAACCTCTATCTGACGAGAGAGCTAAGGAAAAGGAAGTGTATTTGTTTAACCCTCTAACACTGTTTTCAAAAGAATTTCAATCTACTCACAGAAACAGTCAATTTGCAGCCCAAGAGAATGTTTGAAAATTTACCACTGGAATTATTGGCTCGGTTATCGAACCAGTTATTCCAGTGGTAAAATTTCAGAAATATTCTCTTGGGCTGCAAATATACATTTCCCAAGAACCGTGCATTAGGAAGTTTTGGCTGGTTTGTGAGTTAACGGGTTAAGTTCTCCCTCAATATGCTAGGTTCGGTAAGGTGTCAATCATATTAATGAAAGCTTTCTCTTTATCCTACCTCGGACTCGTTGTCTCTTGCCTTAACACATATGATCAGTAACAGTTAATAACTGACACGATTCTCAAGTAAAACTAGTAAATAAACTTACAAAACTTTTTAAATGTCTTAAAAATAAATTTAGGAAGAGATTCATGAGCACTAAAAGCAGACAATACAGTCTATGAGTCTAATTATTAAGAATAATGTATATAATAATTATTAAGAATTTTTGAATTATCATAACCAATATATTTGTTTTTGTGCGAAAGCTAATAATAATGGCTAGAAATTATAGGCTTCTGTTATAAGTTCATATTTAGAGTCAATAATGGGCGGTATTATATATATATATATATATATATATATATATATATATATATATATATATATATATATATATATATATCCATAGACTTTATCCAATGAGCATATTTTAAATATTGATTACATCTTTTAACTGTCTCGCTGCTGCGAGCCACCAAACAATAATTTCAATGAGCAAAATCGCTTGACTTGCTGAGTATTTTGAAAACAATTAAACTGAAAGTTGTTGGTAGCTTAGTCACCAACAACTTTCAGTCAAATTGTTTTCAAAATACTCAGCAAGTCCAGAAATATAACCCCTAGAAATATGTCGCTTGTAAAAACTCAGCACTCAGATGCTTAAATAATATCAGCACTAATAATGAGCTATGTATTGCTTGCACAGGTAAATTCTGCTTTAAAATATCCAGGCTTTAGTCTTGTTCTTAACTAACACTATGAGACAAATACAACAACAACTGTAGTAAAATTGAGTATCTCCTCCAGATATTTGACTTAAATAAACAACACGCTTTCTAGAACTGTTTAAGAAAAATTCAAATAAATAAATAATCATGTTACTTGCTGAACACGAATGAAAATCACAGTTCAAGTCAAACTAGTTGCCCATGTTTGTATACTATGGCAGTACTAATGTTGTTAATAAGCTGTTACAATAATACCACTCAAACAGGGCTTGACATTAGTCCTTAATGGTCAAGTCGGCCAAAACACGCCTCAGCAGTTGTCTCGAGACATGTCCATTTGCAGGACAAGAAAAGGTTATTTTTGTAAAAGTAACCGGGATGATTAGTTTGATAATCGATCCAGGTCATTCCAGTTGTAAACTTTCCAAATGAAGCTTCTCTTGTCCTGCAAATGGACATTGAGTAAGTAAAGACTTTGATATTCTTACCCATTGTTGACCATTAAGGCTTAAGGCTAGCCTAGGGACTAGTAACAATATGAACACTAAACATTACATGCATATATCATATAATTACCATTATACACTAATCAATGAGGTCATAGGACTCAGCTCATGTTACAAGAGTGGAAACCAGTACAATTATGAGAATAATGTTGCTGGAAGCTGTTATTAGGCAGCAATGTTTTCAAAATTACAACAGTTTATCATATTAAATTGAATTGAATATGGTCAGTAATATAAGGTAATCAGTGAATCTGGCATGTAATGTCTGGCACTGGTCACTAGTCCTGCAGCTTAATCTCAAGCCCTGAACTGTAGAATGAAGCGCAGTTTAATAAGCATGATTGGCTACGAACAGGGACGATCCAGCTGCGGCACCAGTAATACCACCAGCGTATTTACCAAGAGAAGCATCGCCATTAGCCTGGAACAGACAATGAAGTGTTAAATTATTGTTTATATATTTGCCTTTCTCTGCCAGAAAACACACACGTCAAAGAAACAAAAGCTGGACATGAAACAAGAGCAAGGTGAATTATGATATGATGATAAATACTTGAATAGAGAGGATCTGGAACTCTGTCACATTTCACATTATCAACCGAGTAAAAAGTTATTACATGGAATGACGTTGTGATATAAAATGGGACCCAGTGTAAGATTCCCTTTATCATATAAAACGCCATTTTGACAAATTTTCCAATGAAGTCGACTCCTGAAACAAGTTTAAACGCACCATTTTGTGCTGTTCATTTTCCTCACTGTGACGCATCACTTCAGGCTTTAGTAGCTAAATGTTGATACAATTCTACAGCCTATAATGGCAGTAACAACTTCCAGTCAAAATGGTTTCAAAACATTCAACGGGATGAGTATTACATGATAAAGAATGTAATGAATTGGCACTTACATGACATCACACACGCTTGAGGAGACAAACTGGTGGCGCTCACTGTTGAACATTTACTCTATCGGTGCAATACAACATTTGAGATCAAATTATCATACCATTAAAAGGAGAATAAACAATTTGACAATCATTTTCATTACGATGGAATCTGGATGCATGTCCTGGAAAAAAATCTTTACTGTTTTATTGACATCGGATAAGCCATTCATGAATCAAGTGTCCATTGAAACCCTTAATGATAGAGACTAGATGCAATCACGATATAGATATAATGTGTAGTTTTATTTTATCAGTTACGTCCTTGATGAATTAATTGTCCATTGAAAAAACTGTACCTAATTCTTGGTGCACGCCGAATGTCATTTGGATCGCTATGTCAAGATCCTCCGCTTCTCTATGGGGTGGACAATTACTTCCCTTATGATGCAGACTGGACACACGGATAGCACAGAACAAACCTCTAAAGTTTTATTGAGATCGGATAAGATCTTGATGAATTAAACGTACATTGAAAAGCTGTACCATGTATCTGCACGCCGCACATGATTTAGATAGCTATGTTGAGCATAAGGATTGACAAAAATTCTGTCCCTGTCTCATATTTGTTGTTTTTCTGGTAACTAAAATGTGCGTTTGAGTTCCTCAACATAGAACAATCATACTTATGAAAAAATCCAATTGCAAAGAATTAAAAATATCTCAAATATGTCTAGATAGTTAACCGGCTTCAGATACACTAGCGCCACAATGCCTGACCCGCAACCACAATGACTCACAAAACATCAAAGACTACATGCCGAGGCCATTTCTACAGGTCTGTTATATGTAGCTACATGCGCAGGCACTTTCTACAGGTCTGTTATATGTAGCTCTATGCGGAGGCCATTTCTACAGGTCTGTTATATGTAGCTCCATGCGGAGGCTATTTCTACAGGTCCGTTATATGTAGCTCCATGCGGAGGCTATTTCTATCGGTCTGTTATATGTAGCTCCATGCGGAGGCTATTTCTACAGGTCTGTTATATGTAGCTACATGGGGAGTCTATTTCTACAGGTCTGTTATATGTAGCTACATGCGGAGGCTATTTCTACAGGTCTGTTATATGTAGCTCCACGCGGAGGCTATTTCTACAGGTCTGTTATATGTAGCTACATGCGGAGGCTATTTCTACAGGTCTGTTATATGTAGCTCCATGCGGAGGCCATTTCTACATGTCTGTTATATGTAGCTACATGCGGAGGCTATTTCTACAGGTCTGTTATATGTAGCTCCATGAGGAGGCCATTTCTACAGGTCTGTTATATGTAGCTACATGCGGAGGCTATTTCTACAGGTCTGTTATATGTAGCTACACGCGGAGGCTATTTCTACAGGTCTGTTATATGTAGCTACACGCGGAGGCTATTTCTACAGGTCTGTTATATGTAGCTCCACGCGGAGGCTATTTCTACAGGTCTGTTATATGTAGCTACACGCGGAGGCTATTTCTACAGGTCTGTTATATGTAGCTACATGCGGAGGCTATTTCTACAGGTCTGTTATATGTAGCTACACGCGGAGGCTATTTCTACAGGTCTGTTATATGTAGCTCCACGCGGAGGCTATTTCTACAGGTCTGTTATATGTAGCTCCACGCAGAGGCTATTTCTACAGGTCTGTTATATGTAGCTACATGCGGAGGCTATTTCTACAGGTCTGTTATTTGTAGCTCCATGCGGAGGCTATTTCTACAGGTCTGTTATATGTAGCTCCATGCGGAGGCTATTTCTACAGGTCTGTTATATGTAGCTACATGCGGAGGCTATTTCTACAGGTCTGTTATATGTAGCTCCATGCGGAGGCCATTTCTACAGGTCTGTTATATGTAGCTACATGCGGAGGCTATTTCTATTGGTCTGTTATATGTAGCTACATGCGGAGGCTATTTCTACAGGTCTGTTATATGTAGCTCCATGCGGAGGCCATTTCTACAGGTCTGTTATATGTAGCTATATGCGGAGGCACCTTTTACAGGTCTGCTATATGAATTATTTTAACTCTTTTATGGCCAAACTGACCTCTGCAGTCGCCTTGAGGAATGGTCATTTGTAGGGAAAGAAGCTTTTTTGAATATTTACCACTGAAATGACTGGCGCATGAGCCAGTTAATCATAGTAAAATTTAAAAAACCGAGCCTTTTCTTAGCCTACAAATGGACATTACCCAAGATCGGTTTTGGCTGGCTATAACTTTATATATTAAGTAGGTAGGGTATAGTTCTCAAATAAATGGCAGAAAATAAAGAGATAATAAAACCTATGTTAGACTGTCCGTGAATAGAATATGTGGAGGGTGTATATCCAGAGAGGATGGATGGAGATGTTTGTACTACACTCACCTTGGCCCGCTTGATAAGCTCCTTTTGAGCCAGAGGTACATTCTCCTCTTTCCCTGACCAAGCCTTCAATACGCTGGCCTGTAGGGCACGGCCATACGAGAATGTCAGAGCCCATGGTTTGCGACCCTGGAACTTGTTGATGGCATCCAGGTTAATGGAAGCATCCTCTTCAGATTGTCCACCAGATAAGAAGGTAATACCTAGAGAACATAAGAGGCACAAAAATTGCTTCCCTATAATAACCAGCTATTGTCAGCAATATAAATCCTCTGAGCACCCTTCATGGCTGAGCCAAGTTTCATCGTCACACCAAGGCAATCTCAGCAATAGAAATGCTCGAAGCACAAGTCCCGTCTCCTATGAAATGGGAGCATGACTGCCACCAAATATTGATCACGATTAACAAATGGTGATAACTGTCAGATAGCGGGGAAAATTAACTGAAAACAAACTTGAAGCCTGCCTTAACAATACTACTGTTCAAATCGTTGCAACAGTTATTTGCCTCGAAATCGATTGTTTATGCATGTAGCAAAGAATATCACAATTTTTGGTAAAATATCACTGCGAGTTTACCAACCAAAGCAACCTGGAATGGAAACCTTTCCAAAGATATGCGCCGAAAAACACATTTGTGATGATTTCTTCAGTTTTTTCACAGGATAAAACTGGCGATTGTGGTTGAATTTCATTGCTGAAAATGATGAGGTACTAAATGTGACGGCAATCTGTGCGGATGTTCCATACAGAGGTGGACAGTGAACCATCTCTCAATTCACATGTTCAAACGGAGGACAGAACAATAGGCATCCATTTCTAGCCATGACCTGCCAGAGTGCCCTCTTCTTTACTAAGCTCCTCCCACTTGATATGCATGCTGGAATGAACCTTTCCAGTTTATCCATCCACCATATGATGTCATAATCAACTACGTGATGTGTAGGACGACATCATAATGAATGGAGTAGATAAGTAAATCAGAAATGCATAATTGGTGACAGACTAAGTGTTGTTGTATGAAAATTATGTCTACTATTTGACAAAGATGCTGGTGAATATTTTGAAACTAATTTGACTTGGCGCTGCCACAGGCCAGCAACAGTAACGAGTTAAATTAGTTTCCAGATATTCAACCGTTTAACTGTATAGTTTTCTGGAAATCGATATTCAGGGAGTTCAGGGATCGATCACTCCTAACACGAGTGCGGTGAGGGTGGAGTTTAGGCTAGAGATGGGCGGGGAATAGTCAAAACTGGAAAGGTCGAGTCAATTCTGTTCAATATTTTAAAACTAGTTTCACTGGGGGCTGTTGTTGCAATAGCAGCATATCGTCAGCAACAGCTCCCAGTCAAATTAGTATCAAAATATTCAACAGAATGTTTATTAAGTTGTAAATTCCTCAAATACATACAATTCATACACCTTGGTGAGTTTTCAGTTTTTCTGTCAGAGCTTTGTGATTTTGATTGTGACATCAGCTACCTAGTGATGTAATTGATTATGATATCATATACTTAAGTGAGAGATCATATCCCTCAAAGAACCCTTTAACATTCATATCAGCATAAATTGCTTCCGAAGTAGTCTTGGGAAATGTCCATGAAGACTATTTTTGAAAATTTACCACTGGAATGACTGGCTTGATAACCGATCCAGTCATTCCTGTGATAAATTTTCAAAAACAGTCTTCTCTTGGTCTGCAAGACATTTTCTGAGAAAATTGGAATTTTTTTGGAGCAAATTTGAGTGCTAAGGGGTTAAATCCCAAACATGTATGTACCTGGAACAGCTGGTGGCACAGTTCTGGACAGGGCTTCCACGGTGGCACGAGCATTGTCTGCTGCTGTGTATTTTGTTTTGCAGCTTTGTCCAGCCGTCACCATGTTTGGTTTAAGTAGGGTGCCTTCCAAGAATACGTGGTGATCACTCAGTGCTTTGTACACAAAGGCTAAAACCTGCAAAACAGAGACAAATAACACTTAATGGGTTCAATGTGTGCTACTGGATTCAGGTGACATTCCTGGGTCCAGCATTTGTGTTAGTGGATTCAGTTCGTGTTACTGGGCCTAGTTTGTTTTAACCCTTTAGCCCTTGAATTTGTTCAAAAATTTTCTCATAGAAAGTGTCCATTTGCAGACCAAGGGAAGACTATTTTTGAAAATTTAGTCATTACAGCGGTAAATTAAAAAAAATAGTCTTCTCTTGGTCTGCAAATCGACATTTCTCAAGATCACTGTAGACGCAGTTTTTGGCTGATATGAGTGTTAAAGGGTTAACAGACCTAGTGTATGTATGTAACTGGATCCAGTGCATGGTCCGGGCTCGTCTGCATCCAGTGTTGCTGGTTTCATTTTTAACACTCAGTCTCGACACCGAACTCACAGGATTTATATTTCTAGCAGTAGTTCGTGCATTGTAGAATTTCTGTTAAATCTGTACTGTTGAACATGTTAACCTAAGACATGATATGCCAAATTAATGTACAATGAAGACAGTCTAGAACACGCTTCAAAACCACCAAAAATGTCTCAGTGATGCCGCTTACTATGTACAGCACAGCTCATAAATAAGTTAACGTGTTTTCAAAACAAAAACACAAACATGTTAGTTAGTACAATTTTGAAGGCGATGTATGAAATGTTCTGTTTAATATTATGGACTTAATTTAATTAGAAGCCATTGTTGCCTTAGGCAAGAGTTGCCGCAGGGCATAAAATGATCAGTAAATGTGATATATGAGAGATCATTGAAGCCTGTTACTAAAACTGTACCATTTCTGTTGCTTTTTGAGCTTCAGCCAGGTTATGTTCTCCATCAGGCAGAATCTCGGGCTCCACAATCGGGACCAAGCCATTCTAGAAGAAAGACAAAGTGTATGAACCACACACTAAACAAGCATTCTGTAAGTATTGCTTTGCAATACCTGTCCCTTACCTGGTGATATAAATCAGGGTTGGCTTGATTTAAATCAATTGATTTATATCATGATTTAAATCATGATTTAAATCACTCGATTTTTATCGAAAAAATCGTGATTTAAATCAGTTTTGCAAAAATAGAGGAATTTTCAAGTAATTAATACAATTAACAGTAATTTTGTTAAATTAAAGTAACATAATTATTTTACTGCTTCCATGGCACTTGAACATCAACACAAAATAGAATTATACACTTAATTGCTCATATTTGTCATCAGCAAGACTAGACCCAGTGCACGAGTCCACATCTACAATCTACATACTTGAGGTTCATGTACACAGTACATCACACATGTGTACAAAGTATGATCATTAAGTATGTGTAAGCTGTAAAGAAGAGGAGAATTCCATGTGCGTACATGTCACTACATGACCATTAAAGCAATAGTGTACATGAAAAGTCATGTATGGGCCAGTATGGCTATTACTATTAGTCTAATTCCAAAAGCACACTCTTTTAAAGCAAGACACTGTCTCTTTTTTCAGCTATGACATGCGTCTGGAGTCACTCTGGAGTGTCATTGAGTGTCTCGATTACTATTGGCTAGTGCTTATCAAGTTGGACTTTTGGGCTCCATTTTATTTAACACTAAAACAATAAAGATTGAAATGTTATTAAATTAAGTAGTTTACTACAACTTCAAAAATCAAAATCAGTAATTGCTGAAACTGGCAAGAAACTATATACATTGTAACACGTAAACACATCATTACATTACAATTTACATTAACCCTTAGCACACTGATGTAGGAGTTTAAATTTTTCAAAATAAACATAACCCCTAGCACTCTGGAGCATGATAATTTAAATTTTCAAATTAAATTTAAAGATAAACTGGTGTACAATTTGCAACAATTTTTGTGGACGATGCTGCTGTCTGTGACAGCACCATCTTCCACAAAATTTGTTGAAAAACGTACACCAGTTTATCTTTAAATTTAATTTGAAATTTAAAAATTTCGACATCAGTGTGCTAAGGGTTAAAGATAAACTGGTGTACATTTTTCAACAAATTTGGTGGATGATAGAGCTGTCGCAGACAGCAACATCGTCCACCAAAATTGTTGAAAAATGTACACCAGTTTATCAATTTTAATTTGAGCATATTTTTAAAGACAGAAGTTAACAAGGTTGATAGACTTAGACAATGATGACTTTTGCATACCTTCATAGATTTTGTGCATCTAATTAGGGCTAATTCGTTAGATTTATGCATTGCATCATTTCTGTCCTATTGCTACTCACTGTATCTGTGATGCAATTGTGAACAAAATTGAAAAATCGTTGCTAATATGACGTAATATATAAATTTTGAACTCTATATATTATTAGTTCAAACAGTGATAATTAAAGAATAGACATCCCATCATTCGTAACATAATAAACATATTGAATATTTTGAAAGCAATTTCACTGAAAACCGTTGCTGACTTAGGCAGCAACGGCTTCCAGTGAAATTGCTTTCAAAATATTCAATATGTTATGAATGATGGGATGCATATTCTTTAATTATTCACAATTAAGTGATTAACCAGAACACTCGATATATTGACTATTGAGATACCGCAATTTTTTTTATAATAACGATATCGATATTCTCTCAAGCAATATCGCGCAAACCTAACTGAGTCACAGATAGATGTGTCTGTCATCACTTTTCACTTTCAGTTTTCAATAATGCTGCAATTGTACTTCACTAGTCTAGTCAACAATCATCATTCAAGTGAAACCGGAAGTCATTTTCTTTGTCACAGTTTAGGGACCGAAAAAGAAATACTAGTTTAGCCGCTTTTAAAGTTCCAAGTTTGTTTCTCAACTTACTCTGCACGAGCCCATAGCTGGAGAACACGCGCTCGACACCAGCTGACGCCGCCACAGCTGACATCAGACGCTGAGTGAATTCAAATGCTTCCAGCAGATCATCCTCGAAGTCACGTCTGTGCGACTTCCACCAATGAAGAGAGGTTACTCCATTAACAACTTCGTCGTTAAATTTAAGAATGTGAAATGGTGGTGCCATGGCCTCGAATTTGATTACCAAAGTCATCAAACCAGGGATTTCGGATGCTACGGTGAGTGCAGTTTCACGTTCTTGCTGAGTCAAGTTTCGACCACGGTATTTAGGGTGGAGTAGATTGGCCAGCATGTGGTGAGGTGTCACAGCTTGTTGATAACGCTTATCGGCCGCACGCTTTGTTGAATTATTAGTGTCATTATGCAGGGCCGTTTTTACATCTTTCCATAATTCAACTGCTTCTGCTATTGTGCAATTGTCCGATTGAGCTTTATCGAGAGCGCAAGCTACTGGTTTCAAACAAAGTCGGTATTCATCTGCAGAACGTTTGATTACTACATTACGAACTTTATTGGCAATGGCAACATCTATGCGGTCAGTATGTCCATCACAGATTGTCACAAGTGTCGGCCATGCCTCACAATACGAGTTTAAACAATCGTACATTGTGTTCCACCTTGTATCTGCTGGCATCACTAACTTTCTGCACGATGATTGGCGTATTTGGGCACTAGCAAAGTGGTTATTTCGGAAATACTTCACAACTTGTGTGACATGCTCCTTAACATTACCCATTTCTAAGTCCTTTGAAGTCAGATTTAGAAGATGAGGCGTGCATCCATACGCAATCATGTTGAAACCCAGTCGTTCTTTCAAGAACTCTCGCATCTTTGCTACATTAGCAGCATTGTCTGTGACGATACTACATATAATGCACCCAAAATCATTGTGCGTGTTTTCAATTGTCTGCTTCGCAATGTCATAAAGATATTCCGCTGTGTGAGGATGTCCAGAGGTGTCCGTAGTATCCACTAAGTAAATATCACCTAAGCAGGTCGTCACTGTAGCACATACGATAGGCTCGTTATGAATATTGCTCCAACCGTCTAATGCTAGACAGACAAGTTCACCTTCCAAATTTTTTCTCGCCTTCTCCCGCTCTTCTGTGTAGATAACATCCAAATATTTCCCCCCTATGTCCTTTCTGGATGGTGGTTGATAGCCTGGTCGTAAATCTTTTACAAGGTTTATAAAATGTCTATTTTCTACTAAGCGAAATGGGGAGTTCGTAGCATACACCATCCTAGCTACATCACGATCTAATTCACCACGTTTTTCTGCTGAAGTTCTGATGACATAATTCTGTAGACCATAATTCAGCTTGGGTATCTTAGCGGCCAATGTACCAGCAGCTAATTGACCGTGCACTGGGCGCTTCACTGCCGCTGAAGCAGAACTTGAAGTTGACAGGGGTTCAACTTCCATCACCACCACATCGTTTTGATCAACAACAGTTTCAACGCGCTGCTGCTGCTCAGATTGAGATGAAGTCCCCGTTTCTGTTGCGGCTACAGCTAGACCTTGAAGTGCTGGTGTTGGTGGACCTGTGCAATTGGCTGCATGTTTTTTTAACCGCTCTGGGATACCTTGGAGTTCGTGTCGGCAGACCTTGCAGACAGCCCGGACACCGGCCTTATCTGGGGTCTTCACTTTCTCATAATGAATCCATATTGGATCTTGTTTTCGGCCGGAGTTAGACATTTTGCTAATTATGGAATTGAAAATATTTCATAGCCTTTGTCACTTAAGCAGTTTTGACTGTATTTTTCAAGAATGAAAAAATGCTTTTCTATTGCATCATTTAAAAAAAATGATGCAATAAAAAAATGATGCAATAGAAAAATGATGCAATAAAAAATGATGCAATAAAAAATGATGCAATAATAATACTGTTAAAACTGCTTAAGCGAACAAAGTTTTTTTGTATTAAGAAACCAGCAAGCTTAAAATTCAGTTAAAAATAAGTCATAAAAATACCACTTTATTCAGTTCCAAAATACAGTTTAGCAATGCATCTGGACCTGTATTAAGAGACCACCTGTCTTAAGAGACCACCTTCTGCGACTCCCACAGCCAGTGTCTTAATACAGGTTTCACTGTATAAGTTTTACGTAATTTCCTGGGATGTCGCGAATAAAAATCGATTTAAATCATTGAAATCGATTTAAATCAAAAAAATCGATTGATTTGAATTTTTTGAAAAAAATCGATTTTTTTCCAACCCTGATATAAATCTTTAGAGATTAACAGTCAAAAACTCCATTAAAAGTTGACAGAAGCAGCTGAACCCACGAATTTTATCTGTAACCTCTCATATGGTGAAGAAGGAAAAAGTCTTGAAAGCTGATATGTTTGTATTTCATAAGTCAAAAGGGGAAATAACTCCATCAAAAATTGACGCAAATGCCTGAAACTTGAATTTGCTCTGTAATTTCTCATAACAAAGAAATGTACCAATTCTCAGTTGAATATCTTGAAGGGATACGAAAAAAATTGGGGAAAACTACTATTTTTTTACTTCATAATTCGAAAGGGGTCATAACTCAATGGAAAATTGATGAAATTGTCTGAAACTCAAACCTGCTCTGTAATCCCTAATAAATCAACCTACCTTGCTTGGTGTGGAAAAAATGTGGAAAACGGATATTTTGGTATTTCATGTCGAAATGGGACGTAACTCCATAAAAAATTGACACAAACTCATCGAACGTGGTCTGTAATTTCTCATAGCAAAGCAACGTACCAATTCTCAGTTGAATATCTTGAGACTGCGAAAGAAGTGCAGAAACCTAATATTTTTCGCATTTTATAAGTCGAAAGGGGCCATAACTGCATTAACAAGTTTTAGCGAAACTCAACATACGCCCGCAGGCATACTTGTTTGAGGAATGTTAAATGTGAACAGTTAGTCTTTGATAATTCTCTGAGAAAGGGGGGGGGGGGGGAAGACTTCTATTAGGTACACATTTGGAATTCACGGCAAAGACATCACAGTTACAACACAATTTTGATGAATTTTAATCTTTCAAGGGAGATAACGCTGGCGGATATGGGCGGACTTTGCCAAAGCAAAATTATGACACTTCGTCTATCCCTTAAAACATCTGCTGAAAAAAAAAATTGTGAGTGTAGGTTCAAGACTCTTCGAGATCTGGACCGGACAAGAAGATTTTGACGAATTTTAGCTTCCCAAGGGAGATAACACTGTCAAATATGAGCAGATTTTGCCGAAACGCTATCATCATGACACTTCGTCCATCCCTAACACATCTACTGAATATTGTGAGTATAGGTTCAAAACTCTTCGAGATATGGCTCAGACAAGAACATTTGGACAAATTTTAGCTTTTTAAGGGACATAACTCTGGCGGATATGGGCGGATTTTGCCAAAACGAAATCATGACACTTCGTCTATCCCTACATCTGCTGGAAAAAAAATTGTGAGTGTAGGTTCAAAACTCTGAGATCTGCTCCGGAAACAAGAATGAGAGAGAAGGAGACGCACGGCGAGCGCCATCACATAATACCGCTTTGCGCTGGCGTATAAAAATTGACAAAAATGTCTGAAACTAGAATATGCGCTGTAACTCCTTATACTAAAGCGATGTACCGATTTCCCCTTAAATACCTTGATGGAGTGCGAAAAAGTGCGGAAAGCTGATATTTTTCATATTTCCTAAGACGAAAGGGGGCATAACTCCATCATAAATTTACGCATACACCTCAAACTCAAACTTGGTCTGTAACTCCTCATAACAAAGTAATGTACCAAATTCTCAGTTGAATATCTTGAAGGACTGCGAAAATGTGCAGAAAGCCATCTGCGACAGACGGATTGCAAACCTAGTCTACCCGTTTTACCGGTAGAGGACTAATAAGAGGATCAAGGGGCCTGTATCGCTCACTTGGAACATAGGCATTTCAACTAGAAGGATCATAGCCTATAAGTAGAATCCTAAGTGCTCGGCCAGAATTGTCACAAGAATAAGGATGTGTCTATCAAATCTGGTTAAAATCGGTCCAGTGGTTCTTGAAGACATTAAAAAATTTCCATTGCTTTGTTATAGGAGTATTTGGCGTGAAAAAATATCGGAGATGGCCACCAACTACGAATCTTTTTATCCAACTGTTTCTAACATGGCAAATTTTAAATTAGCAAAACCACAAACATAAACAATTTTGGTTTCGGAATACATCAAAAGAAATAAAAGACCAGTTCTGATCACATGTCCCCCGACCAGGGCTTTTTAGTATAACACCAATTTTTAAAATCTAAATATTGCACACGCTTTCAAGAAATCAAGGGGGATTACTCTGGTGAGCCAGATTTCGGTCAATTGCAATCCCAGTCAAGGTCTCATGCAGAGGGATGTATTTTCTAAATTTGAATTGAATCCATCCAGGCTAACTGAGGTTATCAAACGGAAAACAAATATTTTGCGATTTTTCAAGAAATCAAAGGGGATAACTTTCTGGACACATTTTTGGCGATATTCCATCCCCACCGAGGTCTTGTTATAAGGAGTTGACATTCCAGATTTGAAATGAATCCATTCAAGCTAACTGAAGTTATCAAGCGGAAAACACATATTTTACGATTTTTCAAGAAATCAAAGGGGATAACTCCGGTGGGCTTGGACACATTTTGTCGATATGCAATCCCCACCGAGGTCTTGTCATAAGGAATTGACATACAAATTTGAAATGAATCCATTCAAGCCTATGGCCATAGGATCCTTTCAGCCTAATTTGGTTAAAACCGGTCAACATAGTAAGTAAAAGAAGCAATCTGACAATTTCCAGTACATTTTTCATAAAATCTCAGATTATCACCCAAAAAATTGATGAATCAAAATTCTGAATGGAATTTTGGAGCCTACGACCATAGGGTCCTTTCAGCCAAATTTGGTTGAAATCATTCAGAATGGTACGAAGCATTTTGATGAAGCGCAATCATAAGTGTGGGTCATCTCATACACTATCCATCTACCACATTTGTCTCTAAGCATTTTCAAGTAGTCTAATGCAAACCATATCTTCACTGAATTTTTAGTTGGTCATGAGAAATAAAGCTGGTGGAACATTAACATCTACAGTCTGTCCGTCCATTGCGATCCCACCACGTATCTATCATTAGCCTGCTTGTATTAGCTAATAGCTGTATAGGTTTTTTGATCCTAGCATACCTGTTGACAGATGCTTGCATATCTGGCGAGGACATTTCCATTTTCTAGCATAGCCTGATATGAAGGGGTATGAGGACCAATCTTGAGAACACATCTCCATTTAGCAAACTGTGCTCCCTGCTTCTTATAATCAGCACAGCGACCAGACAAACCATCAAGACCTAGCATAGATAAAAAACATGTATCCATTTAGCAAACTGTGCTGCTTGCTTGTTATATTCAGCACAGTGTCCAGCCAAACCATCAAGATCTAATACAGATAGGCTTGCACAATTATTTGACAATTCGATTAATCGCAATTATTCTTTAAAATACATTGTATACATTGTATGATCGTGGACGATTACAAAACTAAATAATCAATGATTTCCAATCTTCAAGATAGTTGTTTTTCAAAATGTAAAGTAACGTACTTCAACTATTAGTAAAGGTAGCTTTCTTCTATTAGGACAAGAGGTTTTCAATTTCCAAACAAACATCTCTGAGAAAGGGGGTGGGATTATTTTAGGTATATTTCAAGAAAAAGTTTAAATGAATCCTCTAAAATGGTTAAAACTGAGAATATAAGACGAAAATTGACCAATTTCCTGGTACAAATTCTTGCTGCCTTACGACTATGTTCAAGATACACCTCAAAAACATCATCGCGGAAGTAAAATTATTAAATGGGGCCACCTAAATTATATTGAATATCCTTTAATAAAGGCTGTTTATTACATCAAAATTAATCCGAAATTTGATATAAAATATCGGCGTGAAAAAATATAAATCATGTGAAATTTTTAGAGCAAGTACTCGGATATAAATATCTTGGACTCAGAACTCAGATATCGCTATATGCTTATATATTATCATTGCTTGGTGGTAACTGAGCATTGTACTTGAACATCGATCCAAATGATGTAAAATGGGTACCCGTTTGATAACAGGAAGGCTTATGATCAATGTGATCTCGCTTCTAACTCAAACTCCTGTTAGCGTATGAAATCTCGCGAGAACATGTCATGCGCCTCCTATCAATTATTTTGTTGCCAACAAGAAGCAATCTGCATTTTAATTCTCCAGCGTTCAAACAATTTTCTCGCACATTTGCTTCCACTTTGGATCATTTTATGTTGGTCGCTTACATTGGGCTGTCTGGGTCTTGCCAGATTGTATCGATATTGTGTTTGGAATTAATATTATAATTGTTTATAATAGCATTTCTAAATGCCTATTACTATCTGGTAATTATACTGAAGGCGGTTATAGTTGGCAGCGATAACAATGCTCTTTCTTTTGGTGCTATGTTAGCAATTCTCATTCGAAGTAGAGTTTGTAGGGCCTTTTCAGATATTATCAATACTAACGGTCGAACTAGTCAAAAGATTCAGTTACATAGTTATTTGTGCTGAATAAAACTTTGTTCAAGTTCCCCCACTCTACCGCACAGTGACATGTATGATATAATCGATTATGGAAACAGAAAGCGTGCAACTCTTAAGTATAGATACAGAAACAACACGAGTGTCTACTCCGAAAGCTCACCTTGTGTTGTGCATTCTCCATGGGAGCCAGCCAGATCAACAACACCAGTGTCCACCTTGATGCCAGGGATAATGTTCTTGCTCTGAAGCAGTTTCACAAATGTTGTGCCGTCTGAACATTTCTGGTAGAGGGTTTCGTGGAACATGATTACACCGCTGATATTTTCCGCTACAACATTATCGGCAGTGAAGAGCAGTTCACGGTAACGACGTCGGTGCTCATCGCTGTTTTCAACTCCGATCGCAGCCAAACGCTTGCCCATCGTCCCTGAAGATAGAAGTACTCAGTCTACCCAAATGTCTTACTTACAATGCTGGATAGCACAATATGAAAGGGTTTAAAAAAAAAAGTTGCCTTATACAACACAACTCGTCAGTCAAACGGCTTTTAAATCATTTAGTTGGTTTCAATGTCCGTGATTATACATGTGTTCGGAATGAAAAGTTAGCAATCTCACTATTACTACTACACACCGAGGACAACACCTAGGTTATCATGTTTGAAACATTGTTTTGCAACACTCAAAGCTAACTGATTGCAAGCTGACAAGCTATTACTGGCTACATACAGTCAGACTAGTTTTAACCCTTTCACAGACGACTTCCCTATATCTCATTTCCAGGGCAACTGTTCAGGAAAAAGGTTGAATATTTTCAAATTAATTTGACTGCAAGCCATTGCTGCTCTAAGCAGCAACTACTCCCCATCAAATTAATTTCAAAATATCCAACAGAATAAGCGTGTAAAAATATACTTTTCGAGGGATTTGTCAGTGAAAGGGTTAATGTATTCAACCTGTATGGATGTTTAAATTGAAGACTATGACATGTAGTATGTCAGGGCTGGCTGCAATAAAACAACACTAACGTGCTATAAATTGAAAGACTATGACATGTAGGATGTCAGGGCTGGCTGCAATAAAACAACACTAACATGCTTTAAATTGAGACTGACATGTAGGATGTCAGGGCTGGCTGCAATAAAACAACACTAACGTGCTATAAATTGAAAGACTATGACATGTAGGATGTCAGGGCTGGCTGCAATAAAACAACACTAACATGCTTTAAATTGAAAGACTATAACATGTAGGATGTCAGGGCTGGCTGCAATAAAACAACACTAATGTGCTATAAATTGAGACTATGACATGTAGGATGTCAGGGCTGGCTGCAATAAAACAACACTAACGTGCTTTAAATTGAAAGACTGACATGTAGGATGTCAGGGCTGGCTGCAATAAAACAACACTAATGTGCTTTAAATTGAAAGACTGACATGTAGGATGTCAGGGCTGGCTGCAATAACACAACACTAACGTGCTTTAAATTGAAAGACTATAACATGTAGGATGTCAGGGCTGGCTGCAATAAAACAACACTAATGTGCTATAAATTGAGACTATGACATGTAGGATGTCAGGGCTGGCTGCAATAAAACAACACTAACGTGCTTTAAATTTAAAGACTATGACATGTAGGATGTCAGGGCTGGCTGCAATAAAACAACACTAACGTGCTTTAAATTGAAAGACTGACATGTAGGATGTCAGGGTTGGCTGCAATAACACAACACTAACATGCTTTAAATTGAAAGACAATGACATGTAGGATGTCAGGCCAATAAAACAACACTAGCATGCTTTAACTCATCCTCTACTTAAATGAGCAGGACTGTAAACGACATGACCAAAGTGGCTTACCTTTAAGTTAACCATTAACCAAATAGGGTCAAGAAAATTTAAATTTCCTCAAAAATCTCTATTTGTAGGCCATATAATTGCAATGGTTTCAAAGAAATTTTAAAATAGTACTCTTGCTCTGCATACAGGGACAGACCTACCCATTCGGCAATTCGCTTTTGAGAATAATTTTCATGGTTGGCTAATAAAATGTCAAAATAGGCTAATTCACTGGCTAATGATATTACATGTATGTTGGTAGGTCAGTTCCTCCTAAACCATGATGACACATCTAATTCTATCCAATATTTTATTTCTTTCATGACCTGCTGAACATCTCTTACTTGCCTAGCGGGATCATAAAGGATTAGATTGATAGATTATTGGTCAGACTAAGAAAGTCCAGATTTGGTTAATGAAATCCCAAAATAGGCTAATTCACTGGCTAATGAATTCAAATGAGTACGGTCCCACCACTGCAGAGGCCAGTTTTGTCGGTTCTTGCCATGAAAGGGTTAAGAAAGGTATGTTCATTTTGTTAACAAAATCATTAAACCAGGTGAATATTAGAATAACTTAACCAGGCCGTGTTAAAGAGAGGCTAGTACGAATTCTGACAGTAATTTTACAGAAAAATTTAACTGCTTCAGTGTCCCATTAAATTAGTTTCAAAATATTCAACAGCTGTCCTCTAGGGTTGCTTTTTTGTTGAGTACAATCCATCACGGTTACTATAGCCATTAATGGTAGGTTACGGCACATTATAAATCTTGTCAATCAGCCTTTCCACTATATCCATCCATCATATGTCATAATCAACCACGTGGAGCGTAGAATGACATCACAATCAATGATGTCATTATGATGTCATGAATGACGTAGATAAGTACATCACGAACACATAATTTAAGATGGACTATGCATTGTTGTACGAATTCTATGTCTTTTAAATATCCTGTTGAACAATTTGAAACTAATTTGACTGGGTGCTGTTGCTGCCATAACAGCTCCCAGTCATATTAGTTTCATAGTTCAGCTTATCTGTACAGTTTTCTGGAAAATGAGTCCGCAAGTTCAGGGAGCGATCAATCCCAACAAGGGCGAGGTGTGGGTGGAGCTTAGCTACAGATGGGCAGGGCACAGCTAAACTAGAAAGGGCCCTTGGATCCTAAGATACTGAATATGAATGTGTGAAGCTGCCATTTAGACACTTACAAATCTCCAGTATCCAGGCTCCTCTAGAGTCTGACACACAGAGTTGCCCTTATGCATCCTTTTGCACGTATATACGCATAAAAATGGCAGAGGGACGCATAAAAATTAACCCTCTGCATCCCCGAGGACGCACTACGGACGCAGTGAAAAGGTGTAACGGAAACTGATAACTTTGCGTGTGCTTAATTATCGATTATATTATCGTGTGTGTATATTTATTTGTGCATGTTTTTACTTTAAAAATGTATCTAATGTATTGTGTGTTCAATAAAAACGAACTTACTGCGTTGTTTAAGACTATGAAATCCAATACAACTGATCAAGCGCATACAAACGTGTCTGATCGTCTTACCCCTTTCCCAGCTCAGAACATTGGACAGATCACAAAGTTGGTATCACTAATATGCTGAATATTTTGAAATTAATTTGCGCATGCCTACTTGCCTAAAGCGGCAACGACTTACAAGCAAAATATCTTTTTTCTATTTACTTATCAAAATATCTAAATGGGTGAAGGAATATATGGAAGATAATGTGATTTCTTTTACATTTGAATGGTCATTTGACTGATTTGTATTACTGTTTGAATAACGGTATCAATACGCGCTATAAGCAGTCTTTTATTTAGCAATAACGGCTGACTGATTGACTGATGGATTAGTGTTTATAGTGTTTAACAATACTCGATTGTTAGGTAGGCATACGTTAAAATATTGATTTTTTTCCAAACAACGTATAGCTCAAAGCTCCCCGATACAAGCGTCCTTATTGGATACACGCTAATGCGTTATCTATGCTTCAACCAATCAGCAATCGCGTTACATAGTTACTCCCTACGAATTAGACATATCCGGTTATTGGCTGATATATTTTCACTAATTACACATTTTAATCTGATTTATACAGATTATTTTTGAAAAATTATTGTTTTGTCTGATCTTAGCCTATGTATCCCAAAATACATGCGCATTATATCGTAGGAGGTTAAGTCGTCCTTGAGCAAACTCGCCCCAGATACTCGTAATTTTCCAATTCGTCCAAAGTCAAGTTAGGGTTTTATAGAAAAACTAATGCAGTGGTCTTTGCTAATTACTAATGTAGTGGTCTTTGGAAATGTTAATCGTACAAGGTTGTCAATGTAGGTTGTAAGTACAGTGCTTTAGGTTATTGTTTATTGACATGCAGTTCAAATGTTATTAGTTAAATATACAATGGCCATTTCAATAGATCAATTTTAGCCACCATTGTAGATCACAGAATACATATGTTTGAAAATTTACCACTGGAATGACTGGCACTGTTTAGAGCCAGTCATTCCAGTGTTAAACTTTCAAAAATAGGTATTTTGGTGATCTACAATAGTGGCCAAAAGTGTTAAGTGCTAAGGGTTAATAAACTATGCATAGTTAATATTCTCTCTATATATATACATTAACAGTATTTACACAATGTCATAACTAGTGCTTTCAACATGTTTAATAAAGTGCTTTATAATTATATCAATGTGTTGTTTATATTTTAAGAAAAAACATTGGACCCCCATATTTCAGATGAGGACCCCAGGGGACCCGCAGATTTTACAATGGGACCCCCAAATCTGAATGTGTTGGGTCCTTGGGACCCCCAAAAATCAGATGTCATGGGCAACACTGCGGACACACATACTAAATGAGGGGATGTGACAAAATTACATACATCTAAAGCCTTCATGTACTGTTTAGTGTTATGTGAACTTACCTACACACTCATTAACAGCCAGGATATCTTTGCCAGGTGTGGCAATATCATGTTAACTTACCTACATGCACACTCTCACACGCAGCACGGATACCTTTGTCATGTGTGTCAATATCATAAGAACTTACCTACATGTACACTCTCATCAACAGCAAGGATATCTTTGTCAACTGCAACAAGGTCATGTTAACTTAGCTATACTTTCATAGGCAGGAAGGATACCTTTGTCAGGTGTGTCAATGTCAAGTTAACATACCTAATCTCATCAGCATCCAGTATACCTTTGTCAGGTATGTCAATATCATGTTAACTTACCTACACTCACATCAGCAGCCAACATACTTTTGTCAGGTGGGACAAGGTCATGTTAACTTACCTACATTCTCATCAGCAGTTAGTATACCTTTGTCAAGTGGGACAAGGTCATGTTAACTTACCTACACTCTCATCAGCAGTTAGCATACCTTTGTCAGGTGGGACAACGTCATGTTAACTTACCTACACTCACATCAGCAGTTAGCATACCTTTGTCAGGTGGGACAATGTCATGTTAACTTACCTACACTCTCATCAGCAGTTAGCATACCTTTGTCAGGTGGGACAAGGTCATGTTAACTTACCTACACTCTCATCAGCAGTTAGCATACCTTTGTCAGGTGGGACAAGGTCATGTTAACTTACCTACACTCTCATCAGCAGTTAGCATACCTTTGTCAGGTGGGACAAGGTCATGTTAACTTACCTACACTCTCATCAGCAGCCAGGATCCCCTTGCCGGGGGCGACGATGGCATTGGCAATCTGTGACAGCTCTAGCTGCTTCTCAGGAGACAGGTATGATGCAAAGCTAGGCATTATGACGGTAGTTTATCTGAAAATATATACACAATTCATGCAACATTATAAAGAATATTTTACTTGGCATTAATCCTTTAAACCGTGAAATAACAGGTGTCTCAATTTCAAGGTAATTATACAGGAAAGTACTCCTTCAAATAAACCAAGGCATTCATTGCCTTAATTGTCAATGCCTCTTGTCTTAGTGCCCATCTATTTTACAAGATATGTAAGAACTGCCTTCTAAGATTCCCTCCTCTATTGCCTTGGTGCCCGTCATATACACTGCTACATAAAGTAACCAAAGTAAATGCACAGTCATCCCTCTGTAGACAGCCACGCTGAACAACCTCTGGCTGTAATATACAAGTACTGTAGAAGGGGAATAAGGGGTTCTTGATCCTGATTGCTTGAGAAAGTCCAAATATTGCCTTCATGCCCTTCCTCAAGAGGCATAATCTGCCTTGATTGTCCCGAGAAATTGCCTTAATGCCCCTAAAGTATGAAAGCCACCAATGCATCATTACCTTGTCCTTTTTACTGACATTGTCAAGCTCTGCAGGAAAGCGCGCAGCAACAGCTCACAGTTACAGTCAAATTAGTTTTGAAATTATCAGACTATTTGTTGCATCAAAGATTTTGCCACTTTAGGTCTGTGAGTGTCAAAGGATTCTTTAAGCACAATTATTTATTTGAAAATTAACCCTTTAACACTCATATCAGTCAAAAACAGCTTCTGTAATGGTCTTGAGAAAGGTCCCTTTGCAGACCAAGAATATTTTTGAAAATTTACCACTTGAATAACTGGCTCGATAACCACCGAGCCAGTCATTCCAGTGGTAAATCTTCAAAAATATTCTTCTCTTGGTCTGCAAATGGACATTTTCTGCGAGGAAATTGAAATTTTCTTGAATAAATTTGAGTGTTAAATGGTTAAACACATGTCTACATTTCATTTAAAAAGTGGATTACATGATTGAGTTTGGAAAAAAACTACAATGTTGGAACTAATTAATTTGATTGACCATCATTACTGTAGCAATATGACATTAGGTCAGATGAGTTTCAAAATGAAGCAAAAATGTATTATATTATACACAATAATTAAATCGCAATAACTGAGGGTTTTCAACACGTAGGCCCGTTTTATAAGTCAAACTTTCTGTCGCGCTGCGCTAATGACAACTGGTTGATTTATATAGTGGACTCTGTCATTTTCAGGCAAATTTAGCTGGCACAGCACAAGAGAAGCTCACCTTATAAATTGGGCCTTGTCATAAAAATTAAGTTTTGATCCATAAATGTTGATTTGTACTTTCAGGCAGAGAAGAGTATTTTTGGAACTTACTACAGGAATGATTGATTCAAAATTTAATCAAGAAAATTAAAAAAATTTCATAGCAAATGTCAATTTTCAGAGCAAGAGAATACCATTTTTTTAAATTTATCACTGGAATGTCTGGCTCGACTATTAAGCCAGTAATTCCAGTGGTAAATATACAAAAATAATCTCTTGGCCTACAAATGGACATTTCTTAAGATCACCGCAGAAACGAAACAATTTTTGGCGGATATGAGTGTTAGTGTTAAAATGAATCTGCCAGTACACACAATATATCAAAATAAATAAATCATATCAAACTATATAGTCACGATTGTGCAGAATTATATTGATAAGTTCTAACTTAAGAATTACTTACCAGTTTATTAAATACAGATAAGGAATGTTTGAGTAGCTGAACAGATTCAATACAAATAATAAAGTCTATGTCTGCCCTACAAGAAAGCACTAGTGTAGAATGATCTGGATGTTAAGAGTTTAAAAGCGGTGTAACCTTGAACGACCTTCACCTTCACATTTATACTCCGTAGGACAAGCTGCCCTAATACACATACTACGCAGTTTATGCTGTTCAAGCTGTAGAGGATTAGGAACTAGGAAATGTGTCTATAAATAGCACACATACAATGTATTGAGTACATGTCTTATGAGTGGCTGCAAGCTGGATGACTTCCAACATAAGAGAAATAGATATGACTTAAGACAGCTTTGTCAGAACAGTACAAAATTTAACAGATGGACCAGACTGTCTGTCACCAACAGACTGACCTAAATACTATTTCTGAGTCCCAAATAGAGAATAAATTTAGACCACACAGTAGAATTAGCGTAATAAAATACAACGACTGATGGGGTCTGTATCACTTACCTAGAACATAGGTCTTTCAACTAGAAGAATAAAATACAAGTGGTCCAGGTGGGAACACTAAGGATTGGCCAGAACAGCAATGATATGATAGATAGATAGTGCATTTATGTTGAGCTGAACTACATGCGATTGCATGCTCTAAGAGCTGTACAGTCTTACCCCTGGTCATTAGGCCTTTTTCATTCCTGCACAATCTCAACCCTCTCCTGGAGAATACAGCTCGGCTGCCGTTTATAGGTGCTCAATGGCTTTTTTGTCGACATTCCATATTGCAGACAATGCCCTCACAGGTACCTATTTTACAGACAGGTGTACTGGAACAACGCATGAAGTGCCTTGCTCAGAGACAAAACGTGGTATCCCGGTCGAGAAAAATTATCCCGTGACATTGAGCGTCCCCGAGCTTGACTCCCTAACCACTCGGCCCCCGCGCCAACTTAATTTAATATGCTCGACTTAATTTAGTTAAAATCAGTATAGTGCTTCTCCAAGAGATTTTAACTTTCCCATTCTTTTACTACGCAAGTTTTTGTTGAGAAAAGAATCCAAGATGGCCGACAACCAGTTTATCTGACAGTTCCGTAAGTGAACAATTTGAAATCACCATACCCACCCAAAACCCTTTTTTTTAAAACAAACATGGCTGCCTAACACTGAATTCTCATTGGTTGAGACTTATTTTTTAACCCTTTAACACTTGAATTTGTTCAAGAAAATTTCAATTTTCTCATGGAAAATGTCTATTTGCAGATCAAGAGAAGATATTTTTGAAAATTTACCACTGGAATGACTGGCTCACTACTAGCTAGCATGTTTCCATTTTTGTTTAGGAAACATGTCACTTATATATGAGCTGCATTGTATCATATACCACAACAACAAACTAATCAATTATCTACATTTCACTTTTTGCCTAAGTAGTATAAGACAATAGTAAGGCAATCAAACTTAACCGTGTCATATCATCAGTGTCGCAACTATAACGATAACGATTTTGCAAACAGATTAAAACTTGATTGGCAGACTGTTCAATCATCAAAAATCTAGAAATTATAATGAGACAATGAAACAAAATTTGAACCACAGATGTTTAATTTTTTTCATAATTGAGTAGTTTATAAAATTAAAGGTCATCTGTAACTCACTTATAATAAATAGCCCTGTAAATAATGAAATGTAGGTAGCTGTATGAGTTCTGTGTACATGGAGCTGTATGAGTTTTGTGTACATGTAGCTGTATGAGTTTTGTGTACATGTAGCTGTATGAGTTTTGTGTACATGTAGCTGTATGAGTTTTGTGTACATGTGGCTGTATGAGTTTTGTGTACATGTGGCTGTATGAGTTTTGTGTACATGTGACTGTATGAGTTTTGTGTACATGTAGCTGTATGAGTTTTGTGTACATGTGGCTGTATGAGTTTTGTGTACATGTAGCTGTATGAGTTTTGTGTACATGTAGCTGTATGAGTTTTGTGTACATGTAGCTGTATGAGTTTTGTGTACATGTAGCTGTATGAGTTTTGTGTACATGTGGCTGTATGAGTTTTGTGTACATGTAGCTGTATGAGTTTTGTGTACATGTGGCTGTATGAGTTTTGTGTACATGTGGCTGTATGTGTTTTGTGTACATGTAGCTGTATGAGTTTTGTGTACATGTTGCTGTATGAGTTTTGTGTACATGTAGCTGTATGAGTTTTGTGTACATGTAGCTGTATGAGTTTTGTGTACATGTAGCTGTATGAGTTTTGTGTACATGTAGCTGTATGAGTTTTGTGTACATGTAGCTGTATGAGTTTTGTGTACATGTGGCTGTGAGTTTTGTGTACATGTGGCTGTATGAGTTTTGTGTACATGTGGCTGTATGAGTTTTGTGTACATGTAGCTGTATGAGTTTTGTGTACATGTAGCTGTATCAGTTTTGTGTACATGTAGCTGTATGAGTTTTGTGTACATGTAGCTGTATGAGTTTTGTGTACATGTGGCTGTATGAGTTTTGTGTACATGTGGCTGTATGTGTTTTGTGTACATGTGGCTGTATGAGTTTTGTGTACATGTGGCTGTATGAGTTTTGTGTACATGTAGCTGTATGAGTTTTGTGTACATGTAGCTGTATGAGTTTTGTGTACATGTAGCTGTATGAGTTTTGTGTACATGTAGCTGTATGAGTTTTGTGTACATGTAGCTGTATGAGTTTTGTGTACATGTGGCTGTATGAGTTTTGTGTACATGTAGCTGTATGAGTTTTGTGTACATGTAGCTGTGAGTTTTGTGTACATGTAGCTGTATGAGTTTTGTGTACATGTGGCTGTATGAGTTTTGTGTACATGTAGCTGTATGAGTTTTGTGTACATGTAGCTGTATGAGTTTTGTGTACATGTGGCTGTATGAGTGTTGTGTACATGTAGCTGTATGAGTTTTGTGTACATGTAGCTATATGAGTTTTGTGTACATGTGGCTGTATGAGTTTTGTGTACATGTGGCTGTGAGTTTTGTGTACATGTAGCTGTATGAGTTTTGTGTACATGTAGCTGTATGAGTTTTGTGTACATGTGGCTGTATGAGTTTTGTGTACATGTGGCTGTATGAGTTTTGTGTACATGTAGCTGTATGAGTTTTGTGTACATGTAGCTGTATGAGCTTTGTGTACATGTAGCTGTGAGTTTTGTGTACATGTAGCTGTATGAGTTTTGTGTACATGTGGCTGTATGAGCTTTGTGTACATGTAGCTGTGAGTTTTGTGTACATGTAGCTGTGAGTTTTGTGTACATGTAGCTGTATGAGTTTTGTGTACATGTAGCTGTGAGTTTTGTGTACATGTGGCTGTATGAGTTTTTGTGTGAGTTTTGTGTACATGTAGCTGTATGAGTTTTGTGTACATGTGGATGTATGAGCTTTGTGTACATGTAGATGTATGAGCTTTGTGTACATGTGGCTGTATGAGCTTTGTGTACATGTAGCTGTGAGTTTTGTGTACATGTAGCTGTGAGTTTTCTGTACATGTAGCTGTGAGTTTTGTGTACATGTGGCTGTATGAGTTTTGTGTACATGTGGCTGTATGAGTTTTGTGTACATGTAGCTGTATGAGTTTTGTGTACATGTAGCTGTATGTGTTTTGTGTACATGTGGCTGTATGAGTTTTGTGTACATGTGGCTGTATGAGTTTTGTGTACATGTAGCTGTATGAGTTTTGTGTACATGTGGCTGTATGAGTTTTGTATACATGTGGCTGTATGAGTTTTGTATACAGGTAGCTGTATGAGTTTTGTATACATGTGGCTGTATGAGTTTTGTATACAGGTAGCTGTATGAGTTTTGTATACATGTGGCTGTATGAGTTTTGTATACAGGTAGCTGTATGAGCTTTGTATACATGTGGCTGTATGAGTTTTGTGTACAGGTAGCTGTATGAGTTTTTGTTATTGGACATCATATTAGCCTAATAGAATAACACTGTGTTGCACCATCTATGTGTCACAACCATAACGCCTTTATGCCCTATCTTAGTAGAGTATAATCACTGCATTTTATAAAACAGTGTCAATTTAAACATTTATATATACATGACATTGTTACATTGTTTATTCTTCAAAATACAATCGGTAGAAACTCTGCAAACATTTCACCCACATAACATGCATAATGCTCCGGTTTTTGTTATTCTTTCCTGATACATATTTAGTGTAATATAACAAAATGAGACCCCTGGTTGGAAATAAATGGCTGAAAACCTACTAAAACACGTCTCCTTATCATTTTCTCACTTTCACCCTCTGGGCTCTACCAAGATTTTACAAAAACATGCTCACAGCCCTACAGCTAAAAGCTAGAAAACTTGCTTAGAACCCTAGCCTATAAGCGGCAGCGACGCGATAGCAGTTAGCGCTACCATGCCAACTATATTCACTATTTTTGGCAAAGTAACAGACCACTATATATAAGACTATATATCATTAGAAAGGGCAATAAAATTCCTTTTAGTACATATAAAATTTGTATGAATAAAATATATTTTACTTGGTCAACGTGCCTGTCAAAATGAACACACCTTGTAGGATAAGTACATTGGTCTATTTTGGCAAAATTTATCGAAGTTTTTTTTAATTTAACAAATGCCATTGATAAATTTAATGACATTGGTATTAAAACGTTTCGTCAAGGTTTTCATCCGATAAGATGTGAAAATGACAATTATATTATGTCATTGTACTGTAAAATTCTGAAAAATTCCGGGCATGATTTTGGGGAGGCCTCACTCAATGTTGAATAATTCCTTTATACATAACCGAATAAATACAAGAGTTGCTCAGAATAGACTACGAATAAATAGCACATTTTATGCTATGTATCACTGCTGGTTTCAATCACCGATTTAAACAGCGAACGCGCATCTTTTACACTAACATTGATAGCATCGGTAATTTTTTCAACGCAGCGTCTCCAATAGGAATCATTTAGCGTGAGAATGTCAGAGAACGAAAAGAATTTGCAGAGTCCAATCCGTATCTAATTTCCGAGTACCAAGCTCATTTACCCGTTACTGGCAATACCGTATCACATGCTATAAGATTGTCGCGTCTGATTGGTCGGGAATCCATGCATATTAATTTTTTCCACCAAAATGGCGTCACAATCAGCTGGTTTGCAAAAAAGTAGTAAACTTTGTGTGCCAATACGTCAATCTATGCATATTTCTTGTACGCCACAGACTAAAAAGTAGACAGATGACTAGATTAACGAAACTGCCAATTAGGAAGCATCATTGTGATATATTTGACTGCTTCGGCATCTCAACTCGGCCTTATTACCGAGTGCTTGAAGTTGAATCTTTTTCAAAAATTGCAAAGAAAGGCATACATCGCTGATTGAGCTTATAGGATTGTTTATCTTCAATCGTATTACTATTTCGCGACCAGAGGTAAACGAAAGGGATATATATTATTGTTTCTGTATCTATCTTGCGACAATCTATAGCTTTCTCGGTTAAATTGACTATTGAGTAACTGGTCAAAATAAGCGGTGACATAACATTTACTAACTTAATCATTATAATGATGCCGGAGAAGACAAATATTTCACTGTAGCCCAGTAACCTGCACCATTATGGAAGTGGGCCACAAATCAAGACCAATTATTACATTTTACCACTTTGAACCACCTGAAATCCCAGAATTTCGCTTTTACAGTCATTATATAAGTAAGATAGTGAATATACTTGCTCTGCTCAGTTGAAAGGGTTAATGCAATAGTAGTACTCTTCTTGGAGGATATATTCCTACCCTGTATTATGTTTGATTTCTGTGCTAAAGTCTGCATGTGGTGTATGACCATAACAGCCGCCGTCGGGTCATAGGGTCTGCCGTCGGGTCATAGGGTCTAACAGTATATACCATATTACCAGCTATATGTTGCACCGTATATTGTTAACCATCTAGCACTAAAGTCAGACCGAAACTGCTTCTGCAGTTATCTAAGAAAATATCCATTTGCAAGACCAAGAAGACTATTTTTGAAAATGCATCACTGGAATGACTGGCTCTTGATCTGCAAATGGAAATTGTATATGAGAAGTTTGAAATTTTCATGAACAAATTTGAGCGTTAAAGTCTTAATATAACTCTTCTAGAAATTTGGATATTTCTAACTTATCCTTCCTATTTTTTGCAGGTAACTGATGGGCGATGGCTTCTAAACGGACTCAGTTTTTCCTGCTACGGCTAATGGATTTACTAATGTGGATTTTATAAAAATAAAAATTTGATGACCTGTGTTACTCTATAATCAAATTTGTGTAGGGAAACGGTATATTTGAACTAAAACATGATGTACGTTCGAAACATGATCAGCTACTACACACATCCATGGCTGACAGCTATGCTGGCGGCTGTTCTGGATCGACTGCCGACTGTTATCAACCGTATTCTTGAGGGCTCAGAGCATGTACATCTCACATACGCCCTATGTACCATTTGAGATTGGGTGGGATTTGAATCAAATATCAATAAATGTAATTTAATCTCTTAATTATACCCAACCCGTTTTGAAAAAACTGCAGGGATATTACAATCACCTCCATCTATCTGTCTATCCATCCATCTCCTCAGAAAACATTTGATAGAATTCAATCAAAATTATTGTGTAAATTACTGATATGCTAGGCTCCATCCCCAGCCAGGGGGTGGGGTGATGGTAGACTGTCAAAGTTAAAGGAATATAACCAAATCTGGTGATTTACAATATCATGGCCCTATGGTTGTAGAATGCGAGACAACCTAATACATTAGGCTGTGACACTGCTTGGGTCGGAAGGGGCAAAACGTCAACTGAATTTGTTATGTGAGTAGCGGCGACAGCAGAGTGAAATCTACACAATGTAACGTGCACAAGATCAAGGTAAGAGATGAATTGCCCATATCTCATTTTAATGTTACCATAAAGGAAAGCTGGTGAATATTTTAGAATTAGTTTGACTGCAAGCCTTTGCTGCCCTGGTGAGTTGGGCAGCAACAGCTTTCAGTCAAATCAAAGTACTACTTGAAATTAGTTTCAAAATATTCACTAGGTTAGCGGTATCTATGGTTACCTGAAACTTGGAATCCAGGATTCAAAGCATATAAACTGATCCCACCACGCGCAAATCGTCGACGGAGTCTACGTAGAGATGGGCGGGGCATAGCTAAAAGTAGATTCATCCATTAGAAAATCAAAATTTCTGCTTTGTCCTTCCTTTTGTCAATTCCAGTTTTTACTATGTTTAACCCTTTTATGACAAGTCCTGAAAACAATGTGGCATGGCAAATGATGGTTGTAGCCTAATTTCTCAATGCGAAAGAAAATTTTAGTATGACGACTTTGAATTAATTATACCAACCTACCTTGTCTCCTTGAGTCCATTCATTATCCCCATACCTACCTTGTCTCTACTTTGTTTTGAACAAATGGGGATATAATTGCCTCCACCCACTCATCTGTACGTCCATCATGCTATCTCATTCCAAACAAATGGGTCGATTTCAACCAAATTTGGTATGGCGGTTACCCCTATGATTACACTTTGCAAGACATTTGGATTTGGCTCAGTCCACTGGAGGTCAGGGGATGGGGTCCAAAGTTCAAATATCCACAAAGAATGTCTGTCACACTTTACTCCCAAACTGTTGTGTGGAATTCAAAGAAATTTGGTGTGTATATAAATGCGGATTGCCTAGGCTTGCGCGATTTTTGCCTTGAAACTTCGCAATCGATTTTATTTTTAAAAATTGCGATTTTCGATTAAATCGTAGGTCCAAATTCCCAAAAGTATATATCAAGGTAACGTTTCTAGAAAGTTGAAATAAATGATACAAAAATAGCACAAAATTAGAACACATTTTCATGCGATGTATTCTAACCATCCTACGTCTATGCTTAATGTATACCTTATATCCATCATCGCGGGAGTGAAATTATTAATTGGGGCCGCCTAAATATTGCGTATATTTAATAAACATTGCGTATATTTAATAAACATTGCGTATATTTAATAAACATTATTTATTTCATCAAAATTTGAGATAAAATGTCGCCGAGAAAAAAAATAAATTACATGATGTATCAGCTTCCGCTTATAGCCTCCCTTTGCAAGACGAGTTTAGGTCATTACCGGAGTAACGCGAAGACGCTAATATTAGTACCCAGGGAGATACTGCGCAATCTACATACATAGGACGGTAGCTTTGAGTAGGTACAAGTGTAACGGCGCAAACTCGTCTTATAGTGCAGTTTATAGTTGCTTTCAGAATGCACTATTAACATTTAAGAGTAATCAACAGAACGCACATTTCAAAATCAAACAATCTGGAATGCTGTTGCTTTATTTTCTTTAATTTGACTTGACAACCGAATCAAAAACGAAAAATTATTACACCGCCTGAAATAGCTAACTCTAGAATTAAAAAGAAGTATGTTCACGGATTGCCTAACACTCTGCAACTAAGTATATACTTGGCATTTCACGGCAGATTCAGGGTCTGCAGCGAAATAAAGATAATTATATGGCGATTCGACGGAGTAACTAGCTGGTTTTCTCAATGACAAAGGTGTTACCTCGCTATTGTTAGCTTGTTTATTGTAGCGCTTTGTGTTGTGATTAGTAATTATTCTACACGTGCACGGCAGGATATAAACACAATGAACACACGCGTGACTCGATTATAATTGTACTCATCTACCGATAAAATGCGACCAAAAAGTACACACTTCAGATTTAAAAAACAAATTAAATTTTAGACGATTTTCCAATTTTTCCTCAATTACATCGTAAAAATCTCGGTTTTAAAAATAAATCGAACTTCACGATTAAATCGAAAAATCACGCAAGCCTAGGATTGCCTGACATTAATTTCTGTGGGTGGAGGAGTTAAAAGAAAAAATTTTGACACACTCCATGAATCGAAATAAAGCCAAATGAGCCACTACATTTAGATAGGACTAGTGATTACTAGATTCTACTTTAGCCCTTCAAATTTCTTTACATACCAAGGGAAGACTATTTTTTAAATTTTACAACTAGAATGACTGGCTCAATTACCGAGTCAGTCATTCTAGTGGTAAATTTTCAAAAAGTCTTGCTCTGCAAATCAACATTTCTTAAGATCACAGCAGAGGCATTCTTTGGCCACCATGACCATTAAAGAGTTGACATATGAGATTGTTACCATTGGGCTGGTCATTGTCCTAACCATGGTCAATTACTACTATCCTCTGGCTCATGTTAATTTTAACTCCTGCTCTCACAGATCACTTCCCCTTATGACATCCAGATTTTTCACAACAATCCACTCCAGTCTCTGTGTAATGAAACTAATTCAAACAAATTTGGTATGTGATTATGGAGTGCAGAGGACATTTACATTTGGCTCCGCCCCAAGGGATGGGATGGGTAGACATCAAAGCGGTGAACATGGGGATTTACTATAATGCGTCATCGACCAAGCAATCTAGTTATCACTTACTTTCCATCATTGTCGAGGACTTGGTGTTTGATAGATAACATTATGACCAGGAGTAATCAGAGCTTGTAAACCACCGCCGAGACCACCCTACCATTTTTGTCACAATGTAGATTTTTTTTAAATTGTCCGCATATCCAAATTTGTTAAATCTTTATGTATGATCACACCCTATCCGTTGTTAATATTTGAGCAAAATCTAATCAGTAGTTTCCGAGATGTCCATAGATTAGAATTTGTATCCGATCTGGATCCTGGGTTTTTGGTCCAGATCACAGCCAAAGTCTGGAAACCCCTGTTTAGGCTGTGTTGCTTTGTTGTGTTAAAAATAGCACAGAAGACAGAATTACAGAATAATCACTTTCATGAAATCTCAACCTGATCACTGTCTTATTCACCACATTATCCTGAAGAAAAGAAGATAAACATTTACAAGCCGAAAGAACAATAGAAAACAACAAAGTTAATTTCAAACGGCAATAACAAGCCAATAGGCCTCATGATCGTGCTTACTCTAATAATGCATGTTACGGGCCCGTATTGATCCACTAGAGGCCCCATAGCGTGCATTATCAGGATAGATGATTGAGGAACAGAAATCACGTTTTTTATGGCGACGGTTTAAAAATCATTACGAAAATAAAAAACCCGAAAAACCATCCGTAAGATCGCCATTGCGCGAAATCTGGTGACTGTCCTAAACTAGTTTGTTCTTGACTTGCAGTTTAATATTATCATCTAGTGTAACCATTTGCTAATAGGGACATAACTATTAGCCGCGGGAAAGCAAAGGCGTCAGTGAAATCCCAACAAATCGGCCAAGGACGACACTCTGCAAATATGATTTGATTTGCCAGCAATGAATTTTACATAACGAAAGCTCTGCGGGTTCAATGTAGGGTTGAAATTTGAAAATTAAAATTTCTTTGTAACAAATTGAAAGAAATGTCAATTTCCCTTTCTCCGAGATCTAACAATACTCACCATTCTGTTACTTCTGATATACAGCTGGCCTTGAAGGTCTCAAAGATTGATTCTTTGACATAAACTCTGCTCTTGGCAGAAGATGCAGACCCTCTCCGGAGACAATAAATCGGTCCCTCTCTGCCGAAAGCGCATGGATCTCACTGCGCCTTCTAGCTGAGGAAGCTGCCAATAGAAAGACCGCCTTTAGAGTCAAATGCTTTAGACTAGCCGAACGCAACGGTTCGAAAGGGTGCTTGGCCAGTACATTAAGCACTAAAGATAGACTCCAGGCTGGAATGACTACCGGTTGTCTCGGTCGGAGATTGCTCATTCCCTTCACCATCACATTTAACTGGACCACCTCTGGACTATCCCTGTTGGCTAGACAAGGGATAACTGATGCCAAAGCCGACTTGTATCCAGCAATTGTGATGGGAGCTAGTCCTGAAAAGAACAGCTCAGAGAGAAAGTCTGCTATTTGCTGAATAGTGGATTGAAAGGTATCAATACCCTTTTCTTCACACCAGTCTGCAAATCTGTTAACCTTGTTGTTATATGACTTGAAGGTTGACCTCCTTCTCGCAGCCGCGATGAAATCAGCAGCTCGTCGAGAAAAGCCTTCCGACGTGGAACGTTGTTTGATAACATCCATGCAGTCCATTTGAACATTTCGGGACGCTCGTGTAGGAAGCGTCCCTTGGCCTGGGAGATTATGTTCAGAATCTCGGGTAACTGCACTGGGTTTTCCACCAGCAGATCTAGCAGATCCGTGAACAACGCCCTGCTGGGCCAATACGGCGCTATTAGCAGGACCAGACACGGTTCCTCCCTGATCTTCACCAATACCTTCGGCAGAAGAATGGTGGGTGGATACGCGTAAGCGTGCATCCCTCTCCAGCTTATCGCCAGAGCGTCTGTATCGACGGCATTTGGATCTGGAATCGGCGAGACATAAGTCATGATTTGAGCATTTCCCCTTGTGGCGAACAAGTCCACGTTGGGTTTGCCCCAATGCTCGCAAATCCTTCGTAGAACTGGAGGGTTGAGGGACCATTCTGTTGGCAGAATCCTCTGTCTGCGAGACAAAGCATCCGCCAGAATGTTCAATCGCCCAGGAATGTGAGCTGCTTTCAAAACAACCGAGTAATTCCTGCACCATTGAATCAAGTTCCACACTTTGATACACAGTGTGGGTGACCTGGTCCCGCCTTGGAGATTTATGTATGATACTACCGTCGAATTGTCCGACCGTATCAATATCACCTTGCCCCTGATCATTGGAAGAAACTATTCCAACGCCAGTTCCACTGCCATCATTTCCAACAGATTGATATGCAGCTTAATCTCCTGGACAGTCCATGTGCCCGAGACCTGGTGTTCTCACAGGCAGGCCCCCCACCCCTCCAGCGATGCATCCGTGTACACGGACAGCTGGGGGCGGGGTAGGTGCAGCGAAACCCCTACTAGGAGATTCTGACGCCGTTCCCACCATACAAGATGCGACATTATCGGCTCCAAAACTGGTACCAGTTTTGACAGGGGTTCTGTCCTCTGTTTCCACAGAGACATCAGATACAACTGGATAGGTCTTCGCATTAGAGCAGCGTACGGGATTACCTGCTCCATGGAGACCATCATGCCCAGCATCTGAAGAAACCGCCTCGCCTGAATGTGGTTTCCCACTCGAAAACTCTTGAGGATGGCTAACAGAGACACCACTCTGGGCTCTGACGCGTAAACCCTGCCCTCCTCGAGATCGAATCGCATCCCAAAATAAACGAAATGTTGAGTGGGCGTCAACTCGGATTTCTCCTCGTTGACTATCCAGCCTAGATCTGAAAGTAACTTCAGAGTCAGAGCAGTATCCACGTTCAACCTGGCTGCCGAGTCTGCCTTGATCAGCCAGTCGTCTATGTAGGTGTGTAGCGCCACGTTCTCTTTTCTGAGAAACGCTGTCACCGCAAGGACCACTCTTGTGAAAACCCTTGGAGCTGTCGACAGGCCAAACGGGAGAACAATAAACTCCCATACTTGATTCTGAAACGCAAATCTCAGAAACCTGTGACAACTCCTGTTCATCGGAATGTGGAAATATGCATCTTTCAGATCGATCGATACACACCACATTCCCTTCCTCAATCCTGCCATTACCGACCTCGGCGTTTCCATCTGGAACCGAGGCGTATGGATAAACCAATTTAATGGCCTGAGATTGAGTACGGGTCTCCATCCCCCCGTACTCTTGGGGACAAGGAACATATTGGACTAGAAGCCTGGAGTGTTCTGGTTCGCTGGTTTTATTGCTCCCTTCAGCAGCAAACCCGACACTTCGTTTTGAACGACTTCTAACTTGTCTGGTTCCCGTGGTACGGGTGTCCAGACAGGTGCCAAAGACAGATTCTGCGGCGGAAAGTCCCACCACTCCGGCATGTACCCCTGGGATAACCATCCCAGGACCAGACTGTCTGACGTCACACCTCGCCAGGCCTCGCCGAAACGCATGAGCCTTCCACCCACCATAGATGCCTCGACGTCTAACGGGGTTGTCCGGCTCGCGGTCCGCTTCCCCCCAACCCCCCCTTTCTTAACGAGAGAGAGAGAACCATTTCCGTCCTGGCTCGGCAGGCATAACTGGCACCGCTGTTCCTGTCGCACAGGTACGATCCGCTCACTTCTTTCCGCCCTTGGAGGACTTCCCCTTACCCTTCCCCTTCCCGCCTCTAGGGCGATCCGGAGCAACATTGGGGAGGGTAGGGGCCTCCACAACCTTCCTGGCTTTCTTAGCCGGCAGCAGCTGAGAAAATCCAGATGAAGCAGCAGTCGCAGCAGGCTTAGCTTTCGCCTTGCCTTTCTGCTTCTTCGAAGGTTGGCCAGCTAACGGCTTCCCTACAGCCCGTAGTGCGTGCGTGCGCTTGCCGCACTAGCTGCAGGTTTACCGCCAACCGATTCTGCGCAATGCTGGCAGTGTCCTCTAAGATGGCCCGCGCCAGACCACCGAAGATGCTAGGCCCTGTCAGGGGTGTCCCAAGAAGACGCTCCCTGACTGCCGTAGCCGGACGCATATGGTCAAGAACCATTTGCCTCCTGGACTTTGTCACACGCGCTTGCACCCTTGCCAGTGCTTCCATAGACAGCACCAAGCCGTCATTCACGCACGAAAGCGCCACAGGTGGCACAGGGTGGCCTGCCCCCGCTTCAGCCCACACCGACTGAAGGCGATAAGAATGATTGACAGCACTCATAGCTGCCCTCACACCCTCATCGCATAGGGACAGGACTTCCTCCTGGTGTGCCTGGGACCTGTCCACAAGTGCCGGCCCGATGCCATCCGCTCCAGCACTCTGAACCCCCAGAACCCATCGGTCATCCTCGGTGACCGACGGTACCACACCATGTGTCATATTCCCCCCCGCGGAATACGACACCTTGCCCGCACCTCCCTGGAGGCCGCAGGGAGCTGGCCCTTGGTCGTAAGCTGCTTGCTATAAATAGCCTCCAGCAACTCTATGAACCGTGGATCCAGTCCAACCGACTGGATCCGGGCCGCGGGCAAGATCCCAGTCCTAATCGATGCAACCGACGGACGGGGCGCATCCTCCTCGGCCGTGGCCGAAACCACAGACGGGTCCACCCTGGCTAGCCAAGCCAGAGCCTCCGACCAGTCTACTTCTGAGGAGGACACACCCGCGAACACGTCACCCGTTGACGCGCTCACGGGCCTGCCAGCCACGGCCTCCCGGCAAGGAGCCGCGACTGACACGCCAGGCACTCCGGTACCACATGGTTCCGCCGCCACCCCATGAAACACACCAGTCCATGGGGTAGGTCTGCACGGAAAACTGTACAGACCTGTAGCGGACGCAGAACCGTGGCCAGACACGGGCGCCAACGGCACCCCATGTCTGACCGCCGGACCAGGTGAGATAGGTGAGTACCACGCCCGGCCCGGCACGGCACACCGGTCACCTGGCCTCAAACCAACCGTCACGGGACCGGCGCCTGGTACCAGATTGGCCTCAACCACGGGCAGAGCCGCTGTCCTGGCTTGCGCCAAGCCATACAGATGGAGGACGGTCCCGTCCAGGACGGAATCGACCTCCATATTCTCCACCCGCGGCATCACAGGCCACAGCAACCTCTCCTCCTCGTCTTCAGACTCCGAAGTTGTCACTAGACGAGGAAACTCCCACACCTGGCGGACCGGCCACCGCTACTGGACCACCCGGAGGTGGCCGCAGAGAGACAGAACCTGTCAGGCCGGAGCCCGACGGGACTGCCAGGGGGCCATACGAGACAGCCCCCTCGGTGACCAGTCCAGAACCGTCCTAGGACAGGGTCCGAACCAGGCATGGGGAGAAACTGCCCCCCAACCTTCGGCAGCAGTGACGACACCAGCGTGGGCAGAACGCTATGCAGAAAAACCTGAATAGCCGGACCGAACCACGCCGGCGGTGCCATCTCCGCCACCTCCAGCTGGGGACGTGGAGCGCCCCCACCGGCCGAACCGGATGCTCCACAATTTACCTTCGGACCGCCTGACCCCGCGTCAGACCCAGCCACATCCTCCTGGGCAAGGAACTTCAACATCACTTCCGCGGACCACACTGCACACACACTACACCTACTATCTAGGTTACATGGCGTACACCTAAAACAGACATGGTCCATAAACATGACCCGAACGAATTTGTGGCACACGTCACATGATGGCGGGGCTGGCTTGGCCTATAAATAAGCACAAACCTACAATGAGCAAGCGGAACGAGACACAGATGGAAGGCAGACAATTCATCTTCAAATAATTTGACCATAAATTAACTGTACCCTCCCGCACCCCACCCCGCAACGTTACAGCAAAGATCGCAATGATTATGACGACAAGAACGAAGCACCCATAATTGATCCTCCAGGATGTATAAAGGAACCAGGAATCATATCGCATAGCATTCGGGGTATATTTACCAATCAATATAAATTATACTCCTACCGAAAGCCGAAACGATATGTGAAGAAACAACAAAATGTAAACCAACTGCTGTAGCACACGGTAAAACCGCAGACCGCACATCTAATCAAGAATTTTGAAACCACCGATCATTGCAAACCGATCGTGATAACACCTAAACTTGAACATTCCAAAGTTTCCGGTACCATTTTTAGTACGCACCACCCAGAACAAGATGCGCGAATTAATGAAAAACTTTTCTTCACATAAACATCCGAGCATCACGGGTGTGACGTCACCCGCTCGGATCCTACGGAGAACGACGTCAGCCGATATTCGTGTTAGAAATACCGTAGCAAACACCTATTTTCATATCTGCCGATCGCCTGTTGGGGTTTAAAGAAGGCGATCATCCGGCATATCTCGTTGGTAACACACGTCCCAGATTCTTTGGGGTCAGAAATTGGAACATGCGACACAACGAAATTTAGAGACCTAAGTCTTTTAACTATGGATAATAAGGAATTATACAACCTGGTTATCCTCGGCGGTATCCATATTATCCAATTATCCTTGCAAGAGAATCACTAGCTATCAATTATCACAGACAAGACTTAGAAAACAATCCAAAATCTCTCCACTGCAAAAACACATGTATGCTCTTGTTGCTATGCAAACAAGAATGAGCTCTATTGGCAGTTGGGAGCCGAGTACCCGTTCCAAGGAGTCGGTAAAGCTTTCTAAGTCTATAGTCCTAGAGCCCGCTGTCAAGGCCAGCTGTATATCAGAATAAACCGATCATTCAAATATGATACATATGTTACCATTGGTTAATCTTCAGCAACAATGAATTTATGTGAAACATATGTTAAAGATGTGGTAGCATATGTGGCACAACACATACTTTTTACCCGTACGCAAAAAGTGGGTACACCATTAGATTCGGTAGCTTCCCCTTTTGTGCTGTATTTTACGCAGACCAACAATTAAAAAATCAAGTTTCATACAGGTGAATAAGAACCCATACTAGTTTCTTATATTTATTCAACAATTACAATCTTTGCTCTGACTATTTGATAGGAGGCGATAATCCAAACATGCGCAATATGTGGGTACCATAGGATAAATGTGTTACTTGATCAGTTAAAGAATGTGTTTTTCTCAATGTTGCAATCATCATGGATAAATTTGTATGTTTCGATTAAGTCTCCTCTAAGCCTTCTGTATTTTAGTGACATGAGGTTCAAAGCCTTTAACCTGTCTGTGTAGCAGTAGTGTCTCAAATGGGGAACAAGTTTAGTGGCTCTGCGCTGGACCCTTTCGATTATACAACTACAAGATTGTCTTTTAAAACGAGGAGACCATATGCAGTTACAGTATTCCAAAATTGGTCAGACTAGTGATTTGAATAACAGGGTAACCGTGTTTTCATCTATGTAATTGAAGGTTCAACTATGCTGTTAGCCTTTGATGCAATAAGCTATCTCGGAGTTCCGAATGCGCATGTGCAGTAAACGCCGGGTTAAAGGTCAAAGCACATAAACAAACCACTTTATGTGCCTTCGCTTAGCAATAATCACATAGCTTTTACGGCGTTTTCAGCTAAAAAAAAATTTTTACAAACATCTCGCTTCATAATAATAATAATATTCTTACTAGTAATCACTGAGTGTTTATAAAAGAAATTTCATATGGCTAACACGAATCACCCTATTTTCATATATGCCCTATATAGTTAGCCTATATAATATGTAGTACGGCTATGTTTGATTCCAGCGACTGTCGCCGGGTATTATATTATTTTTTTTTATTTCATACCCATATTGATTAAAACCCACAAAATCAACAGTTTGTAACTATCATTTTTTATTTATATATAATTAGCAGCCTCGGCGGTCAGCACGTCGAAACCGGCCCCCCCCCCCCAACACGCAGACCCCCGAAAATAGCCACGGCCGGGGTGTCAAGAACGTAAATATTTGTTATTAAATCTTAAAAAACCCTCATGTTCGGCTGTATGTTTTAACCCATTCACCCCCCCCCCACCCAAATAGCAGTTGGCTGCTATAACCTTTTGGATACTATATGGGTGTGACCAAAACCTAATGGGCGCTACGGAGAATACACTGAGAGAAAAAACCCGAAGGTTTGCTAGCACCCCCACCCCTCCCCTACGCCTATGTATATGGCAAGCATCTCGAAAGTTTAAAAGCCAACTTGTCCTTGTATGGTATCTGTGTTAAATCCAATAAACGAACTTGTAAGGTTCTGAAAACAAGTCGTTTTTTTTTAATTTACGTTCGTGATACCCACCCACCCCATGCATAGACTATACCCCCTCCAACAATAGCAATCCGGTGATTTTTTTGTTTGAAAAATCCAAATTTGTAAACAAAATTAGGGTGAAGTATGGTATGTTGCGGTGCATTGTTTTAATTTTATTTTAAAAGCAACCCTATGTCTAAACTCTACAAATAAAGTATTAGAAGGATTCTCAGATCGAGTTTAATCTTCAAAGATTTTCATTGGGAAGATCTAACTTACACCCTCCCGACACTGCCTCCTGCCACACAGACCGACCAACTCAAAGACCGACCGACCGATTCACAGACCCCATCCACCCACTCACTCATCCACTCACCACCTCACTCACTCACTCACTGGTTGGCTGGCTCACTCACTGGCTCGCTGACCAACTCACTGACCGACCCACTCACTCACGAGTGAGTGACTGATAAATTGTGTGGGTGAGTGAGTGAGTGGCAGGACGATTGATCAACTGGCTGGTCGGTTGGCTGAGTGGGTGGGTGGGTCAGTGGTGGATTGGGTCATAGGTCGATGTCTGTCTGCCGCTGTGGCTGCCACATGCCTGGTTGTCTGGCTGCCGGCCTGGCTGATTGCCTGACATGGCTGCCTAATTGCGTACCCTGCCCTACACTGCCCTGCCCAGTCCTGGCTGCATGCCTGCTAGAGCTGGGCGGTATTGTCATTGGGATGACGATAACGGTATCTGTGAAAAATACGGCGATAGCTACTAATATCGCGGTATTTGGAATAATTCTGGATATGATAGGGTTAATATGGCCAATCTATGAATAGGCATCCTTTTTAGATGTATAAACAAACAAAGCCTACACTTTGTATTATATTTGTTTCAGCACCAAATAAAATATTTTTTCTCGCCTTTTTGCGTTTTACTTTGTCATTGTGAAGAGGAAGATGCGCATAAGTGGCCATAACTCTGTCACTGTGTGCGCAGGAATCTCCAAGGGAAATCCCAAGGGTCCAATCTGATTGGTTAAAAACATCAAGTATCTTTCATTGGTTTTAACCAGGTCATAATCGGGTGCAGTGTTTAGTGAAGCATTCACGATCATCTGTTTTTATTATTACTATTGAAAGCTTATAATGAATGCTCCGCGAGAAAGACCACGCGATTAGGCACATGATCAATTAATGGACAAACCAGGTCTGAAGTCGTGATCAGCTCCGCGCGTGTATGCAATATATAAATTGTCAATACCGTCACTGACGGTATTTGACGATTTTTAGAAATGAGACGATAACAATAATATCGTGATTTTCCTGGTTTTATCGGGAAACCGCCCAGCTCTAATGCCTGCCATGCCCTGGCTGTCTGACTACCTATAATCCCTTGACTGACTGTCTGTCCTCTACTGGCTGCCTGCCCTGGTTGCCTGTTATGCCCTGACTGACTGACTGACTGCCTTCCTTCCTGTCCTGGCTGCCTGATTGCATGGCTGCCATGCCATGCCCTTGCTGCCTGCCTGCTCTGATCTGGCTGTCTGATTACCTGCCATGTCCTGACTGACTGCCAGCACTGGCTGCCTGTCCTCCCTGATGCCTGCCTGCCTGCCCTACCCTGGCTGTCTGATTGCCTGCCTGCCCTCCCCTGGCTGCCTGCCTGCCCTCCCTTGGCTGGGTGATTGCCTGCCTGCCCTGCCCTTGCTGCCTGATTCCTTGCCCTGTTATGGCTGCCTGATTGGGGGTAATACTACATAGTGCACCGGTCCTTCCCTGGCTGCCGGCCTGAGTGGTTTGTTTGACTGATGTTTGTTTATTTATGGATACTATGATAAACATAATTATACTCTGTTTACCAATGAATAGCGCAATCTACGCGCACGTATTACATTGAATGATTACATTAGGTAGCCTAATAGTGCCTTTAGGAGACTAGAGAATTATATAGTGTTAAATTGGGAATATTAGAACAATGAAATTGTAAGACCCAAGTATGCGTATTACCATACGCACAAACTATATAGTCCTAACTATGAAGCTGGTCTACGTGTGTAGGCCTACACTGTCAGTCTCACGTAATCGCTGACATTACATAGACTTAAAGATAAGCATATTGTAATTGTACTTCTAAAATACATATAATAACTACATTTATTTATTGAATTTATGCAAAATACACTAGTGTGAATCCACTTCTAATCGGAACAGCGAGTTAATGGGCCGAATTGGCACTGGGCCGAATGCGCTTGACCGCGTTGTTTTCCGCCTCCAGTTGCGTAAACATTATTTGATTTTCTAATTCTGCTGCATAAATATCTTGATATGATTCCATATCAAGCTGTCGCTAAGAAGTTCACACATAAGAACACCATAAAACATGCATGTATGAGGAAAATTTGTAGCGTAGCATTCATAACCGCAGAGCTGTCAGACTCGAGAGATTTGTTTATGTGCTTTGACCTTTGACATCACCCATAATTCTTTGCGACGCCGTAACTCTGAGGTAGCTTATTGCATTTAATAAAGTCAGGAGTTGTTTTAAAGTGTAAATGTAAGTAAAACGCTAAGCCAACTTACTGCGTTATTGCATGGAAATAACTCAGTATATGCCAACATAATGATACGGTTATATAATATTTTTATAGACTATTACTATTTATATAAAATTTCATATCAATATGAATATCGATACCCATATAAATTTTATATGGGTATCGATATTGATATGAAATTTTATATAAATAGTAATAGTCTATAAAAATATTATATAACCGTATCATTATGTTGGCATATACCGAGTTATTTCCTTGCAATAACGCAGTAAGTTGGCTTAGCGTTTTACTTACATTTACACTTTAAAACAACTCCCGACTTAAAATATTATGCCATGCAAGGGTCAAGGTCATTTTAATAAACGTTAAAAATGTACATTGAACGATTGATCATTGATAATAATGCACTAAGAGTGCCATTAGATACAATTTCGCTGGTTTTTTGGATGAAAATATTATCGCGTGAATGAATATTAAATTAGACATACATGAATAGCATTATATGTACCTTTCGATATGAATTCTTCTAGCTGGTTAGATAACTAAATACGGCTGCTCAAGGACGAAAGACTGAAAAGGATGCATGCGCAGAAAGTCTCCCACTCCTCATTTTACAGGTTAAGGACCCAGTATCTGGCCGCTTCTCATAACGGTTGCTATAAGATGAGCAACAAAGGTAGGTTTATTTCTAACTGACCAACGTAAGGTGAGCCAATTTATTTAACTACTGCTAGATTGGTACCCGGTCAGAATTTTATGGAGTATAAAATGCGGGTAGGTTTACGCAGGCTAATCATATCACGTTTTTTTGTTGTTTTTTTAAACGTGAAAAAACACACGCATTACATTGACCTGACACTTGTTCATTTGTATTGGATAAGACCACCGCCTCTCCTCCCTCCCCCACAAAACAACCCTCCCCAACTCACGTTTTTTACTCTTTCTTAATCATATCACGTCCTCGAAGATTAGACGCATACACCGCGATTTGAGCGCATCCTCGGGATCAGCGAAACGGCAACACTGGGACCAAACAAACCATTTATTATAATGCCACAAGTAAAATAGTTATAAAATATTAATAATTATAGCGGTGATGATCATGATAATACTGATGGTAATAATAATAATAATAATAATAATAATAATAATAATAATAATAATAATAATAATAATAAAAACTGAGGCAAGAAGACAACCACCACCAGACCCTTCCCTACCCACAACGTGATGAGTAGAAATCATAAGAAATAAATAGTCCATACTTCTATGTAATACATCAACTAATTGAAAGACACTAGGTGGAATGTTAATGTTTTGTTAGCATGTCTGTATATGTTATGACGTCGACTGCCTGTTATATTGTTCTTTTGTCTTCTCTAGAGTATATCCCATTGTTTTATGTATGTTTATGTAAGGGGTCTACAGTACAACGGCTATGCTGGTCCACAGTACAAAGGCTATGCCTCTAGTGGTCTCTCTATATGCACAACATATACTGTAAATATCATTCAGCCAAATTGTCTTCAATTGAATTCACATTTCATATAGCCTGTTTGAGCGAACAAATTATTCACAATTCATTTCATACTATTTACATCTAGATGCCATGTGTACCATGACACAACAATTTGAGTTACCATAGACCTGCTTCTATGAGAGGTTGATGAAAATCACTGAAATTGTCACATTTTTTGGAGACTAAGTCACACAAATCCTCAATTAAAACTAAACCCTAATGTATATCTTTCAATCAAATTCATTTTTATATCGGTTATCCTTTAAATATGCATCTTAACTTAACATATGTGTTATACTTTGTAACGCAAACATTGGGATCAGAGAGATACGGGGAAACTCGCAATGGGGTGTGGAAGTACATACATACACACTATCATCCTGCCTCCTCGTCATGGCTGTTCTAAATCGGTGTTGCGTGAAGCTCAATCGTGCTCATCTGGGTTCTGAATGGGTCCTGAGTCAGGTTCGTCAGCGTTTCTGGATTCTTGGAGCTAGGAATGAGTTGCGCAATATCCGACGGGTTTGTGTGACCTGTCGGAGACTGTATGGTAAGCCTGGATGTCAAAAGATGGCTGATCTTCCAGTTGAACGTTGTTCCCCTGGGAAGTTGCTTTTTCCGATGTGGGCTGTGATTTATTTGGAATTTTTCGTGTGGTTCAAGGTCGTTCAACAGTGAAGCGGTATGGATGTGTTTTCACATGTCTAGCTACTCGAGCTATTCATCTCGAAGTGCTCCCTAGTTTAGAGACTGACACTTTTCTTAATGGTTTCCGTAGGTTTTGTGCTCGTCGAGGTCATCCTCGTACTGTTAGATCTGATAGAGGTACTAATTTGGTTGGAGCATGTATTGAATCGCAACTTACATGGCATATCTGCTTCTTTCGGGAATCTATTTCCACCTCTTTTAACTTTACAGCCAGGAACACAACAATATAACGGCATTTTGTTACCTAAAACGGCTTTGCGTTACGCAATGATACGGTACTCTGACGTTGTTACTATACACGCCATTGATAAACGCGGAAGTTTATTTATGCCTCACAACGCACGCACGCCCTCTGGGGAGATAACTCTTCGCGGCGCGCCCATTGGCTAAGGAATTCAAGCGTCTGGATAAAGACAATGTTATTGTAACGGCCCGGCATATGGATGTAGATTTGTCGTTTAATCCAGCTACTGCGTCTCATCATGGAGGAGTTTGGGAGAGGAGGATTAGAACTGTGCGTACGGTTCTTCTTGCTGTGATGCCTGTTAGGACTATTACTGATGATGTCTTGAGTACTACATTTTGTGAGATTGAAAACCGTATCAACGGAAGGCCTTTGACTAAATGCAGTTCCGACATCTGCGACGATTCGCCTTTGACTCCTAATCACTTTCTGTTAACTGAAGCTAATTATCCCATTGCCTGGGGCAGGTTTTCCAGTGCAGAAACGTATCACAAATGTTGGAAGTTGGTTCAGAATATTTTGGAAGAGATGGATTAAGGAATATCTTCCTGATTTACAAAGGCATCAGAAGTGGTTGACAGTTGAGCCAAATTTTAAAGTAGGTGATCTAGTGTTCTTGATGGATGAGTAATCGCCGCATGGTTGTTGGCCTTTGGGTAGAGTTGTGGACATTCATGTGGGTTGTGATGGTAATGTTCGCTGTGTTTGTCTCAGTGTGCATGGCACCGAGTGGCACCGAGTTGGTGAGGCCTATCACAAAATTGATCCATCTCGAATTGGACTAGAGTACGGTGTCTCTAGGGTCTGAGGAATGTAGTGCAACTTGCACTAGACGTCGGTTGTATTTTTTATATTTTTTCCGCACACTCTGTATTCTTGATATGTGTTTGATGTCTTGTTTAGTAGCTGCCAATCATGACATTACGGCTCGGTTCATACCGTGCTCTTTGGTCACATGAGGGTGTGATGGGTGCTTTGTATTTGGTGTAGGCTTTTTCTCATGTTTTTTTGCTGCTCGGGGTGCCTAGTTTTGAGTTGTGTTTCACCGGTCTGAGAATGTCTCTGTATAGACGGCATATTTTGGCAAAAGTAAAAAATAGTTTCGTTTCCTGTAAACCTCCCGGGTGAAATTTTTCTTTGTTTTCACCCGGCCGGGAATAAAATAATTTTTTTTTCTACCCAGCATAAATGTTAAAACATGCATACATTTGTCAAACTATACAAATTACAATGTTTTAATGCCATTTGTATGCAATGTGAATCCATTTGACTAATTGTGGCATGAAAAACATAACAAATTTGGCAATTACAACCATATTTAATTGATATCTGGTCAAATATTTGGAAACCAAATATTTATGACCTCTTTAAAATTAATTAATAATTTAAAAAAAAATTTATTTCCTCCCTCCCTACTGAAATCTTTTTTCTACACCCGGTTTGCAGGAAACAAAATCTTTTTTTATGGATGGCCTTTGTAGTTATATTTAGGTTTAGTTTGGATTCTCTGTTGTGAGTTTATACGTTATGTACTTGCTGTATATGGATTTATGTGAGCGATTTTCATGTTGGCGATTCTTGTCATGCCGTCATTGAGGGACGTTCTGGTGAGTTTAATATTGTTAGCCCTTGGCTCTTGTGTCAAAATTTCAAATTTTCCATTTAAATTAAAAGATAAATTGGTGGTCCTTTTTCAGCGGATTTGGTGGAAGATGGTGGCTGTCGTAGACAGCAACATCCTCCACCAGGGTTGTTGTAAAATGTACATCAGTTTCGTTGCTATTGGCATTGTAAAAGAATGTTGACACCAGAGTGCTAAGGGTTAATTTATCCACTGAATGCGTCTGACTGTCGTGATTATGCGTGTGGGTTGCAATGGACTGCATGTTAGATATACGCTGTGGCTATTAATACTGGCGCTCGTTATTTGAGATCTATATAGTGGTCCTTTTTTAGGTGTCCTTTATGGGCAGGTGTTGCTGTACTGTTGTTTTAGCATATGTGTACATTGATATGTAGTATGCGCATGTATGTATTTGTGCGCGTATATTAGTCACTTTGTCTACTGTGAGGCAGCAACATCTTTCTGTCAAATTGGATTCAAAATAGTGCATCAGTGTGTAAATAATAATGTGATTGTTTTTTTATTATTCAGTGTGTTTGATAGTTAAAGGGGAGATAATTCATTCCTCTTCGTTAATATTTTGCTTGCTGCATTTCTATTTATTGCTGCTGCGTTTTTTAAGATTGGGTATTAATTCTTGTTAATGCTAGACTTGATCACTGTGGCATAATTTGGTCATGACTCTCTTTATCTTACCTGCACCCACCACCCACTGTCATGGTTTGAAATTATCAGATGTCTGTTGTCATGGCAGATCGCTTAAGGCTCATATGTTTACTTCAGCTTGATGGTGACTCTGTGACGTCGGGTGCCGGAATGCTGCATTGTCTCTGTTGCTAAAGAACTTTGGACGTCTCTAACATCATGTAAGAATATATTTCCTGATCCGTCTCAGGTGTAGTTATTTTTGTGACGTCATAATATGATGTCATTAGTATGAATTTCAGAATCGCCTCTGTATTTATTGTATTGTTTGGAGTCCCGTATCAGTTGAACTCGGTCCGGTGAAATCATGTTTATTTTTCTTTCCTTTCATTAATTTATTATACTTTCATGTTTGCGATGTAACCTGTCTTTTAAGACCACTCTTGATGCCCCGAGTAGATGGTCTTGTTGAGAAAGGTTGATTGTAAACATTCCTAATGTCAGTTTATTCCCAACACTTTCTTGCCTTTGGTTGTATTACATTTCCCTTTACTACTTCAAGTAAGGTCGTGTATTCTTTGGGTTTTGGATTTTGTCATTGGCCATCCGTGGGTGCCCTTATATGGACTTAATTTCATTATATGGGATCATGGGGTTTCAGGTTAATATTTAGTTTTCATTATTAGCGTCTCCATATGCATGTCTTTATGGCATGCTTGGCCTTTTATACAATTCAATCCTTGATGCATTCACGATTTTACTTACACATTCTCATGCGCATACTTTCGCGTTTACACTTGCGCTTTTGCATTCTTACACATGTATCTGCACTCATGCTATCGCGTAAGCTGCAGCCGTGGTCTCTCTATATGTATTGTGTACTTGAATATATATGTATATGAATTTATTTTGCTCTATTTATTTTTATACAGTCCACCGTCATGTTACATTGATGTGTTGGAATAAATTGACATAAAACTTCATGGCATCTTCTGTCTCCTTTCGTCCCAGGTTCACTATAGTAGAATGATGTTGACGAGATGTGGTACCAGTAATGACATGATGTCTGATCCTATGGAACAAGCTTCACCGCGGTGCTGTCATTGCTGACTCTGGGTACATATATCAGGTGTGTGTCATGGAACAGTTTAGGGTAATTAAGACATCTTAACGCGTCTTATCGCGTTATATTAACACTCTTAAAAGACTGTTGGTAGAAGGAGATATACCTCGGATTGTTGAAAGGTTAAGTTCCATGCGTGATGTATTTGACAGCCTTGAGGAAGCCCATTATAATTACATTTGTAATATTATAGGTGATGATAAGATCCCGGCTGATGAATTGAAAAGTTCTGAAAAATGGTTTGATGAAATTACTAAAATTTACACAAATCAAATTTCTGATGCTCATGCATGGTTAGACCAGCATGGGGTAGATACAACAACAAATGTTAAATCATAAATTAGTACTGATGTTTCAACATCAGATTCTAATTTTAGTACCAATTCTGAGTCCCTGTCGAAAGAATTAATTTCTGTCCTTAATTTGCCAAAAATTGAAATCCCCTCATTCAGTGGTAATCCCCTCGAATACCATGCATTGATCAATTTATTTGATCAGATTGTGGACAGTGTTGCTTTGGATGACCAATGTAATTTAACACGGTTACTACAATATTTGTCAGGGGATGCTGTGAAAGCTCTGAGACACTGTATCTTGATATGCGGCACAGCCGGTTATGCTGAGCTCCGCAATGTTCCCAAGACCAGATTTGGCAACTCTCATGTAATTGTTCATACCGTTGTTGACAATTTGAAAAATGGAGGATCTGCTGTCAAAAGTTCTGATCTTAGAAGATTGGCTGATGATGTCACCACAGCTCACCAAACTCTCACAAAGTTGGGTGCCTATGGTGAGATCAACAACCAACAATTCATTCAGGACATACTGTCACGGTGCCATGGACACATTCGGGGTAAATGGCATAAATTTGCCTTGGAGACTTATGAGAATAAACATGAATAGCCTACATTTGAGCAATTTGTCAGCTTCCTTAATAAGTTAGCATGTGAAGCTTGTGACCCAGTATATGGTTATGAAACGTTTAAAGTAATGATTAAGCCAAATGTTAACCCTGTAGTAAATTCATCCGTACAGGATGATGTAAATAATGTAAAGTTGTCTGATAACACTTGCATATTATGCCAAGAACAACATTTTGTCACTCAGTGCAACAGATTTAAGGCTATGACCCCTGGTCAGCGCTCGTTATTTGTTAAGAAACATCATTTGTGTTTTGGATGTTTGTCATCCAAACATATACTTAGAAACTGTTTACGTAGCGTCACATGTGGTGTTAATGGCTGTAATAAAAAGCACTCCAGGTTTCTTGATATGAATAATTTAAGGCAACCTAGTCGTAGTAATGGATATACTGACAGCCATCAAATACAAGGTCAATGTGACAAAGATGATCAGACTATGCTTAAAAGTGTTAATTCTTGTTCTGCCTCTGGGGGTATTGTATATCTACCTTTGGTACCTGTCATAGTCAATGGTTATGAGCCTGCTATAGCGCTGTTAGATTCGGGCAGTAGTTGTACTTTGATAACTGAAAGGCTAGTAGACAAATTGCATTTGAAATCTGAACCCATTTCATGTGAACTAAAAACTATCGGTTCAGGGAAACATATGTCTAGGTTAGTTTCCTTTAGGGTTCAGTCTATTAATGGTAATGAACAGTACTCTGTCTGACATGCTTGCATTATTTCAGATATACCGGCTGACATTCCGGCATCAGACATTGCATTGACGGACTATGAGCTCTTGAGAGATCTGCCATTATGCCACTTGAAGCCAGGTGTTAAGGCTGACATAATTATTGGTCAAGATAATGCAGAACTTTTCATTAGTCAAGAAGTGCGTCGGTCTGGTGAGGTGGGTCAACCGTATGCCACACTGACCAAATTTGGGTGCGTACTTCAGGGTCCCGTAGGTAATGATTATAGTAGCCAACCTAAGGTTACTAATCATGTTAGTCTTGAATATTTAGATAGGCAGATTAAGGATTTGTGGTCGATTGAAAATGAATGTGAGGCTGAGTGTGCATGGCCAGTTGATGATCATAAGGTGTATAATGAATGGTCTGCGAAATGTGTTCATGATGGTGTAAGGTACACTATGCCACATCCCTGGAAACCCGGTAAGCCATATTTTCCATGTAATCTGTCATTAGCTAAAGCTCGGCTGCAGAGTACTTTAAAGAGATTAGAAAAATTAGGTATGCGTGAGGCTTATTATGAAGGCATTGAATAGCTCATAAGCCAAGGTCATGCTGAGCGAGTGCCTGATGATTGTATAAATCGCTATGATGGCACAGTGTGGTATCTACCACATCATGCTGTGCTTAGCGATTCCAAACCTGGAAAGCTACGTATAGTGTTTGATTGTGCTGCTAAATGTGATGGAGTGAGTTTGAATAGTGAATGCTATAAGGGACCTGATATGATGAACAAATTGTTACATGTACTCTTACGTTTCAGGCAGCATCTGTATGCAGTGACGGCGGATATTAGATCTATGTATTTACAGGTTTGAATCCCTATTGAAGATCGTGATTGTCTCAGAATTTTGTGGTTGGTGAATGGCAACATTGTTCACTATCGTATGACTTCACATTTGTTTGGTGGGATTTGGTGTGCGAGTTCTAGTGCATATGCGCTTAGGCATACTTTGGATGATTTTGGTGATTCGAGTCTTGTCCATGATGCTGTAACCAAAACCATGTATGTGGACGACCTGCTGAGGAGTTTGCCTAGTAAGGATTTGATGTCTGTACTCATTCATGACATTAATATGATTTTGGACAAAGGTGGGTTCCCTCTGACTAAGTTCGTTGTAAATGATCCAGAATTACTTTCTCAGATTCCAGAAGGGGATCGTGCTCATGCTCGTCATGGATTTTCTAAATTGGTGTTGCGTGAAGCTCACAATCACAAAACGTTGGACGGAATTCAACCAAATTTAGTATGTGAGTTTTCCATATCAATGTGGAGTGGATGAGCACATTTACATTTGGTCCCATCCCCAGGGGTGGGGGGGGGGGGTGGAGGCAAAAGGTCATGAAACTGATTGTAGTGAAGATTCTCTGACACTTTTGGACGAAGTTCAACAAAATTTGGTATGTGAGTTACCCATATGATTGTGGATTGTCAAATGACATTTACATTGGCTCCTCCCCCAGAGGTGGGTTGTGCGTGCGTGCGTATGTGTGTCAAAAATTCAAAGTGGTGAACGTCGGGATTTGCGATGACGCATCATCGACTGATCAATCTAGTTGCACTTGTTTATTGCTTATTTAAACATTATAAAGAATCATGGCAGTGATACATTTTTTATTAAATAATTGTCACAAAATGTAATTTTACATCGAACTAGGCTGCAGAAGGCTAATTAATTTCCTCCACACTGGTGTACAAGAAACTTACCAGTCAATTATTTCTCCCCGGTGAGAGCTCATCAACATAGTAGCACTATGCATGCATCATACAACGTCCATGAAAAGTAGTTTTTTTAAATAGAACGATGTAACAAGTAACAAAAGAAAGAAGAATGTCGTAATAAAATTCAGTAGTAACCTAATCAATGGCTTTACTATTATTATGTGGCTTCAAACTTAAATCATCCCTTATAACTTTGCTTCAAGAAGATAACCAGGAAAGCGAGAAAGGTGGCGTGTGCAATGATGCAGTGGGAATGAAACGTGTGAAGGAACAGATTGCTGACCTCCGAGAAACCCAGAAGCATAAATGTAATGTAATCATGCACAGGAGTGAAGATTCGAACAAGGAGAAGGCAGAAGAGCGTAAGGAAGAGGATACGCAGTATATGAAAGACCTATGCAGTGTACTAGATACACCAAATGGCAGAATAAAAAGTGTTATCCAACTAGGGAAGAGGGATGCTAGGAGTGTGGCTTTGAAACCAAGGATAATGAGAGTAACATTTGCAGATGAAGGTACAAAAGGCACATTTATGAGCAATGTTAGGAAGTTAGCCACTGCTGAGGAGAGATGCAATAAGATAACCATAGCACGTGATATGACAATAAAAGAAAGCGAGCTCAACAAGCAGAAATTTGAAGAAATGAAGAAATTCAATGATGAAAATGAATCGAGGGACTGCAAATATATAGTTCGTGGACCACCCTGGGAAAGGAAAGTGGTGAAAGTACGAAAATTGGGCCAAAAGATATCACTAATAGCACCGTGCGGTGTAAATAAACCTGGATATACGTTCAAAAGCACTAATGTAAATATGTATAGCGACTTAGAGGCGAAAAAGTTGTACACAGGGAATAACAGGGGGGAACGGTATACAGTGCACGTATATAAATGCTGACAGCTTACCAAAAACAATTGAGGAATTAAAAAGAAGTGTACTAGATGAGGATAATCTAGTCAGCATTGTAGGAATAGCAGAAGTATTTGCAAAAAAACTTCAGGTGTGCATCAACCTGAGCTGAACTGCAGATTAAGGGCTTTGAGCTGTTTGAAAAATGAGTCAGAAATAAGCAACAGAAGAGGTGTCACACTGTACATAAATGAAGAACTGAAAGGAGTCGAATGTAAACTGAAAATTAATTTCGAAGAGCGTGTGTGGGTGAAGGTAAAGATTAGTGGACATGAAATCCTAATGATGTATCTACAAACGTTCAAGCAGTAGCAAAGAAAATCTCAGGGAGCTGAGAGGGCTCATTAGAGAGGTATGTAGTCTGAGAAATGAGTTTACACACCTATTGATCATGAGAGACTTCAATCATACATGGATATCTGATAATGATACAGACGCAGAGGCATTCATAGAATGTATAAGAGACTACTACTTGCCCAAGCCTGTAACAGAACCTACCCGCACAAGGATAAACAGTACTCCTAGTACCATTGACCGCCTCCTCTCCAACTAAGATTTAATGACTGACATAACCCATCAAAGGCATATAGGATTAAGCAATCACTGTGTATTGAAATTTACTTTCCATACTCATATAGACAGCAACCACAACAGAGAGATGAGATGGAACTATTTGAAAGGAAATTATGAAGCAATGAAAGTCGAAATGGATAGAAACTGGGAGGAAGAACTAGAAGAACTGAATACAAGTGCTTCCTTAGATCATTTTATGAACATTTATAACATAGCCCAAGATAATTGTATCAAAAAAAACCCCAAGAATAAAAGGCAGTGGAAAAACAAGGGAAGATCTTGCTGTTCAGCTAGACGAGAAAATTGCAGCAAAAATAAGAAAGAACCATAGGAGTTGGCGGAGGTGTATTGAAACAAGAGAGGAAAGTAAGAACAAGGAGTGTGCCAGAATCCGAAATCAAGTAAGGGGCCTAGTAAGAAAAGGAAAAGGAGATATTGAAGTCTGCCAAGTCAGACCCCAAGATATTCTGGAGATATGTCCAACTCCAAAAGATTCGTGAAATCAGGAATAGCAGAATTAAAGACAACTGGAGAGGAAGGGGGGGACGGGAGGTAGCTAGTGAAGACAAAGATAAAGTTGATGTCCTTGTGGACTTCTTCACTAGCGTCTTCACAAAGGAACCACCTGGAAACATACCCAGACTGGAAGATAAACATATCCGGGAGGAGTTCCATGACAGAGTGTTCAACGAAGAAGAAGTTTTAAAACTGCTAAAAGTGATAATCAAGAACAAAGTTCCAGGACCTGATGGGATCCATCCAAATGTTTTAAAATAGCTTAGTAACGTGCTTATAAACCACTGACAATGATATTCAACAAGTCTCTGAAAGAGGGTGTGGTGCCTAAAGCCTGGAGAACTGCAAATGTCACAGCAATTATTTAAGAAAGGAAGCAAATCAGACCCAGGGAACTATAGACCTGTTAGCCTAACAAGTGTCATATGTAAATTAATGGAGAAATTGGTCAGGGCTGAGATTCTAACCTATATGGAAAAAAATGAGCTGTTCAGTAGTGCACAATTCAGATTTCTGTCAACACGCCTCCAACTGCTGAAATTGATGGACGAGTAGATGCAAATACTGGGCAAAGGGGAGTACGGGAGATACTGTACACATGGATTTTATGAAAGCTTTTGATACCGTTCCCCATCAATGCCTACTCGGCAAACTATACAGCTATGGGATAAGCAGTCGGGTAGTAAAACAGATGACAATTTTTTTAACAGACAGAACACAAAAGGTGGTTGTCAATGGAATAAACTCGGGTAACAGAAGTGTGACAAGTGGGATCCCACAAGCCAGCGTCCGAGGACTACTACTATTTGTCATTTACATAAATGACTTGCCTGTCTGTGGCAATGCAACAATGTTTCTCTTTGCAGATGACACAACGATGTACAAAGAGACAAAGACATTTGAAGAGAATGAAAAGCTACAAGAAGATCTGGATTCCCTGAAAAGATGGACTGAAACACGGCTACTGCGGTTTCACCCAAATACATGCAAGGTTATGAAGGTACAGAGTGGAACAAAGAAGGAGGTAAACACATTTTGTAACTATCGGATTGTCGAATGGGAAGTCATGACCCCATGAGATATCTTATATTTCACGTAAGACCTAATGTCAAAATTAAAATGTGAAAATACCAGGTGAGCTAAAGGACCAGGTGAGCTAAAGATGGATGCCATTATATAATTGCATCAATGATATATATGTGTTCCTGTTTGTGAAGATTATGGTGCGTAATAGCTATCTTAAGTGTGTGGCTGAGTCGACCACCTGTTGTTTGTAAATATGTCAATCTGAGTAATGGTGGAGAGTTGATCGGTTGGGTCATCTCTTTATATGTAGTAATGTGTACTAGTGCTAAATGAATTGGGATATCGTTTATAGCGTTTTATAATAACTGATGAAATTAACCTTTTTACTTCGGTAATAATGGAAATGAGGAAACTTGAGTAAATGTTGTATGGTTATGAATCAACGTGTATTTAACGACAATTTAGTTGAAAGTTGCTGCTGCATAACAGACGACTACTTTTAGTATGTTCAGCAGTCATTGGAAGTTATAGCCTTGAGATGTAGTAATATTCAGCAGTTGTTGGGAAGTCGTGGATTGACAATATAAGTTAGAACGTGATTAACCGACACAATTGATGATGTAGGCAAGCTGGTATTTCACCATGGGCTGGATCAACACCACCTGGTGATGAATCAGTCAGGACGTGTGCTTAACACCCTATCATCCGGCATGGACATTGGAGCGTTTTACAGGTATTCATAACAGAATCAAAATTTATTGATAAACTATATGCCATTCATTTTGTGGTATGCACAAACACAGCATACCATAATGTTGTTAGTTAGCTGACAGATCACATCAAACTAGAACTGGTTTCCACTGCTTTAACTATGCGAGGCACAATCTTCTTAGAAGAGTTGGGCAGAGCATGATTGGTAAGAATGACGTCACAGCCAATAAAAATCATTCAGACTCTGCAGTAAAGGAGCATACAGAATAAAGTAATATTCAATAGCAAATAATGGAGCGATTACTGATTGGTTGAAACGACCAGTCAGTTATCAGGTCACAACTTCCAGGAAGGGATAAGCAGGAATTGATTGAGTGACTTTACTGTTGGGATAATCAAAGTGCGCTTATCAGCTACCTAGAAGAGATCATAAGAATATATTCTGAGAGCAGTTGTGTAATTATGAGAAAAGATCAGAGCATGGTGATGTCATAATCTGTAGGTATAAAGGATGATACTTCTCTCAGAAAGCAGCACTTCAGTCCGCCGCTCAGATCATATCGAACACCATCTGTCAGTGTAATTTCTCAAGCTGTGGCCATGTTAGCCTAACGTTACCTTCCTAGTAGAATATGGCAGGTTAGGATGGATTAGTGTAAGACAAATCTTGTGTGTACAAGAAATTGTATAAGTATTATTTGTATGAGCGATCTTGCTCGATCATTCATGAAATTTGTATTATTTGTAAATAAAGTTTATCATCTTACGTATATGTGAGACCATAGGTCGTTCGTCATTAGGAATCTAAACCGAGCTGGGAGAAACACCCAGTCCTTACCTAGAATCGTAGAGCAGTCAGATAGGCCCGGCAATTCATTATAAATATTGTCCATTCACCAACAGTCGGACGAGGTCAGCGAATTGCGTCTCACTCTCTTTTACCATCGACGACGTTGTCGCATCAAATCAAAGCCTCTAGATGGTAAAACGGAGTGACATCTTCATCATCGTTGTGTGATTTTTGTAATTAATAATCTTTAGCTCATCACCCTGCCATGGGCGGGGTTTGGAAATCTTCAATATGAGTCTACAAAATCAAGATGGTGACGTGGTGACACTGGAAAATGTGGTACAGGAAAAAGATATAGGCGTCACAGTGGAAAATAACTTGCCATTTAAGCAACACATATAATGACAGGTAAATAAGGCAAACTCAATAATGGGACTGATAAGGAGATCCTTCAGTTCCCTAGATGAAGGCATGTTCATCAGCCTTTTCAAAGCGCTGGTACACTATACACTGGTGAAATGCAGCCCTAAGGATATTCGCAAGTACTTTTTCTCTAACAGAGTGGTACCCTATTGGAATTCACTGCTAGCAACAGTTGTACAGGCACCAACGGTTGAATCCTTCAAAAGTAACCTGGACATTAATTTCAAAGAGATACGTCATGATTGTGACTAAGCATGATTTGCATGAAGAGACACTAGCATAGAGAACAAGACTCAGACACTGATAAACACAGAAAATTATAACAACAGTAATAAGACCAATTTCGGCCTCCGCAAGTCGACATGCAACCGAATGCTAGGTGCAGCAGGGTGTAACCATGAGAGTAGGCAGTACACTGCAGCTGGCGCAGGGAACACCCATCTGCACCACAGCATTTCCACAAAACGGAGCCAAAGTATTAAAACTGATGGTTTTGAGGACACTTAGTTAAGCGACAAAGGTCAAATCATCCAAGAACAAAATAGATATCTACTTCAGAGAAAGATATTCCGAATTAGACTGAAGAAGCTGAAGCTATACTACACCAACAAACACTGAGGTAATAACAAGCCAATGGCTTATGTCTCGTAAAAATGATGATGACGATAATGATGATGATGATGATGATGAAATATCACCCCTTTCCAATTTATTATATTTGAAAGAAATTATTCTAAGCTGCTAATGTTGGCAATGACTGTTTTATGCAGAGCTAATAATCCTTGAATGTAAATGAAATGTCCTTGAAAAGAATTTTAAATACCACAGTGAAACCTACCAAAACAACACATTCTATTAATTCGGTCTGTTGATCAAGTATATGACGTCATAATCAATTATGGCGCATGTAGGCTGACATCACAATCATAATTGGCAGAAATACTCAATCATGATGCTGGAATAGTCCGTTAAGTGCATGAATTATATAACGTCTTTTCTCATTTCTGTATACCGTCCTGTATTCAACAGTAGCTTTGGGGTAGCTAGTTCATCATCATCATCATCATCATCATCATCATCTGTTGCGACGTTTGAGGCCATGCACGGATAATGGATGATTTTCTTTTTTAACTGTTTGTATTATAGGGTTGCTGTCGTATATGTACAATTTACAATGTACATATATACATCCTTGATCTGGTAGGACAGACCCAACTTATCGAAGTGCAGGAACCTCTGGTTCTTCATGATGTGGCTTGAAGGGCTGGTAGAGCAATCCAACCTGGCTCAGCCACTTACAATAAGCATAATTTTTCAAATGTACAATATATACATATATTTACATTGTGTGGGTGGAAAGTCTGACCCTCCTTGCAAGCTTGATTGAATGATAGGACAGATCCACCTTATCAGTGCACATGTAGCCTCATATGGATGATAGGACACGCCCACCTGTCCTGGATTAATATGTGTGGGATTATATACAATATGTATCATTAATACGTTTCGTGATTGGTAAGACCAATCCTCCTTGTCAATTTACTGGGGGGGGGGGGTGGGGGGGGGGAGGCTGCAACAGTTAAGATTACAGTTCAGTGTATTCTTCCAGATTAATATGTGTGGAGATATATACAATATGTTACCTGGTACCTGGTACTAAAACATAGGACTTAAATACAGCAAGAACTCACCAAGCGATCTGTTGTGGCTGGTAATCCTGACTCACATAATTAGCTTACTGAAATGGTAGACATACCCACCTTAGCAGTATGTTTACATTATTACAATAGTTGTTTATGTGCTTGTGGGGCTGGTAGGACAAGCCCACCTGACCCAGCTTGTTGTGGATGAGAGTATTACATTATGTGGACTAGTAATAGAACGTGGACCAGGAACAGCATAGCAGTTTTAGCTGGTGGGTGAACCCGCCTCATTAATACATTTCGTGATTGGTAGGACCAACCCACCCTGTTAATTTACTTGGAGGACTGAGACAGTTACGATTTTCAGTTTGGTGTATTCTTTCATGATTGGTAGGACTAACCCACCTTGTCGCTATACTTGGGAAGTTAGGCTTTTATGTTTATCAGTGTGCCCGAAATAACGTTCCATTGAAGGTATTAAATAGTACCAACTTTCTCTGAATCACATTCTGGTTGGTGCTGGCTTCTGAGAACTTGAGGGAGGTCGACTGTATAGAGATATTGGGACCAGTGTTTATCTAGTCAGTGCTTGAAGCAGTTAAGGCAGGGTGCCACCACCACATCCTCAGCAAGAGAGTTCTAGCTGTTGATAACTCTGTTGTTGAAGGTGTGTGCATGCAGTGATTTATTTGAGTGGTGCTTCCTAAGCTTGTAGCTGTGTTCACGTGTTGTGGTCGACGTTTCCAGAACCAATCCATGTAGCTCTATAGTGTATTTATTGTTGAGGAATTTGTAGGTCTCGATCATGTCACGTCGAATTCTTCGGTAGGCAAGAGTCGGAAGCTTTAGTTGTTTGAGTCTTTCTTCATATGCCATATCGAACAGTCCCAGTAGTAATTTGGTTCCCCTCCTCTGGACTTTTTCTATCTTGGATATGTCGGTCTTGAAGCGCAGGCTCCATATTGTATTAGCATATTCCAGTAACGGCCTCACCCGAGATTTAAACAGTAGTCGGAACATCTCTCCATCTAGATAATGGAATGATTGCCTGATTAGCCGAACTACCTGGTTGAACTTGTTAACCATCATATCAAAACATTGGTGGAAGGTTAACTTGTCATCAAAATGGATCCCGAGATCCTTTTTGCACGTCGTCACTTCCACTTGAGTCACTTTGCCTCCAGATTCAGCCATTACATATGTATAATCAGGGTGGTCCGTACCAATTCGCATTACCTTGCATTTCTGGGGATGAAATTTCAGTAGCCATCGTTCTGACCAGAGTTGAAGATTGTCAATATCTATTTGTAGTATATGGCAGTCCTCTACTGATGCAATTGCCCGGAAGAGTCATCGGCAAACAATTTTATGTAGCGGTGGACAACATCCAGCAGATCATTTATAAAGATCAGAAACAAGATGGGTCCTAGGATACTGCCCTGTGGCACTATTGACATCAGCCCATGGTGAATACGATCCGTTCATCCAGACTATCTGGTGTCTGGACGATAGGAAGGCTAGGATCCAGGTAGAGACCTGGCCTCCAATTCCATAGCTCCATAGCTTGGTGAGGAGTCTTGAATGTGTCACAGTGTCGAAAGCCTTTTGAAAATCAAAATAGATTGCATCTATGCAAAACTGTTTGTCGAGCAGTTCTGTCCACGTTTCTATTACTGTCAATAGATGCATCGTGCAGGAATGTCCTGCCCTAAATCCATGCTGCTGGTCTGCGAACAGGTTGTTGAGGATCATGTGATTGACTATGCTATCCCTGACTAAGGATTCTAACACTTTATAACAAATTTGAAGTTGGGCTGATAGCCCTATAGTTACCAGCTGATTTCTTGCTGCCTTTTTGAAAATAGGCGTTACATTGCTTTGCCGCCAGATATCGGGTACCTTGCCTTCTTCTAAGCGCTTTGAAAAGATGATATAGAGTAGCAATGATAGTGTGTCGCTAAGTTCTTTTAGTAATCTTGGGTGTGTATTGTCTGGTCCTGCAGATTTATTTGTGTTAAGTTTACATAGTTTGTCTTGAACATTATCTACTGTCAGAGTTAATTCACACAATGGTGTCTGCACTGGGTGTTGGCTAGTTGTTTACTTGTGTATACTGACTGGTGTAGCTCGCGGGGTAGTGTCAGGCCATTCCGGTGCATAGTGTCGACTTGCCGCATCGCATGTACACGACGCGTGATGACGTTGGCTAGCTCCCGGTCTCGGGGTTACGGATCCCATGCGATACAGCCCTACGGGTAACAAAGACCGGCCCCTAAGGCTGGTGGAACTTAATCGTTCCGGTGGGGCCATGCGACCATTGTCGCGAACATTAAACACAACGGTCTCATCCCAAGAGTTTGTGTCACCAGTATGCCTGTCCATAGCAATTTCGTGATCTATGGACTTACAATATTTGATTTGGTGACCTAACTAAAATAAGTCTATACAAAAGTTTTACCTAAACAGACCGTCAAGTATGCTAGATAAAATGAGCATACGAAAATACAAGACATAGAGATAGCCTAATTAACTTTTAAATGCGGTACTCCCGGAGGTACCACACAGACTTGCAGGTCCACAGAGGCATCCCCGCAAGGGAGACTCCCGTACACGAGATCACTTTTTAACTTAATATAACTTATTATACCTCTAAGCTTAAAAGGAAGGAAAAGTATCTTGTTGAAGTGGTGAACGGTTATGTACCTCACGCAGGCACTACTCCTGATGCTCTTTTTGGGTGGGAGGTAGTAGCCTCGCGCGCGCCGTCGTCACTGAATGGCAGGTGTCCTACCTAGCTTTAGATATGGCTCTCATGGAGAACGGGCATCCCAAGAGGTCAATACTGAAGAAAGCGTGCATACATGTTATTTTGCAAGACCTCCGAGCTGGGTGAGAATCCGGACATCTGGTTCCATAACCAGATAAAACGTCACAGGACAAGGGTTACTTTCACATAAGCAAGTTTTTAGGCAACTGATCTATCGTTATGGTGGGTGTGTAAGAGAGATGAATACCCACAGCGAATGTCCTTCCCGTGAGGGCGTGGCAGATCCTAACATCTTGCCCAGACATTTTTACAGAATTTGGTGGGGATGCATATCTCGCCCGTCACCAGGTCCTATGGAGCTAACCGTTTAACCTTATGTTAGGTTAAAACGCAAGTTGCCCAGATATGCACTGCAGTGCGGGGGAGACTTCCTAGAGGATGAAAAAGAAATTCATAATTATAATATGTTTTTGCAGTGCTTCCTACATTGGCAAGGATATCTAACTACTAGGTATCCGAAGATACACGGGAAATGTATGTGACACCACACCCTGGCCATCACCGCTCGGAAACCCCAATAGTTTCCCAGGGTCGGATCAGTCCATGGTGCGGATAGGGACATCCAAACAATTAAGAAGCCATAAGGCTTAGTGGAACATGAAGAGAGACAATAACTTAGAAATATGAGGCTCAATAGGTATGTTGGCCAATTTTACACAACCTTGCCAGAATGCGGGGCTAAATTATCGCAACTACCGGAAAAGAGGCGTACACTATGTGTCTCTTGACGAAGAAATTGTCTCTAATCATATTAAACCTATCCTATTGAGCTGAATAGAAAGGCTTTTTAGTCGGTAGCATGCCGGGCTAAACAGAGTTATAGCACGGACAGAGACCTCAGTGAAAAATTGTTCGTGGCGGGAGAAAGTGATGCATATATAAATGTTGCTGTATAGTGTTTCCTACGTGCACTGCAGTCCTACATTTTCTGCAAATAAACAAAACATATGAACGAATGGCTGCTTGCCATATATAAAACTAACCAGTAAAAGTAATACGGTGTGAAATGATTAGAAAAATATAGAAAGTACACGTTGGCAGACCTACTACGGTACAGTTAGTAAAAACACCTTATAGTAAAATAAGAATAACTATAAACAGATAAAGAAATTATAACTAGTGGTCCTAAGACCGTTACAGTTCCTTTTAGTCATCGGAACTGTTTACACAAATAAAGTATAATAATTACAAATGTAACTAACGGAATAATTAAGATGTTAAGTATAGGTACTTGAATAATCTGTAGCCACTTTTAATGGCGGGCTATCGTGTTACTGAAATTGATACGTCACCCTTGGTGTGACATGAGTTGACACATTCTCTGGAAGCTGGAAAGGAAAGTTCCCGCAAACAGGATTCCCGCATGCAGTCCAGGACGGGAGCGGATCGAACTCATGACGGTAATCACAATATAAGAATGTCTAACGAGCAGTCAGTAAGTGATACAATAACATTACTGCTAGGAAGAAAGTTCCTGTACACTGATGGTATGGATGGAAGTTAAGGACAACCCGTTCATAAGCGGGGGTTGTTGAAGATGGGTGAAGATACATAACTAAGCTTACGATGTGGGGTATGTCAGTTAGCTCTTAAGACATAATGGGCAAAGTTTACTTGCTGCGGTCAAAAAGTTTTAAAAACCTGCACGACAAGAGTGCTGGGGAGGTTGAATAACCACTTTTTGGCGTGGTTGGCATATCCGGTGAGTTATCCACCAAAGAACATCGCTGCCTCTACATCTGTAGAATCAAATATTTAGGCCGGGAAAGGCCTCACCGCAGGTTTGTGTTCCGAATTAGTTCTTGATTTAGTCGTGAACAATATTTATCAAAAGTTTTCAAAAATACTCCCGAACAATCGGGAGATACAAAATTCTTTTAGGTGCGGTGGGTTGGTTTGCTGCTGTCGGCTACGGGAGAGAAACCTACTGAGACCGAAGTGATCTATTTAGTACCGGTCTCGCTGATAGTAGCTGTAACAGATCCAACCTATTCGGCCCCTGGCCGAGGATGCTCTCGAGTTTTGGATTTAATCTCCTTTTATACTACTCGTGACATCATAGGCACATGCTTCAACCAATCATCGGTCGAACAATAGCCAATCAGAGCGCAGCTAATAATGACGCAGTCGAATGGTCTAGAACATTCTTTAATTTCTGCGCACACGTGGTTACGACGTCACGGCAATATTTTGAAGTTAATCAAAGGGGGTTGGATAACTCAACCATTTCTCAACCGATTTTGAAATGGTTTACAGATTTGGAAAGCCCGTCGAATTCTGGTCTTGATTGATGCCAGATTCGGCGGGAACAAGTAATTATAAAAGATTACATTGTACCTACTCGGTACACTAAAAGTGCTATCCTATCTTGGTCGTGAAATACGCGCCCTGTCAAAGCAGTGGTAAGCGTGCGCATGCGCGCTACACGCTTCAACGAACCTAGTCGTTTTTACGACGCAATCTCTCTCATAGGCTCATATATGCTTATAGCCCTACCCAGGGGGACATGTTCAGGGAACCAATCCAGGACGGGCGGCGCGTACCCAGCTTAGCTGTTACAGCCGGCACCTGACCGGTCGATCCAAACTACACTGGCAAGTCCCAATATATACTAGACCAACCGAGAGCTATGGTACCACACTCAAACGACAAGAACCTTGACCTTTAGACTACACCAGTTAAGACAGCCTTCCTGACTGGTGGTTCCCATAGACCAGAGAGACAAAGAGACAAGGGCGCATGCACATGAGTGTAGTTGCGTTAAAAAAAAATCTGTTACAAAGGTTTTTAAAAGACATGAACTTTATTGTTTTAACACTTGATTTCGCCTGTTTATGAACAGTAGTGACAGTAACAATCTAAAACATCAATAGTGCCTCCATAAATGCCACCAAGAACGTCAAACTAAGTTTTTAATTTTGGACGCCTATTTTCATACTTTTATCAATACGAGTTACCCTCTATGGAAAGGAGGAGTGTCAGCCTGTGTGGTCTTTTGATGAACTTTAGTGATAGCAACTACTTTCACTGAAACAAAAGCTGTACCTTCCTGTACATGTCACGCACAGCCATTCAAATTTTCACATATTATTGTTCATCAATCTGTGTGGTTCACCCTCCATCGATAGGAGCACTAGGCAGTGAATATAACAAATCATCTGTCTAATTCAAACCATTACCGTGAAACATAAAATCTCTAGTGAACTATAGAAATCGCATGGCTCTGATATGTTCAACACAGACATACTTTTAACTTAATCTGCCACAAGTAATAACTCCGCCATTACCTTGCATTAATACCAGTGTATTGTAAATTGAACCACTATGTATTTACTGAGATTTGTCATTTTCATGTTAGCCATCTGGCCCAATCGGAAGTTAGATACAAGTTACTCATACTATGGTCATCAGATTGCAATCTTGAAGACATCTGCTGTAGGAAACACTCTTAACAGCTTAGTCAACCGTACACCATTGACAGCAGTGTGTACATCCAGAAAGTTTATTCGTGGAATCAACCCTATCCATAAAATGTCAAGCTTGTGCAATGCAGAGCAATTAGCTGCCTTAATCATTACATTAATTCTAGCAGCAGGTGACATTGAAATGAACCCAGGCCCCGACCCAGGAATGTAACAATCTTTCCATGTGGTTGATGTGATAGGCCAGTGACATGGTCACACCAAGCCATTTGCTGCAATGACAGTGATATATGGTATCATAACTCGTGCTTGTCATATTGCTCCTCATACCTACGTGCCATCCATGTAGCCCAATTTATGTCTGGAAAGTTGAAGTCACCAATAACCAGTAGGTGCGTAAATTCCTCACATAAATTGCATGCTGCTTGAATGAGATCTCTGAATTCATTAAAATTTTCTGTAGTACTGCTCAGACTTTTATATATTTACCAGTGATTGCATTCAAATACTTCAGTGTAGAAGAAGTGACTGCAATTTTTGGGAGTTAGACGACCTTAGGTCTATATAAAACCCTGTGACTTGAAGAATGAGTCTAGGCTGTTTTTGAACGTGTTTAATGTTGGAGCGTTAATTGCTTCTGTTGGTAGAGAATTCCATACATTAACAACTCTATTTGTGAAGAAATACTTGCGTAGATCAAGTCGACAGGGTTGTCTGTAAAGTTTAAGTGCATGTCCCCTAGTGTGTGTAGATGCCATTGTGAAGAATTCATTTGGCTTAATGTGGTCCTGGTTAGAAATTTTTTTTATAGACTTCTATCATGTCAGCTCGGATTCTCCTGGTTTTCAATGTTGTAAGATTTAGTTTCTGGAGACGTGTTTCATAAGGTATACTTGCTAAGCCTGGGATCATGCGTGTCATCCTGTGTTGTACCCACTCCAGTAACTCTATGTCTTTTTGTAGGTGTGGGCACCAAAAGGGGATACAGTAGTCTAAGTGAGGTGTGTCATTCATTTGCGTTGTGCATGATGCTCTGGTTAACCCCTCCAAATGTCTGGATTGACACATAGTGTCTTACACCCCTGCACCACGTTGAGGCTGAGCATATAGTCTTAAACAGGGGTCTAAGTGAGGTCTTACGAGGGATTTGTAAAGCTGGAGAATAACAGGTCGGGATTTATATTTTATTGTACGATATGTCAGGCCTAGGGCTTGTTTTGTTTTTCTTGATGCTACTTCACTTGTCTTGACACTTTCATTGATTGCTGAATCGTTATTCCCAAATCTTTTTCTTCAATGCTTTTTGCTAGTGTGTTGCTTCCAATTGTATAGCTATAGCACACGTTATTGTGTCCTAAATGTAAAACACTACATTTATCTAAGTTAAAGAGCATCTGCCATTCTTGAGACCAGCTAAAAATTCTGTAGAGATCTGCTTGGAGTTTAAGTGTACTTTCTTTGTTCAGAATTTCTTTACCTAATTTAGTATCATCAGCAAATTTACCAATTTGGCTTGTAATGTTTTCGTCTATGTCGTTTGTATAGATCAGAAATAAAATTGGCCCAAGGACCGATCCCTGGGGCACTCCACTCTTTACGCTTGTCGAGTTAGATTTCTGTCCATTTATTACGACACGTTGTTTCATATCTGATAACTAATTTGTAATCCATTGGAGTATCTCCCCTTCTATCCCGTGAGGGCTTCCTCGACAAGGATGGCTGATATTTCTATGTTACACAGTCTGGTTTGTATATTCGTTTGCTTTGGAGTTGGGATGCTGCTTAAGTCTTCAGTCGTAAATACTGATGAAAAGTATTCATTTAATAGCTCAGCATTCTCGAATGTATCTAGAAGGATATTTCCTTCATTATCTTTTAGTGGTCCTACCCTATGTTTTGTTTTTTGTTTTTTCTTTACATAAGCATAAAAACTCTTGCTGTCTTGTTTAATTTTGTCTGATAGTTTCCTTTCAAATTTTCTTTTTGCATTTCGGCATGGTGTTGTTGCCTCGTCGAGGGACTTTCTGTACAGCTGATAGGTTATTGGCCCTCTGTTGTTTGAAAATTGTTTCCACTTTTTGTATTTTGTACGTACCTTTTTCAGTGCCAGGCGGTCCATCCATTGAGGTTTGTTTGATTTCTCCCGAGTTTTTGTAGGTATATGTTTAGTAACTAGTCTATAGTAATTATTTTGAAAAATTTCCCAACATTCCTCGGAATCTTTATTCTGGAATAAATCATCCCATGAGATGAGGATTAGTTTGTTTTTCAGTGTTTGATAGTTCCCTTTGCTATAATCTATAATAGGCTTGATTTTCTCCTCGATTATAGTCTTTGTCACCAAGTCCCACACTATAATGTTATGGTTACTCCCTCCAAAGTGCTCACATACTTCTAGGTTTTTCAGCCATGTTTTCTTCTGTTGTTAACACTAAGTCTAGAATTGCAGATTCTCTTGTAGAGGAGTGAACATGTTGGTGTAGATAGTTGGAGTTCACAGTCTAAAAATGTGGCACCCATGGAAGAACTCGAATTGTAGTTTTCCCAATCAATATTGCGGTAATTGAAGTCACCCATGATCAGAACCAGGCCTCTCCTACTATTTTCCTCTATAATTTTATTTAGCTTGTTGTTGTAGTCTTCAATAGCATCTGGGCTTCTGTAGCATACACCAAGTAGTATTTTTTCTGTAGGCCCAATCATCAAATCACACCATATGCATTCAATCTCATTGAAATTTAATTCAGAATCCAGGCGCACTAATGGTCTGTATTTGTCCTTTACATAAAGCATTATTCCACCACCTTGACGATTTGTCATGTCTTTTCTAAAACATGTAAACCCACCCAGTGCCATTTCAGAGTCTAAGTGGTGTGCATTTGCCCAGGTTTCAGTGAGCCCAATCACATCAGGTTCTAACAGGTGTGTGTATAAGTCGAGTTCATCCAGTTTGTTCATTAAACTTCGGCAGTTGACGTAGATACATTTTAGTTGAGGATTTGTGAGTTTGGAATTACTGCCAGGGGAACTCTCTGTATTTTGCTTGTCTATGAAATTTATTTGGTTGATCAAATGACCAATGTTTCTTAGTGGCTTTTTCTGACTATGTGTAGATTGGGTTTTAAGGTTCAATTACAAATGGTTTTCTATGTCTTTGGATTCATTTAATTCATCCTTAAGGAGCATAAAACAGTTTGGATTTGTTATGTCTCTGGCTTGACAAAATAACTGATTTGGAAACGCTATGCATGTTATACCACTCACATTTCTGGTAGCGGGCCTTGCCAAAAATCCTGACCTTGGTGCAGTTTAGAATATAGGTAACTTATGAAGTTGTCTAGGAGCAAACAGAGTCCATGATAGTTGGGATGGATGTGATCACGATACACCTCATGTTTTGTCTCTCCGGTTTGTCTAGTGAACAAGTGTGTGTTCTCAATGTACACAATATTTAAGTGGGTTGCCAAGGAATAAAGCATTGCATTGAATTGGTAAACTTGGTCGTTTTCGTGTGTATCTTGCAAGGATGGGCGGGGTAGCAAGGATGACACTAGGATCTGTGTGTCACGTGAGATGTTTTTAACTTTATCAATAGGGTTGTTGTAATCTTGAATCATCCCCTCAAGTTTGCATCCTATACTTCCCACCAACAAATTTTCAATGTGGTTTAATCTAATTTTCACCCAAATGCTTTCTTGAAATTTATTTTCAATTTTGTATTCCACACCCTTGAGGTGTTCCTTAATATATATGGCTACACCTCTTTTGCTTCCTGCCGCTGACTCATTTATGAATAGTTAAAATCCTGGAATCTGTAGTTCTGCCAGAGATGGAGAATATCTACAATTTTGGGATAAACCTATGTTATTCCAATGATACTGAATAGGGGTTCCTAGTTCTGAATCCTGTTTTTAAATTCTTCCATTTTATTAGTCAGGCAGTCTGCATTTGTGTAAAGACATTTCATCAACATCAACAACATCAACATGAACATCAATTTACAAGGCATAAGCCATTGGCTTGTTATTGCCTCAGTGCCAAACTGGTAGGGCAGGCAACCCTGGTCTGGATACAACACATGTAGCTATCTTCATGTGTGCATGTTCATGTAGATGCACAGGCTGTTTCAAGATTAGTCCACTGTGATGTAATAATTGTATTATGACTTTGGGAATTGACGGCTCACATATGTTGTATAAGCATATGTGTAACAGCAACGTCCAAAGCCACACCACAATTAATTGTGTTCAGTCGAATTCAAATATTCTTTCTTTGAAAAAGATGTCTAGTTTGCCCTTGAATATTTCGACTGTGGTTGCTTCGACTATTGTTGTTGGCAGTGAATTCCAATGTGGTGCCACTCTATTTGCGAAGGAGTGCTTCCGAATATCTTTGCTGCTACGTTTTATGTTGAGCTTGAGCCTATGACCTCTGGTCCGTGTAACATTGGACAGTTCGAAAAAGTAGTTCTTATCAATATTATATAGATCTTTGATGAGTTTGAATGTTTCAATCAAATCTCCACGAAACCGTCTATATTTCAGTGACATTAGATTTAGGGCTTCAAGTCTTTCTGTGTAGCTATACTCTCTGATTTGTGGGACAAGTTTTGTTGCTCTGCGTTGTACTCTTTCTAATAGCTGCGATTGCCTTTTCAGTCTTGGAGACCATGCTGAGTTGCAGTACTCAAGAATGGGTCGCACAAGTGATTTGTATAGTAGCGTGAAAGTAGATTGATCAATGTTGGTAAATGTTCTCTTGATTAGTCCTATTGTACTGTTTGCCTTGGATACAATGTTCCCTATATGTATGTCAAAAGAGAGGTTTCTGTCGACATGAACCCCCAAATCTTTTTCTACATCTGATGTTGATACAGGATGTGGATCAGGTGTATCTGTCATATAGTATTTGGTTTGAGGGTTATTTCTGCCGAAGTGCATGACATGCGTTTTGTCTGTGTTGAAAGATAGTTGCCATGTCTGCGACCATTTACATACTTTATTTATGTTTTCCTGAATCTGACTGGTAGCTGGGTTGCCGTACATCTTTGTATCATCTGCAAATATTTTGCAGTGGCAGGTTAATCGATCAGGTAGGTCATTTATATATATCAGAAAAAGTATAGGTCCTAGAACACTTCCTTGTGGCACGCCGCTGGTCACCTCAATCCAGTCCGATGATGCATCATTAATTCTAACTCTCTGGCTCCTGTTGCTTAAGTAGTTCCCTATCCATTTTACTAAATTTTCGCCAATACCATAGCTTCTCAGTTTTGTTTGGAGTCATTGGTGTGGCACAGTATCGAAAGCTTTTGAAAAGTCTAAATATATTGCATCGACAGGTTCGTTTGAGTCAAGCATGGCTGTTAAATCCTCCAGGTATTCTAGTAGTTGAGTTTTACATGATCTTTTACGTCTAAATCCATGCTGACATTTGGTAAATAGATTAGCCGTTTCCAGGAAATTTACAATACTGTCTCTTATAAAAGATTCTAGGACCTTGCATAATGTAGAAGTGAGACTGATTGGTCTGTAGTTGCTTGGGTCATTCTTGGAGCCTTTTTTGTGTTTGCAGCATACATTTGCCATTTACCAGATGTCGGGTAAAATGCCTTCTTCAAGAGACTTGTTGAAAATTATGCATAGTGGTGTACTAATTTCTTTAGCAGCTTCTTTTAGTATTCTCACTGGTATTTCATCCGGGCCATTGCTTTTGTTTTGTTGGGGTTGAGTCCTTTTAGTTTATTTTTCGATGGCAATAGGTGTTATTAATATGTCTTTTAGTATGGTACCATTGTTTCTGGAGTTAATGATTGGTGTAGAAAGAAGATTTTCTGGAGTGAACATGTTTGAGAAAAATGTGTTGAGAATGTTTGCTTTTTCTGTATCATCTGTGGTCATGGTGTCGTTTGCAGGGTTACGTAGCTTGCTAATTGATTCACGTAGAACTGTTTTACTCTTGACATAGTTCCAAAAGGCTTTAGGATTTTTCTTACTTTCAGTTGCCACTTTACGTTCAAATGTCTGTTTTGATTTTCTGATGCATGCTGTTGCTTTGTTTCTAGCAATTTTGTAGAGTGTGTAATCTGTAGTTTTCTTAGTTTCATTGTATCTTTTGTATGCACGCTTTTTGCTATTGAGTGAATTTGTTGCCGCCCGATCAATCCAGAGGTGCTTTTTCTTGCCATGTTTTTTTGTTGTAGGTATATACTGTTCTTTCACTGTGTTCAATGTTTTGTGTAGGAAGTTCCAAGCTTCTGATGCATTAAGTTGGTGTAGATGATTCCAGTCAGTCGTTCCTAAGTCTCTTCGCAGTGCGTTATATCGTCCTTTGTTCAACAGTAGTTTTGGCGTAGCTATTTGTTTGCTTGTGCTTAAGATGTCAGGATGTAGTGATATTTGTAGAATGTCATGATCACTTTTACCTAGCGGCGGTAGGTGAGTTATTTCATGGACGATGTTTTCGTTGTTTGTTAAAACTAGATCCAAAAGATTTGAAGTCTGATTTATTCTATGTCGAGTCGGATTAGTAACTAGTTGCTGTAGAAAAATATCGCTGGTAGTATTAAGAAAAGCGTCTTCTTCTTCTTTTGGAGAAAAGCCTGTGTTCCAATTTATCGATGGGTAGTTGAAGTCCCCTACTATAAGAATATGGTCTGTATTTGCTGCATCAACTTTCTGTAGTAGATTTAAGAGGTTTTTGTTATTTAAGCCATCTGAGCTGGGACTTCTGTAGATGCAACCAATGATAATTCTTTCTTTTTGTTGTGTCGTCCATGTACTCCATACTGATTCGGTAAAGTCATCGTCATTCAAGATGTCACAGGATTGAGCATTTAGTGATACATGTGTATATATAATAACTCCCCTTGATGGTTTATTATTCAGTGATAGTTGGTAGTCATCAATCTGTAGTTCACTAATGTTGATGGTTGTGTTTTTAGGTAAGGCTTCCGTGATTAATATGATTCCAGGGCGAATATTCTGTACTAGTGTTTCGAGCTCAGCCTTTTTATTAATCAAACTATCTGCATTTGTGTATATACATGTGTTCGTTACTGTTTTAGAATTTCCATTGTTGTTTGATTGTAAATGTTCAGTATTTGTGTTTGTATTGCTGTTGATAGTGTCTATGTATGGCTCATCATCTGGAGTGGCTATGGACTCATTGTGTAATAAACTGAAATGGTTTGATAGTTGTATTGGTACTTGTTTATATATGACTGGCCGTGTACCGGATTGATCGCAAGATGGTAAAACTAGCACCTCCATGTCCTTCCATTTCGAAAATCCTGTAAAAGGTAATAATTTATGTAATCTTGGATGTTAGTGGATAGGAGATTTATTCCTGATTTGTTGGGATGGACATTGTCCCAGAATAACTCACCATATACTTGGCCCTCTTCGCTGCTGAAAATAAAAGAATGGTTAATGAAAGTCATATTGTTAGCATTGGACAGTCAGGGTAATCCCCGCCACCTCTTCTGTCTGTCTTCTATGTTTATGCTTTCATCCCAATTCCCTTTATCTATTCGTTTTTTTGTTGCGAGCATTTAAATGTACAGTTTTGCTTCTAAATGTATTTACAATTTTATTTACCACTTCATAACTCTCTTTTCCCATTAATCTCTCGCTGCCTTTTTCTTGACTTTGTCCAACTTTCTTTCCCATGGTGGGCCGCGTACAATGTACTTGAATCCCCCCACCCCGACTCATTTTCTTGATTTAATTTCCTCATTTCTTGAAACTTCTCCTTATTTACTTTCCTTTCCTTGATGGTCATATCAAGTTATTGTAAACATTGTGGTCAAACACAGATTCAGAGGCGGGATATACAGAAAAAGTAAAACGTAAGACAACAAGAAAAATGGAATCTGAAGAACTGAACTCCAACAATTGTGAAAATGAACCAAGTGTAAAGGTTTTGAAGTCCGCTACGGAACTACAAAGATTCAAATTAGAGAAACTAATGAGAAATCCTGTAATTTTACTGAGCTTTTATCACACAGTTAATTAACGATACCAGTTTTCGTAGAATACCTGAAAATATTACAAAGCAGACGATATCTCACAGGCATTTGAAATTTACCCTCATATTTCATATTAATATGAAAATAGGCTGTAGTAACTTAGCTACGTATAAAAGGTTACTCACCCAACAGAGGTCTTGAATCGGCCCGTGGAACCAGCGGCAGGTGCTCGCGTTTCTAGTTCCAAGGTACGACTGCCGGGCGTCCGAAGAAACGGCGGGAATCAGCTAGCCCGGCAGCCGCGAACTCCGGGATTACGGGATACCACCGGCACCACACTCCCCCATTTAAAAAAACCATGAACTGCCAGTTTAGACATTAAAACTTTTGCTTTAAAAAATCTATAGTTAAAACAAAACTTCCAATATAAAATTCATCATTCATGTGTAAAATGATCAGAGCTGGTGTAACTGTAACTTGTAACTGACTAACTTAGTTAAATTTTTCATATAAGTGAAGTAACATGTAATTGAAGAATTGTTTTTAAAATTATAAATACAATTGTATGGCCATTGATGCTCAACTGCTAAAGGTAGAATTAGAATTTACCACAATTAAAAAAAAAATTTCCCATAGTAGGTGTCGATCCATCTAGAAAGAATGAGCTGCTAATAATAAAACAGATGGATGGATCAACAGCTGCCGGACGAGGGCCATCGTTACAGATTTTAAAATAGCATAGCATCCCTAACTAAAATTAAGAACAGTGGTTTTCCCACCACAGCAGAAAAATCGTCGGAATTGCCAAATTGATAAATGGAAGTAATAACAATAATCTCACATGAATTTAATTAAGTGTTATCTGAGATAGAAATATAATGTGAGATTCAAGGAAAACTTCTGAATGCGCATAAAGTTTTAATTTAGTGAGCATCTCTAACCTTAACATATATGATATAAGACATATCTCTTATATAATGGAACGATCAGAATTTACAAATTTAGGAAATCTGGAAAACCACTATCCCTATCACAATAAAGATATCTGAATGAAGCTGAAACGGAACGGATAATACAGCAGAAGAAAGAAACATATGAATTTGCGCTATGACTAACGCGTCAATTACATCGCGCATTATGAAATGGTAAACGTAAGACATACATCTGCACGATTTATGCAGTCTTTGCTAAATGCATATTATAAATAAATGCTGTCATATGCAGGACTTCTGCATTATAGAGTACTGCACATTATAAATATGCATAAGTTATGCATTATAGAGTAATAATGCATCATTGCATCATTTTAACATGTAATTGTTAATAACGGAAATACCTAGGTATGGCAGTATATAATATGTTGGCCTAATATAAAATATCTGAACTGACCTGATGTAGAATTAATATATCTGGGCTATCCTATAAAATATCTGTGCTGACCTAATAAAACTATATATAATATATTTGAGCTACCCTATAAAATATCTGAGCTGACAAATGTAGAACTGGCATTGAATAGCTAACCTAAACTGAACTTCACTATACATAGATGAGTTTGCATCATAACATATGATGCATATACTTATAAAAAGCGTGTACATGGATTTAATAATTATTTGTAATGCATGATCAAGAAATGCGTAAATATAACCACGCATTACTACGCGCAATTATTCACGCGTCATTTGAAAAACGCGTAATTATAATAACGCGTTCTGTGAGTCATACAGCGATGGACCCCTGTTGGTTTTTGGTAACTCAAGGAGTATTATTGCTTGAAAAAGCCACTATGTGCTTATGCGTCCAACTAATTTAGTTTTCCAAAAACTTATAAAGAATAGAACATCACGATTTTGCTGTTGCTGAAACTAAAGCTAAGATGGAAACGGAGAGCCAATGATTATAAATGTTTTCCAGACAAGTTGAATGTCTTCAGTGTCATGCAGAATGTTAAAATTTGAAGTCATAATTTCATATCATCTGAATTACAGTAATTCCTTTAATGTTGAATTACTGTTACCATTGTACATTATCACATTACTATTGTAGTACTGTACTATGACCGAAAAGCTAACTGCAGTCCGCAACAGTACCATGACCAAATGAATCCGAAATAAGACAAAACCAGAGGAACATTTATGCAGGTGGACAAGTAGGGTCCATGAAGACTTACATAGTCTAATTCCCGAATGCTTAAAGGTCTTGTGAGGGCTTGCGGTCGATAACAAGTTTTAATTAGTTTTATGGTCTACTACACTATTTAAACACAATAGCGTCACTTTGGAGTGAGAAAAATATGTTAGGCAGCCCAAATAACGAGATTAAATGACGCCTCAATCTGAATCACATCACCACTCGCTGTGACGTCACACCGGGAACGGCGCTGTGAGCTGGGTCAATATTGTTCTGTCTGTAGTACAAAGGTAACATATTTTAAAACGTGCGTTTAACAGGATAGACTTCACCTACCATAACATAAATTATGTCAGCTTGAAGCTAAGTCTTCAAGAAATAAAAAATCATGATTTTTAAAAATCTATTATGATAGTTACTAATTTTTAATGGTTTCATGGATAGCTATATATTCGCATAATAATATGCCTATGACTACGGTAAACAATGGGCAGTGCTGAAAATCGGCAATATTTCAATGCATGTGATAAATACTCTGTAGTCTAGTAGGCCTAATTGCGGATCCATTTCCATTCTTGAAAGGACTGGGTGTACTATGTACTGTCTGGGATGGATGTGAGCGTGATGATCGAGGTTGGTGGGAGAGGTTGACGATGGCTATAATTGTACTATTATTCATATCTAAATGTATAGGCTACAGCTAGAGTGCATGCAGTTACAACTTTTTCTTAAGATTACGAATCTACAATAAGTGTGTCAGTGTGTCCTATGTGAAATTTCCCGTGATTACTGATTAGAATGTAATTGTTTACCTATAAGCTTTTGGCAATGTGTTTGTATAATAATAATAATAATAATGTAGAGGCATGTATGGGTCAACACTTACGTTGGTGTGGGGGGGGGGGGGCGTCACGCCTGTGACAACCATATGAACTATATCGTTTTCAAACCAACTTCTTCCATGTATGGAAGTAGCACACATTCATATTCCAATGTTATGAAAAAGCAAAACTGTAGCGGATGGACAAATTTTAAATAGGTAGGTGAACTGACAGATGTTCAGAGGTCGCTAGTGTGTCATCTTTACTTACAGTGCAGCTCATAAATAAGTTTAAATGCTTCCAAAGCAAAAACACAAATATGGTAGTTAGAACCATATGAATATGATACAAGAAACGTTATGTTGAATATTTTGAACACAATTTGGGTTGACATCCAACCCAATTATGTTCAAAACAATCAACAGTATATGTTATTTAAGTTGTACTATAAGTGTGCGGCCGGCAGTGAAAGCCTCACTACGCACCTCGACCGCTGCCTAAATTGTAAACAAACCGTGTACTGTCAATAATATGTCAATGTAGACTATACGCAAATAGATTAGTTTTGATTAGATTTATATTTACCCAACATTTTAGTTAACTTTAAACACATAACTGGAGTAACTGCTATAGTGCAATCATAAATTTATTACAATGGTAAATTGCGATCGTACGTGCACTGGGCGGTGTAGGCCTACTTAGCTATCATTTAAAAAGCCGTGTACATGCATGCCTATCAGTATCATATATGCAAAATCTCTGCAAACAATCCAGAAAGATAACATATATGCATTTGTAGAATTGTATTCCAAGAAGTGTGTGGGTGGGTTTGATTAATATAGCCTAATTCACGTACACGAACTCCGATGTTACTGTCACCTTTAACAACCCTATATACGTTAGAATTGTGATGTCAGGCACCGTGACCATGAGGCCTGTCCTTTAAATTTTAATCAACAAAAATATCATCAACTTCGATATTATTGAACCTTTGTGCATCTCGAACAATCTAGTGTCCCTGTGTGAACAATGAATTGTCAAAGAATAGGTGCATAGGTGCCTAATACGCGCAGCAGTAGAGAGCCTAGCTTTGCTCCCGAGATAATAATCTAGACTAATAGGATTGGTGTCATCCCGGTGTGACGTCACAACTCTCGCGCGATATCTAAAAACGTTTGGTTGTCAAGGTGGTTGCTATATGCTTATCTCAGCTTTGGCTGGGCCGATTACAAAAATTAAAAAAACATTTTGTTCTTCTAGTAAAGGAGAATCTGTATTATGATTGTCAAGTTAATCAGAGCGATTGGGTATCTAGTCCTCATAACATCTTTAAAGAGCATTCTAATACAGTTCATAATCTAGGAACCTGTTGGGAAGACGACACTGCCTTCCTGTTCGACTCTGAATGGTGTGAGTTTGGAGTTGGCCATCTCTAGGAGATGTGTGATGTATTTCCCCTCGGACCTGACACCTCATGCGCCTAGGGGAAAAAGTGTGATGCGGTTCTCCTCGGACCTGACACCTCATGCGCCTAGGAGAGTGATGCTGTGTTTGTGGGACGGGTAAAACGGAGTCGATATCCAGGTCATCTGTCAAAACCATCTAGATCATTATGCAGAATTGATGAGGGTGGATCAATTATACCATATGGAATGGTTTCATCCAAATCCTCTCCAAAAATGGATACATAGTTACCATCAGATAACCTACGGGCATTATCGGGGAATAATGAGTCATCATCATCGCCATGATATTCAGAGCTTATAGCACGTCTCATTCACAATATCCAGAGAGGTAAATCACGATCTCTGCACAGCTTTAATCTATCATGGTGAACAACTAGTTCCTGGTGTTGGTTTTTGATACCAAACAGTGCTTCTGACAACTTTTTATAAATAATAAATGGACCCGTCCAAGGAGGTTGTAGTTTACTGGACTGACCTATTTTAGTTGCAGAATTAGCAAGATAAGCTACATCACCAACATGATAGGCATGCTCATGCAAACGTAGATCATACTCTTTTTTCTGGCGCTTCTGAGCCATTTTAAGGTTATCTCATGAGTTTCGTGCAACGTTTGCTGTAACTGTTGGACGAAGTCACTGGCATCTGAAGGGGCATCCTATGTAGTCGCAAACACAGGGCATTTGCACATTATGTCAATAGGCTGTAGTACTTCTCGACCAAGCATCATCATGTTGTGAGTATACCCCGTCTGTCGGCTTACAGTAGATCGTATAGCTCCAGCGATGAAAGGAATACACATGTCCCAATCTTTCTGTGTGTCATGCTCTTGCAGGTAACACCGTATACACTGCAAGACAGTGCGGTTTATACGTTCAATCTGTCCATGTGGTGCGTGTTTTTGAAATCTCCAGTAGATGGCACAGTTCCTTAAATAGACTGCTCTCAAAGTTATGACCCTGGTCGGTGTGTAAGAAATATGAACAGCCAAATGTGGTGACAAAACGCTCCACATACGTTTTGGCTACCAGTTCTGCCACTTGTTCAGGGAGCGCATAGCACTCGACCCATTTAGTGAACTGATCTATGATCATCAATACATATCTATTTCCCAGTGCAGATGTGATAAAGGGGCCCAAAATGTCCATATGTACCCGCTCCAAGGGAAACCCAGCATGGAACTCGCCCAGAGCAGCTCTAGGTCGGATGGAAGCTTTTTTGCTACAGCTACAAATCCGACAGGATTTCACATACGCCACCACATCACGAGAGTATCCGTGCCAGATATATTTAGCCTTCACTCTCTCTAATGTGGTCTGCTCACCCATGTGACTGGCAAGCTTGGAATCATGACAATTTTCCAAAACCAGCTTCTGGAGAGACTTTGGGACTACCGGCAGATTCCGTGTGGTATTTGCTTCTACCCAGAGATAGTGCAAAATGCTATCGACAAAAATCAATTGAACACAACGAGCCCACCAAAACTTGACAGCTGGACTAGCTAAATATAGCTCCGCGTCAGAAGGTGTGTGTGACTGCTCAATCCATGATACAACCGTCTTCAGATCAGGATCCTCCAACTGACGCTCCCTTAGATCTTCCAAAGAGAATGCGTCTAACCAGTTTGACCTTCCGATAACCTGGTCTGTTTGGGGGACACCATTCAGCAGTCCATCTGGATCGTCGCTGTCTGTGTCGCTGTCTGATAGGTCATTATTACTCAGTTGAAGGGCCCTTATGGTTTGAAAAGCCAAAGGAATTACATCATCAACATCTTGTTCAAATTGAGACCATTGCTGCTGAAGCTTGGTACAATATTTGCACCCACCACATGCTAATGAACTAAGAGATTGGCCAGCTTTATAACAGTGGCACGGTGAAGAATCACTTGGAACTCGTGATAGACCATCAGCATTAGAGTGCTGTTTACCGGGCCTGTACTGCATCGTCATATTATATTGGGACAGTTCTTCTAGCCATCTAGCTAGTTGTCCTTCGATGTGCTTGAAACTGAGCAGCCACGTGAGACTGTGATGGTCAGTCCGCACAATAAATGACTGTCCTAGCAACCGTACATACGGTACTGCCTAGTAAATGCTACCACGGCTAGCAACTCTGCGTGTAACACAATATTTACGCTGAGCCGGTGTCAACGCTCGGCTCGCAAAACCAATAAGCACCTCTTTCCCATTCTGAATTTGGGATAACTCTGCACCAATAGCAGCCTCTGAAGCATCAGTATCCAGTATGAAGGTACCATCCGGTGTCGGATAACCTAACACTCTACTTTGGAACTGGTAAGTGCAGAGAAAGGAGGAGAAATACCAGCAAAACCCTGTATGTGCTCTCGGTGGTAATTCATGAGCCCTAGGAAAGATTCCAGCTCTTTCCTGGTCTTAGGAACAAGCCAATTAACGATGGTTTCCATACTGTTGGGCATAACAGCAATTCCCTTATCACTCGCCAACTTACCTAAGAAATAGAGTTCTGTACGGAACAAATTACACTTCTTAGGTTTTAGTTTAAGTTTGTGCGACAGGAATCGGGAAAGGACAGCTTTCAAGTTGGTCATATGACTGTCAAAGTCAGTCCTTGTCACTACCACGTCATCTAAATACGCAAGACACTCGCACCAGTTAAGACCTTGCAACACCAGCTGAACAACCCTCTGAAAGGTAGCCGGGCTGTTGCATGTACCAAATAGCATCCGGACAAATTCAAAGAGCCCATATCTTGTGATAAATGCGAGCTTGTGGCGGTCCTCAGGGTCAACCTCGACCTGCCAATACCCGGCTGCCATATCAAGTGTGCTGATGAACTTAGCACCACCAAGTGCACCCAGACATGTCTCAATGGTTGGTAGGGGGTAACGGTCTTTGCGAGTTAGACTGTTCAGAGCTCGAAAATCGACGCAGAACCACACGGTACCGTCTTTCTTCCGAACTAATACCGGGGCTGATGACTACTCAGATTTTGACGGAACTATGATACCTTTCTTTAACATTTCCGCAAGGTGTTTCTCTTCCTCATTCTCAAAACCAAGAGGAGTTCGTCTAAGTTTAGAACAAACAGGTTGTGCATTACCTGTATCAGCCGTATGTCTTATCCCCTTGAACAAGCCTAAATCAAGATCATCTTTTGCAAATGCATCCTGATACTCGATTAACATGGATTTAACTGGCAAAGACTGGGTCTCCGATAAACCCGATGTCGACCTCTCATACAGATTCTGTAAGAACACAGGGATGTCCACCTCAGTGGCTGTAGAAGTCTGTAAACCGTACTGGTTTATGGGGTTACCAGCAAGTTGAAATTCTATTCCAGGGTCTAAAACCGCCTCAATTTCTGTGACAATACCAAGATTGTGGTCTTGTTCCAGAGTAATATATTGGGCTGACAGGTTCCTTAACAAAATAAGAATCTGCGAATCTTTGGCAGTGGCCACTGTATGAGGCGTTACCAGACCCTCCAGTTTAGATGAGGGCTGGAGCACAACATCATTCTGTACCTCCCTATCCAGAACGCCTGTGGTCTTCACGGCCTCAAAAGGACCAACGACCACTTTCTGCTTCAATGTTACCGGAGCTACTTGGGCTTCCTTCCCATGAGCTCTCGACATTGATGCTTGAACCGGTTCTCCATTAATTGTCAGACACAGTCTAGTCAGATCAATGGTGGCCTTGTGTGCCTTCAAGAAATCCAGGCCTAATATAATCGGATCATTAATATTGGCAAGAAGGACTGGCCAGTTGAACATCATAGAGCCTAATGCAATTGTGACTGGCTCAACACTTTCCGCGGGGATAATATTGTCTCTACCTGCACCTTTCAATGAAATAGACTCCAACTTCTTTAAAGGGTAAGGTAATTTATTTGCAAAGAAATTGCTAATTACTGTCACTTGTGCCGCAGTGTCCACTACTGCATCAACGGAAACACTATTTACTTTAATGGGAATGACTAGTGTCATAGGGTCACGATTAAACTCAGACATGCGAACATCATATGATCGCACAGGCGAAGATCTCGGTGAGGCAGAAGGTGATGGTGACCGTGTACACCTCGGCTCCGGACACTCACAGGAAAAATGCCCCTCTAAATTGCGATTAAAGCACTCCCGATCTGAGAGGAGGAGAAGGGGAACGCGATGGAACGACCTTCCCTCTTGGAGGAGACCGACCTCAATCGAATTGACCAGATATAAGATTCAAAATCTTAGCAACATCTACCTTCATCTCCGCCATATCCTTCCTAAGTCCTTCGACATCTTTCTCTGATTTATCTATCCTGCTTGGAGCTGTTATGCCTCTCAACTGCTCGGGATTATCTGCCTCCATCAAACCAGAAGCATCGTCCGGAAAGTGGACCTTTCGAATCTCGGGTCTTCTGGAACCCATGATCAATCTTTGATTATGGAAAGCTGAATCGACCATTTGTACAGCCTCCTCCAGGGTGCTTGGATCTTTATCCATAGCTATCAGAGCGGCTCGTTTATGCTCAACACCCCGTAGGAATGCATCAATGGCAATTGTGTCGCCCAAACTCTGAGGCATCAGGGTAGCCATCTAAAGTGAGCTCCTGAAATATATCTGCAAATTCTTCTGAAGAGTTACCCTCTTGTCGAATGTCTTGCATTTTTTTCCTGATGATGTGGGGCAAATCTTTCTTCCCGATTCGCAACCTTAATTTGTCGCATAAACTGAAATAATCATTCTGGACTTGCACAGAACAGATGCAGTAAAACTTTAAGGCCTTTTCCCTTAAAGCTGAGATGAGCATGTCTAATTTATATGTATCAGACCAACGGTACCTTGAAGCAGTATGCTCAAACTGTATGAAAAATGGTTTCCACTCACATTTTCCATCAAAAGTTGACATTTTAGGTGGAGGAGGGCCAACAGAGTAGCTTCTACGACTGGGTGATAACATTCTAGAGTCATTGTACGAAGAGCCATCCAAGTAAGCTCTACGAACTGGTGATGACGTCCTAGTGCCATGGTTAGAAACTGATCGCGACTCCCTCTTAGGTTCTCTAGGGGTATATACCCCCTAGGAGCCAGGTTATCAACTAGGGTCTGATCACCCCTTTGTCAACTAGTTGAGTTAAGGAGTGCCTTGTATTTGATACCTTGAGCTAGCAGTTCCATGTTCAGTCTAGCTACTTGCTCTTCCAGGGATTCTTCCCTTGGGTGCGAGTCGACCCCACCAACAGCGCCTTCATCATTGATGTCGAATACGACGTCCCCAGCATGGAGCAATCGTTCAAGGACTGTAGCTGTGGCAGGAAGATCAGGATCTGCCTTAATGTCGGCCAGAGATATGGAACCTCCTCTGGACTCACGAAAACTTACTATGTCAGCAGCTCGAATTTTACCAATATTATGGAGTGCACTAAGTTCCTCCAGAGTTGCAGTGTTAATACATAAAGGTTTCGGCATGATGGCACCTGTTGATTTATACCAGGAGAGCGAAATTAATATTCGCTAAAAAGTAATATCACTTACTGAAATAAGTTGTGAGCGTATGCTTACTGAAAAATATAACTCACTGAGTAGTGATGGTGGTGCAACTCCGGGGAACGTCTAAATGAATCTTCCGAAGCCAAACCAGATTCAGTAGCGTACCTGCTTGCAAGCCGTCCTTCAGAAACTCGAAAGTATAATGATAACGGACGTGTTTACGTGCACTAGATTTTTTACAAAGTATTAACTCTACACTGCATTTGATGGTGTGTACACCAATATCTGCATTGATTTTCTCAATTCTATCATTGAGAAGAGAGAGTTGGTCATGCAGTTGCAGCTCTTGGTCTTTGAAGGAACAGGGATTCAAATGGTGAAGTTGCTCATTATACAGGATCAGAGAATACGCCGGGATATCAATAAATTTCACCGTTTGGCCGTAACGCCGCACTATGTCTATCGCACGTTCACAGTGTTGGCAAATGCGGTCTACTGTGAGTTCATCATTGGCCGTCCTTAAATAGACAAAACCGTCGCCTCGTTTCTCGGTAAGATCGCAGGTTCCGGCCCAGATATAGAAAACGATATGGTGAAATTTCTGAACGGCGTTGGCTATTCTCGACTGCAAAATATTAACCAGGTCTTGTGTAGTACCACCGCTTTTACACCAATACTCAACAAACCCAGTTTGATCAGCCCTTTTCAAAATGAAACCTTTACTTGTACCCAACAAAATTGCTTTGTGGGTAAAGGATTGATCCACAGAAAACTGGGTGCGAGCCAAAAACTCCTCAGATTTAACTTGAAAAGAAGGCATAAGCTGAGTAGTGTTTTGGCGGAGTAGCTAGCAATGTGATAATGAACTTTTTGAATTAATAATAACAAGAAAAAACAAATAATGTTCAGCGTAATTAGTAAACCTAATATTACAATTGAAACATATTTGTTGATTAGAAGGGAGATTACCCTCAAATGTTCAAAAAGTTAATAATAATAATAATAATAATAATAATAACAACAACAACAGTGATTTATAACACTTCTTTATTTCAAATAATTCTGAAATAAACAATGAAATTGAACTGTAATTAAAGTATAAAGAAATATCCAAAAACCGATGGTTAAATTACAGCTCAGAATTGCGGTTTCCTACATATGACGCTGAAGACAACTAACAATAACAATCCAGAAACTATAGGGTTGTCATTCCATGGAATACTGACATAGATGATAGAAACTATGCCTCGATTCATTACAGTTCAAATAAATAACATTGAATCTTGAATTTATGACGTATATGACGTATGTATGTAAGGTATATTAATCTATATACCCGACATTTGCATGCTATAGTATAAATAAATAATATATATTTTACTATAACTCACCTATCATCTGTGATTATTAAATAATAAAAAAAACAACTATAAAATAATCAAAATGGTGGACAGAGTCTGTCAAATTGACGTTCGGCCAGGACTAGAGTAGCCCTTATATTTCCGAGAATTCTATCTTTTTTTTACAGCAAAATCGTGAGCAGAATTTAGAAATAACTAATATTAATTTTTTAATTTAGGGCCCAAAGAACTCCTGACACCATTTGTAGTAACTTAGCTACGTTAAGGTTACTCACCCAACAGAGGTCTCGAATCGGCCCGTGGAACCAGCGGCAGGTGCTCGCGTTTCTAGTTCCAAGGTACGACTGCTGGGCGTCCGTAGAAACGGCGGGAATCAGCTAGCCCGGCAGATGCGAAATGCGAACTTCGGGATTGCGGGATACCTCCGGCACCACAAGGCGTTGCCTATAAGCGAATGCAGACACCATTTATTGCTTAAATAAATAGGACAAATTTGTATATGTCCTCAAGATTCAAGATTATTTATTCAGTAGTAAAATATATATAAATTATGGATTCAATTAGGTTGTCCGCCGAAGGCAATGCCTATTGTATTGGCGGACACCTTACACATATATAAATACATCTATACAAATAAATTAAACAGGACAGTAGCATACAAACACAGGACATAGACAAGTTAAATAAAAAATTAATACATGTCTAAGTAGTATTAGTTGTAGTGGTGATTTTACATTACAACAGACAAATTTAATGAGTACTTTACTAACATTGGACCCAGCTTATCAAAAAAAATTCAACCTAGCTCGAACATGCATGTACAGGACTATCTGACAGGTAGCTATCAACACTCCATTTTCTTAAATCCTACTGATAGTGAAGAAATTTACAAAATACTAATGCAAATTAACACAACTAAAAGTGCTGGCATTGATAATTTTAAATGGAAAATATTCAAACACTGTGTTGCAGGAATACTAACTCCACTGGATCATATTTGTAATCTATCACTGACACAGGGTATATTTCCAACAAGACTAAAGGTTGCACGTGTTACACCGCTATACAAAGCCAAAGATGCATCTGACTTTACTAACTATAGGCCAGTCTCGGTACTTCCACTCTTCTCTAAACTCCTGGAAAAGCTGTATTTTAGTAGAATTACCAATTACCTAAGCAAAAACTCCATCTTATATCCATCTCAGTATGGTTTCAGAAAAACACTACTATGCATGCCATTGTGAATATGGTTGAAAAACTATCTATTTCCCTAGAGAAAAAGAACATACTTTGGGTGTATTCCTGGACCTTTCCAAAGCCTTCGATACAATTGACCATTCGATTCTATTACAAAAGCTTGCATACTATGGAATACGGGGCAGTGCATTGAATTGGATACAGAGCTACCTGTCAAACAGAAAACAATGTGTGCAATTCAATGATAATTACCGAGTACCCGATGTGCAGACTCGTTACTCGCCATGCTTCACGTGAACAATGCGTGTAAAAAGCTACTTCCGCGAACTTCCGACGTGTGGCCAGTTGAAAAATTAATTACAAAAACTAAAACACTATAATTTTTAGGTGTCGTTACTTAAACTGGATTTAATCCTTAAAGAAATTTCTTAAAACAAGCCAGAAAAAAATAAATAATGACTTCAACGCTGCTCGTTGTTAATAAATTAGCACGTGATCAAAACGGCGCGAGCAAATACGTCTGCGAGATTGCTGTTGTGTTCGAATAGCACGCAGTTTGTATGTTATTTTGTTATTCTAGTGTGTTTGTTCGGTGACAAAATGCTTGGAGTAATAAATTACAAATAATAGAAACGGGAATAGGGAATATATTATAGTGTAAGTACTAGCAGCGGACGGCCAGAGAATGAGTTTAGATGTTTTAAATAAAAGCAATTTTACCGTGAGACTTTCAAGACGTACGTTTGACATACAATTCTGCCTCTCATTATTTTGTAATTGACGTCTTGATGTTTGTTTTTAAATCGACCCTTTCACCTCAACTCGGCTAATAGTTAGGGATGCCTGTATTTTTGGCACATATTTAACCCTTGCTCAAGTCAGATTTTTGGCACTATTAGCACCTATTTACACCTAAATCTTGGTCAAGTCAGATTTTATGAATATATTTCTCAAATATTGCTATAACATTATGGACTGTATTCACGGTATTTGGAAATGTCAACGGTCACGGTATACCACAGTCCTCACGGTATACCACGGTCCTCACGGTACTACCATCAGACCGCCCAGCTCTATTGCTGACTGGGTTAGCGAAAAAAGAGGATTGATAGTTGCCTGTGAGGTAATCACTATGTTTCCTACAGGATGATGATTTGATTTTATCTAAAAGTGTTGGACCTATATTAACAAAGTAATCATTGAATCCTGTTGCAATTTCAAAGTCATTGGTTATTAATTTGTTGTTATAAAGAAACTGTGTTTGTTGTGCTTTACCATTGTTTTTGTCTCACCTGCGAAGCAGGATCAAGACATAGGTATCACTTTTCCGGCGGCGGCGGCGTAAACTTTTAAGTTAAGTTTGTATCTCAGCAATGCCTGATCCAATTGGAACCAAACTTGGGTGCATGGTAATATACATCAAAAGGAAGGAGCCCACCGATGCAAAGGCCATAAGGTCAAGGTTACAGGGGTTAAAGGTTACGTTATAATCTTTGTTAATATTTTACGTTACGTTTTTGCGTTAAACAAAAGTTATTGCCTTATATCTCAGCAATGCCTGATCCAATTGGAACCAAACTTGGGTACATGGTGATATACATTGAGTGGAAGCAGCCCACCGATAAAGCAGTCATGACGTTAAGGTTATGGCGTCAAAGGTCACAGTATAATCTTTGTTAATATTTTACGTTAATTTTTTGCGTTAAACAAAAGTTATTACCTTATATCTCAACAATGCCTTATCCAATTGGAACCAAACTTGGGTACATGGTGATTTACATTTAACGGAAGCAGCATGCTGATGCATACATCATGAGGTCAGGGTTGTGGGGGTCAAAGGTCACGGTATAATCTTTGTTAATATTTTACGTTAAGTTTTTGCATTAAACAAAAGTTGTTGCCTTATATCTCAGCAATGCCTGATCCAATTGGAACCAAACTTGGGTACATGGTGGTATACATCAAAAGGAAGCAGCATGCTGATGCAGACATCATGTGGTCATGGTTATGGGGGTCAAAGGTCACGATATAATCTTTGTTAATATTTTTCCGTTAAGTTTTTGCATTAAACAAAGGTTTTTGCCTTATATCTCAGCAATGCCTGATTCAATTGGAACCAAACTTGGGTACATGGTGATATACATTAATTGGAAGCAGCCCGGTAAGCGGTAATCTATCATTATAGGTAACCGTGTATCCAATTGGATCAGGCATTGCTGAGATAGACAATAACTTTTGTTTAGCGCAAAAACTTAACGTAAAATATTAACAAAGATTATACTGTGACCTTTGACCCCATAACCTTGACATCATGACCGCTTACCGGGCTGCTTCCAATATTATTATATATATATATATAGTAGTAATATGAAATATGATAATAATATGAAATAGGAGGGTAAATGTCAAATGCCTGTGGATATCTGAATGGCCTACTGAGTGGGGTGCTTCCAAAGACTTATATGTGTTGCAAAAGCACTACAATAGTTACATAGGTCTCAGTTCCCCGGGAGCCACGCCCCTGTCTTGAGGAGCCGGAAGCAAAACTACAGTACTGTATCTCCATACGCTTACGCCATTATGTCTACCTCGGAGCTACAGGTCCAGTCATAACAAAAAACGGAAATTAAATCAGTTTTTCATCTCGCTTCTTGAGTTTTGCACTTACCTCACCCAAATTTCACACACGTCTGCCTTATTTATCTGGTTATCGATAAATATACACTTTATTGCAAAATATTTCATACATTTTTGATACACGGCCCAATATATTCACGAGGAGCTTGCTTTGAGTGAATCTTGCACAAGTTCCAGTGTGCCAGCAATTCTTGTCCTAGTTACTGCTATGAATCATGGGAGATGCACTGCCTTATTTAGCAGATAAGGTCAAACATACCATATTTTCACTTCAAGAGTATACTTACCTCCCTAATACTTTTGATATTGCTAAATATCGGCGTTCACTCAATAAACACTCAGAATAAAAACAGTTAGGTGCCCCTACTGGGCAGGTAGACAGAGGGTAGTCCGGCGGATGCCAGCCCCACCACCGTGCATGCTCCAACTACTACTTCCTCTTTGCTAATTTATTGGCAGAGAGAACACATGTTTTTGTGCTTTTTTCAAAAGTTTCACTGTTTTCAACGCGTTTATAGTCTTAGGATACTACCTGGATATGTCGGATAAAGTGGCTTCGCCGGAGGATGGCGGAGGATCTTTATATGAGGTGATTTCTAATATATTCTAGCGAGTTTTCCCCAGTGTAATGTGTTTCCGGGACTCGCATTTACCGTGATAAGCGCCTGTTTTAGTTGTTTTATTTCAACATGGTGCTATATAAGACTAATCTCTCTCTCTCTGTGTTTATGTCCACAGGTCTCTGTGAGGATATGTAATGGACATCACAGCATCTGAGGGTTTGTTTCTCTCCACCAAGGTTCCATTTCCTACTAATACTGTTAGGTTATCTAACCAAGAATTCTATGTCCAGTGAGTCGGAGGCCTAGTATAAAGGTCTTCTCACTTTGCCCTCTTGCTCCAATTCCTTCCCCTAAGGTGGAGAGAGTTAAGAGGCGTACAGTTGGTGGAGTGCTCCAGTTCATCACGTTGGATGGTTTGTCTATACAAGGTGTCAGGTATCTAAGTAATGATATGAGGTGAGGTTAATTATTTAAGAAAATTAACTGCTATTGCCATTGTTATCGTTGTGTATCTGATGGTTGTGTCGTCTGAATAACCGTTCTAAGATGTTCTGGTTACGTATACAATTCGTCCGCACGCCTAGTTGTTGGTTCGGATCGATTGATTTCTGTCATGGGATCATGACGTCATAATCAGCCTTGCGATTATTAACAATTAAAGTTTTGTCCAACGCTGGTTTTAGTCAATTATTGATCTTTATGATCGTTTCCCACTCTTTTAGTTTGGTTTTGAGTTTCTAACCGTAACTAGTTTGCTCATTGTCCTCGTCCTTTGTCCTGTTTCAGAGACCTGGTTGTCCGTCCTGTGGACGTTTCTTGAAAGATCGTTTTGTGCCTCACCTTTGCTTAGGTTGTAGTCCCTGTGGGCCATTGCTTAAGTGTGAGGTATGCAAGCATTGGGGGGGGGGGGCGACTTAATGTCTGAGTTTCTGTGTTTGTAGGCGAAGGACAAGGTAGTGGAGGAGGAGAGGAAGCAGAAGAGAGAGGGTGTAGGTAAGAATGGTAAGAGGAAGGCCTCGTCCGCGGTGGACATGGAGGCCTTCCGGACCGAGATGTTAGGGGAGATGAAGAGGACGATAAAGGATTTGGTTCCAGAGTTGCTACGTGGCATGCTTCCTGGACCAAATCCTTTGTCGTCCTCGGCGTCTGCTTCCGAGCAGGTAATCCCCGCCTCTGAATCACCTTTCCATAGGCCGGTTCCGTTGTTCAACGATTCAGAGGTGGCCCCATTAGTGGGGGTGATCCACGACCCTGGCAGCGGGCTTGGTGCCGCGCCGAGGGGTCGTGGACGGCTGTCACTGGAACCCGCGGGCTGCTTATCAGTCCAGGGGTATCCGCACGCCGCGGGTGCCAGTACCTCCTATGGCACCTTTCCTGGCCAGTCCGGGTTAGCTCTCTTTGCTGACCCGGAGTCTAATCTTTCTGGCCAGGAGGAAAAGGATTACCTGTTAGGGTCGCCGTCTGGGGACGTGACCATGGATTATGACGTCTGTGCACCCCTCGCGGGGAATACAGGCGACATATTCCATGGCTCTACTCACGCAGGAGTAGAGTTCACGGCGCAGAAGGTGGCCCTGTCCGATGCTGATGGCCAGCTATACCGCATACCTCGGCTTGCCGAGAGTATCGCTGGTGCTGGCCGGGGCCGTGGTGGGGCGGTATCTGCCCCGCGCTCTACCACGGCGCCTGCTCCTGGTCAGGCCAGTCAATTTAACATGCCTGTTCTTTCGGGCCCACATGTTTTGTCTGGCCTGCCGGGGCTATCAGCTTATCAGCCGTCAAGCTCTGCTGCTTGCGCTCAGGCGGAAGACGAAGGCCCCCGTCTTGTAGAGCGCTCGCAGCTAGCCACGGAAGAGGATTGGTCTGACGCTTGCCAATGGCGGGTAAGTGTTAGGCCAGATCTGCCCGTGGAGCAGTCGGCTAGCCAGCGTGATCACAGGCCGTGGTTAGCTGGTAAGGCTACTGCTAGCGCAATGCCATCTCTGCCGCTGGCTGAGCATGTCGTTGACATGTTCGAGGCGGCGGAGACGTCCATCAAGGCGAATGGGCATCTCGCGAAGGCCCCTCGCGAGGTGGCCAGGCGTTGCCGCATCATGCCCTGGATTACCAGAGGTACGGTGTGGATGACCGCGCGGCTTTGGGTGAAGATGCGCGGCCGGGCTCCCATTCTGACACAGGAGTCTTGTGTTCGAACGCGTTGCGTTCGACCAATGCCGCGTTGCGTGATGCGGAGGAGCGTGGGAGGGCTTCGATTGCCGCTCTGTCCAACGTCTTCCAGCTGTTACAGGGGGTGGTGACAGCATCCGCATCGCGCCAGGCGAGCCCGGTCACAGTCCAGAGAGCCATCCAGGATGGTATCAACTGTATGACTCGGGTGGTGACCAGGAGTGTCCAGGCGCGGCGCACATTTGCCTTGGACAATCTGTGCCTGTCCCAGGACCTGTATAATAGGCTACTGCGTACACCTATGACAGGTCCTGGTCTCTTTGGAGGTGAGGGATGTAGACACCTCCAGGAGACGGTTACTCTGGTCAACAACCAGAGGGCGCTGCGCGAGCAGTTTGAAGTGCTCTGTCGGGAGCGCGTTCGCGCCGCACCCCCTGCGTATCGTCCCCTGCCGGCTCGAGGTGGAGGTGGCCAAGTCAGAGGCCACCCACCAGCGCAGCGTCGGCCTAGGCCACGTGCGATTCGGCCGGCAGTGAGGGGGGCGCAGGCTCCTCAGGCGCAGTCAGCCAGGCAGCCACCCGCGCACCGAGGTGCGCGCGGTGCTGGGCGTGGCGCGCGAGGATCTGGTCGGGGTAATCATGCCCGATGGCCCGGTTACCGTGGTGAGAACCACTCCGGTGTTTCTGGCGAAGGAGACAGTGCCACTCTTGCACTCCTTATGTCCACCTCTATCCCTAGGTGGACCGGTGGGAGGCCGGCTGGCCGACCACTTGCAAGAGTGGGAACGGTTGACTCAGGACCGTTTAGTCTTGCGGTGGCTTTCAGTCGGGTATCGTCCCGATTGGATGACAGGCCCGCCGTCGCGACTGTCTCTAGTGCCAATTGGGACTCCGAATCCGAGAGATCCAGATCAAAGGTTGTGTATCGAGGAGGAGATAAGTTCCCTCATACAAAAAGGAGCTATTCAGCTGGCACAAAAGTGTCCGGGCTTCTATTCAACCGTGTTCTTAGTAACAAAAAACACCGGAGGGTGGAGACCGATTCTCAACCTCAAGCCGTTGAACAAGTTCATAGAGACGCCCAGTTTCAAGATGGAGACTGTGCGCTCGGTGTTGGCGGGGTTAGAGAGGGGAATGTGGACAGCTTCGATAGATTTGAAGGATGCTTATTTCCACATTCCCATAGCGAGGAGTTTCCGTCGCTTCCTGAGATTTGCATTCCAGGGCAGACAGTGGGAATTCAAGGTGTTACCCTTCGGAATTTCCACCGCTCCTCGGGTTTTCACCCGTGTGGTTCTTGCGATCACAGCATACCTCCGCAGGAGAAGCATTGCAGTCCACACGTACATAGACGACTGGCTGTTAAAAGCACACACCCAGGAAAGTTTATCGACCAATCTGGAGATTGTTTTGAAAACTCTCACGGATTTGGGCTGGATGATAAATTTTCAAAAATCAGAGCTGACTCCATCCCAGAAGTTTGTTTACCTGGGGATGTTCTTCGATCTAGAGACAGGATATGTTTATCCTACTCAGGAGAGAGTTCAGAGACTCATCTCGGTAATTCAGTCAGTGTGCGACAGTCGTCATGTCCTGGCACGGGTTTACTTGAGAATGCTGGGGTTGATGGTTTCGTTGGAGCCGGTCATTCCTCAGGCCGCCTTACGCAGGCGGCCGATCCAGTTGTTTCTCATGACACAATGGACCCAGAGTACAGGTTCGCTGGACTCGAATGTGTCAGTGTTGGCACCTCTAATTCACCACCTGCAATGGTGGTTGAATACAGAGAATCTCTTGGTGGGGGTTTTGCTAACCCCTCCCCACCCTCAGGTGACTGTGTATACAGATGCATCGATGGAGGGCTGGGGAGCTTGCCTGGGAGAGTCCACGATATCAGGGCTTTGGAATCTGGAACAGTCAAAGGAACATATAAATCTACTGGAGCTAAGAGCAGTAGTCCTGGGCCTGGAACATTTCTTACGGAAAGTTCAGGGCAAGATTGTTCTTATTCGTTCAGACAACTCAACAGTTGTGACTTACATAAACCGCCAGGGCGGAACGAAGTCGCCCAGTCTCTGTATGATGACATGGAGACTGCTTTGTTGGTGTCTGGATCATCGGATTACCTTGAAAGCAGTTCATATTCCGGGACGGTTAAATCTGCTAGCAGACTCATTGAGCCGAAGGATGAGTGTTTTACCCACGGAATGGCAACTAAATCAATGTGTGGCGGATCGTCTGTTCGACCATTGGGGGAAACCCAACATCGATTTGTTCGCTACGAGGAAGAATGCGAAGATGACGACGTACGTCTCTCCGATTCCAAATTCGCAACAGATGCGTTAGCTATCAGCTGGGGGAGGGGGGGGGGGGGGGAATGTATGCATACGCATTCCCTCCAGCAATCCTGATTCCAAAAGTTCTTCAGAAAATCAGACAGGAGGAGTGCCAAGTGCTTCTGATCGCCCAGGATTGGCCATGCCGATCATGGTATATGGATCTGCTGGACCTTCTGGTCTGCAATCCGGTTCCTCTGCCTCTGATGGATGACATTATCTTCCAGGGCAAGGCCCTTCACAACAATCTGTCAATGTTCCGATTGACTGCGTGGATGTTGTCAAGGAATCTAGAATTAAGGAGGGCTTTTCTGAGCATGCAGCCATGTTTATGGCCAAAGCCAGGAGGGGGTCAACCTCCAGAGCATATAATTATAAAATCAACAGATTTGCAGAGTGGTGCTCAAAAAGATGTATTGATCCAATGGATTCATCTATTTAGGTAGTAGCTGATTTCCTGTCACCTGTATGATGCCCATAGCCTCAAGCCTACCTCTATTGCTGGCTATAAATCGGCTTTATTGACTGTTATCCCTTGCTTGGCTAATAGGGGGAGTGATGAAGTAAGTACATTAAATGTATTAATTAAAGGCATGGGCAATCTAAGACCAAGGAATCCCCCGGTGATTCCGTCTTGGAGTTTATCGCTAGTGCTTCAGGTGCTAGGTGATAAGCCTTTTGAACCACTTAGTTCCATTTCTATGAAACTGTTAACTCTTAAAACTGTATTTTTAATTGCTGCGGCCTCGGCTAGGCGTAGGAGTGAAATTCATGCCTTATCAGCCGAGGACGACCGTTTTGTGGTTACAGGGGAAGGCCTTAAGCTGCTACCTAGGATTAATTTCTTGGCTAAGAATCAGTCTTTGAAATATCCAGTTCAACCTATTTTTTTGCCTGCTTTAACTAGATATGATCCTAATTTTAAAGCATGGTGTCCCGTTCGGGCGCTACTTCGGTACAAACAGCGTACTTCGGAGTGGCGGACCGATCTGTCAGCGTTATGGTTGTCATATATTGAACCCCATGGCAGGGCGTCTAAGGACACCATTTCCAGGTGGATTGTAGAGTGTATCCAATTTTGTCATAAATCCGCCACTGGTAAGCAGGTTGACATAGCCAAGGCTCACAGTGTCCGCGGCGTGGTGACTTCCACTGCCCTATTTAATGCGGTCCCTGTGGATGACATTATGTCCGTTGCACTGTGAGTCAAGTTTTACAGACCATTATCTCCGTGACACCTCGAATCCTCTCGCCTTGTCGATTTTGAAAAAATAATCGCTTATATGATTTTTGAGGAGGGTTTCCTCATTGCTTATATACTTCACAATTAATTAATGGAAACAACCACTTTTTGGGACTGCATCAGCCTTCTCCTCTGGGAAGATGATGACAGCTGCCAAGTTCAACAAGGTCAGTCTTGTTCATGTGTTGTTCATTGTTGATTGTATTGTCACGTTACCCGTTGTTATTAATATGGTGATGGTTTGTGTTTTGATGTGGTTCGTCATTGAGAGTATACGAAAATGGAGCCTTTTCGTCTCTGTCCTATAGTACATGGCACTGGTACGTAGAGAGCGTATGGGACATTGAGGTCATTCTAGTCTTCCTCCCAGGAAGGAGGGGGGAGCGCATATCACATTCGGTCATCTCATCCATCGGTTGGTGTTAGCCGATGTTCATCAAATCCTGACTGTCTTTTCACACAGTTTCAGAAGTTTAAGTGCCTTAAACGCAGAAAAGCGTATATGGAAGAGCTGGTCTTTTGACCTCGCCTCCCTCCCGCCGAATTCCCTGTCGAATTCTGGCAATATCAAAAGTATTAGGGAGGTAAGTATACTCTTGAAGTGAAATAAACGAAATCTAGGATTTCTGTTTTCACGAGACAGTTGATACTTACCTCCCTAGATACGGACCCGGCCTCTCCACCCCACAGAGGCTCGGTCTTCAGGCTCTTAATAGTTGCATGTCTGTCAGCCAATAAATTAGTCAGAGGAAGTAGTAGTCGGCGCATGCGCGGTGGTGGGCCTGGCATCCGCCGGACTACCCTCTGTCTACCTGCCCAGTAGGGGCACCTAACTGTTTTTATTCTGAGTGTTTATTGAGTGAATGCCAATATTTAGCAATATCAAAAGTATTAGGGAGGTAAGTATCAACTCTCGTGAAAAAAGAAATCCTAGATTTAGTTTAATGTGCAAGTGGGTGGAGCAGCCTGATTCTCGCACAAATTTACTACGTACACAAACAGACAACAAGCGACCCCGCCCACTTGCCCATATATGGCAGGTTTGACCTCGCCTGCTGAATAAGGCAGTGTATTTCCCATGATTCATAGCGGTAACTAGGACAAAATGGCTGGCGAACTGGAACTGGTGCGGGAATCGCTCGGCCGTAAATGTTTCTGCCAATGTATCAAACTTTATGAAGTATTTCACATTAAAGTGTGTATCTTTGAATAGCAGATGAAATAAGGTACGCGTGTGTGAACTTTGATGTATCTAAGTGCAAAACTCAAGAAGCGAGAGGAAAATCTGATTTAATTCCAGGTTTTTTTATACGGTTGTCATTGTAGCCCCAGGCTTAGCATAACGTCATAAGCGGAATAGCGTGGGGCTATTTTTTGCAGCTACCGGAAGCAATGAGTTCTGTTGTGTTTCCGTATATTCCTCCACTAGATTGGAGCACCCACGTAGAAGTGGTAGATAATCTTAAATTTTCATGTCTCGCTATCATATATGCAAATATCCCATCACCAGGAAAAGTTCATGAAAAGTCATGAGAAGTAAATTAACTGTATGGTCAGGATACCTGTTTCTAACAGGGTTCTATTTCTAACAATTGTTCCTTTTTGCGTTCTCACACACTCTTTGTTTTGGTGACATCGTCAAAAGATGTTTATTTCAATAGATACATCATTTTTACACACAATTTGAAGATTTGATAAAAATGTAGCACAAATAAGTAATTAGCTAAACTATCTTTTTTATTTGACGTTTGAAAAACTTGTTTTCGCTATTACTTTTTTGAGGGTCCATAAAAATGTTCATAACCGGTAACGAAATGAAGCAAACTGGTCCAGTTTTCGCATCAGACGCCATATGCCAGTAGCTGTCAAACACGGTATGTTGATTTCACCAACGTAACAATAATTCTTTTCTAGGGATGTGCCGACGGGGCCTGGGCTGCTTATATTGTTTTCAAATCTAGATTGATTGATTTTTTTCACACACATGCTCAATCCAAACATGGCCGTAATTTCTATATATGATAAAAACTAAAATAATTTTAATGTTATATGATATGCATAGCAATCAGATTTGCTACTTTACAAAGCAAAGATACAGAATTTTGATTTTGAAAATGGTGTTGCTGCTGTCTATATATACTAGGTTTTACGAAAAATGGAATTTGACCAGGTCTAGATTTACTAAAATAACTTAACTTGCACTTCCTTTTTAGCGGCGTTTGTATCATTATTTTTGCTGACGAACTCTCATGTTGTCATATCATAGACAGTGATGTCATATATACCCATCATGTTGCTATATAAATAACGAATTTACATCTTTGTTAGAAACTGGTACCTAAGTACACAAAAACCCTCTGAAAACTGATAGTGTATTTACACACAGTAAATTTATTTGGAGGAATTAAAAACCTTTAATGTATGTATTATTTCACTGAACACTTGCACATTGTTAATAGAAGTCATTTTTTGACAAAAGCTTTACAGTGTTATGCAATCAGCAAAACTGTCTATATCCTGTTAGAAACCGCTACTCAAACCATGCACAGTTAGTTTCTGAACATCGGTTATGGGAGTTAATAGATATGGTTTCTGTTTTGTTATGATGACTGATTCCTACGTTTTATGCTATTGGGTATGTAAGTTCTACCGCAGTGAATGCTGTAGCAGAGGTTTCTATATTTTGGCAGATATTTATGTCATTTGGTATCAACTAGAGCTTGGCAGTCTGACGATAGTACCGTAAGGACCGCGGTATACCGTGAACCGATACCGTGACCGTTGACATTTCCAAAAACCGTGAATACCGTCCATAATGTTGGAACAATATTTGAGAAATAGATCCATAAAATCTTACTTTACCAAGGGTAAATAGGTGCTAATAGTGCCAAAAATACAGGCATCCATAACTATTAGCCGAGTCGAGGTGAAAGGGTCATTGTAAAAACGAATTGTATGCCACCGTACGTCTTGAAAGTCTCACGCTAAAATTGCTTTATTTAAAACATCTAAACTCATTCTCTGGCCGTCCGTTCGTAGTAATTACACTATAATATATTCCCTATTCCCGTTTCTATTATTTGTAATTTATTGTTCCAAGCATTTTGTCACCGAACAAACAGGCTAGAATAACAAAATAGCGTGCAAACTACGTGCTATTCAAACGCAACAGCAATCTCGCAAAGATGTGTCTGATTGGTTGTTTATGAACTAGACCGTGGGAAAATACATTGCTGAATTTATCAATGAAAATTTACTAAAACGTAGTATTTGTTCGCGCCATTTTGATCACGTGCTAATTTATTAACAACGAGCAGCTTTGAAACCTAAAAATTATAGTGTTTAAGTTTTTGTAATTAATTTTTCAACTGACTACACGTCGGAAGTTCGCGGAAATAGCTATTTACACGCATTGTTCACGTGAAGCATGGCGAGTAACGAGTCTGCACATCGGGTACTTGGTAATTATCAGAAGCTTTGGAATCGGCTATATTTAATGTCGTGTTATATCCATGTGTATAGGCCTGTTTTCGCGAGTAACCGAATATACGACTCCAACAGAAATAAAAGAGTACAACACTGGCCTCGTTTAAATACTCGCGTATTTTGTCTGGACTCTGTTTATCAATGCGCTCGACTGCCAAAATAAAATTTACCGTTTGCTGGTCGCACGCATTAATAGCAAGAACAAGCCAGATTGAAAATAGCGCGCTCCAATGTCTCAAACAGCGGGTTATAGTTAGCGAGTCGACCACACACTTTGACCGATATTCCCGTGAATGATATTATGTCAATAAAAATAGTGACCTAATAAAGTCGTGAAACTAAACAGTCGCAATAGCCATAATGTTTTTCTTCTCTAAATCAGAAAGCCAATTTATTTATTTTACCTATATTTACCGTTGATTGGAGATGGAAATGAAAAAAATTTGTTCTAATTTCGTGGCATGCCTCGACCTCAGATGGCGGTATACCGTGGTACCGCGGTATTTTTTCATGGTACCGATACCGTCTTGTAAATGTCAATACTGCCCAGCTCTAGTATCAACCCACATTCTGTTAGGGCTGTACAGTCGATAATGAGCTGTGTAGCTAATTTTGAATCACTGCTTAAGAATCTCCAGGTAGAGTCACCTAGGTACTGTGTAATAAATGACTTGAGCACCAGGAAATATTTGATTCTGTGATTAAAAAGGGTGTTGCACTTTAGTAGCATATGATAGTAATCTTCAGTCTCTATTTGACAGAGTGGACATGTTGGATCTACTTGATTTAGCTGAAATCTGGCGAGACTAGCCTGAACCAGGTATGTTCCTGTTAGTAGTCTGACTTTAATACTATGTTGCTGGACATCCTTAACATCTGAATGAACAGTGGTTATGGTTTGATGCATTCTTCCAACCGATAGCCTTGGGAAGTGACAGTATGTTAGTGTGTTTTTTGTACAGCATTGCTCAGTTAGTTTGTGTGTCCAGTACATATCTACTGCTTTTTTGACCGTTTCTTTCCACTTGTTTTTATTGAGAATGTGAGTTTTTAGGTGCATAAGTTGTGAAAGCCCGTACTGCTGCAGGATACGTTGGATATATATGAACCAACTATGAGAATTGACAGGCCTTATTAATGATTGGTGTTCCATTATTCTGTTCAGTGTTGGATTTTCACTACTGATTATATTTGATAGTAATGTGATCTGCCGGATATGTATTTCAGCAGCAATTGTTCTGGCTCCAATCAGTAGGTGTACAATACACTGCTGTACGAACCGGCAGTGCCAGAATCTTTCTCAACGTTGAAAATTGAACTTGAGTTGGACTGCAACGATTTATCGATGCATCGTGATACTTGTTTTCCGATTCGCGATACATCAAACAAAATTTTCAAGTGAGATTAATTCAGTAAAATTGGATATGACCATTGATTTCAGACATTAAACACTAAATAATATGCGGATACAATAACCTTTTTAAACTACAATGTAAGTTTACTTCAAGGAGGAATTTTAGCGCGGAAAATTTAGGGACAAGTCGCGACTGTTAGTTACGAAATCTGGTAATGCCACGTAAATGATATTTACAATATATAATGTGCAAGAAGGGACTCCACTAGATATCCATCTTCGCGGGAGTGAAATTATTAATTGGGACAGCCTAAATATTGCATATACTTTAATAAACATTGTTTATTTCATCAAAATTAGTCCAAATTTTGACAGAATAGAATAGAATATTTCATTGGCACAAAATCTTAATACAGAAAGACATAGCCAAATGGATGTGCTTTATAACATGGCATAAAACTTATATATACACGCACGCATGCACGCACACACACACGCATGCACACACACACACTGCATATAAATATAAAATTTACATAATTAGATAGTACTGCATGAAATCAGTACATTAGTTGTCAGGGAGCAACATGAATAGATGGCATATATTGTCTATCTATATATTTAAAAGAGTTCTTTATCTTCAAGTATTAAAGGGGGATAGATCATATGGGCGCCTGCAACTCGCCTTCATATATGTTTATCTGCATCACTGACTCACTGGAGGTAGGTCATAGCCCGCAAATCATGAAATCCGTGATGCCATCTCAGATATTGGAAGTACCAGCTGCTAGTGACTGAGTACTGGACTGACCTGAAAGGGATGCTAGTTTAGTTTCCCCGTTTTTCATTACAGGCACTGATGTAGTCTAACTAATCTGCACACCTCAGTGTCTCCATTATTATATGACATTACAAAAATAAATTTTCATTTTCAGTTATCCCATCAAAATGAGTAAAATCAGCAAATGACAGAAATAATAATGACCTTTCTTCATTGTATAAGGGGTGATATAAAACAGTGTTTCTCGTCCTCAGTATCCAATTGTTACATAATTTACAAATTCTCGACTCAGCTGCTGTCTTAGGGGTTGTATGCCTGCCAAGTTCTATTTGAAGATTGTGAGCACTGACTATGTTTCGCAAACTGTTTCTACTGTGGTTTTTGTTTGTAAGCAAATAATTTTCCATTGAGAATGTATGTTTAAATTGTCAGTACGTTCACAATTTAGAGCCATTTTGAGATGATTGATTTGAGCCCAGTTGAATTACATCTCTCTTAATATGTCTATGCCAGTTGCATTGGTACCTGGCTTCCATAGCATCTTTGAATGATTTGACAGACTTGATCTTATAAAATGTAGTCGCGAAAAAATAAAAATCACGTAATGTATTAGCTTCCGCTATAGGACGAGTTTAGGTCGCTACGCGTGTAACGCAAAGACGCTAATATTAGTACCCCGGTAGAGACTTGCTCAATCCACATAAATAGGAGGGGAGCTTCGAGTAGCTACAGGAGTGCTGGCGTAAACTCGCCCTATAGCGGAGGCTGATTAATACTCGGAAGAATGTAATCTAACCAAGTTGGCCGGGATGAAATCACTCAAGTGAATAAAAATCTTGCCAGTAAATTTATGGCCGAATGCATTTACTGATTAGGTAATAATGAATTTATTGCTTAAATTGTTTTTAAAACAGCTTCTGTACATATTTATTATTAATTTGCGATATTGGCATTTGTGAGGTTGAAAATCTGTTTTTATATGGGAAGTCTCCTTCCAGTCCGAGATAAAGTTCCGTGGAATGTCTCCAATCACAAAAGAGCTTTAATTTGGCTGTCCAACCTAAGACGGGATCTAACCTCATTTTATTTCTTACATTGTTTTGGGTCATTTTATGTTTAAGAATGATACACATAAGATTTACAAATATTACATAGAATACAATTATTACAGACAATATAGCCCACAATATTGCTTATTGCAATACGGTTTTAAAATATTTTGTTATTTCATTTTCAGGGCAACCATACAAGAAAACTGTTGTCAGTTGAATATTTTGAAACTAATCTGACTGGAAGCTATTGCTGGCTTAGGCAGCAACAGCTTCTAGTCAAATTAATTTCAAAATATTCAACAAAATAAGTATTACAAAATTTAGTTCTTCAGGGATTTGCCTGTGAAAGTGTTAATCTTTCCTATAGAATGTTGGGTCTTTATTTATATATTAATGCACAGAGTGAAATTAGTTTCAAAATAATTTAAATTAATTTACCTGGGGGTTCTTGACTTCTTGCTGCATTAGGCTGCAATAATTTCCAGTCAAATATTTTAAAAATAATTTCATAGGTATTTCGTAGGAGAATAGCCCTACATATATACCATTCCAGTAATATTTTAAAAAGTCTTCTGGTTCTGAGATATTGATTCTTGGAGGTCATGGAATTAGTTAATTTTAGTCATGGAAAAGTCATGGAATTTCAAATCCTGAAAGGTGTACCCTGTAGTAAAAGTAAGTCCTCCTATACAGTTTCTATAGTCTCTATATATTTCTTACAAAATCCTAAGTTTCTTCTAGGTAGCTGGTGACATTTTAAACTGTGTCTTTCATATTGTTTTCTCAGATTTTGAAAGGTTAGGCTACCGGGGGTACACTCCATGCAAATCGTGTTCAAAATATTTAACAGATGGGAGAACAACAAGTGGGGCTTTAAGTCAGGTGATCCCTTAGGATAGGAAAGCTGTTGAACATTTTGAAAATAATTTGACTGGAAGGTGTTGCTGCGTTAAATGGTCAAATGTTTTATAGGATATTATAGACATGTGGTGAATAAAGTAGATTTGACAGCAAGTTATTAATTAGGGTAATAAGTATCTTAGTAGTGAAAGCTTAAATAAATTATACACGATCGTGGAGCTAAGATCTTTTTACTTTGAAAATGAGTGCACTGAAAGTAATTTCTCAATTAGGAATAAATACCTTTCTGTTAAATTGTTTTCAAATGGATATTCTTATTGATAAATTTTCTGATTTGTTGATTGATTTATTCCATTAAATGGTTAAACATTGATTTGTATAATTTAAATACACAAGTCTCCTTTTATTTCTATGATAGCATCTATTGATTCACTTATTCTATTCATTTTTCCCACACAAATCCAGGTCACTTCTAATCACACCTGCTGCTCACCAGATAGTACATAAACCTGCCACAGGCCTCACTACTAAACTCACATTATACCATCTATGCTTAATCTTCTTTTATGTTTACTTTTATTGTGAAACCCTGTTTAACCCTTTCAATAACTTTTGGTAGCTATTTTGAAATTAATTTGGCCGGAGGCTGTTGCTACCTGAAATACCAATGGCTTCCATTCAAACTCATTTGAAAATATTTAATTTCTTTCTTGTATGGGTACATTCAAATTGAGATTTAACATCCAGTTTCATCGTTGAAAGGGTTAAATAAACTACATTTTCTGTAGGTATAATTTTGCTACCATGAAAATTATTTAATAGAAAGTAATTTCTCCCACAGGAACCAATACAGCCAAATTCTTTTCAAATTTACATTCTTCATGAGAAATTCATTTAGGTCCTATTCGATTATGGCGAAACTGGTTCGGTTTTACAAAACAGGTTTTTAGTTTCACTACTCTGATAAATGAATACAGTTTCTAGTAAAGCGTAAACTTGTTGGTAGGTTTCAATAATAAAATGAACAGCTTTAGTAAGCATGGGTGTTCAGTTTGAATTTGGTGTCATTACAAGACCACACAGCCAACGCCTCAATAGCTTTAGTAAGCATGGGTGTTCAGTTTGAATTTGGTGTCATTGCAAGACCACACAGCCAACGCCTCAATAGCTTTAGTAAGCTTGGGGGTTTATTTTGAATTTTAGCATCATTGCAAGACCACACAGCCAATGCCTCAATAGCTTTAGTAAGCAATAGAAAAATGGAGCAGACAGCAGGCATCCCCCCACTTAGCAAAGGAAGGGAATGCAATGCACTGATCCAAGCTGCAAAGTTCAAATCGTTCAACAACCACCCGATGAAGATCAGGCAAACACAGCTGTCATCAGGAAGACTTAAAAGATCAAGTTTTGTGAAAGAGACAAAAGCACTTCAAAGGAAACACCAAGAAATGTTGCCAGCACAAATAGAAGACCCAAACCACACCCTTGATCCTCCACCCTGGGAAAATAAACTAGAGAGCATAGCTATTCGCACCACAGTGCCTCACCTCACAACCAAAGATGAACACAGTGATGTGAGCAAGAAAGCCCTGACCCTAGCCATGCTGGAAGAAATGTACCCTCAGGAGACATGGATGAGGATCTACACAGATGGATCAGCCAAAGATGCAATTAGGAGCGGAGGTGCCGGACTGCACATACAGTATCCAAACAGACAACATGAGTCAGCTGTAATACCGACAGGCAAACATTGCACAAACTACAGAGCTGAAGTCGAAGCACTGGTTCATGTAGCTAATACTATCAGCAGAACAGCAGACCCTATTGCACAGATTGTCTTTCTATCTGGTGCCCGCTCCGTCCTTGAGGCTATCACCAAAGGTAAGCTGCCACAACTTGAAGAAGCACTACAAACCATCAAATGCATTCGGATAGCACTCCAGTGGATCCCCTCACACTGTGGAGTCCAAGGAAATGAGGAAGCAGACAAGATGGCAAAGGTGGGTGCAGAAGAGAATCAGACAGAAAACATGGTTACCCATACAGAGATGAAGACTATCATCAAGTCACTCTATAGAACACCTCAATCAGAAGATGCCTACCATCATCTCTCGAGGCCAGAGCAAGTGACCATTTTTCGTCTCAGAACTGGACACAACAGACTAAACCAACACATTTACAGGCGGTTCCACCTTACGACATCGCCCGCTTGTCCTTGTGGAGAAGCAGAACAGACCACAGAGCACATACTTCAATGTTGCAATACGTATCAGCTGCTGAGAGAAGAGATCTGGCCTTTGTCAACCTCTTTTCTTGAAAAGCTGTATGGGCCTGTGGAAGAACTGCAGAAAACCACAGATTTCATCTTGAGAACGGCTCTCCAAGTGTGATACCAGCGATCGAAAAGAAGAAGAAGAAGAAGAAGCATGGGTGTTCGCTTCAAATTTGGTGTCATTACAACCACTCAGCCAATGCCCCCACACTGTCAGTGACACTAAATATCTATATTATATCAATAGTCACCCCCCTTGCACACAAACTGACACTCGTTAGCATTAGCTAATGGGCAGCATTAAGCAGCAAGTGTGGTTAATACCCCATAACTCAGTTTTGTGGAATACATAATGCATTAAGAGTTATCTCCCATGTTACCATGCACTCTAATGCATTCTACATATTTCGGCCATTAGTATTATATAGATTTATCCATGTTTTGTGAGGGTGCCTTTCTGTATGTTGTGAGGTTATTTGGCTAAACCTTGTGGGATGTGGCATAGTAATTGGTTAATGCCCATTAACTCAGTTAGCAGAGTTGCCTCTGATGTTACCATATATTCCAATCTATTCTACATGTTTCAGCATTACTATCTATTTTTCTAACTTTGTCCATTTGTGGTGGGGTTGTCTGTCTGTATGTTGTGAGGCTATTTGTCTAAGCCTTGTAGTGTGCTCCATTGTAATTTGTCAATACCCGTTATCTTTCTTTAGGACAATACAAAACACGTTAACAGTTATTTCACATGTCATCGGTGCTCTAATGTATTCCACATATTTCAGCCATTCATATCTATTTAACTAAATTTGTCCATGTTTTGTGAGAGTGTCTGTCTATGTTGTGAGGCTATTTGTCTAAGCCTTGTGGGCTGCTGTGAGGCTATTTGTCTAAGCCTTGTGGGCTGCTGTGAGGCTATTTGTCTAAGCCTTGTGGGCTGCTGTGAGGCTATTTGTCTAAGCCTTGTGGGCTGCTGTGAGGCTATTTGTCTAAGCCTTGTGGGCTGCTGTGAGGCTATTTGTCTAAGCCTTGTGGGCTGCTGTGAGGCTATTTGTCTAAGCCTTGTGGGTTGCTGTGAGTCTATTTGTCTAAGCCTTGTGGGCTGCTGTGAGGCTATTTGTCTAAGCTTTGTGGGTTGCTGTGAGGCTATTTGTCTAAGCCTTGTGGGTTGCTGTGAGGCTATTTGTCTAAGCCTTGTGGGCTGCTGTGAGGCTATTTGTCTAAGCGTTGTGGGTTGCTGTGAGGCTATTTGTCTAAGCCTTGTGGCATGTGCCACTGTAATTGATTAATGCCACTTAACTCCGTTCTGGGCGATACATAATGCATTAAGAGTGGTCTTCCATGTTACTATGTTTTCCAATCTACTCAACAAATTACAGCGATTAGTATAAATTTAACTAGATTTGTTCATGTTTTGTGAGGTTGTGTGTCTGTATTTTGAGGCTATTTGTCTAGACATTGAGGGTTGTGCCACGGGCAATTGTTCAGTGTCCCTGGCTTAACTCTGTATATACATGTATCACATTAATAGTTGCCTCTGATGTTGTCATATGCTCCAATCTATTTGTCATGTTTCAATCATTCCAATGACTTGGCTAATTAACTCTGTTTGGCCAATGGATATCGCTTTATCAGTTACTGCCCATGTAACAATGACCTTTCGGCTAGAAGGTCTAGGGTCAGTATACTTAGCTCAAACACCACTTGGCCAATTTCAATTATATTTGGCAGGAATCATCATTAGGGCATGGAGATTCAAGTTTGTTCAAATGAAGCCAATCGGCCAATTTGGCTAGCGGCCATCTTGGATTTTGGATGATTTTTAGAAACGTCTAAAAATCTTGTGATATTGGTAAATGATAGATTTTTCCAGCATTACCATTTTGCATTAAGCTCAACTACTAGTAGTTTATATCTCATGTTTGGTTATTCATACTGGACCCAAACTTAACAGTTCATATCTCATGTTTGGTTAATTATACTGGACCCAAATCTAGCAGTTCATATGTCATGTTTGGTTAATTATACTGGACCCAAACTTAACAGTTCATATCTCATGTTTGGTTAATTATACTGGACCCAAACCTAGCAGTTCATATCTCATGTTTGGTTAATTATACTGGACCCAAACTTAACAGTTCATATCTCATGTTTGGTTAATTATACTGGACCCAAACCTAGCAGTTCATATCTCATGTTTGGTTAATTATACTGGACCCAAACTTAGTAGTTCATATGTCATGTTTGGTTAATTATACTGGACCCAAACTTAACAGTTCATATCTCATGTTTGGTTAATTATACTGGACCCAAACCTGTTAGTTCATATCTCATGTTTGGTTAATTATACTGGACCCAAACTTGCCAGTTCATATCTCATGTTTGGTTAATCATACTGGACCCAAACTTAACAGTTCATATCTCATGTTTGGTTAATTATACTGGTCCCAAACTTAGCAGTTCATATCTCATGTTTGGTTAATTATACTGGACCCAAACTTGCCAGTTCATATCTCATGTTTGGTTAATTATACTGGACCCAAACTTAACAGTTCATATCTCATGTTTGGTTAATTATACTGGTCCCAAACTTAGCAGTTCATATCTCATGTTTGGTTAATTATACTGGACCCAAACTTAGCAGTTCATATGTCACGTTTGGTTAATTATACTGGACCCAAACTTAGCAGTTCATATGTCATGTTTGGTTAATTATACTGGACCCAAACTTAACAGTTCATATCTCATGTTTGGTTAATTATACTGGACCCAAACCTAGCAGTTCATATCTCATGTTTGGTTAATTATACTGGACCCAAACTTAACACATGCTTCCTTACAAGGAGAGAGCATGGCACAATGTCTTATTGGGGTCAGAACTTCAAAGTTCATTTTTGTCTTGGGCGAAACCGTTTCAATAGTAACGTGTTGTGTTTAGCTCAACTTGACTGTTTATATCTCATGTTTGCTTAATCATACTGGAGCCAAAGATGGACGCATGCTTCTTTATCAACAGTGGGAATGACACATCACACCTTGCTAGCAAAACGTGAATGGTAAAGGTCACTCTGTCTTTGCGAAAAAGTTTATCAAAACTAACATTTTGCGTTTACCTCAACTTAGCAGATCTTCATATCTCAAGTGTTAATCATTCTGCACACAAACTTGGACATTTGCTAATGAGAGGGGATGAGACAATTACTTTCAGGTCAAAAGGTCTACGGCCATGGTCATTGATAAGTGTATCATGATAAACCTTCTAGTGGCAAATCTCATCAATGGTTAATGGATTAAAACAAGACTTGGCAGAAACATTAACCATGTGACATTAGTGTCAGGGATGACTGCCCCATTGATCAATTTTACTGTTCACATTGGTAAATAATGCCAATTTTTTTTTTGATTGCAATGTTAGTTAACAAGTGACATATTCTCATTATGGTGGCAGGGCACTTGAGAGACAGATCGGATCTATTCATTGTACTATTTTAAAATCAGATTGAGATGTAATGCAGCGCTATATTTACTTTTATAATCTGTATTTTTATATTTATAATTTGTGTTTTACAGAACAAGCAAGCATTCATTCCTGAACCACCGAAGGAACGCAAACCACGAGATCCGCTTGAATTTATACGAAACATATGGGGTAAGCCAGTACGGCATGTCTTAGCCCTGTGACACTCAAATTTACTCAAGAAAATTACTATTTGCAGACCAAGAGAAGACTATTTTTGAAAATTTACCACTGGAATGACTGGCTCGGTTATCGAGCCAGGCATTCCAGTGGTAAATTTTCAACTATATTCTCTGGGTATGCAAATGGACATTTCTCAAGACCACTACAGAAGCCACTGATATGAGTAGTATAGGGTTTAACTAGATGTATTGTCAATAAGAGATATATAGCCAATTATCTACTTGTTCTTCACTAGGAACACTGATGCCCTCTGATTACTGATAGCGATGGACTGTAGCATACTTGTTCTTCACTAGGAAGACTGATGACCTCAGTACTGATAGGGATGGTCTGTAACATACTTGTTCTTCATTAGGAAGACTGATGACCTCAGTACTGATAGGGATGGTCGGTAACATACTTCTTCATTAGGAAGACTGGTGGTCTCCTTACTGATAGGGATGGTCTGTAACATACTTGTTCTTCACTAGTAAGACTGATGACCTCAGTACTGATAGGGATTGTCGGTAACATACTTCTTCATTAGGAAGACTGGTGGTCTCCTTACTGATAGTGATGGTCTGTAACATACTTGTTCTTTAGTAGGAAGACTGATGCCCTCAGTACTGATGGTGATGGTCTGTAACATACTTGTTCTTTACTAGGAAGACTGATGATGTCAGTACTGATAGGGATGGTCTGTAATGCACTTGTTCTTCACCAGGAAGACTGATGCCCTCATTACTGATAAGGATGGTCTGTAACATACTTGTTCTTCACTAGGAAGGCTGATGATGTCAGTACTGATAGGGATGGTCTGTAATGCACTTGTTCTTCACCAGGAAGACTGATGACCTCAGTACTGATAGTGATGGTCTGTAACATACTTGTTCTTCACTAGGAACACTGATGACCCCAGTACTGATATGGATGGTCTGTAACATACTTGTTCTTCACTAGGAACACTGATGCCCTCAGTACTGATAGTGATGGTCTGTAACATACTTGTTCTTCACTAGGAAGACTGATGACCCCAGTACTGATAGTGATGGTCTGTAACATACTTGTTCTTCACTAGGAACACTGATGACCTCAGTACTGATAAGGATGGTCTGTAACATACTTGTTCTTCACTAGGAACACTGATGACCTCAGTACTGATATGGATGGTCTGTAACATACTTGTTCTTCACTTTTGAAGACTGATGGTCTCCTTACTGATATGGATGGTCTGTAACACACTTGTTCTTCACTAGGAACACTGATGACCCCAGTACTGATATGGATGGTCTGTAACACACTTGTTCTTCACTAGGAAGACTGATGACATCAGTACTGATATGGATGGTCTGTAACACACTTGTTCTTCACTAGGAAGACTGATGACATCAGTACTGATATGGATGGTCTGTAACACACTTGTTCTTCACTAGGAAGACTGATGACCTCTGCTTACTGATATGGATGGTCTGTAACATACTTGTTCTTCACTAGGAACACTGATGACCCCAGTACTGATATGGATCGTCTGTAACATACTTGTTCTTCACTAGGAAGACTGATGAGCTCTGATTACTGATAGTGATGGTCTGTAACACACTTGTTCTTCACTAGGAAGACTGCTGACCTCAGTACTGATAGTGATGGCCTGTAACAGGTCTGGTGTTATCACGCAGGTGTGAAAGCACTTAGAATACATAATAACTAGTCAACAAATGCATCATAATATTGCTACCTACTGGAGAAATAACTGCTGAATAATATTTACCATCACTCGCTGTCACATAGTTACTCAGTGTACTTGTAATAATGCTCTAAGACAGTTACACTGTTGACCCAATTTCTTCATGTTTTCATGGGCTTAGAACATGTTTCTCTTGACCTGCCAGGTTCAAGCGCCGGAGCAGGCAGTGGTGATTTCCATGTATACAGAGGTATCCGGAGGCGTGAATATGCGCGACAGAAATATGTTCTTGAGAAGGCAGACATGGTATGTATAGCCAGATATCCATATGTGTAATAAAGAAATCCAGTTTTAGCCATGCCCCGCCCATCTCTAGGGAAGCCCCACCCATGTTTTTGCCCTTGTTGGGATCACCTGATCCCTTCACTCTCTGAATCTCAACTTCCAGAAAACTACACATGTAAGCTGTTGAATATCTTGAAACTAATTTGACTGGGTGCTGTTGCTGCCTATGGCAGCAATTGTGCCCAGTTAAATTAGTCTCAAAATATTCAACAGCATAATAAGGAAAAATTAGTTACCTCTCTGGGATGTAGAAATTGTTTGAGTGTAGCTTTCGTGAATCACCCTGGGATCGGGACCAACTTTTTCAGAAATATTCAACAGCATGTTTATTAAATCGTAAAGACATACAATTCGTAGATCTTGACAGACTATTAAGTGTTTAAGACGGACTAAATCGTGTCATTCATGACATAATTTATTATGACGTTGGCCTACATCTGACATAATTTATTATTACATCATATGATTGACTGAGAAACTGGATTCGTCCATTGAGCACAAGTAGTATGTATTTGAGAAAGCAGACATAATATGTATACCCTGGTATCAGGAGACACGAATAGCTGTGACAGAACTATGTGTCCTTCAGTTGTGTGCATGTCAAGTTACCTAATCTGTGAATGTGCACATGCTTCCGAAAGTGTGTCATTTGGGGGTCAAATGTAGCTCAGACTGAAGGATTTATGAAAGCAGACATGGTATGATTGAAAGCAGACATAGTGTGGTTTCTGTAAAACATTGCTATGATCTTGCAGCATTAGTCTGGTGGAAGCGTTTGTGGGCTGTGATGCGGTCTTACGGCGTTGGTCTGGTGGAAGCGTTTGTGGCCTGTGATGCTATCTTGCGGTATTGGTCTGGTGGAAGCGTTTGTGGGCTGTGATGCGATCTTGCGGCGTTGGTGTGGTGGAAGCATTTGTCGGCTGTGACGCGATCTTACGGCGTTGCTCTGGTGGAAGTGTTTGTGGGCTGTGATGTGATCTTGCGGCATTGGTCTGGTGGAAGTGTTTGTGGGCTGTGATGTGATCTTGCGGCGTTGGTCTTGTGGAAGTGTTTGTGGGCTGTGATGTGATCTTGCGGCGTTGGTCTTGTGGAAGCGTTTGTGGGCTGTGATGCGATCTTGGGGCATTGGTGTGGTGGAAGCATTTGTCGGCTGTGACGCGATCTTACTGTGTTGGTCTGGTGGAAGTGTTTGTGGACTGTGATGCGATCTTGCGGCATTGGTGTGGTGGAAACATTTGTCGGCTGTGACGCGATCTTAGGCGTTGGTCTGGTGGAAGTGTTTGTGGGTTGTGATGCAATCTTGCGGCATTTGTCTGGGGGAAGCATTTGTCGGCTGTGATGTTATCTTACTGCGTTGGTCTGGTGGAAGCATTTGTGGGCTGTGATGTGATCTTGCAGCGTTGGTCTGGTGGAAGCATTTGTGGGCTGTGATATGAGGTTCTTTTGCCGGTTGTGGGTTTGATTCCCATTCAAATAAGAAAATGATGTAATATCACGATATAGTGTGTTATGAGTGAGTGTGATGTTAAGGTATAAGTTAAAACAGATAATAATTGCCACGAAAACGCAACCATCACCAAAGTCCTGGACCCTATTACAAGCAAAACATCTGGCACAATAATGATAGCCATGACTAAGTCATGTCTCCACACGTTATTGTCTAAATATCAACATAATCCATACATGTATTGCATTGTGTTCTATGTTGTATGTAATATAAAATATATAATGTTATATATGTATGAACAATATTATAATAAATGTTATATGTCAAGGGTCCATCACATCATAGTCCTTGCCTTTGGTGGATGCCTGTTTTGTACTGTTGGATTATTTATCTATATTGAAATAAAGAATCTTCAATCTTGAGTATCATGGAGTGAAATGATCAGGATTCCCCACTGGGAAACATAAATATTTAGTATGAACTTTGTATTATGCACCGTTTTTAGCTTTTTATTCAATCCACTACCACATATCCATGGTAAAATGAAGATTCGGCATTTGCAAACTGGAACTCCCAATGGCCTAATTTGATGGGCTAAGATGGAACCAATTCTGAGGATGATTTGATTACGGCTGGATTACAAGTAAAATCACTATTGACAAGGGAAATACAGCTGATTCAAGACTATAATCACTGTATTAACAAGGGAAATACAGCCGACACATGACTATAATCACTGTATTGACAAGGGAAATACAGCTGACACATGACTATAATCACTGTATTGACAAGGGAAATACAGCCGACACATGACTATAATCACTGTATTGACAAGGGAAATACAGCCCACACATGACTATAATCACTGTATTGACAAGGGAAATACAGCTGACACATGACTATAATCACTGTATTGACAAGGGAAATACAGCCGACACATGACTATAATCACTGTATTGACAAGGGAAATACAGCTGACACATGACTATAATCACTGTATTGACAAGGGAAATACAGCCGACACATGACTATAATCACTGTGTTGACAAGGGAAATACAGCTGACACATGACTATAATCACTGTATTGACAAGGGAAATACAGCCCACACATGACTATAATCACTGTATTAACAAGGGAAATACACTATAATCACTGTATTGGCAAGGAAAATACAGCTGACATATGACTATAATCACTATTGACAAGGGAAATACAGCCCACACATGACTATAATCACTGTATTGACAAGGGAAATACAGCTGACACATGACTATAATCACTGTATTGACAAGGGAAATACAGCCCACGCATGACTATAATCACTGTATTGACAAGGGAAATACAGCTGACACATGACTATAATCACTGTATTGACAAGGGAAATACAGCAGACACATGACTATAATCACTGTATTGACAAGGGAAATACAGCTGACACATGACTATAATCACTGTATTGACAAGGGAAATACAGCCGACACATGACTATAATCACTGTGTTGACAAGGGAAATACAGCTGACACATGACTATAATCACTGTATTGACAAGGGAAATACAGCCCACACATGACTATAATCACTGTATTAACAAGGGAAATACACTATGATCACTGTATTGGCAAGGAAAATACAGCTGACATATGACTATAATCACTATTGACAAGGGAAATACAGCCCACACATGACTATAATCACTGTATTGACAAGGGAAATACAGCTGACACATGACTATAATCACTGTATTGACAAGGGAAATACAGCCCACGCATGACTATAATCACTGTATTGACAAGGAAAATACAGCTGACACATGACTATAATCACTGTATTGACAAGGGAAATATAGTCCTACAAAGCTCAGCTAATTCAGGCATGGCTTTAATTTAAGACATTCAAATATTGCAAGATATAAAATTGCGATTTCGTCATTGACAACATTAATGACGATATTGAAAAATCGAAATTAATGTGATAATGATGACAATAATACACCATATTGCCAGCAAATCATATAGCTCTATATGAGGGCATATAATGAGGCTTTGAATTTGTATTGCATTTCATTATGATAGCTATCATTCTTCCCAAAGACTGCCATTTAAGACACATTATTTTGAACAAGAATAGTTCCAGTTATTAGTCACACCTCTGCTCATCATTGTGGCAATTTTACTATAGGGCCTGATGATGATGATGATGATGATGATAATAATAATAATAATAATAATAATGATGATGATAATAATAAAAATGAAAATATTAATGATAGCGATTATTGCTTCTTGCAGGATGAGAAAGATGCCGAGTTTATTAAGCGAGTGTTAGAGAACCAAGAGAAGGCTGAGGAAAAGACTGCCAAGAAACGTGCTAAACGGTGAGTCGTGTGGACACATTTCCAGAGAACTATTCTGATGTTATGTATTTATAGTTAAATCTTATTCATTTCTAACTGGGATGCTTTACAATTATCAATTGTGCACACAGGCTAATTTACCAAGTATCAATTCTTCACATAGGCCGTTGACATGGTTGAACCCATTTGTTAGTGTGTTCTGTCTGAGTCAGTACTAGGTGATTTACCAAGTGACATTTCATTTCTGTGTTCTATCTTAGTCTACACAGGATGATTGTCAGTATAAATTGTTCACATGCTCGGATTTACCATGTATCAATTCAGCCGATCTGTTTCTGTGATCTCTTCAAGTCATCACAGAATGATTTGCTTTTGTGGTCTTTCTTGAAATGTGATTGGCCAATTACTTTTGCTGAAAATAATCAACCAATTAAATTGGGAGAATCCTCATTATGAACTTCTCACTTTCTTCTACGGCTGTCTTCTGTAATGGTGTGCTATCTTGCCTGGACTCTGAACTCCTTGTCTTCTGTGTAGCGAATATTTCTTCTATCCCAATGGCTGAAGGTATTAAGTAGGGCTGTGGTTCGTGAAGATTTTCACAAACCGAGCAGGTTCGCGATATGCTTTTCCGGTTCACGAACCATCTAATAATCTAAAATAAACTACATTCATTTTGGTCAGGTTTTTTGTATAGGCAAGAGCCAGTACACAATCATTATCTTTCCTTTACCTCGAAACAAATTAACTAAGCAATAAGCATAATGTAGTCGCCATCTATCTACAGGTGAAATAGAATTAGAAATATTGTGAAACACAAAATCATTTGCAAATTCCAAGTGACTTTAGTGACAAAATACACAACAAATGATTAGTATATAACAGCCAGATAAGTTCAATACACTCAAATAAGTTTCATTGCATGGTTAGTTGGTTACTTCTTGCCGTTTTATAGACGACACTAGTTAAATAATTCGATACAGGGAACCAGGCTAGTACGGGAACCTCATCTAGACAACACAGATATCTAGATCTATTAGATCTCCTTGAGTTTAAACAGCTAAAATAGTTTTGCTGAATACAAATTTTCTCGGCTACTTTAAACTGGATTTTGTATTAAGATATTACTAGATAATTAGAATGCATAACATTTTGCAAAAAAATACGCCCATATAAACGCAGTTGGTCGAGGAAACTTCTAAATAGCGGTTTTACTCATTTAGTGCCATCTATACTGTAATTGTATATCTATATCTAGCATTTTACGACATTGACCAATTTACGATAGTAACAATTGCTCGTTGAACATCCTCGATTTTAATCAGAGAAAGCACATCGCATTTTGATTGGATATACTGACTGGTGTTCATTATAATAGCCAATGAAAACGTAATGGAAGAATGATTAGAAGAATAATTTGAACACTGTATCATTTCTCAGAAATCATGGCCGATTTTGCAAATAACAAAGAAAATATGTCACGTTTGCCTTTTCTTAGACAGAGCATGCATACCACGTAGACCTTATAAGCCTGTAATATGTTGAGATTGTGTAATACACATGATAACAACATTTTCTTGGCTTGTAATGTCGATATTTGCCGATAAATTAAACCATTTAAGCGAGGAAGGTATGTGTTACTCGAGGACGATTACGCTATCATGGGTGTGGTTTGAACTTACTCGGAAAATAATTCGAAATATTGTCGTAAATCTGAATTACAGTTTATCATTCAAAACTTGTATACGGCTATAATAAGTGCTTAGTAATTGTTTTCGTCATGATTTCCGTATATTTGCCGTAGACAGATGGAAAATACATGCGAAAAAAATTAATGTATGGTTCGCGAACCACAAGATTCGTCAAATAAATGTTTGAATATGATTCCTCTTCCCAGGGTTCGCGATTGTTCGAAGGTTCGAATGTTCGCCCCAGCCCTAGTATTAAGCGGTGCTGTTTGCAAATCTGGCACTGATTATGGTCAACTAGTTATTTGTTTTATTTGCCCAATGCTTATTGCTACATGTATTGCAATACACATCTGCTGCGTTGCCATATATCGTGATACGATTTTGGTTTGCATTACTTACCTGTAGGCTTATCCCATCTCAATAAATGTTTGTAGATTTGTTCTATACCATCATTAGATCTAATCTGAATCATAATGAAAATGATTTTCAAATTTTTATCCATGCTTTTGCGTATATTGTACATCTTTTATTTCTGTGTGCGGAAAAACAATTGAGCTTGACAGTGCCGATGCTTGGGATTCAGTCCTAGTTGATCACAATCACGCAAAGCAAAGATCGCCTGATAACACATCATTCCAGGATGTGGTATATCTATCTGTCGGTAATCTATAATAACAGACATTTCTCAACAGTTTGACATTAAAGAGAATTAACCCTTTAACACTCATATCAGCCAAAAATGGCTTCTGCAATGGTTTTTGGAAATGTCCATTTGCAGACCAAGAGAACACTATTTTTTTTAATTTACCACTGGAATGACTGGCTCGATAACCGAGCTAGTCATTCCAGTGGTAAATTTTCAAAAACAGTTCTCTTGGTCTGCAAATGGACATTTTCTATGAGAACATTGAAATTTTCATTGGTAAATACTTCAATACTATATTTTATGATTTATAAATTGATACTGCTTTTAGACTGAAGAAGAAAGAAAAACAGAAAGGAAAGAAGAAAAAGAAGCCAAATTCAGGTAAATAATTTGATCATACTACACTCAAGCCATTGTCTGAAGCGTGTGAGTTTTAAGCATTTCTTCCCAGTCTCTCAATGGAGGAATACAGCATTAGCTCTGCTCCGCCCATCTGTAGCTAACTGCCACCCATCTCTAGCTATGTCTCACCTGTCTCTAGCTAACCGCCACCCATATTTAGCTAACCGCCACCCATCTCTAGCTAACCGCCACCCATCTCTAGCTAACCACCACCCATCTCTAGCTAACCGCCACCCATCTCTAGCTATGTCTCACCCATCTCTAGCTAACTGCCACTCATCTCTAGCTAACCGCCACCCATCTCTAGCTAACCACCACCCATCTCTAGCTAACCGCCACCCATCTCTAGCTATGTCTCACCCATCTCTAGCTAACCGCCACCCATCTCTAGCTATGTCTCGCCCGTCTCTAGCTATGTCTCACCAGTCTCTAGCTAACTGCCACCCATCTCTAGCTAAGCTTCACCCATCTCTAGATAACTGCCAGCCATCTCTAGCTAACCGCCACCCATCTCTAGCTAACCATCTCTAGCTAAGCTTCACCCATCTCTAGCTAACTGCCACCCATCTCTAGCTAACCGCCACCCATCTCTAGCTAACCGCCACCCATCACTAGCTAAGCTTCACCCATCTCTAGCTAACCTCCACCCATCTCTAGCTAACTGCCACCAATCTCTAGCTATGTCCCACCCATCTCTAGCTAAGCTCCACCCATCTCTAGTAAACTGCCACGCATCTCTAGCTATATCTCGTGTTTCTTTATGAACTATGAATTGTCCTAGTAATGAGAGGTGGTGACAGATAGTCATGTTTATAAAAGAAACAATATCCCTGACATTTTTTCAAAACGTGGGGATAATAATTTTAAAGATGCACAATATATTAATGCTATCTTTCAAGCAGTTGCCACATGTTGTTAACACATTGTCAAAATTTCAATCCTTTTAGTTTATGGTGCCTAAACTCTTCCATGATCACTTCAACATGTACCTGACACAACCTCAAAAGCCTGTAATTATAGCACTAATTTGGTATAGACACTCAATGACAGACCTATCAATTTGTTTTTGAGGATAATTTTCATGGTTGGCTATTAAAATGTCAAAATAGGCTAATTCACTGGCTAATGATTTTACATGTATGTTTGAAGGTCAGTTCATCTTAAACCATGATGACACATCTAATTCTGTCCAATATTTTATTTCTTGCATGACCTGCTGGTCATCTCTTACTTAGCCTTAAGATCTAGCAGGATCATAAAGGATTAGATTGATAGGTTATTTGTCAGGCTAAGAAAGTCCAGATTTGGCTAATGAAATCCCAAAATAGGCTAATTCACTGGCTAATGATTTCAAATCAGTAGGTCGGTCCCTGCCCTCTGGATCCTAAATGTCGACATTTGGTGAGAATTGACCATATGCAGCCAGTGGGCAAAACACTTCAGAAAAGGAGCTATGCTTTCTCATAAATTTGTTTCCATTCATGTCTTCCTAGTAAATGTCAATATAGTGAATGTCCCTCTGTGACAGACATTGTTAGCTCACCTGGCCTGAAAGGCCAAGTGAGCTTAAGCCATGGCGACCATCCATCGTGTGTCCGTCCGTCAACTTTTCCTTTAAACGACTTCTTCTCAAGAACCAGTGGGCCGATATCAATTTTATGTGGCAGGAAGCATCCTTAGGGCATAGGGATCCAAGTTTGTTCAAACGAAGCCAATCGGCTAATTTGGCCAGTGGCCATCTCAGATTTTGGCCCGTGGCCATCTTCGATTTTGACCGATTTTAGAAATGTCTTTAAAAATCTTCTCCGAAACCACCTGGGGGGATTGATGCAAACCTCATGAAATATGATCTAGGGCAAGAACTGAACCAAGTTTGTTCAAGGGAACTTGATTGGTCAGATGGTTTGGCCGCCATCTTGGATGACCTAGTTTTAGTGAAAACAACTCCAGAACCACTGAAGGGATCGGGCCGAAATTTGACAGATATGATTAGGGACTAAGGCCCATTAAAGTTTGTTTAAAGGCCATGTGAGGACTTGTGGTCGATAACGAGTTTTAATTAATTTTATGGTCTACTACACTATTTAAACACAATAGCGTCTCTTTGGAGTGAGAAAAATATGTTAGGCAGCCCAAATAACGAGATTAAATGACGCGTCAATCTGAATCACATTGCCACTTGCTGTGACGTCACACCGGGAACGGCGCTGTGAGTTGGGTCAATATTTCTCTGTCTGTAGTACAAAGGTAACATATTTTAAAATGTGCGTTTAACAGGATAGACTTTACCTACCATAACATAAATTATGTCAGGTTGAAACTAAGTCTTCAAGAAATAAAAAATCATGATTTAAAAAAATCTATTATGATATTTACTCATTTTTAATGGTTTCATGGATAGCTATATTCGAATAATAATAGGTCTATAACTACGGTAAACCATGGGCAATGCTGAAAATCTGCAATATTTCAATGCATGTGACAAATACTCTGTAGTCTAGTATGCCTAATTGCGGATCCATTACCATTCTTGAAAGGGCAGGGTGTAATATGTAATATCTGGGATGGATGGATGTGAGCATTATGATCGAGGTGGGTTGGAGAGATTGACGCTGGCTATAAGTGTACTATTATTCATATTTAAATGTATAGGCTATAGAGTGCAGCTACAACTTTTTCTGAAGATTATTGATGTACAATAAGTGTGTCAGTGTGTCCTATGTGAAATTTCCCGTGATTACTGATTAGAATGTAATTGTTTACCTATAAGCTTTTGACAATGTGTTTGTATAATAATAATGTAGAGGCATGTCTGTCCTTTAAGTTTAATCAACAAAAATATCATCAACTTCGATATTATTGAACCTTTGTGCATCTCGAACAATGTAGTGTCCCTGTGTGAACAATGAATTGTCAAAGAATATGTGCATAGGTGCCTAATACGCGCAGCAGTAGAGAACCTAGTTATGCTCCTCGAGATAATAATCTAGACTAATAGGAATTGGTGTCATCCCGGTGTGATGTCACAACTCTAGCGCGATAGCTAAAAACGTTTGGTTGTCAAGGTGGTTGCTATATGCTTATCTCAGCTTTGGCTGGGCCGATTACAAAAATTAAAAAAGCATTTTGTTTTTCTAGTAAAGGAGAATCTGTATTATGATTGTCAAGTTAATCGGAGCGATCGGGTATCTAGTCCTCACAACATCTTTAAGGGAAGTTGATCTGTAAAAAATCATGGCTGCACCCGGCCAATCAAAATATAGCGTGTTTGGTGGCCATATTGGATTTTTTTATTTGATGGATTTTGAGGCTGAAATTGGTTTTATATATATTTTTGGGTATTCTGATCTCAAATTTTATTTACAATTTTCGAAACTGTCAGATAAATGTTTAGGTGGCCGTCTTGGATCATTTTCCTGCCAAAAGCTCCCATACTAAAGCAATGGGAAATTTAAAATGTCTTCTCGAGAACTACTGGGACGATTTCAATTATATAGGGTGTGTAGAGATTCAAGTTTGTTCAAACGAAGCCGATCGGCCAATTTGGCCAGCAGCCATCTTGGATTTTGGCCGATTTTTATAAACATCTTTAAAAATCTTCTCAAAAACCGCTTGGTGGATTGAAGGAAACCCCATGAGATATGATTTAGTGCAAGAGCTGAACCAAGTTTGTTCAAGGGAACTTGATTAGTCCCATGGTTCGGCGGCCATCATGGTTGACCTAGTCAGATATGATTAGGGACTAAGGACCATTAAAGTTTGTTCAAGGGAAGTTGATCCATAAAAAACATGGCCACCATGGGCCAATCAAAATATAGTGTTTGGCGGCCATATTGAATTTTTTTATTTGATGGATTTTTAGGCTGAAATTGGTTTTATATATGTTTTTGGTTATTCTGATCTCAAATTTGCAATTTTCGAAACTGTCGGATAAACGGTTTGGCAGCCATCTTGGATCATTTTCCCGCCAAAAACTTCCATACTAAAGCAATGGGAAATTTAAAATGTGTTCTCGAGAACTACTGGGGAATGCCAGTCAAGTCGTCCCAACCACCAACTCGTCCCACGTTGGAAAGTCAAGTTGTCCGAAAAAAAAAGTCAACTCGCCCAAATTTCCAAACAGACGACTCGGTCTGTTATGCTAGGACGAGTTGACTTTCATAGGTGGGACGAGTTGACTTATTAAAGGGGCGGGTTGGTGATTGGGACGAGTTAACAATATTATTTGATAAGTAATGTAATGATTGAAATTTGTTTCTTTTTAAAATAAATTCTTGTTGCATATGCACCACTCGTTGACTTTTGTTGTTACAATTATTACTGATGGCGAGTGTTGGCAATAACCCAGGTTGAAAGAGCTTACTACACTTGCCAAGCGCCCACTTAATGTATCTGAAGATCACATATAGCACGTTTCCAGAGTATCCAGCTACCATCTGACGTCATATGTTAATTGACATGCATGATGACGTCATAAATGTTCGATTTGGCCAGTCTTTAAATTTTACTAGTCCGACAAAATAATTTGACTGGGCGCTGCCGCGCTGTTGCTGCCATTGTTAGCATCAAAGCGCCCAGTAAAATTAGTTTCAAAATATTCAACAACTTATACTTATACGTGTTGGTTTGATGGATCCGAGGAATACTTATGACAAATACGGCAATACTGCTTGTCAAAGTGATGTACCCTCTACACTGACCACCTATATTAAGAGACCACTATATTTAATGACCGCCTATACAAATTGTCAACATTGACCACTTGTATTAACACACCACCATAGTAATTTTCATAAATTGTCTCATAGAAAATTTGCAGACTAAGAGAATACTATTTTATTACTGTTGTGAGCCATATTTACCACTGTTATCGAGCCAGTCATTCCAGCGGTAAATTGTCAAAATAGTCTTCTCTTTGTCTGCAAATTTTGGATATTTTATTTGAGACATTAGACATTTTGCAAGACCACCCCATAAGCTGTTTTTGGCTGATATGAGTGTTAAAAGGTTAAAGAACCATCATCCATTTTTCCCATGAGTTATTTTCTACCGGAGGTTAGTGAAAAGTGTTGCTACCTGCATTACTCTTTACTTTGATGATGGGCCACAAAGACAGCTAATTTCTTGGCCTATTAGAGAGCCACCATCCATTTTACATGCAACAGCTTTCCAAAATGCATATAGTTTGGGTCTCCGTTAAACAAGTCCCATTTACCCCGTGGTCCACTAAGACACAATACTATTCCTACAACGAACCACCATATCATTGAGTGATAGTAGTTGCTGTCTCTGATCAATGAATCAATTGTGACAGCTCAAAATAAAATTTTGGCGCCAAGACAAATCCCGCTAAGGCGTGAAATAACAGGCAACATAATTACAGGAAACCAATTCGCTAATGGACAGGCGCTATAACAACAGAATGAATACAGTACTTACAACAATGGCGCGGGATTGTCTCTCTTTGAGCCAATCAGAAAGCGTGTTATGTCCGGTTAGATTTCCACGTAGTATTGGCTTTAGATACTAGATCAGTCTGTATTTGACCACAGACTCTTTCATACTTACTTCTACTCTGTTTTGTCACTCAAAATTTTGTTTCTAAAAATTTGAATATCTGAAATTAATTCAAAATTTTCGCCATTTATCTTCATAGTCATCATACGATAAGTACATTTAGTTTGCGCTCATATTCATCCTAGGCTATTTAAATTTGTATATGCCTATAACTAAATTCGGGCGTAGCCAAATAAGCTTTCTTAGCGCATGATTGAATACTTGAAGATGAAAGAATACGATGTCAAATATTCTTCCCTTTTTTACTTTAAAACATTGTTGAACTGTTGGAATATCTATTTTTTAAAACATCTGATAATTTGAGATTCTGTCATGTATAGAAAGATCGTCCTCAGTACAACTCGCCCTACTTCTAACTCGTCCTAGGTCAACTCGTCCAATTAGTGTTCGTATGTGAATATATGTGGTTATATTAGATTATTCGGGATTATATAGCATCTATTATCTGATTAATACAATGCTATTTGATAATCACATAATATCAGTGCTCTGTTATCCCGAATAATATAACATAACTACGTATATTCATATATATGAACATTATTTGGGACGAGTTGACCTAGGACGAGTTAGAAGTAGGGCGAGTTGTACTTAGGACGGGATGTATTTAGGACGAGTTGACTGGATACCCTACTGGGCCGATTTCAATTATATTTGGCAGGAAGCATCCTTAGGGTGTAGAGATTCAAGTTTGTTCAAACGAAGCCGATCGGCCAATTTAGCCAGCGACCATTTTGGATTTTGGCCGAGTTTTAGAAAGGTCTTTAAAATCTCCGAAACCGCTTGCGAAATCAATTCAAGACTCGTGAAACATCTAGGACAAAAGTCAAAATTTGTTTAATAGTCATCTTGGATGACCTAGTTTTCGCAAAAACAACTCCAGAACCTCTACTTATAGCCAATCGCCTTTCTAGTTTAAATGCCTATGTTCCAGGTGAGTGATACAGGCCCCTTGGCCCTCTTGTTTTCTAGTATTCTCTCTGTTTTAGGCCAGAATAAGGCAGCGACACCAGTTAGTGATGAAGAGAGTGATGATAATGGTGATGAAGGTACAGCAAGTGGTGATGATGATGTGACTAAGTCTGATGATAATCGGGTCATCACTGGGACTTCCAATAGCATGAATGATAACATACAGAACACAGAGCACACTGAGAACTCTAATAGCATGAATGAAAAAATCAAGAACATCAAGGACACGACAGAGGATCAACATCTAACAGATTCTTCTTTTACACGGGTTAATAAAGATAGTGTATCATCAGATGATGCTGAGGAAGATAAATCACATCCAGCATCTTGACATTGCGTGTATATATATAGTGATGGTGCTGTAGCTAGCAGGTTGTGCGCAAACATTCATTGCCTTTGTTGGCATATACACAGTGCTCCAACCTCAACTGTGAGGTCCAACCTCGTAACTGTGTGGTCCAACCTCATAACTGTGTGGTCCAACCTCATAACTGTATGGTCCAACCTCATAACTGCAAGTTCTAATCTCACAGCTGTGCGGATTAGTGTGTAGTCTAACCTCATAACTGTGAGTTTCAAGCTCAAAACTGTGAGTTCCAGCCAGCCACGTAACTGAGGTCCAACCTAATAACTGAGTTGTCCAACCTCATAACTGTGAGGTCCAACCTCAAAACTGTGTAGTCCAACCTCAAAGCTGTGATATCCAACATCATAACTGTTTGGTTCAACCTCACAACTGTGTGGTCCAACCTCATAGGTGTGATATCCAACATCACAACTGTGTGGTTCAACCCCACAACTGCGTGCGCATACTCAATCATGAAGAGATATCCTGTTGAATATATTGAATCTAATCTTACTAAGGTAGCAACAACTTCTAATCAAATTAACTTCAAAATGTTCAACAACAGCTTTGAAATTTGTTAAGTTGGCCTTCTGTTTGAATGAAAATACATAAAAGTGCCTTTAAAAGCGCTCCAAAAAGGCACTTTGGCTATTTCAGAAAATCATGTCTTAGAGCGCTGTTGTTGTGTATGTTAGAAGCAACAGTGACAGTCTGAGAACAATATTGCTGATTGTTGTTGTTGTTTGTCAGAAGCAACAGTCTGAGAACAATGTTGCTGATTGTTGTTGTTCTTGTTTGTCAGAAGCAACAATCTGAGAACAATGTTGCTGATTGTTTTTGTTGTTTGTCAGAAGCAACAGTCTGAGAACAATGTTGCTGATTGTTTTTGTTGTTTGTCAGAAGAATCAGTCTGAGAACAATGTTGCTGATTGTTGTTGTTCTTGTTTTTCAGAAGCAACAGTCTGAGAACAATGTTACTGAATGCTGTTGTTTGTCAGAAACAACAGTCTGAGAACAATGTTGCTGAATGCTGTTGTTGTTTGTCAGAAGCAGCAGTCTGAGAACAATGTTGTTGTTGTTGTTTGTCAGAAGCAACAGTCTGAGAATAATGTTGCTGAATGCTGTTATTGTTTGTTAGAAGCAACAGTTTGACCTCAATGTCACTGAGTGCTGTTGTCGGTTGTCTGAAGTAGTATACCAATCTTCGTTCTGCCATGTTCTGTAAATTGAAGATTTATGTTGCAATATCCTGAGGATTAATTATTTTGTTAGTTTATTGCAGTTTTTCACACTTGTATGTTATAGAATGATTATTCGAAGTATATTTCAGTTCTTCCCTCTTAAATTGTCAAGACTCCCAAAATTGGTTTTTACAGTGTTCTTGAGGCATGTCCATTTGCACCTAAAAAAGACTATTTTTTAGATATTACCACTGAAATGACTACCACAATAACCAGGCTAGGCATTCCAGTGATAAAATTTTCAAAAATAGTCTTCTCTTGTCCTGCAACTTGGCATTCACTGAATTAATTTGTATTTTCTTTACCAATCTTGGCTGTTAAATGGTAACCTTTATGTTGCTGTCAACATCTTCTCTTTTGCAAATGGGGTTGTGAAAATGTGTTGTTTTAGACAGCAACAGATATGCCAAACTACTGTACAGCTCGGAAATATGTTTCCAAAGCAAAATAAAACGTACTCTTGCATACTTTGAACAGAGTTGAACTGGAAGACATTGCTGCCTAACACAGAAATGTATTCTAATTCAATTATGTTCAAAATATTCAACAGAGAATTTCTTACATCGTGTTCAAATTTGTTTTGTTTTAGAAACACGCTAACTTTTTTATGAGCTGTATTGTATAAACTGATTAGTTACTCACCCGTGTGTTTTGTAATATGATAAATTTTTTAAACTGTTTGCCATTTAATGATGACGCCGCAGGATTCTGTTTCCATTCTTTTCTATATATCACACGTATTTCAGAAGTGAAACAGAAATTGTATGCTCTATTTTGAACGAAATATGATAAGATTGTTTTGATGTTATAACCTATAATATACATATACACAAGTGTACACACGCGTGCACGCACAAACACACACTGTTCAGATGGGCACATAACAATTATAATGTATTTATTTTGTTGCAATTAATAATCTTCTGTTTGAATAAATGTTAACTTTGAATAAACATAATGCTTGTTGTTCTTCATAGATTCTCTCTGACAATCAGTGGAATAACCTATTGCCGTACTCTACTCATCTTATACTAGCAGTTCAGATGATTGAATATCACATCGTGGATGATGCAGGCAATAGACCGTTCCAGTTTTATCTATGCACCGCCCATCTCTAGCTAAGCTCCACTCACACTTCGCCTGTGTTGGGATCAATCGACCCACAAAAAAGCCCTGACTCAATTTCCTGAAAACTATACAGGTATTCTACTTCGAATAATACCAGATGTACTATTATGATAATGTCTATTATCTAGTCTAGCTCAAAATAAACAATTAAAACTGCACTCTCCTGGTCCTGCCCATACTGTGTCCGGGAATACCATAGCCGCAGGTACAGAGTCAATTCCCAATCTTCTTCTTTCGTTCGCTGATCATACCGCCAGTCCTAAAGTGACTATCGACATGATCATAATTCCCAATCACAGTCAGATTCGTCTATTTTGCTCTCCATGCTAGTCGTATTTTTTTAAGCTCTCTAAATTTGCAATTTTTAACGGAGTTAGCGGTTTTCTGTTTAATTCATTGCTGGAAGGATGGAAGAAAAAGGAAAATCATCACAGGGCCAGCTTGTATCAATCTAGAATTTATACATTCGTGCCGTAATGACTGTTTGAAATTTCCTTAAATTGTCACATTATTTTTAAATGGTAGCCATTGTTGGAGTTGCCCGGTACCCGTTAACTTTTTAATCTTATCCGGGTACTCGGTTAATTTCTCTTGTGACTCGGTTCCTTCCAAGATGGATGCGCTCTTAGCCAAGATGGCGGCGCCCATGATTAATGTTTCGCTTTGGCTTGGCGTATCTATGCACTCTGTTTATGCCGATTTTTAGCTCTCGCTTCTTTGTCGAGGGTGTTTGTAGCGATCGGCGTTTATTTCTTGGCTGTATTAACGTTAGTTAACTTCCAAGTTGTGTTTATTAATTTTCACTCAAAAAGGTTTCAAATATTTTCTGCCTAAAGGCTTGATTATCATTAATTTAAGAGAAAGTTAATGTTTCTAAGTAATTCTACTTTACAATCATGTCAATTGTGCGTATTGCTCGTCATCGTATGTCATGTGCAGCGTTTTAATTCTCTGTGTTCGCAGAAGGCCAAGAACCAGGACACGTTGTGCCACAAATGCAACAGGTTCATGAAGCGCAAGTACTCGGTCATCACTGTGTGGCTTGCGCGAAGGGCAAAGTGGGAAGTCCGTGTGATGTGTGCGCCAAGTGGTCGTCGGAATTGGTGGCAGAGTTCGATCGTGATCGTCGTGCGCGCTTGGAGAGAATCGCAAGGGACAAGGCGGCCAAGCTGGATCAGGCGTCAGTGAGAGAACTGGAAGATCGTCTGAACGAGCGAATGGATTCAGCATTGGGCGTATGGGCAGCCCAGTTCAAGGCAATGTTTGAGTCCTTGCAATCCACGATCCCGACGATGCAGGCTGGTGCAGGGCAACCTTTCGGTGGCCCGGCTAGTTCTGCGGAGGGACAAGCACCTGTCCCTTCTCCGACCTTGGCTCAAGAGCGGACGGCGGAGGAGGAAGATCTTCTCCTAATGGAAGATTCCGGCATGCCGAATATGTCGTTGACGGCTAGACCAGGTACATCCCAGGGATCTCCCTCAGGATTTGTACGGGTTTGCCAAGCGGGTGGTGATGTCGACGTTCCGTCGGGCATTTTCCACCCGGATTTCGCTCAACCCGCGTTGTCATTGGAGCCGTTTTTTGCGGTTCCTAGCGGCATCTCGGTGGCATTAGGTTCGGCTCCTCTCGGAGTGCTGGCATCTACCGTGGTGAAAGTGGCTGTAGTCCCCCCCCCCCCCCCCCGTACTGGAGCCGATGGGCTGTGGTGAATCCGTATCCGTCAATTCGTTGGACACTGGTGCCGCTAGTAGTCAGGCTATGGACGCGCTTCATGTTGGAAGAAGTGCGGGCCATAGCTCTCAGCATGGATCATCGGTGACCTACTCATCCACGGGTGAGAAGGAAGATGAGAACGGTAGTCCATTGATGGATGAGTCCGCTTTCTGCACTGCAGGTCCTTGGCTGGATGTCCGACCGTCTCGGGTTGGCATCGGATCAGGGATCTCAGCGCGATCCGGCAATGGAACGGATGTCAGAGCGAGCGGCTAGCGCTCTGTCAAGTGGCTCTTCGGCCATGCCGACGCACCCTTTGGACACACAGACTTCCGACATGTTGGAGGTTGCGGCATATCGTCTGGTTCAGCCAGGGTATGCATTGCCCAAAGCCCCGAAGGGGATAAGGAGTAGGGTCTGTTTTCCGGAGCTGGCCTATCATCAGTATGCTCGGGTTCCACGGCTTTCCGTCGGGGAGCAAGAGGCGCTGAATAGGCCATTGGCTGACAAATCGAAGGGGCGTTCTCATCCCTTAGTTTCCCAAGCCAATAAAGATCCATTTAATGAGCTAACGCTCATTGAAGATGCGGCGAGGGCAGCCATGGATGTACCGTCCTGCAGGGTATGCTGGCCTGCGTGGCGGAAGGTGGACAAGTGCCAAAGGCTGCTCCCGGAGTTGTTCGGGACACCATGCGTTTGTCCCAGGATTGCCTGGCAAGGGTGATCACCAGAGCATTGGTGGAGCGAAGGAGAATGGATCTCGATTGTGTACAACCAGGACCTGAGATGAGGGCTGCATTATCTTCTGCGCCTTTCATTGGTCTAGGCTTGTTTGGCGGCTCGGCACGGCAAGCCTTATCCAAGGTCACATCAATGGTCGCTGAGCAGGAAGTAGTCGGCAAGTTGTGGAAGTCGACTAAGAGGACACAGCTGCAGCAGTTCTACAAACAGCATCGGCATGAGCAGCAGAGGCAGTGCCAGAGATCGCCCTTCCATCCTTCTGGCCGTGATGTCCATCAGGCATCCGGATCGCAGGGACCTGGCCATTCGTCCTCATACAAGTCCTCTAATAAGAGGCCGTATGAGGAGGACAGGAAGGGTCATCATTCCAAGAAGCCGCAGGGTGGCCGTGGAGGCTGGTCCTGACGGGTTTTCGGTGGAATCAGTTCCGGTGATGTCAGGAACGAAGGGAGTCGAGAATCTTCACCCAAGCGATTTAGAGTCTTATCGTGCAATATCGACCGCCAGCAGTGTGCAGATTCCTACCGTCGGAGGCAGACTTCAACTGTTCTCAAGCCAATGGGAACAGGTCATGCGAGATTGTTTAGTCTGTCTGTGGTTAAGAAACGGCTACGAACCGGACTGGCTCATCCGTCAATTGTTAGTTCCGTTAACATCGACTCCAGTGTGGACTCCCGTTCCAAGGGAATCCGATCGTCTAGATGCCATTTGCTCAGAAATCGAAGCTTCAGCGGAAAAACGCGATTCATCTAGTCCGCAATCAGTCCTCCCTAGGCTTCTATTCGATGATGTTCCTCATTCCGAAACATACCAGAGGTTGGAGACCAATTCTCAATCTCAAACCGTTGAACAAATTTATTCTTTCTCCAAAATTTCAGATGGAGACTGTAGCAGCGGTGATGACAGGGCTGAGAAAAGGCATGTGGGCAGTGTCGATAGATCTGAAGGATGCATATTTTCATATTCCAATGTCAATTCCTTTTCAGAAATACCTTCGCTTTGCATTCCAAGACAATGTTAGGGAATTCAATGCGCTTCCATTCGGCCTGACCACAGCACCGAGGGTCTTCACCAAAGTGGTTCTCACCATGACTTATCTTTGCAGGAGAAACATAGCTGTTCATACTTACATAGACGACTGGCTGCTGAAGGCGGGGAATGCAGTCACTCTGCGCAACAATTTTCAGGTAGTCCTAGCCTTACTAAAGGATCTAGGATGGATTGTGAATCTAGAGAAATCAGAATTGACTCCATCCCAGGAGTTTGTTTATCTGGGAATATTTTTCAACCTCAGGGACGGCGTAGCTTTTCCGGCGGAGAGCAGGGTCAGGAGTTTGATTGCAGTACTGGAGTCAGTTTCTCTAGGAGCCTTTCTGACGGCACGCCAATTTCTCAGGATACTGGGTTTACTAGTGTCTCTGGAGAAAGTGGTTCCTTATGCGGCACTCAGGCGCAGGCCGATTCAGATGTCTCAGAGAACGGATCCGTTATCTCTGAAGATTCCAGTAAAAGAACCATTGATGGTCCACCTTCAGTGGTGGTTATCAGAACAGAATCTCCTGCGAGGTCTTCCTCTACAACCTCCTCAACCACAGATGTCCATCTTCACAGATGCATAGACAATGGGTTGGGGAGCGGTATTGGATGATCAGTCAGTGTCAGGGGAATGGGATCGGACCAATGCGCAGAAACATATCAATGTTCTCGAATTATTAGCAGTGACGTTAGCACTTCGAAAATTCGAGAACTTAATCCGAGACAAGATTGTCCTAGTAAGGACAGACAACTCAACAGTGGTGTCTTATTTAAACCGCCACGGCGGGACGAGATCACCGGAGTTGTGTATGATGATTTGGAACCTTCTGCTGTGGTGCCAAGAGAGGAATGTTATTCTTCGGGCAGCACACATTCCAGGAAGACTGAACATCTTAGCGGATGCTCTCAGCCGAAGGACGGTTTGTCATCCGACGGAATGGCAGCACAACCAATCGGTAGTGGAGGTTCTATTCAAACATTGGGGCAAGCCAAATGTGGACCTGCTTGTGATGAAACAAAACGCAAAGATGGTCACATACGTGTCACCGATCCCGGACCCGCTAGCTCTAGCAGTAGACGCACTGGTGATAAGTTGGAAGGGAATGTACGCGTATGCGTATCCTCCAACGATTCTCATCCCAAAAGTTCTGGCAAAGATAAGAGAGGGTATGTGCCAAGTACTACTGATCGCCCCTTATTGGCCAGGCCGATCATGGTTTACGGATCTGCTGGACCTTCTGGTCTGCAATCCAATCCCTCTTCCAGACAGAAGAGATCTAATCTCTCAGAACAGGGGTCTGTACTTCCACGACAGACCAGAAATGTTCAAATTGACTGCATGGATGTTATCAAGCAGCGTGCAATTACGGGTGGCTTTTCTGAGCAAGCAGCGAAGTTTGTCGCTTCAGCCAGAAGAGGGTCAACCACTAAAACATATAATTATAGAATCAACAAATTTGCAGAGTGGTGTAACGGAAGAGATATCGATCCCTTTTCTGCATCTGTTCAACACGTAGCAGATTTTATCTGTCATTTATACGAAGTTGACAAACTTGTACCTTCAACCCTAGCAGCATATAAGTCTGCATTAGCTTCAGTCATTCCCAGTCTGGTCATTGAAGGAGTGGAAAATGACACTTTAAATGAAGTTATTAAAGGAATGAGCAATCTGCGACCTAAACAGCCAATTCCTATCCCAGCATGGAATTTATCTCTTGTTCTACAGGTTTTAGTGCATGCTCCCTTTGAACCGATTAGATCTATAGATATTAAACTGTTAACTATTAAATCAGTTTTCTTGGTTGCAGCAGCGTCGGCGAGAAGGAGAAGCGAAGTTCATGCGCTTTCTGCCGAACAAGACCGTTTTGTCGTCAGGGGTGAGGGTTTAAGACTACTTCCACATCTTTGTTTCCTGGCAAAGAATCAGTCACTTAAATATCCAGGACAGCCGATCAATTTGCCAAGTTTAACTAGACATGACCCAAACTCTTCTGCTTGGTGTCCTGTCAGATGTCTGAAAATGTATAAAAAACGTACTGAGGAGTGGAGAGATGACCTGAAATCTGTGTGGTTATGTCTCAAAGCGCCTCATTTGCGCACCTCGAAAGATACTATTTCTCGTTGGATAGTCGATGCTATTCAGATGTCGCACAAAATCGCTACAGGAAAGCAGATTGATCGTGCGAATGCCCATCAGGTCTGAGCACTCATCTCACCTTTATATGGGTATCTCATTAGAGGAGGTGATGTCAGTAGCACAATAGCATGCCGAGTCATCATTTACTGATTTCTACCTTCGCGACATCTCCAGCGCACTTAATCCGGTAGCCGTCGCCAATTTATCGAATCTGAACTAAGCCACATCCGACCACTATATCGCACACATTACAAGTTCTTCCACTTGAGGTGAGGCTGAGCTGCTTTCGCTGTTTGTCAAGACAAATATAAGACGAATCTGACTGTGATTGGGAATTGACTCGGTACCTGCGGCTATGGTATTCCTGGACACAGTATGGGCAGGACCAGGAGAGTGCGGAGTTTTAATTGTTTATTTTGAGCTAGACTAGATAATAGACATTATCATAATAGTACATCTGGTAAGTATTACGAATTCTTGTAGAAGCAAAAGCGGATGCTTTTTTGAAGCTGTTGACTATTTTGAAACTAATTTGACTGGATGCCACCCAGCCAAATTGGTTTCAAAATATTCAATAGAATATTTATTAAATAGTAGACATACAATTCACACAACAATGCTTAGTCCGTCTTAAATTATGCTTTCATGATGTACTTATCTGTCATTCATAACCTCATAATGACATCATTGATTATGACATCATTTATCACGTCACGTAGTTGATTATGATGTCATATGGTGGATGGATAAACTGGATAAGTCCATTGTCAGGTGTTTATCATGCTGTCACAGAAAGACAGGCATATTCTAGTGCATAAATGTTGATAAAGTTCTTAAAATTATCATCAACCATTCAGAACAAACTTTGTCCGTGTGAATCATATCAGACTTCTTCTTGCATTCATCTTTCTCATGACAGTAATCTTAGACTGTTTTCCTTATTTGGTGCATGAAAGCTGAAGTGGTCATCAAACTGTCTCTGTCTCCTCTGATCTTCTCCAAAAGATACTTCAATAGGCCAGAAGCTTGTCCTAGCCTGTTCATATCGCTGGCAGTGCTGCAAGAGATGTTCTGCTGTTTCTTCTGCCTGCTGACACTCACAAAGTGCAGAATCTGTAATCTTGAGATGGTGAAGATGTGCATTGAGACAATTGTGACCAGTCCTCAATCTGAAGATACATGTCTGATCCTCCCTACTGGTGCTGGAGAGTGGAAAGGAAAGTACATATTTAATTCATGAAAATCTTACACAACTGGCTAAGGCGGAACAATGTCAACTTACAATGGATCCCCTCGCATTGTGGCATATTAGGAAATGACAAAGCTGATCAACTGGCTAAGGAAGGGTCAAATAAAGAACAATCACAGGCTCTATCTTGTTTGACATTCTGGTGTAAAAGTATGTCCACAGATAAGTTGCTTAAGAGTGCTGTGTTAAAACACGCAGGTACGCTGTTTGACAGGGAGGTGTAAAAACACACACACACACACACACACACGGACGCACACACAAGGCACACAGGTACGCTGTTTGATATTGAGCTGTAAAAACAGACGCACGCATGCACACACAAGGCACATTGTTTGACAGTGAGGTATAAAAGCACACACACATGCACGCACGCACGCACACACACAGTTGGACAGTGAGGTGTAAACGTACACACGCACAGGTAAGTTGTTTGACAGCGGTTTGTAAATGTTTGTCCACAAGTACACTGTTTGACAGGAGGTGTAAAAGCATGCGCGTGCACGCACACACACACACACACACACACACACACACACACACACACACACACACACACACACACACACACTGTTTGACTGTGATGTTTAAAAACACACACATAGTTATGCTGTTTGACAGTTTGGTGTAAAAGCATGTACACAGGTACGATGTTTGACGGCGAGGTGTAAAAACATGCAAGCACGCACGCACGTACGCACACAGGTACGTTGTTTGACAGTGAGGTGTAAATGCATGTACACAGGTATGATGTTTGACAGTAAGGTGTAAATGCATTATGCAGGTACGCTGTTTGAGAGTGAGGTGTAAATGCATGTACCCAGGTACGCTGTTTGACAGTAAGGTGTAAATGCATGTACACAGGTACGCTGTTTGACAGTGAGGTGTAAATGCATGTACACAGGTATGATGTTTGACAGTAAGGTGTAAATGCATTACGCAGGTATGCTGTTTGAGAGTGAGGTGTAAATGCATGTACACAGGTACGCTGTTTGACAGTGAGGTGTAAATGCATGTACACAGGTACGCTGTTTGACAGTGAGGTGTAAATGCATGTACACAGATACGATGTTTAACAGCGAGGTGTGAATGCATGTACACAGGTATGCTGTTTGACAGTGAGGTGTAAATGCATGTACACAGGTATGCTGTTTGACAGTGAGGTTTAAATGCATGTACACAGGTACGATGTTTGACAGTGACGTGTAAATGCATGTACACAGGTACGCTGTTTGACAGTGTAACTGACAATAAATTGGTAGCGATTTATTCTATGTTCATGTATGACAGTTTTAATGTGAATAAATTGATTCATGACAATCTTAATGTTTTCAGATCTTACTCATTAGAATGAACTGTCCCATTATATGTGTATATGTATGTATGATTACTGTATTTTGCGGCTGTAGTAGTAGAAACATCCTACAGCTGCAATCCGTCCTTCTTCGATTTTACCCACTGTCTTGTCCTCAGCCGAAATCCTTAGCTTCCTCAGGTCCATTCTTGACTTGAGTGTACCGAGTCCTGCTTTCTTGAGGTCACCTTGTAGCATGCTTAGCAGATTCATGCAGTGACGTCCTCCCCTGGCTTTGTATTTGCTGGCTCCAAGTAGGACGAATTCCAAGGCTCTGTGCTGGTGTCTCCTCTGGCATCCTTAGCACATGGCCAAACATGGACCATCTTTGCTGGGCGACTTACAGACAGCGGCGACGTATTACACATCTTGTATAGTGAATTGTTGGAAATTATGCTGTCTGGCCATCGGTGTCCAGTGATGGTGCGTAGGTGTTTGCAGTGGTAGGCATCGAGTTTGTCTAGAGCTGCCTTTGGAGCTGCCCAGCTGTTACAGTTATACAGCATCAAGGATACGCAGGTTGTAATGTCAGTAGTACTGCAAAGCAGTGAGCCCAGGATTGTACTTTTCCTCCATGGTTCGCCACCACGAAGTGGGTCCTCATTTTCTTTAGTTTCATGCTTTATCAATAGGTATATGTGGGTGAACTCAGTTTTGGATTCATTCATAGAGATTCTCAATTTTTAGTTTGCTTGCAGCTATTGGGAGAAGTTCGTCAAGGGGTTTCTTTTCCTCGTCTATGAAGTCCACATCGTCGGCATATTCCATCTCTAGCGGCATGCCCACTATTGACACTGGGTGGGTGGGGGGGGGGAGTGGGGTGGGGGGTTTGGTCTTGTGGAACTTTCCCTCACAGATTTCAATGCGGCAGCAAGGTAGCAGGTGAAAAGCACCGGAGATAGACCATCTCCCTGTGGGAAGCCGATTGATGTCTCAAACTCCACAGACATCACTGACTTGATTTGTACTCTCAGCGTGGTGCCTGCAAGCAGTAGTCTCACTAGTCGTAGCTCATCTTCATTGCAACTGGCCTGGCGTAGTACATCTAGGATCTTTGAGTGTTTAATTGTGTCGAAGGCTCATGACATGTCAATGCCCATTTTGTGGAAGTCCCAGTGTTTGGACATGACTACCGACACAAGCATGCGTTGAGCCCATACAATGTCTGCGCAGCTGCATACATGTTTGAAGCCACTTTGACATGTTCCAGTGAAGTAATCGATCTTGTATCGGATGTGGCATAGAATAACATTGGATAGGATTTTCCGTATGCTGTTGGGGAGCACAATGGGCCGCAGATTGACTGGGGGCTCAGCTGAATTGATTATGTGCATGATCGGTTTTGAGATAATGTCACTTGCATATTTGAATAGTTCATTGCTCATGCCATCAGGTCCAGATGCATGTCCATTTTTCAGGGCTTTAATTGCCTTCTCAACTTCTGCTGTTTTAATTGGTGTTAGTAATGGCATGGGGTGTCCTGAGAACGGGTTCATCGTTGTCAGTGAACTGTTCCTTGAACCATTCTCGGATCACCTCGGCTTTTCCCTGGGCAGTCCCGATAAAGTGTCCTTCAGAGGTGTGTAGTGCATGGTGGTGTGTAGTTAGTAACTCTCAGGGCTCGGGATGCCCGAAACATTTTGTGACAGTCATCCGTGGCAGTGATTTCATCTGCTAGGGAGTCTGCCTGTTGAATAGCAAGATCTTTTTAAGTGTTCACTAATGTGGCGCACAATAATATTGCGCTCCCAGCATAGTTTGGTGCTGTCTTCACTTTGGCCACTTTGATAGATGCGCAGCCGTAATGCTTTCTGCTCTGCTGACAGTTTTGCTACTAGAGGGTCATCAGTATACCTAGTTTGGTTGTTTTTAAGAACACCTATGGTGCTGGTAGCGGATGATTCCATAGATTTCGGTATTTTTGTTAGGGCTTCGTTTGGATAGGAGCTGACATCGATGTTAACTATCTGCTCCCCGAGGGCTTCCCTGTATAACATTTGAGTGTCAGTGTCGCTGATGAGCTTGGGTAGGTTGTAGGTGACTACCCTCCTGCCTTATATGATGTTTATATATTAGGTAGAGATCATTCATCTGATGGCGTGTAATGACTAGCTTATGGTCAGAATTGAGGTCTGTGCCTCCATACGAACAAGCATTCCGGAGTAAGGGTTTTGCTTCTGTCTTGCATAGTATGAAGTCTATTTGGTTGAAGACAGCTGTTGTAGCCTTAGAACCTTTTGGGGCTTTGCGATCAGTAATGTGTCCAGTCCATCTTGTCCGGTGGCGGCATGGGTGTTTGAAAGCTGTATTTGTGACAAATAGGCCATTGGAACTAAGGAATGCCACCAGTGCATCTCCATTGCTGTTGCGTGTTCCCTCTCCATAGGATCCCATGCATAAGCCAAGTCCTGAACTTTTGTGCACAATTCCCAGTTTACCCAGCTTGGAGTTGAAATCTCCACACATGCACAGTTGCCATCTAGCTGGGATTGTAATGGCGGAGCTCAGTTCTGCATAGGAATCTAATATTGCTGGATTCTCTTTAGCTTTTCGGTAGTTGGGCCGTATGCGTTGACAATTCGACACTTAGTGGTGGTGTGTTTTCATGTAGGCATAGCCAGGTCGATGAATGCAACGCGATCACTGACGTATCCAAAACTAATGACATGATCTAAGACCCTTGGTCCAATTACGAAGCCTAAGCCCTGGTATGTGGTCTGTTTTTGCTCCATGAGCACTAGCTTATGGCTTGTCTTTTGTTGCTGCTCTGAATGTTTAGCTACTTTAGTCTCTTGAATGCATGCAATATCGATGTTATAGTGTTCACGGTCTGCACATAAGGTTTGCCTCTGATGTTGCACTCAGACCATGTACATTCCACGTAGCTATGGTAAGCTCTTGGGAATATTGCATCGTCCGAGGATGTCGAGCACAGTTTCTTGTTTGAAGAAGGGTAGACATAATCAGAGTTGCCTCTGTATGGGGATGTCAGCTCGCAATCCTTGATGACTTAGTTTCCCAACAAAGTTGGTACTTATGGAGGAGACCGGCGTGAAGGTGTCATCTTTCTCCATATATGTGTATATATATCCTGGCCTATAGTCCTGTCCATTGGTTTCAATGGGAGAATTAGTAAATCCCTTTGTGTCCTTCCCGCTTGACCATTGTCCAAGAGTGTTCACTAGACTTGGGTATGTTGCTTGTATAATCAGTTAAATAGGTTCAAATCAAACAGATTTTATAATCAACAGAGTAGTTGTCTAGATGTTACGGTGTAACCAACCAGAGAGCTAGCTTCGGCTCGATCATCATCTTCATCGTCTTGGAATGTCTCGGTAACTGCCGAAGATGGTCTTATTGTTGGTGTTGGCCTTGATGATGATGATGAATCTACGCTTCTTGATAGTCTTGGTATCAGTATAAGCATGGCAGAGTCAACAGTCAACATAGCTGATGTGACTGGCAGAGTAGCTGGCAGTTTATGGCGAGGGAGAGAGTCTATTGGAAGCAGGATATTCCTGTGCAATGTTCGTTGCCTACCCTCATCATTTTCGCTAACCACTGCACACTGGTATGGATGAATCAGGTTGGTCGAGGACCACATAGACGTATTCCTCCAACTTATCAGACAGTTTGTGCCGACCCTCAAATGCTAAAATCTTCACAAGTACTCTATCTCCTTTCTACAGTGTGGCTTCTAGCTCGCTGACCATAATGCTATTTCTGTTTTGCTTGAGAACTGGTGACTATTCATGATGCCAGGTTGTACGCTGTCGTAAGAGGTTCTTTCATAGACTTGTATATTTCAGGATAGACTTTGACTTGCTTGGCTCGATATCAAGCCCAAAAGCCAAATCCACTGGAGGATGTCTCCCGAAAAATGACGAGAGTGACGTGGTGTCTAGGCGTATGCAGTTATAGGCATGCACTAGCGGACCGATGTGAAGTTTTCAATTCTTTTTTCTGTCTGGATCTAGAGTGCCTGACATATCTCAAAGTGTGCGGTTGAAGCGTTCGCACATTCCGTTTGTGGTACTTGATTGCTCAATTTTCAATTCAAAAGTATACTTACCTCCCTAACACTCTTTAATATTTCCTAAATATCAACCTTCACTCAATATAACTCAGATTTTAAAAGAAAGGTGCCACTACTGGGCAGGGAGTACGTTGACAGTCCGGCAACGCCATGCCCAACCTCACGCATGTGCAGACTGGCACGTCCTCATTCTTGACTATTGGCCAAGACACATGCTGGAATAAGTTCTTTGAGACGCTTAATTTTTCATTTACTCAATTGAAATCGTGTATTAGAAGCAAAATCACCTGAGGATGCGCCAGGACCAAGCCATCAGGTGAATTCTATTACATTTTTGTCTAATTCTCGTCATGGTTACACGTTGTTATGTGTTTCCGTGATGCGCGTTAGACATGTTGAAACTGGTAAAATATTATTTTGCCGATATAAAATTCTAATCTCTCTTCGTTGTTGTGTCCACACATTCCTGTCATGAAGTTTGGTCACATGTAAGAGGGTTAGACTCTACCATCTCCCTAAAAAAATGTTAGAGCAAAAAGTCGATGCCCAGAATGATACAGGCTCTCATAAGAAAGAGCTTGTCATTCTGCCCCGTGGTCCCATTACTTTTATGGTGGAGAGGCATGGTCTTATGGTGGAGTTCTCAAGAGCGCTGGATATGGTGGTATGCCTTTGCTAAAGACGCAGGTACTCTAGTTATGATATATGGCACTAAAATATTTGAAAATATTACAATATTTCTGCTGCCAATTTTTGTCTACTGTTTTGGCTGAATGGTTAGCATAGGCTATTGTTTTGTTCAGTCACTATGATTATGATCAGTCACTATGATTACACCTGGATGATATATCTTAGACTTGTTGGTTTCCATGGTTTTTTAATATGATGTCAAAATCAGTCCTTGTTGTTATTATTAACACTTGATTTTGTCCAGACTGCTTTCTCCTTCTTACAACTGTTCCATTATGGCCATTAGTTGTTACTCCTCTTTATTTGGTTTTAAGTTTGCTTACAATATTAAAAAACTAAAAACTCATTGTCTTCGTCTTATGGCCTTTTTTCAGAAACCTAGTTGTGGTACCTGTGGTCGGTTCCTCAAATCAAAGTTTGCACCCCTTATTTGCACCAAATGTAGCACTTGTGGCCCATTTCTGAAATGTGATGTATGTAAATAGGGGGGGGGGGGGGAGGGGGGGACTTATTTTCTGAATTTATTAAATTACAGGCTAAAGATAAGGCATCTGAAGAGGAGAAGCGGGTGAAGAAGGACCATGAGAGTGCTAGTGGTAAGAGGAAGAGGAAGTCCTCCGTATCTTGGGATATGGAAGCCTTCTGGTCGGAGATGATGGGAGAGATGAAAAGGACATTAAAAGACCTGGTCCCAGTGTTGCTTCGCGTCATGCTCCCTGGGCCAGGTAATTTATTGTCCTCTCCATTTGCCACAACGTAGCAGACCGGCCAGGAAGCGAACTTGCGAACCTGGAGTTACGAGCTCAAGTTCCTAACCACTCAGCCACCACGCCTCTGTAAGGGTCAGAGTATTAAATCTCATGGTTTCGAGGAGACTTAATTATGTTATGTTATGTTCAATACTCATCAAATCCCCTATCGGGTATCATGACAAGGAAGGGCCCACTGCGGTAATACAAGTGCAGTGGGATACAATGTGACTATGTGCTAAGTGTTGTAAACGTCATCTTCTTCCTGGTACTAGGTACTCTATGTCAGGGGGAACTGTGACCATACCATTTAAGATTTGGCAGAGCAATGTAAGTCTAGCCTTTAACGTTTTTTCCACTAGAGGTTCCAATCAAGGGTTCTCATCATGGCTGTTACACTGGATTGATGGCTATAGTCCTTCAGCACAAATCGTCCTGCCTTACGTTGAATGTGCTCTATTTGGTGTTGCTCATGGGTCAGCTGTGGGTCCCATATTATCGAGACATATTCCAGAATTGACTGGCATATGGTGACATAGGTGGTTTCACGAAGCCTGTTAGGGCAGTTGTTAAGGTTGCGGCTAAGAAAACCCAGTTCTGCCACATTTGTGAAGCGCATGTCGTCGTTGACCTGGGCTTTATAGCTGTGTGCTTGCCATCTTTCTTGTAGATGGGTGGTGCGTTTGCATTTTCCAGTCATCTGGGTGTTGGCCTGTTCTGAGCGATTGTGTGAATAATAATGCCAGTACCGGCACACGTTCAAATGGGAGTTCCTTGAGTAAGTGATTGGGAATGCGGTCTGGTTCAGATGCTTTGTTAGGAGATAGTTTGGATAACAGCATCTGCACGCCATTCTCTGAGATAATGATAGGGTCAATGTCAGTAAATAAGGGGCTGTGTATAGATGAGATAGTCCTCCATTTTGTCGTGGATGAATACAGAGCTGAACTGATTATTTAAAATCTCGACTTTCTCTGCACTGGAACTATGTAATATGCCGTTTGATTTTAATGGGCCAACACCTCCGGCATCCTTCCTCTTTGACATTATATATGACCAGAATCGTTTACTGTTCCCTTCATTTAATGCGTTGGTTAATGTTCTATTGATAAACTCCTTGTGGGCCTTGTTAATAGATTGTTGCAAAAGCTTTTTTAGATTTTTGTAGGAAATCCATCCTTCAGGTTGTTTGCTTTTGCGCGCCTTGTATATTCTATGTTTTCACCTAATTTGGCCTCTCAAAGATCTTGTGAGCCATGGCGAGTTATACCCTGTGGATTTGAATTTAGATGGTATATGTTTCTCCTTCATGGGGTGTAGAGTTGTAGGTGTTCTTTCTGCCAGTTATCATTTACAGGTCTACCACTTAAAGTTAGGTAGGTTGAACTAAATGTCAAATTTTTCAATTTTCAAAATAGAACAAATGAACTAGTGTTACATTCTCTAGGCAGGTTTGGTGGAAGATGCTGCAGTCATAAACAGCAACATCGTTCACCAAACTTGTTGAATATTGTACGACATGGCAGAAGATGGAATATTGCCATCAGAGTGGTAGGTGTTAACAAATTTAGGAGAGCTATACCATGCTGAAAAGCACGAAATGAGCCAAAATAGATGGTCCCTATCAGATCTCAATTAGCTTTGAACGTTCATCTGATATTCCTTTTCTCAGTATCGAAAGCTTTTTGATAGTCTAGGTAAATTATGGCCAAATTGTTGTTTCTGACAAACGACTCTGTCCAGCTTTTTAGAGTTTCTAGCAGGTTTGTCAAACAGTTCCGCCCCTGTACGAATCCATGCTGATGTACTGTTAAAAGGTTTGTTATACTCAAGGTGTTGTACAAGTTTGTCCTTGATGGCTGATTCTAATATCTTGCATAAGACACATGTAAGAGAAATTGGATGAAAGTTTTCTGCAAGCCTTCTATTGCCTTTCTTTAAGATAGGTGTAATTTTTGCCCCTTTCCATATTTTAGGGAGAGTTCCAGTTGCTAAGGAAAGGTTGTATAGTTTATGTAATGGTTCCGTTAAATTGATGGCACACTCTTTTAGGAGTTTTGGGTGAATATTATCCGGACCGGGGGCACACTAGTTTTCTCTAAGACATAGGTATCACTTTTCTGGCGACGGCGACGGCGTAAATTTTAAAGTTAAGTTTATATCTCAGCAATGCCTGATCCAATTGGAACCAAACTTGGGTGCATGGTAATATACATCAAAAGGAAGCAGCCCGCCGATAAAAAGGCTATGAGGTCAAGGTTACAGGGGTCAAAGGTTACAGTATAATCTTTGTTAATATTTTACGCTCAGTTTTTGCGTTAAACAAAAGTTATTGCCTTATATCTCAGCAATGCCTGATCCAATTGGAACCAAACTTGGGTACCTGGTGATATACATCAAAAGGAAGCAGCATGCTGACGCAGACAGCATGCGGTCAAGGTTATGGGGGTCAAAGGTCACGGTATAATCTTTGTTAATATTTTACGCTAAATTTTTGCATTACGCAAAGGTTATTGCCTTATATCTCAGCAATGCCTGATCCAATTGGAACCAAACTTGGGTATATGGTGATATACACTGAATGGAAGCAGCCCACTGATAAAGTGGTCATGACGTCAAGGTTATGGGGTCAAAGGTCACAGTATAATCTTTGTTAATATTTTACATTAAGTTTTTGCGTTAAACAAAAGTTATTGTCTTATATCTCGGCAATGCCTGATCCAGTTGGAACCAAACATGGGTACATGGATATATACATCGAAAGGAAGCAGCATGCTGATGCAGGCATCACGAGGTCAAGTTTATGGTGTCAACGTTCACGGTATAATCTTTGTTAATATTTTATGTTAAGTTTTTGCGTTAAACAAAAGTTATTGCCTTATATCTCAACAATGCCTAACCCAATTGGAACCAAACTTGGGTACATGGTGATATACATTGAATGGAAGCAGCCCATCGATAAAGCGGTCATGACGCCAAGGTTATGGGATCAAAGGTCACAGTATAATCTTTGTTAATATTTTACGTTACGTTTTTGCGTTAATCGAAAGTTATTGCCTTATATCTCAACAATGCCTTATCCAATAGTCATTTGAGTAGTAAATTTTCAAAAATAGTATCCTTTTGGTCTGCAAATGGACATTTCTCAAGACCACTGGAGAAGACGTTTTTGGCTGACATGAGTGTTAAAGGGCTAAGCGGACAATGCATGCCCACAACAAATTTGTTTACTATATAAAATTATGAAAAACTCTTGAAACAACAGTCCCGAATAAGCATTTGTGAGTGACTGACTAACTACCTAACTAACTTAAAGGGGCACAGTGGATTAATGAGCTGCTACCTACATTAGGGATGTATTTCTTTGGTGACTTTCCTGAATGAGTCTGGCACTTTTCTGTTGTTTCATGCTGTACAGTGTATACATTTATCTTTCTAATAGATTGCAGTTGAAAGTTACATGTAAATTCGTTTTTGTCTTGCCTGCAAAGCAGAAAGCGAGACATATGTGTCACTTTTCCGACAGTGACGACGATGGCGACGGCGTCAACAGTGTTAAGTTTTTGCGTTTAGCAAAACATCTCGGCTTATATTTCAGGATCAGTTAATTCTATTGCAACTAAACTTGGCTATGTGGTTGCGTATACGGTTAGGAAGTAGCACGATGATGCTGAGGTCACAAGGTTAATGGTCAAGGTCACTGTGACCTTGATAAAAAAGTGTTTTCAATGTTATGTTTTTGCGTTTAGCAAAATTTGTCGGCTTATCTTTCAGGATTGATTAATCCAATTGGAACTAAACTTGGTTACATTGTAATCTATAATGTTAGACAGCCGCATGCTGACACTGAAGTCACCGCGTCGAGGGTCAAGCTCATTCTGACCTCTACAAGACTTGGTTATTTTTCAATGTTAAGTTTTTAGGCTTAGCAAACCTTTGGTTATATTTCGGGATTGCTTAACCCTAATGGAACACAACTCAGCGGATATCATACAGATATACTGCATGATGACGACTCATATAAAGATATAGCACAGCCCAGCAGATACCAGGTAGAAACACAATGTGATAATCGAACAGGCGATAGGAGTGGATGCAGACAACAGTCCAGCTGTGATAGAAAGACGCCTACAGTCACAAAATGGTGCAGCAGTTAGTCATCTGTACAATCCCACTGTGAATGAAGTGAATCCTACATGCAGCATTCAAGCTGTGGCAGCAAGTAGTCTACAGTCACAAAATGGTGCAGCAGCTAGTCATCTAGACAATCTCGTTATGAATGAAATGAATCCTGCATGCAGCAATCAAACTGTGACAGAAAGTAGTCTGTAGTCACAAAATGGTGCAGCAGTTTGTCATCTATACATTCCTACTGGGAAAGAGATGAATCCTACATGCAGCAATTATGGTGTGACAGAAGGTAGTCTGCAGTCACAAAATGGCGCCGTAGTTAACCACCTGTATAATCTTGCTGTGGATGAGATGAATCCTGCAAGCAGCAATCATGCTGTGACAGAAAGTAGTCTGCAGTCACAAAATGGTGCAGCAGTTAGTCATCTATACGATCCAATTATGAGTGAAATGAATCATGCATGCAACAATCAAACTGTGACAGAAAGTAGTCTGCAGTCACAGAATGGTGCAGCAGTTATAGTCATATGTACAATCTTACTGTGAATGAGATGAATCCTACATCCAGCAGTCAAACTGTGGCAGAAAGAAGTCTGCCGTCGCAAAATGGTGCAGCAGTTACTCATCTATACATTCCTACTGGGAAAGAGATGAATCCTACATGCAGCAATTATGCTGTGACAGCAGTTAGTCACTTAGACAATCTCGTTATGAATGAAATGAATCCTACATGCAGTAACCAAACTGTGACAGAAAGTAGTCTGCAGTCACAAAATGGTGCAGCAGTTAGTCATCTAGACAATCTCGCTATGAATGATATGAATCCCACATGCAGCAATCAAACTGGGACAGAAGATACTCTACAGCCACAAAATGATAATATCCCCACAGTAGTTGAGTGTGATGCTGAAGCCATACAGAGAACAGACGTTACTGATGTACCTATAGCAGCTCCATGTAGTGAGTCGATATGCCCTGAGACACCTGATTTTTTATGCATGGTCTGGCGACAGAAGCACCCATGTAGCGGCACATGGTATGACGGGTGCATACAAAATGGATATTATGAAGCAGCCAAAGGTGATGTGTAGCTCAACAAAGGATTTACAAATAAAACTGTGTCACATCCAGATGTGCAAATGTCATAGTCAGATCAGTGAAAAGCTATTAATTGTCAGTTATAATATCCATGGCTTGACAAATAAAATAAACAGTGTCCTATGTGTACTAGCTCACTGCCACATACTCATACTACAAGAACACTGGTGCCATATGTTTGAAGTAGAAGCCCTCTTCCGTGAACTTGCATGTTATGGAATCACAGGGAAAATGAAGACCTATGATGAAGAAGACCCAATTCCACATACCTCAAGAAGAAGGGGTCAGGCTGGTGTTGCAGTATTATGGCATAACAGTCTATCAAGATGCATAGAGGTTACGGATGATGGTAGTGAATGCATTATTGTTGCGCATCTAAAGCTCCCTCAGCGAACAATCTGTCTTATTGGAGCATATATGCCATGCGATGGATATAAGTCCTCAGTTCCGGATTATAATGATATATCACGAGAGATCGAAGAGATTATGAGAAGATATAGTTCGGATGATGTCATCCTCTGTGGAGATATGAATGCATCCTTACATACCCGTACCACTGATCGAAAATATCAACTTGACCCACTAATAGCTGATATGTGCAAAAGATTATCATTGTGTCCCCCAATCAGCGATTACCCTGAGGTTGCCACATTTGCTCCATCAAGTACTTCCAGGTCTATTATTGACTATGTCCTAGTGAGGGATAATAACTCCTACATAATTGAGCATGTCTATGTTTTGGATGATGCTGAACTGCTTTCAGATCATCGTGTAGTCTTCTTTACACTTAACGTGGAAATTCCGTCCATGCGGAAGGGATGGCATGAGGTATCACACACCAGTAGACCGAAATGGTATCAGGCTGATCTCGAACAGTACAGGTTGAATATCTGTAATCAGATCAGAGAGATTCCAGCAAGGGACCTGAGTAGCCATCTGAATATCGAGTATATGTCGCTTGATATCATAAGAGCCCTCCACCGCAGCGAGGAAGGAGCAGCTAAGCGAGCGAAGATGGGAAAACTCAAATGAAATCTCAACCACAGTCAATAATTGACTTGCACAGGGAATTGAAGAAAACATTCTGGCAGTGGAAAGAAATTGGTCGTCCTGCGGATCATCCCATAAAAGATAGAATCATAGAGTATAAGTGACAGCTCCGGGATACGCAGAGACTTAATGTTTCAGAAAGACGCAATCAGCTATATGAGGAGATTATTAATGCAAATTCTCAAGACCAAGGATTATTCTTCAAGTTGGTCAATATGCAATGCATGTCGAGCCAGACATGCACAGATAATCTCCTTGTTAATAACATGATGTACAACACTCCAGATACAGTCCTGAATGCATGGGCAGAATACTTTGGTGACCTTGCAATGCCCAAGAACAATGATGATTTTGATGATGACCACAGAGATCTGGTTGCACAGGAAATGGATGTCATTTCAGCAGTTGCCAATGCTCTTCCTGTGACTACTGAACCATTTTCAGCTCATGAGGTTGCGATCAGCATTAGTAAAATGAACAGGAGGAAAGCGGCAGATGGAAGTGGGATAACTACCGAGCATGTAATTCATGCACAGGATGAACTTGTTCCTGTATTAACGGAATTGTATAATGCAATGATTTATCGAGGCATGGTCCCGTCAATATTCAAGGAGGGTATCCAAAATCCTTTGCTCAAGAAGAGAGATAAGCCGAAACATCTACCTACCAATTATTGTGGCATCACGTTAATCCGCATTCTGGGGAAAGTTCTCGAGCTATTGTTGATTCTCCAACTTAACTCCAAATTTAGAGCTGCACAATCTGGACTCCAGCGAGAATTTACGGAGGGTGGTGCACTTCTATTTGCTGCACTGAGCCTGGTCGAACTAATTTCTGAATTTGGTGACAAAAGAGAAGGTCTGACTATCGTCTTCCTTGATGCAGCGAAGGAATTTGACACCGTATGGCATGACGGGCTATTCAGAAAACTGACTTTAATCGGTATTGATTCTGCTCTTTGGACAGTCATGCATGATTGGTACACTAGCTTCACAGGCAGAGTAAAATGGATGGGACAGCTTTCAAGGCCATATACAATTCTTCAAGGTACAATGCAAGGTGGCGGTCTGTCACCAGATTTATTTAAGATTGACAGCAACTGCCTCTTACAAGATGTCACCTTGGCGCGAAGATAGCTACAGTCTGCTGCAGTGCTCCTACTGTGGCGGATGATATAGCCAATAGCAGCAAGTATAAGTTCCAATGATGCTCAAAGAATATTATCCATTGTCTCAAGCCACCTCAGCTCTGATAGAAGGGCCTGCAATACTAACAAGTCTGGTGATATATTTTATGGACCTGAGAGGAAAAGAGAATGTGTTCAGCTTACTATGAATGATGTTAGCATCCCAGGTGAAATTGAAATGGTGCATCTTGGTATACTTCACGGTGCATCATCAGCGATCAATGAACGTAGAGTGGATCGGAACATAAAAATAGCCCCCGGTACCCTTTATGTACTTATGGGAGCGGGGCTCCACGCCCGAAATGGCCTATCACCAGCTATTTCATGCAAGATTTTTCAGACTTTTGTTCTTCCAAGAGCTCTATATGGAACTGAACTATGGAAGCTGTCCTCAAGTCTGCTATCCAAATTGGAACAGTTTCAATTATCTAAGCTGCGCCAACTCCAAGGTATTCCCCCTCGCACAGCGAATATTGCCGCACGCGGACTGCTTTGTGTCCTTCCGGTTGAAGCTGAAGTCGATAAGCATATGCTCTCCGTCTATAGAAATCTGGTCGTGGATCCCGACTGTGTTGAATATCATATTGCATTACGGCAGCTTGCAATGAAGGACATTGACTCAGAAAGCTGGTTTATGCATCTGGAGAAAATCCTAGAAAAGTATCAGTTACCTAATGCATTCTCAGTTCTACAAACAACACCAACCAAGAGTAAATGGAAACGAGATGTAAGCGGTGCAGTAGTTAAATTTTGGACTGCCAAAACGAGTGCCGAGTCACAGGCTTTACCTTCAGTTAGATATATGTCAACAGGATCTCTAAGTCATACCTCTGTCGCTCGTGTGTGGAACACGGCAGTATCATCACTGCATGAGACCAACAAGGCCTTTGTGAAAGCAAAACTTCTGACAGGAAGCTATAAGCTGCAGGCACACGATGCGAATATAAGCAGGCTGCTGCCTCAACATGTTATTTATGTAAAGCTGAGACAGGAAACTCTTTTACGGTGGTGTACTGCTCTCGAAGCTTACAGATAGACACCAAGACAGAAGTTATCCAGATGTCTCTCCACTGTGGGGCTAGAGCACCTCTTAGAAGACGAAGAAATAACAACACATCATCTTGGATGCATCCCATGAAAATGTACCGGAAGAGATTAGCCTGAATTAAGACATTCTTCAGGAAATCGAGGACATATCTCGGGAATGGGTCTACACACTACATGTCCATCGTTGGCACATCCTGCACTTAGAGGTGTGATGGCGTTGTCAACCCATTATTAAAAAACAAAAACAAACTGAGTCTCATTTACCTGTTGTGCCAAAATAATATAACTGAACTTTTACGCACACTCAAGTCATGTTCCTGTATAAATTCAGCTTCCATATGAACTTTCATTTATCGGCATAGAAAAGAACTGACATTACTGTTTTGTATCCGGCTCTATTAAATAGGATTTCGCTAGTGCCTCAGTGTTGTTTGTGACTTGCGGATTTTATCTACATATTTTAAGTACGGAACATTAGCGACTAATAGTAGGGTGTTCACCTCTGAGACTTTAATCAGTCGGATACAACAAATACCGGAAAGGATCTTCAATATCGCGTGTGATTGTTTGATTCATGACCAGCACTGTTCTGCTGACGATGAGCTTATTGTCAGTGCCTCACATGAGGGAATCTCCAATACAAGAAGAAGAAGAAGAAGAAGAAGAAGAAGATAATGTTGCAACTTTAACACTCTAAGTCTATTCTCATATGACATTTCTTTTAGAGCAGGTAGCTGTTTTATTGCCCATTGCTGGATACTGTATCGCATCAATGAGATTTTGTCTGTAGGGGCTCCAGACTGGAGTTGCATAGTCACAGTGCACTCTGACAAGTGATTTATACAGAGGGATTAATGTCTCAGTCTCTAGAAATGTATACGATCTTTGAATTAGTCCTGCCATCATGTTTGCTGTTTTGATTTTAGCATTGACATGCTCGTCAAAGCTGAGCCTTTTTCTTTTTTTTTTTTATCGAAGATCACTCCTATGTCTTTCTCTGTGGTTGCATGCTCCAGAATGTGTTCTGTATTGTTCAAAGATAATTTATAATCAAATTCATTATGTGGGTCAGAGTTTATATGTAGCACTTTGCATTTATCTAGAATTTTATCAGCAGTTCTCACTCCAGTTCTGTAATTCTTGTAGATCGTTTTGGAGTTGCTGTTTGTCGGCCTCAGCCTTGATGATTTTGTACACTTTTGTATCGTCAGCGAAGAGCATTATGTCGCTTATTACTTTATCTGGGAGGTCATTTATGTATATAACAAAAATTATGGGTCCCAAGACACTTCCCTGTGGGATGCCACTTGTTACCGCTCTCCAATCTGACACCGCTCCATTCACAATTATTTTTTGTCTCCGGTCTTTTTAGAAAGTCTTCAATCCATCCAAGTATGTTATTATGGATGCCATATGATTTTGCTTTTAGGAGTAATCGTCTATAGGGTACTGCATCAAAAGCTTTCATAAAATCAAGATATATTGTGTTTATTTCATATCCATAATCTAGAGCTTCTGTCCATGCATTTATTTATTTTGGAACATGCTTGTTTTCTATTTCACGAACTATGACCATACATGTTTCCCATTGCTGGTTGAGGTCTGAACTATTCTATTTCTCCTGCCAATCTATCATATTAATTGATAGTATTGCATATTATCGTCAGTGGGTCAGAGCCAGAGTGGCAACATGTGACAAGCGGGATCTCTCAGGGTAGCGTCTTGGGACCAATATTATTTGTTATATTAATGATCTTCCAGATGGTATGTAGTCAATCCGTGCCCTAGCAAATCCGTACCTGTTATTCCGTACCATATTTTTTAACATTCCATACATTGAGAGTGGTTAATCCGTACCTTAATTTTGAAGAATCCATACCCAACCCATTGGATATTCCGTACCCATCCATTGGCTATTCCGTGCCCGAAACAAAATATACAATGGGTGGTAGAAGTTATCAAACTTAGGATAGATATACCATGCTGAAAAGCATGAAATGCGCCAAAACAGATGGACCCAATCAGATCTCAATCATCTTGAATCTTCATCTGATATTCGTTTTCTCACTGAATATATCAGATGCCAACACTCTACTATAAAATATTTATCTATGTCACACCTACCAACAACTTATCCCACCCCAGTACTGCTGTGACTTTGTTGAGCACACCCCCTCCCACCCCTCCCCCACCCCAATGTACCATATTAAAAAAACCTGTATCTACAATCAAAATCCTATTTGGAATCTAAATATAAAATAATATGAAGACCCATTATATGTAGAATACGCTACATGTACAACAACCATGACAATATGGTACAAAAAATAGATGTTGTGCTGTCCTGCATGTGATCTGTGTTTACTTATGGATGTTTGTATAATTAACTATTACCCTATATATTGTAATGCAATTTTGTTTTGTGTGTAGGGGGGTCCATCGATTCATGGGCTCTGCCTTTGATGGACTGCCCAATTGTGATGTTTGTATATTGTATATTAAGCATGAAATAAATAATTTTGAATCTTGGGTACGGAATATCCAATATGTTAGAGGCGAATCCATTACCGATATAAAGGTATATGGTACGGGTACAGAATATCCAACACTATCAAGCTATTGATTGATTTTGAGCCATCTAACAATAACTCGACCTACAATACATATCAGAAATACCTTAACACATTTCCAACATAATTGGATTGGAAGACTTTCAATTATGTTCAGAACACTTCCGCCGTGCTTAGTATAAATGTTTCGTACAGCCATAGGCGTAATTGATTGATGCATACCATACAACATCATGGTACGGATTAACCATTACGATGGTACGGAGTATCCAGTTAGTTAGGTACGAGATATCCAGATTTAGGATACAGATTCTCAAATAGGCTAGGTACGGATTGACCGGTACGGCTTGGTTTGGGTATGGAATGACTGGTATTCTTCCAGATCATATAGCAAACCACGTAATGTTATTTGTTGGTGACACAAAATACACCTTTCCCACATTGACGTCATTAAGCCGGGATTCCCCTAAATCTATGCTCAGAGCAAAACTGCTGGCTGGTACCGCCACCAACAAGCCACTGACCCACATTGAGTTACTTTTGCACTAAAATACACCACAATCAAAATGGTTCCTATGATACATTAAAATCATTATATTATTTAAATCATATCTCATTGGAAAGCGCATTTAATTGTCGAAAAATTAATGCATTATTATTTTTTTTTTTGTAATGTTTTCTATTTGCGTATATAAAATACACCTTTCAACCTAGATTCATTAAATCAAGTGGACAATAGGGGATATTTTAAAATTGCAATCAACTGTATTAAATTTTACAATACTATAAAAACTAATACAGAAATATATAGGGAATTGGCTTAGCTTTCCAATTATTTATGACTTCAAAAATATTATGATGGTAGTTTTTCATATGCACTGCCTAAAGTGCACTGTATCTGATTCCCATAGTAAAGTAATGCTGTTTGCGCATTGCCTATCGTGATTACCAGTCGGAAGTGGCATGCAAGAAGCATTCCGGGAAGGCATTTTCCCAAAATACGTTAATGTGGGAAAGGTGTATTGTATAATATAATACAAACAGAGGAAGACAAAGATCAGCTACAAAATGATTTACACGCATTGCAGAACTGGAGTGAAGATTGGCTTATTAAATCTCATCCCGACAAGTGTAAAGTGTTGCACATAAATTCAGAACATGAACGAGATTACACACTCACTAAACAATAAAGTCCACACCCTTCAACACACAACTTCGGAGAAAGATATAGGTGTGACATTTGACAAAAAGCTTAACTTTGAAGAACATATTAATACAAAGATTAAAACAGCCAATACGAAGGTAGGATTGATCAGTAGGGCATACACATATCTGGATATTGAAACCTTCACTCCACTGTACAAATCACTTGTCCGGCTACACTTTGATTATGCAATCCCCAGTCTTGTGCCCATACAAGGAGAAACACATTGGTGCAATAGAAAGCGTCCAGCGGCGAGCAACAAAAGAATTACCAGGCCTGAGAGAATTGAAGACAGACTTAGGAAATTAAATTTACCAACATTAACATACTTAGACATCGAGCAGATATGATTGAAGTTTACAAATTACTGAATGATATTTATGATCCAGAGGTAGCACCAACATTAAAACTATCAAGTGAACCATCAAGCTGCCTGAAAGGACACAATTAGAAATTAAGTAAACAAAGGGCAAATAAAAACATAAGATACAAGGCATTCCCATCTAGATTTGTAAATATCTGGAATAGTTTACCTGAAAATGTAGTAACAGCACCAAGTTTATATGAGTTTAAAAATAGCTTAGATAAATCATGGAAAAACCAAGATGTTTTATTTGATTATAAAGCACCCATATCTACCGGAAGTCACCTAGTTGTTAGGGAGTCAGATAAAGAGGACGTGATTACAGAAGACTAGTCTTGCGACCACTCACACCTAGGAGTAGAAGCTAGATTCACTACCATTATCATTTTACGAGGCATAAGGGGACAACCATTGGCTTGTTATTGCCTCAGTATTTTGTTGTAGTACGGGTTACTTACTTACTTACTTACTTACTTACTTACTAGGTCTTACTACGTGTTGAGCGGTGAAAGTTTATGAAGTATTTTTGCATTTCGATCATAATAATGTTTTTGAATGTTTTGATGTTTCTACAGTTCCTGTTTACGATTTACCATTACTAGTCTAGGAGTTAGTAATGTTGTTTTTGTTGGCAATACTGTCTTTGTTCTCCTACCCATTAAAAGTTGTGCTGGTGATCCGAGATTCTTGATCGGTGTATTTCTTAAGTCAAGCATGGCTAAGTAAGGATCACGTTTATCAACTTTTGCTTTCTTCAGAGGTCTTTTCGATGTTTGTACCGTATATTCTGCAAGTCCATTGCTTTTTGCATAATAAGGTGGCGACGTAATATGCTTAGACTCATACATTTTAGCTAATTGTTTGAACCCAAAGCTGTCAAGCTGCTGACTATTGTCACTTATGAGTATGTCTGGTATTCTGTAGCATGCAAAATGTGGTTTAACAGTTTTATTATTCCGCTGCTTGTAGTTTTGTTACATTTATCAACTTCAAAAAACTTTCAAGTGATAATCGGATGTAACTAAGTATGTCTACTTATCGAAGTCAAACAAGTCAACTCCGACTTTTTGCCACGGTCTATTTGTCCGATCATTGGTTCTTTTTGCCGTTTATTTTTATACATGTTGCAAGTACAGCATTTTGAAATAATATCTGCGATCTGATTGTTCATACCTGGCCAATATAACACATCACGTGCACGCCGTTTACATTTTTCAATGCCTAAGTGACTGCTGTGGATCTTCTTCACATCACTGGCATGCCGTTTACATTTTTCAATGCCTAAGTGACTGATGTGGATCTTCTTTAGCATTGTACGCTGCAATGAACGAGGTACGATTAGGAGTTCTCCTTTCAACAATAGTCCATCATGTTCTCTTATTTCCATGTGAAAATCTCAGTAGCTATGTAAATCCCAGTCAAGTTGTGATCTTGTTTCTGGCCATCCTGCCAATACAACAGCTTTGAGTTTTTGCAATACACCGTCTTTAAAGGTTTCTACTCTAAATTCTGCCAATTTTCAATCACTTATGGGTAGATTCTGAATAACATGGACTTCAATTTCCTTTGTTCTCGTTTGCTCTGTCAAATGGCTAAATGCACAGCTTAACGTGTCTGCTATGTGCAAGTCACTGCCACGTTTATATTTAACATTAAGCTGATATTACTGCAGCTTCAACATCATGCGTTGAATCCTTGGTGGTGCATTTGATGGTGGCTTGACGAATAAGCTCTCCAATGACTTGTGATCTGTTTTTATGTCCACGTATTCCCATACAGGTGTGTAAATAACCAAATGTGTTGAACATGGAATGCAAGTGAATTATATTAACCCTTTGATTATGAAATTCTCTTGAGACTTTTTGCTGACTTGACCAGAAGCTGTTGCTGCCTTCATGTATGACAGCAACATGTTCCTGTCAAGTTAGTATTGATATAACTGTATGAATGCCCTAAATTCGGGTCCTGGAACCCCATGTTCAAGGGGTTAAGTGAAATGAACATGCGTATGCTTGCAGTCTCCATGCTCTTCTTATCAGGCCTCTTGCTTTTTCAATGATCTCCATTTTTTCTTTTTTTCACTTGTCGATCGCTATTTTTCCTTTTTTGCTGCTAGTACTGATAAATATATATATTATTTGCCACTGTATGTAGCATATATATATATATATATATATATATATATATATATATATATATATATATATATATATATATATGTAAATCTGCTTCTGAATATTGCTGCAACTCATGTTCTCTGCTATAGGTCTGCTCTCTGTCTGTCCCATCTGCAGGCTTTTTCACCGAGATGCTCTAAAATATCCAACTGAAACTTGTTGCATAGTACGTTAGTAGTTACAGATCAAGTTCACATTTCACAGTTTTCGTCACAATCTGACAGAGTTATCCCCCTTTTCTGACTTATAAAATACGAAAATACCAGTCTTCCAGAATTCTTTTCATAGATGCTTCGACATAGTCGACTGAAACTTGGTACATTGCTTTAGTATGAATAGTTACAGATCAAATTCACGTTTCACAGACATTGCTGCAAAATTGCAGATTTATCTCACCCGGTAGGGTACATATACAATACTTACAGAATACTTGTTTTATTATGTCTCCTTTAGCTGTCTACTGAATCACCTGTAGTTGTGGCATACTATAACAGTTCTTTTCGTCACTGATTTACGTTTATGTATGTATATATACCCTGTTGTTTCTTAGAAGTCTACATACCTTTTCTTAACCATTTTCAACATGTTTAATGGCATATTAAATATATTAGATTCATTTATATCTATAATTACCAAATAATTAATCAACTGTCATATCATTTTAAAAAAGCCATTTTGAGGCAGATCCTTTTTATCCAGGTAGCCACTTGCACCAGTGGGAAAAAAGATAACAGAACTGCAGTCTAAAAACACTATTGGTAATTTACCTCCCACCCTCCCACATGCCCATTAAGCTTCCCTGTTCATCGTGCAAGAAGCCAGTAAAAGGAAATCAATATGCCATCAAATGTGACCTATGTGATAACTGGATACATCTAACTTGTTCTAAGCTCACGCTATGTGACTACAGAGTCCTAGAGGATGCAGATGACCCATGGTGGTGTATTACATGCAATAGAGAGTTGTTCCCCTTTAATCACTACGATGATCAATCAGACTTCATATTAAATATCCATGATCTAAACAGTGATCATGATCACATGAATTATAATCTCCTGCTTGATGCAGTCTTTAACCCATTTAAACTAAACACATTCTATTCTATCAACCGGATAACGACTATGACAATGAAGAAGTCAAATTACCATCACCAGACTGCGAATATGTCTTGCCAAAAAAATTGAACGATCTAACTGTCAAAAGCACAGAAACCTTTTCATTTTCACTCCTACATCTCAATATTCGATCACTCCTGAGGAACATCGACAGACTAACAACTTTCCTTGACAGTATAACTCTAATGAATTACAAATTATAGGTATCTCTGAGACATGGCTGAAACCAATCTCACCGGTTGATCTAATTAATATCCCTAATTACACTTTTGTTGAAAATCGCAGATCTACTAAAACTGGAGGCGGAGTAGGCATCTACGTAAAAGAAAATGTGCATTAAACAATACGAGAAGACTTGCCAATGATAGAAGACTACATTGAAACTATTTTCGTCGAAACTACTTCAGATAAAGGAAAAAATAAAGTTGTTGGTGTAATAGACCTCCTGGAAGCGACACTGAGAAATTCATAGAACATTAAACAAAATTCTACAATCCATACAAAATCAGAACAAAATTGCATACCTTATGTGTGATTATAACATTGACTTTTTGAAAGAAAACTGTTTCTACACACAAAATTTCATAAATTTGTTGCACACATTCAGTTTCTACCCATTAGTCACGAAACCAACAAGAATTACTGAATACAAAGCTTCTCTCATCGACAACATCTTCACAAATTGTCCGGCAGATTGTAAAAACCTCCAGGGAGTTTTCGTTACAGATGTCTCGGACCATCTGCCGATATATTATATTGAATGAAATAAAATGAGGCAAAAAGCCACCAAGAAAGAAACAATAATAAGCAGAAAATATTGATGAATTCAAAAGCAAAATGGCCACAATTGATTGGAGCAACATAATCCAATGTGATTCATATGAAGATGCCTACAACGCTTTCCATGCTTTATGCACAGACGTCTATGAGCACTGTTTTCCACTAAAAACTGTTAAAAGATTCAAAACTAACCTGACTAAACCTTGGCTGACGCGGGGTTTGATCACTGCCAGCCATAAGAAAAACAGTCTATACCTAAATTATATCACATTTCCTACTAAATTCAATGAAATGCAATTTAAGAAATATCAAAACAAATTAAATCAAATTCTGCAAAATGCAAAAACAAATTACTTCCAAAGTCAATTCACAGAGCATAAAAATTATATAAAGAAGACTTGGAAACTGATAAAGACACTGCTGAATAAACAGAACTGTAAAACAGAAGGATCCAAATTTGTATACAACAACAACAAAGTTATCACTGATAATCAAGAAATTGCTGACAAGTTTAATGAATATTTTATTGACATTGTCCCAGAACTATCCAAGAAAATTAACACCAATGCAAGTCCTAGCATACGAGATTATCTGTCAGGCAATTATCAATCCTCAATCATTCTAAACCCTACTGACCCAGAGAAGATCTCAAAGATACTAATGCAAATTAATCCTAACAAAAGTGCAGGAATTGATAACTTTAAGTGGGCGGTATTCAAAAATTGTATGCAAGATATAATGACTCCACTAAATCACATTTGCAGCCTATCACTAACACAAGGCATCTTTCCATCACGACTCAAAACTGCACGTGTAACCCCAATTTACAAAGCAAAAGACTCCTCTGACTTCACTAACTATCGCCAGTCTCAGTACTACCACTGCTCTCGAAGCTCCTGGAAAGACTATTATAACAGGCTAACCAATTACTTAAATAAAAACTCTATCCTTTACCAGTCACAATACGGTTTTCGGGAACAACACTCCACAATGTTAGCTCTTATAGATATGATGGAAAAGATAGTAAATACATTGGACAAAAAAGAACATATTCTTGTAATTTTTATAGATTTATCTAAAGCATTCGATACAATAGACCATACCATTTTAATAGAAAAACTCTCAAACTACAGAATACGAGGCATTGCACTGGACTAGATAAAAGCTACCTATCCAGTAGAACACAATATGTCCAGTATAATAGAGTGCTATCTAAGAGTGGAGAAATAGTCTGTGGTGTTCCTCAGGGTTCAATTCCTGGCCCGCTGTTGTTCTTACTCTATATGAATGACCTACCAAATGTTTGCAAACACTTGTCATTAATTCTCTTTGCAGACGATACCAATGCATTTTGCAGCCATAAAAACAGTGATATGTTATACAAAAACATAAATGAAGAAATAGAAAAAGTAATTCATTGGTTTAATGTTAACAAATTATCACTCAATGTTGCAAAAACAAATTACATCTTATTCGCAAATGAAAAAAAAAAAAGTACTGATCTCCCTAAAATTTATGTGGATAATCAAGAAATATGTGAGGCACAATTTGCAAAATTCTTAGGTGTCTATTTGGACAAGAAACTCACATGGGAGAAACATATACAAATTGTAACGTAAAAGGTTGCAAAGAACATTGGTATTATGCGTCGACTAAAAAGCTACTTACCAAAGCGCTATGGAAGACCTACAAATCTAGTGGACTGATGGAAGATTACAATAAGTATTTAACCCAACGTAATGCAACCAACATTTTATGCAAAAAAGTGCACACAGAATACAAAAAAGGTCTTGTAAATGAATCAAAGACAAACCAAAAAGGCTCTATAGCCATATTCGGGATTGTCAGAAGATCAAGATCGGAATCCCAAACCTACAGAAAGAAGATGGAACAGTCACCACTAATGACACTGAAAATGCAGATCTAAATAAATTTTTCAAATCAGTTTTTGTAAGAGATGAAGATGTTTTTGTAAGAGATGAAGATGATGACATGCCTCAATTTCCAGCCAAAACTACATCAATAACATATCTATTTCAACCAATGATATCATTAAACAAGAATTCCGCGGAATTAAATGTCTCGCCTGTCTCCTGTTTGTCACAGTGGCATTGACTTTTGACCGTGTGACCTCTGTGTTATCATGCTGCTTGCTATGATTACCTTGACCTTGGATCTAGTGATGTCATTATCAGCATGCACCTTCCTCATTTCATTGGGGGGGGGGGGGGGCATGTGTCCAAGATGAGTTCTGGTAATATTAAGTAATTCTGAAATATAAATGTATATAATTTGCTAAACGGAAAGACGCAAGTTGAAAAAGCAGAGGTAAAATAGCAAGGTCACAATGACCTTGACCTTTAACCTGGTGACCTCTATGTCACCATCCTGTATCCGCTTGGCATAAGAAACCATGTACTCACATTGCGCTGATTGTCTGTATGAGCCATCGTTATACCGAGGCTCTGCAGAATATTCACTGCACTGTGCTGTCTGGACATCTGACCAGTCACGGCTGGGCTGTGTATTATGCCTGGCTGAATGATTAACATATTGGGTATCTACCCGATAGCCGTTGGAGTGCACATTATACCTATTTGCATGAGAATTACGACTGTCTGAGTGATCACTGTACTGTGCATCATCCCGGTGTCTGCTGAGCAGTGCTTTACGCCTGCCTGAGATTTCATCGTGTTGGGCATCAGCCCAGTATCTGTTGAACTGCGCATCATGCATATCAGAGCGATCATCATATAGTGCATCAGCCCGGTGTCTGCTGGACTGCGCATTATGTCGGTCTGAGTGGTCATCATACTGTGAATCTGCCCATTGTTGTCTGGAGTATATGTTATGTCTGCCTGGGTGGTCTTCGTACTGTGTATCTACCCAGTATCTACTGGAGTACGCATTACGTCTGTCTGGGTGATATTTGAACTGTGCATCTGCCCGGTGCCTGCTGGAATACACATAATGCCTGTCTGAGTGACCATCGTGCTGTGCATCCGCCCGGTGTTTGCTGGAGTACGCATTACGCCTGTCTGAATGGTCATTGTACTGTGTATCCCCCCCCCCCCCCAGTATCTGCTGGAATATGCATTATGCCTGTCTGAGGAAGCATTGTGCTGTGCATCTGGCCGGTATCTGCTGGAATACGCATTACGTCTGTCAGAGTGACCTTTGTACTGTGCATCTGCCCGGTGTCTGTTGGACTGCGCATCACGCCTGTCTGAATGGTCATCGTAATGTGTATCTGCCAAGTGTCTGCTGAAGTACGCATTACGACTGTCTGAGTGACCATCGTACTGTGAGTCAGCCCAGTATCTACTGGACTTCGCTTTGTTTCCAACCGTGCCATCATCATAGTGTGCATCTGCATAGCGAGTGCTTGAATAAAACCGTTGACAATATCTCGAGGAATATCTTTCCGAGCCTATGTGTCTATTCTTAGCCTCATGTCAAGAACCATCAGGATATTGCTGATATCCCATCGGGGAATGATGTCTAGATCTGGGCTTACGATTATCCCTATGTCTATACTCGGCATTTGTTTTGTGCGGAGGATTTGGCAAGGTCAGTGTATCATGGTTGACACGTGATGTCACAATTGTTAACTCTCTCAGAGACCGTAGTTCTGCAGACATATTCGCTTGTAGTTCATACTTCACTTGAGCTAGCTCATGTATAAAAACCAGCTTCATCCTGTCTAGCCGACATGTCATACTGCAGGGCTGTTCCTTCTCTATGATTTGTGGTCCATTTGGCACTTGAGGATTAGGCTGGTAATTCTGAGAATTAACGTAGTAGGAGTGAGAGTTAGACTGGTGGTTGTGAGGATTAGTCTTATAGTTTTGTGAGTTATGCTGGTGATTTTGAAGATTAGGTTGGCAGTTCTGAGGATTCAGTTGATAGTACTGAAGATTAGCCTGGTAATTCGGAGGACTAAGCTGATAAATTCAGATGATTAGGCTGGTGGTTCTGATGATTTGGTTGGTAGTTCTGAGCATTAGACTGATAGTTCAGAGAATTTGCCTGGTGATTATGAGGACTAGGCTGGTGGTTCTGTGGATTAGCCTGGTGGTTCTGAGGATTAGTCTGGTGGTTCTGATGACTGGACTGGTATTTCTGTAAGTTAGCCTGAAAAGGCAAGGAGAATGGGTCTGTCGCGATGCCCATAATCCTTTTATGTGACTTCAAATCATTAATCTCCTTCTCTAGTTTATAAATATAACTATCTCTGGCAGCGGCCTTCCTGAGTAGTTCATTAATTGCTTGTAGTTTCTCCGCTGTCAGCCCATTGTTATTAGTACTTGCAGGTCTGCCGGAGTTAGGGGCTGCAGAGGAGTTCCTTGACTTCTTTGTGCATGTCTTACCCCCTTGTTGTTTACCTTAAGAACCACTATTTTCAGCAGCAGCGTCCGTAGTTACATCGCCATTTGATTGGTTCTTTGATGACAGATTCTCTGTAGGCTGTGGAGATTGAGTATTTGGTAAAGCATTGTCTTGAGAGCAACTAAACTGAGAGTGATTTATGATCATGTCATCACCAGCAGCGTCTCCTATTACACCAATGTGTTGGGATAGACGGTTGTCAGATACTGTAGGCATTTCATCACCTGTAGTTTTGGTGCTATCACATATCTTGTTTGACAAGATGATTTCAATGCTTCATGAGACTCCTGAGGTAGTACATACTTGCCTGTGCTTGCTCTGAACTGCATCATCACATACCGTCAATATATTTGAGGTAGAAAGTTCTGTTAGTAAGCTAGCGCCCTGTCTGTGTACCTGTGAGGGGCAAACATAATCATTCTGCACCTCACGTTCCTTCACTACGTTCAAGGACTTAATATTATCATCATTCACTCGATCGGCATGGCGCATGAGACATGTATACGGAATGTCATCTCTTGCTATAAGCTTCCTATAGTCTGCACGAGACAGGTCAGTACATTTGGGATGATACCACGTAGAGCATGCTGAACACTCAATACTGTCTGTTTTGGCCATGACATCAGTGGTACAAATTGGGCAGCTATTAACATCCCCCCGAGTCAAAAACGCCTTAGCTCTTTGTGACTTGCTGGCTTCATGACCGCCCTGATTGCTAGACTTGCTTGTCTTCTCCATCTCTCCTAGTCTCTGCAGGGCAGCCTTCTTCTTCTTTTCGTTCGCTGATCATACCGCCAGTCCTGTAAGTGACTATCGACATGATCATAAGCGTTAAGTGCATGGATCCATGGTTTATTAGAGTGCGCCGTGCGGCCTGGAACCTCCGTCTTCAGCATCCGAGGTTTCTGTCAGGGTTACCTCACCCTTACCTCCTTTAGTCACCTCTTATGACACACAGAGGATACAGAAGGTGTATTCTAAGCCCCACCTACAGGGCAACCAGGGCAGCCTTGATATTAGTGTTGAGTGTCTCCATACAGATTTTCTGACCATTAATTGAGGCGTTTTCACATAGAGACATAATAAGTTTCAGATCGGTGTTGACAAAGTGCTCCTCACCCTTCCCATTCAGTAATACAGAGGTTTGAGTATGGAATAGGTTTACTGTATACACATATATACTTGTAGACTTCATGTAGATTCTATGTGTCATGCTAACTGTGTGACCCTTCCGATCAACATTTGATGTGACAATGCATTTGTATACCTCGCTCATCTTTCGACGGTAATATTCATCCATTGCTGATCTCATGATCTCATATGCACCCGGCTGAAAGAATAGTCTCAAACCACCACCCGTTCTCTGTATTCGCACTTGTTCCTCTCTATTGCAAGCTTGGGTCGTCTTTGATATTGACTTCGCTTCATTTAGTATGTAATTCGCCTGGCAGATGTTGTCTTGTCTGCTGGATGCTAAATAATTTTGTGTCAATTGTTCGGCCACATCTTGTATAATCCTCTTAGAGGTAGATCGAGTCATGTTTCTGCTGGGCCTGGAGTCTTTAGGCTGTTGTGACAGAGCCATTAGGATCAGTAAGAGCAGGGCTGTGGTCATTAACTTAGTGGGGTGTTTAGAGGTAGTTCTTAAAACTGACATTAACATCGAAGGCACCCGCATTGACTATTGACTTGTAGAATGTGTGAACTGAACGTTCAGTCGTATATGCCCTGGTTCACCTGCGCGATAGAAACTGGGTCACAGTTCATTAAAACATCGCAAAGATTCATTAAAACATCAGGAAAGTTCATTAAAACATCATGGAAGTTAATTAAAACATGGAAGAGTTCATTAAAACGTCATGGAAATTCATTACAAACATGGAAGAGATCTGTTAAGAGTAGCGGTAGGCACAGTTCGATAGGGTCAAATTTTAAATTATTTGGGCATATGTAAAATTTAAAAGTCACTTAAGCATTCGATAAAATCCAGGAATTCAGACAGTTCGATAAAATCCAAGAGTCAGATAAAAGTTAAAATAAAGCGGCAATGAATGGTGGAACACTGTGAAGGCTGTTCAACAATTGCATGGGAGCCCGGGATCCTTGAGGTCTAATGGCTACAAGTTCTGGTCGCGAGCAAGTATAGGCCTATCGAGACTATATGGTAGGTGTACATTTCGTAGTTTATTTGGTCGAAAATTAATCTGACTAGTGTCGATCTGATGTATGGATGATTTATTTCATTGGTGCAGTGATAATTATCGTAGAAAGTCAGTTGAACCGAAGATCCTTTTTCGAAATTTCGCGAATCAACATGGCGGACAACGAAGCAGATGGCGGTGGCCAACGAAAACAGGTAATGAAGTTCATACATACAGATTTCTCTTGAGTAGGTTTAAAAATCTTCTTTTTTCCCCGCGACATATCATGCAGCGTGAGATCCACTCAATCCTATTTCATGATACACCGATAAAATCTTTAAAATCCAGACGATTTAAGGCATTTTTAATTTCTTCTTTTTTTGTGCTCCGTGATACTTCCGGAGACATAGGGCAGATATGATTGAAGTATATAAACTACTTAATAATATATATGATCCTGAAGTAGCACTTGAATTAAAGCTATCGACCGAAAAATCCAGCCTATTAAGAGGACATAAACATAAATTAAGCAAGCAAAGATCTAAAAAGAATATAATACTTAAAGCATTTGCATCTAGAATAGTAAATATTTGGGATAATCTGCCAAACAATGTAGTTAATGCACCCAGTTTAAATGCTTTTAAATATAGATTGGATAAGGCCTGGAGAAACCAGAATGTATTATTTAATTATTAAATGCCCCTGATTACCGGAAGTCACACAGTTAACCAGGAGCCAGATGAAGAAAATGTGGTTATAGAGGACTAGAGCCTGCGACAATTCAGCACCTAGTAAGATCTAGTATAACCTAACGTGTAACTGGTGGACGTGCCAGATGAACTATTAGCCCACTTTGCAATTTGTTTCAAGGGAAATAACTCCCTTATTTTCCGTTATTAAAGAAATTAACAACGCTGTATTTTTCATTGTTTACTCTTCGATCTCGTGTTTTTGTACACGTGCTATTTGCTTCAAGAACTGTATCCGAGCATACAATGTGACAGAAATAAGACTCTACATAACGACCTTCGTCACCTTGTGCATCTTGAAGTTAGTCACTACGCAATTCCGAGACTACGCAATTCCAAATGAAGGTAAAATATATTAAATAAACAACTTTTTAGTAAACATGGACAGCATGATGATCATCTGAGCATGACGATGACGGATGAGATGACAGGGTATAATGGTAAATTAAAGATTGTAATTCTTTAATCTCACTTGGACCAATGGAGAGGTTCCTCAGTGCTGGAAGGAAGCCAGAATAACTCGTATTCTGAAAAAAGGGAAGAACGAGACGAAAGTGCTGAGCTACCGTCCACGGTGACGGTCCTATCAGTCTTACATGCTGCATATGCAAGACCATGGAGCGCATCATCAACCAGCGGTTGCAGTGGTACCTGGAGTCGGAAAACATTATAGTTTCAGAGCAGGCCGGCTTCAGAAGATACAGGAGCACAGAAAATCAAACAACACATCTTGCACTGGTCATAGACGAGGACACTTTTCAAGCCAAGAAGGTGATGCTAGCTGTCTTTATCGATCTGCAGAAGGCATTTGACAAGGTGTGGAAGGATGGCCTCCTCGTGAAGCTCCAGCGCACAGGCATCGGGGGCAACATGTCCCGATGGACCAAGTCGTACCTACACAATCGCAGAGCTAGGGTGCTGGTGGATGGACAATCTGGACAGAATGTATTGCTGAGACAAGGGGTGCCACAAGGCGGAGTATTATCACCAACTCTGTTCATACTCTTCATTAATGACATCGTAGCAGAGCTTCCCGATTGGATTCAAGCAGCCCTCTATGCAGATGACCTTGTACTCTGGTGCACCGAGGAGTACACAATGACTGCCACGTACAGAATGCAGCTCGCCTTGGACAGAATTACAGCTTGGGCCAATCGCTGGTGTATTACCATCAACAAAGAAAAATCATCAGCCATGCTATTCTCACTGTCCACCAAAACCAAGGTTGGCAATCTGACACTGGGCGGTACTCCACTCGAGTACGAGGACCAGCAGACATACCTGGGAGTCACCTACGACAGAAGATTAACATGGAAGGAGCACATACAGAATGCAGAGGCAAAGGCCAGAAGAAAGATAAACATCATGAGGAAGCTGGCAGGAACAAAGTGGGGTGCCAATAAAAGGATCCTCAAGACCATCTACCTTGTTGCCATACGACCACACCTTGAGTATGGATCCAGCTCATGGATGACAGCAGCTAAATCTCATCAACAGAACCTCAACAGAGTACAAAACCAAGCACTGCGCATCATCACTGGTGGAATGAGATCAACACCAATAGAAAAAAATGGAACAGACAGCAGGCATCCCCCCACTTAGCAAAGGAAGGGAATGCAAAGCACTGATCCAAGCTGCAAAGTTCAAATCGTTCAGCAACCACCCGATGAAGATCAGGCAAGCACAGCTGTCATCAGGAAGACTTAAAAGATCAAGTTTTGTGAAAGAGACAAAAGCACTTCAAAGGAAACACCAAGAAATGTTGCCAGCACAAATAGAAGACCCAAACCACACCCTTGATCCTCCACACTGGGAAAACAAACTAGAGAGCATAGCTATTCGCACCACAGTACCTCATCTCACAACCAAAGATGAACACAGTGATATGAGCAAGAAGGCCCTAACCCTAGCCATGCTGGAAGAAATGTACCCTCAGGAGACATGGATAAGGATCTGCACAGATGGATCAGCCAAAGATGCAATTAGGAGTGGAGGTGCCGGACTGCACATACAGTACACACATACATACACCGAACAGCAGAACAGCAGACCCTATTGCACAGATTGTCTTTTTATCTGATGCCCGCTCTGTCCTTGAGGCTATCACCAAAGGTAAGCTGCCACAACTTGAAGAAGCACTACAAACCATCAAATGCTTTCGGTTAGCATTGCAGTGGATCCCCTCACACTGTGGAGTCCAAGGAAATGAGGAAGCAGACAAGATGGCAAAGGTGGGTGCAGAAGAGAATCAGACAGAAAATATGGTTACCCATACAGAGATGAAGACTATCATCAAGTCACTCTATAGAACACCTCAATCAGAAGATGCCTACCATCATCTCTCGAGGCCAGAGCAAGTGACCATTTTTTGTCTCAGAACTGGACACAACAGACTAAACCAACACATGTACAGGCGGTTCCACCTTACGACATCGCCCGCTTGTCCTTGTGGAGAAGCAGAACAGACCACAGAGCACATACTTCAATGTTGCAATACGTATCAGCTGCTGAGAGAAGAGATCTGGCCTTTGTCAACCTCTTTTCTTGAAAAGCTGTATGGGCCTGTGGAAGAACTGCAGAAAACCACAGATTTCATCTTGAGAACGGCTCTCCAAGTGTGATACCAGCGATCGAAAAGAAGAAGAAGAAGAAGCATGGGTGTTCGCTTCAAATTTGGTGTCATTACAACCACTCAGCCAACGCCCCCACACTGTCAGTGACACTAAATATCTATATTATATCAATAGTCACCCCCCTTGCACACAAACTGACACTCGTTAGCATTAGCTAATGGGCAGCATTAAGCAGCAAGTGTGGTTAATACCCCATAACTCAGTTTTGTGGAATACATAATGCATTAAGAGTTATCTCCCATGTTACCATGCACTCTAATGCATTCTTGAAAAGCTGTATGGGTCTGTGGAAGAACTGCAGAAAACCACAGTTGTTATTACACCACAAAAACATCCATTACCGTTCAATCACTACTTGCTAAATCAAATATCTGCATTTAGCTATCAGAATAAAATTGTTATGCTCGCTTACATACTCCCTAATGCCAATACCATCACCATGTAGACCCTCAACCAGGCTTCTGGTAGAGGGACCCCCTGCATTAGCCATACAATAGACTGGCACCAGTCTGTACTCACTCCTTGGTGACGCCTGTCACTAAGCATGCTCGGGTATGCACAGTAGGTCCCAAACGTGATTCACTTTTCAAATATTCTGCTAGCAGATCAGACGCCTGCTATCAAATTAAGGATAAAAGTTTATAGCTTTGCACTGAAAAGTTCAGCTACATTATTTCTGACTTATGCAAACATGCCTACCATGAAATCTATCTTGCCTAAGTTATGTTTAACTTTCATGTCATGGTGTTTTAGAGGTGTTTGTAACTCCAGTTTTCGTGTCAGTACTCCCGTTTTCGAGGTTTGAGAAACCATACCTATTATATACCATCAAATATACCATGTTATAAAATAGCCAATAACCACTCTTATTACGTAGATCCTATATAGTGCTTTCAAACAATTTTATTCAGGAATCTTTGTTAAGTGTATGTTTGATGTCTCCTCGGTAAGCTTTTCTCATTAGTTTTAATGAGGCTAGTGCTTTATTTCCTATCCTTTTTATTTATAGGATGTGGTTTTAACTTCTGAGAGAGTTAAATGTTCGTCGGCAAAATGCGATTGTTTGCATGCCAAAGACTTTGCGAGTCACGTTTGCGTGAAATGCAGCACTTGCTCCCCGTCTAAAATGTGTGGAATGTGTACGGGCTGGCCGTTGGTTGTATCCAAAGCATTTTTTAAGGATTTTGTTTCAAAGCCTGCTGTGCCTTTAGGTCACTCTCCCTCCATTGTTGACTGTACCAAGGCAGTAACTACGGCCTCTACCTTGGTCAAGACGTCTGTATCAAAAATAGAGGGGGGCTCCTCTTCTAGTTCCAATTCGTATACTGTTATGGCGTTATTCGCAAGATTTAAATCATTCGCAAGCGTGCTAACCAAGTCGCTAGACGAACGAATATCTTCTGCGATCAAAGCTGCCAAAGAGGAGTCGTCAGACTCCGAGCATAGTCCCCATTCTGGCGGTCATTCTCGTAAGTGGGTCAAGCCGATTTCACTCACCTCGAGACAAGAGATGACGTCTGGTAAGTCATCCTCAGGTAGGAGCCAGACAAAAGACCATATACGTCTTGAGGGTCCGCATACCCCTCATGCGATGGCATCGGTGGCGGAAGCTTCCGATCCTTCACATCATGCAAAGGTTAATTTTTCCGTAATTCTGATTGCCAGAAATGTTTTAAGATCGCCGATCACCTCTGCTCCCGTCTCTGCTCCTGGCTTGTCCGGGCAAGCGGCTTTGCATTCCAGTTTGTATTCTGGTTTGACCGGGCATCCGGAAATGAGCACTGTGATTGTTACTGGGTTGGCTGAACATCCAGTGTCTCATGATAATCTGGCTTTTCCGTCCACATCCGTTTCCGTTTTCCTGTTTCTGGCAGTAGTGTTGCTGATTCCGGTAGGAAGAATGCATATCCAGGTCTGTTGGACCCGGCATTGCTTTATTCATCTAGGTCTGGTTCCGGTTTTGCAGCTTCCTCTTCCGGTAGTAGTGTTGCCACTTCCGGTAGGAAGAATGCACATCCGGGTCTGTTGGACCCTTCTTTGCATACATCCTCTCTTTCCGTTCCAGGCTTTTCAACTTCTGCTTCCGGCAGCAGTGTAGCTACTTCCGGTAGGAATTATGCATATCCGAGTCTGTTGGATCCGTCCTTGCATTCCGCTTCCAATTCCGGTTCCGATTTTTCCGCTTCCAGTGGCAGTGTGTCTGCTTCTGGTTTAAGAGATGCTGCCCCAGGTCAGTTAGATCTGGCGAAACATTCTATTTCCGGTTCTGGCCTACCAGTTTCTTCTGGAAATAATTTTTGCGGATCAGATTATGAGCTGTTGATTAACTCTAATCCCCATTATAGTAATATTTCTGCTCCTTCTGATTCTAATTCTTTTCGCGCTGCTCCTGCTCAGGTTTTTATAGGCATGATCCTGTTCCTTATTCTCTCTCAGTCTGTTCATTCTGATTTTGTTCATCCTTCCTTTCGGCAGGTGGTGTCTCAATCTCATTCTTCTTCTTCTCCTAACATGTCTCATGTAGCTTCTAAGAAAGGTAGTAATCATCCTACTTCCTCCTCCTCATCTGCTATGTCGGCTAGAGATTTTTCGTCTAGCCATGTTTCTAAATCTTCTTCTCTTTTTCATTCTTCAACTGTCTCTCCTCCTCCGGGTTTTCTTCATATCCCTGCTTCTGTTCATCAGAACTCTTCTTCTTCTCATGTCCCAGCTTCCTCGTCTTCTCATTCTTCCTCTTCTCTTCCTTTTTATTCTTCCTGTTCTTCTTTAAATCTCAAGGAGTCCTCTAAGGTCGCATTATCCTCTGATCTTTTTAATGGGAATCTGTTTGTCGTGCTCAAATAAAATCAGCAAATTTTATGGCCCTTCTTTCAGAGGCGTTTCTCAAGGCTCAGGAGAAGGGTGATCAGATTCATCCTGAAATTTTTCGATCTTTAGCCGATGTTTCAAGAGGTTCCTTGAACTCGGTTTGCCGTTCCTCGGGTTTCATTACCTCTAAAAGAAGATCATGGAAACTTGCAGAGGTTATCATTTCGAATTCACTCAGGAGTAACCTTATTTCAGCTCCTTTTGGATTGGACATTTTTGGCCAGGCTTCTACCAATATTCTTAGAGCTGAGTCCGATCGCCTTAGATCAGCTACGGATCTGTGAGATCAGATCTGTGTTTTGAAACCATCGGTCAAGAGAGGCTCTTCCTCGGTCAGAAGTCCGAATTCCTCTCTCAGGAGGAAGAGTCTCAAGCCGGATGAGTATGGTGCCTATCCTTCTAGGGGTTTCACAAACTCAAACCGGTCCTCTGCTTCCCAATCCAGATCCGCGGAGGAGGATTGTTTCGAATCCATTTCGTCTCATAGACCTAGATCCCAAGTCCGTCAAGCCACTTCTCAGGTAAGACGGGTTCAGGTGTTTTCACGAGGTTCTAGATCTAATTCTAGAGGTCGCTCCTCTAGAGGTTTTCAGACTAGACGGGTTTGAAGGGATGGCCATAACCCGTGTTGGCCTTTCCCTTTCATCTTTCCCAGTCTCCTCCTCCTCCTCTACCACCTTTGGATCTATCGGTGCAGTCCCTTCTTCCCAGTGTGCCAGTAGGAGGTCGCCTGTCTCTGTTTTGGGAGACTTGGCAAGCCCTCGTTCGGGACTCCTGGCTTTTAGAAGAAATCCGCTGGGGTTATGCACCGTCTTGGATAAATCTTCCTCCTCCTCTGTCTTACCAGCCCATATCGATTCCGGTCCCTTCCAATCCTGAGAAGTTGGAAGCACTGGAAGACGAATTGGAGTCGATGTTTCTAAAGAAGGCTATAGAAGAGGTTCCTTTATGGAGAGTAGACCCGGGTTTCTACTCAACTCTTTTACTAGTCCCCAAGAATACAGGTGGATGGCATCCAATTATCACTCTAAAAAGGTTAAACCTTCTAATTTCTACTCCAAAATTCAAAATGGAGACTGCATCTCAGAATATTACCAGTCTGAGTCCAGGTATGTGGACGTCGTCCATAGACCTGAAGGACGCTTATTTTCATATTCTCATCCACCCTTCTTTCAGAAAGTGCATGAGATTCACTTTCAAGGGCCAGGTATGGCAATTCAGAGCCATGCCTTTCGGCCTGACCACGGCTCACTTTTTCTTCACCCGCCTAGTATCAGCCGTAGCAGGAATTCTGCACCGTCATTCTATTCCCCTTCATGTTTATATAGACGATTGGTTACTAAAAGCAGAATCTTCCTCAATTCTGTCAAGTATTGTTCCAGAGGTCTGCTGTCTGGCTTCCAGTCTAGGATGGGTCATAAATCTAGAAAAATCATGTTTAACTCCGTCTCAGGGTCTGTTTCAGGCCTGTGGTCCCTGGAGGAGTCGTCAGCCAACATCAACATTCTGGAATTTGTGGGCTGTCAAGAAGGCTCTCCTTTCTTGGTCGGATCGGGTAAAGGGTCTCAAGATCTCGATTCGATCAGACAATTCAACAGTAGTCTCCTATATCAACAGGCAGGGGGGCACAAAGTCGTCTCGTATGTTTAGAGGTGTGGAATCTCCTCATGTGGTGTCGCATGAACCAGATTTTCCTAGTGTCCACCCATGTCCCAGGATGTCTGAATTTTCTTGCGGACCAATTGTCTCACCCCTCCAAGTTCGCCCACACAGAGTGGCAGTTAAAGAGGTCGGGTGTCAAAGCGATCTTCAACCTCCTGGATTATCCTCACGTAGATCTGTTCACGACCTCTCTGAATGCCCAGATCTCCTCTTTCATGTCTCCTTTTCCGGACAATCGGGCGTTGGCTGTGGACGCCCTGTCTCAGTCCTGGACAGGAATCTTCGCTTATGCGTTCCCTCCAACAATCCTGATTCCTTTGGTTCTGAAGAAAGTCAGGGACCAGATCTGCGAGATTTTGTTGATAGCTCCCTTTTGGCCAAAAAGGATCTGGTTTGTAGACCTTCTCGATCTTCTAATAGACTTCCCTCGTCGGCTTCCAGTGTCCCCAGACCTGCTGTCTCAAGTAAGGGGAACTTGCCTTCATCCAAATCCAGGAATCTTCAGTCTGTGCGTTTGGAGAATATCCAGGGTTCGCACGGGTCATGGAAAACCTTGAAAGTCATGGAATTTGAAAATCTAAATTCCAGGCCTGGAAAAGTCATGGAAAATCGTAATTTTGGTCAAAGTCATGGAAAAGTCATGGAAAATGAAAATCTCGCTTAAAAAAATCTAATGGCATAAAATTCCGCTGTAAGTGTGACAGGTTATCGAAACAAGGTGTTGGCTTGGTAGTGTCATAACACGATATTCGCTCACAATGGCTGCATTGTTATTGAGCAATCGCTGCCAACAAGTCTCGTGCTAGCGAGAAAGCGCGAGATTCTCAACCCAAAAAGAAAAGTTAATTATGCAGATCGATTATGCAGATCGGCAAGTTTCGGCTACTACTACGAAGTATGGTAATAAATACGAAAGCGAATGCGAAACGAACCTAAGAGAGTGAAGTCTGCGATAAATTTTACCGGAAGAAATTGTTTTCTCAGCGTAAACAAACATGTCGTCATTTTATAAATTGCGATCAAGCTGGGATTTTCAACTGTGTAAAGTAAGTAAAGCTAACAGTAAATAGTTGCCGTAATGTGTTAATTTTTAAGTTCGCGATATTTCCGTGATAAAATATGACTAAGAAAGTTTAACTATTGGGGAAAATGCCCGGAAAGTGCAGTTTTAACGGTAGTTGGTTATCAAATGCGCAGTACAGTGGCTGGATAGAACATGATGCTATCGCTTCAAAAGCGAGATGTCGGCTTTGTCTAAAGTCTTTCGACGTATCTAATATGGGTGAAGCTGCGGTGAAAAGCCACTCAAAAAGCTCAAAACATCTGGATTTGTTAGCCAAACCGAGAAACAGTATTAATATAAATTAATTTCAAAATATTCAACAGTCTGCTACTAAATAAGTATTACAAAATATAATTCTTCAGGGATTTGTCAGTTAAAAGTTAATCTTGAAATTTTTCCTATATAATGTTGCATCTCTTTAGTTATATATTAATGCTCACAGTGAAATTAATTTCAAAATAATTTAAATTAATTTGTCTGGATGTTCTTGCTGGAATAATTTGCAGCCAAATTGGTTTTAAAATATTTTTAAAATGATTTCATGGCCATGATAGGTATATTATAGGGATATTAGCCCTACATATACCATTCCAGTGGTAAATATTTTTTATATAGTGCTCAATATATACATATATGCTCTTTGTCTAGATAAGGTTGTACATATGATGCCATGGTGATGATACTAGATAGCTAGTGCTATTAATCTTTACATCTATGCCTGTAATAAATTGAATAATGTTGAATCTCTAACAACGCTCAATGAAATTAGTTTCAAAATAATTTTAATTAATTTGCCTGGTTGATCTTGCTGCATTATGCTGCAATAATTTCCAGTCAAATTGGTATTAAAATATCTAAAAAATAATCTCATAGGTATATTACAGGGATAATAGCCCTACATATATACCCTGTGTTATTATATAGTGCTCGATATATACATAATATGCTCTTTTTCTAGTCATACATATATACCATTTGCCTGATGACCACTAAATAATGCTCAAATCTGTTTAGTAGATAAACTCCATTAAGGCATTTGCAGAATCAGATTATTTTTGAAAATTTACCATAGAATTACTGGATTCATAGGCGATCTAGTCATTCCAGTGGTAAATATAAAAAAAAAGTGTTCTGGTTCTGCTAATAAAGGGTTAATCTCGGATATTAAATATGATATATGGGAATCTGTGATAGTCAGTTATATTTACCTCAAACTGTGATGACCAATGCTAATAATAATATTCCATATATACCGTTAATTTCCGTGTATATTGCGCTATCGTGGATAGTGCGCACCCCTAAATTTGACCAAAATCGGCCTGAAAAAACCTTCTTTCCATGTATAGTGCGCAGTAAGATTGAGAGACATGTGAACGAAAACTGGTAACAAAAGAATCAATGACTTACTGCGTGTCGAATACGCTTTCCTTATAAAATCCCATTTGTGGCGTGCGTTACTCTGTTGTTTAATCACGGGAATATCATTTGCATATACTTTTAGCAAATATTCTGTATTAAACTTTATTGAACGATATAAAACGATATAAAAATACAAATATAATTTCCATCAGAACAGGTTAGAATCCGAATTTGATTTGAGCAGAGCTCATTAACATAAATGGTCGTTAGAACATAAAAAATCGGATATTTATTTTGTTTCAATTCATAAAATATGAGTTTTGTGCGCTGATACTCGAGAATAAAATCGATTTTAATTTAAAAAAACTCAAATCCATTTTGGCTCACTAATAGTGCCGGTAATTACTTTGATAACTATATCAAAGGCGAGCCCATGAGATTTTGTTCAATCAGATACGCAGTAGATGAGTGGTTTCAAGACTCGGTTCTCAGTCAGTGTAGTCAGGTGGTGGGGCGGGGTGGGTGGATTAACGCGGTCAGAAGTACAATAAACAAAGGTGATAGAGCTGACCGTCTGCCGTTTACAAAATCGACAGTGATCAATTGTGGGTATTGTTTGAGTGGGGGTGGGGTTTATATAATATATTATAGTATATCATCATCATAATATATTATAATATAGGGCAATAATCTAGTTTATTCCACGCATTGTTTATTAAATAAATTGAATTATCTTCAATTTGAAATGATTTTCTATTCTCATCCTTTCGTTTCTAGTTACTTTGTCATACGTTGACGGCTGTGACCTTTAACCTTAACCTGTCAATCATAATCATCCTGCCCGCCGATTGGTCAAAACATTGTGCCGTTTAGCACATATAAAACATTCCTTTCTATATCTATGTAAATGCTAGATCGCCTTGAAAAACATCGGCCCTATCATTATTTTTTTAACACATTTATGTCCGTATCTGTGTAGCAATCTATGGATTTTAAACATCTCTATGTTCAACTTGGGAAGACAAGAGTAACCTCCCCTTATATATATAACTTAGAACAAATTACAGGAAACAATGGCGTTGTAAAAAAGTTGAATGATGGTTTATTTGATCATTTTACAACACTATGATATTTAATAAAGGTATAACACAGTATTTAGACAGTAGTAAGGCATTTCAACGATCTATTAGTACCATTATAGACATGTTAGAATGCGATCGTTATTCCCGACTGATTCCCGATCCATAAAATCACATTTTCAGCTCTGAATTTTGTGATTCTGACGAAAAATTCTGAGGAAAAAAATGGGACAAATATTTATCCTTGTATATAGTGCGCAGGAGCTTTTTATAGCATGTAATTTGAGTAAAAAAGTGCGCAATATACACGGAATTTAACGGTAGTATTATAGTGCCTATATGTACGCTGTCATGTGACTGTCATTTAAAAAAAAGTTATATAATAAATCTAATTCATTTATTTGATCTGTTTGCTATTTATTGTTGACCCTTTCCCCTGGACATAGTCCTTTGATTAAAATTTGACTGAGATGTTGATTCTTAGAGGTCATGGAATTTGTTAATTTTGGTCATGGAAAGTCATGGAAAAGTCATGGAATTTCAGATCCTGAAAGGTGTACAAACCCTGAATATCGAGTGCTAGGTCCCTGAAAATAAAGTTTCTGCAAGATCTCAGGAAATCATTGATTCTGCCAGGAGGGAGTCGACCCGAAGAGTTTACAAGTGTCGACTTAGGATTTTTGGAGAATGGTGTTCAGATCATGATCTCGTGCCCGATTCTGTTTCTATTTCCCTGGTGTTAGACTTTTTATCTTATCTGTTCGATTCTTTACATCTGTCGGCTAACACTTTAAGAGGATATTGATTTTCTTTAGCATCTTCTCTTCCGTGTTTGTTGAATGCTGAAGTTAAAGATACTAAGGCTCTTAATAGGTTCATCAGAGGTTTAGGTAATATTCGTCCTCCAGTTGCTAAACCTTTGCCTTTCTGGAACTTGGTTCTGGTTCTTCAGGTTTTGGCAGGTCATCATTTCGAACCTATCTCTATGATTAGCTTGAAACTTTTAACTTTGAAGACCGTTTTTCTAGTTGCATCTGCTTCTGCAAGAAGACGATCCGAAATCCATGCTTTTTCCGCGGATGAGGATAGGTTTATTGAATCTGGGGACAGTTTGGTTTTATATCCCAGAAGGGATTTCTTATCAAAAACTCAATCAAACCATTTTCCAGCTAAACCGATTATTTTAAAATCTTTAACCTCCTTTTCTCCATCTGACAGACTTTGGTATCCTGTCAGAGCTCTAAAAGTATACAAGCGTCGGACTGATTCTAAAAGATCCGATCCGTCCCATATCTGGGTTCCGTAAGCGGAAGGGGTAGCCAGACCAGTCTCTAAGGCAACTATTGCCAGATGGATTTGTGAGCCCATTCGCCTTTGCTACGAGATTGCATCTCCTGAGCATATCAATCTTTCTAACATTAAAGCTCACAACGTTAGAGGGATGGCTACCTCTTTTGCCCTTTTTGCTGGCTCTTCTGTAGATGAGGTTATGCAAGTTGCAGGATGGAAATCCGAATCTACTTTTACTACTTCTTATTTAAAAGACCAGAGCGCAGCGGCTTCCTTTTTTAGGAACATTATGATTTTAACAAAAAAGGCTGAAGACCATTTACCAAACACATCCCACCATTTTCGTTAGGACCGTGCGTCTGCGTGTAATGGTGAGAGTTGTTCCTTGGTTTTTATTTATTTCTTTAAGTTTAAAGTTTTATTTGGTTGATAATCAGTTTGTGTGTGAGTGGTTAAGATGCACCATTATGTTATGTTATTAACATTTGGTTATGTTTTGTTTGATTTTTATCCTTGCTTATGGATTCTCAAATCTCCCACCAAAGTTTCGTAGTGGGACACTGACCAAATCTACGGGTTTAGCAAGTAGTGATTGAACGGTAATGGATGTTTTTGTGGTGTAATAACAACCCCCAACAGACCCCCCCTTTAGTGGGTTGGCCTGTAGTTTTATTAACCACTATAAAAACATAGTTACCGTTCAATCACTATGACCCGGCCTCAACCACTCCGCTGGGTATTGATTTGAGAATCTATTCTGGATATATGGCACTTAAATTTAGAAAAGTGAATCAGTTTTCACGTTTGGGACCTACTGCGCATGCGCGAGCGTGCTTAGTGACAGGCGTCACTGAGGAGTGAGTACAGACTGGTGCCAGTCTATTGTATGGCTAATGCAGGGTGTCCCTCTACCAGAAGCCTGGTTGAGGGTCTACATGGTGATTGTATTGGCATTAGGGAGTATGTAAGCGAGCATAAAAATTTTATTCTGATAGCTAAATGCAGATATTTGATTTAGCAAGTAGTGATTGAACGGTAAGTATGTTTTTATAGTGGTTAATAAAACTACAAACCAACCCACTAAAGGGGGGGGTCTGTTGGGGGATTGTGCAAACCTCTTAGTCTACACACAAAATCCTCAGTTATCATTCAACTTGTCATGCTCTAAGATTTTATCAGCTAAATAACTGAATAACTAGCTTATAATTCCTTACTCTAATGCTTAGCCAGGGGCTAATTTAATCCAATATTTCTATAACTCCGATATTATTCCCTATTGTTCACACACCACGCACTGACCTACACCTACTTTAGCAAATACACAACTGGGTATTCTAGTTAACTGACCAGCAACAGACCCACCCATCATACCCACCCATCCCATACCTATGTTAGAACACAAAATATTCAAGTCTCTGAGTTGTGGCTGAACCGGTCATGTTTGAGTAGCAACCAGGGTGATAGCGAGAAAATGTCAACTACAAGCCAAAATTGCCATATTGAATTTTGGCTCGGAACTGTCAAGACTTACTTATTATTTTACAACATTTGAAAACTGACTTCTCTCATTGATTTATAGGAACCCCGTGGAGTTAGTGCTGAATCCACTTCAGCATAAGAAAGCCATCCCATCCCCATAGGATTAACCAAGAATCCTACATAACATAATCAACAAATGCTAAGAAAGAACTCGGACACTATCTAGCAACAAGCATGAAATATGTCAGACCTACAATCCTAGAAAAACCTGTTCATGAAAAAAATCTTGTGCCGCAAGTAATCAAGATGCTTTTACTTGAAAATTATTCTAAGAAAATTATTATAAGTAAGCCGGCTGGGATGTCTCGGCTAAATTTGGAGACAGCCAGTAAATAAGATCAAGTAAAATTAAGGCTTAGACTATCCTGTGTTAGGGAGGACCCGTCCTTTTCTCCATATGCTACACTTGCTTTAAAGCTGAAGGGTCATTATGAAATTAAGAAATGTTTTTATTAAAAAAAAAATATTACGTGAATTAATTATTCATGTTTTGCAACTTGTATCAGGTAAGCGTCTGCCATATTGTTTTGCGGTGGCCAATTTCTTATCCCCACACCTCCAATGTAATAAAATAGTTCGTCAAATCTAAATCCGCCCCCATTCACTTTTTGATGCAGCTCCTGTAAGATGTCTAGCAAGCAACACAATATCAAGTTTCTTCACATAAAATACAGAGAAATCACGAACTGAGGATGCAAGAAGGAAATGAATATGTTTATAATTACGTTCTATCCCATCCAGGTTAAATATCCATTCAAAATTGAATATAAATGTGTAGTTATTCTCTCCGACGAGGTAGTCCACCTTGCATGAACACCAAGACATTTTGTAAATATCAATAACGCTGATGTCTTTGATCTATGTGTAGATCAATTCAATTCAATACATTAGTGTATTTGCATATCAAAGCGAATGAGCCCTATCTAGTCACGGAAAGACTGCCTCTAAAATGTGTGTATATCTTATACAACGGCGATAGGATGTATGATTTTACGTTTTTTCACCGAGACACTGATAGGAATTCACAGTAATATATGGGAGATCGGGGTAATATGTGCATGTGCATTATATTTGGCAACAGCCGATTTTGGTAAAATGCAAAATGATGTGGGAGTGAGCTATCAATACCAGTACCACTACGACTACCAATATCGCTCCACTCCCACTATCACCATCACCACGACAACCGGATTTATTTTTAAAATCGCGATTTTTACGATGTAATTGAGGAAAAATCAGAAAATCGTCAAAAATTTCATGTTTTTTTAAAATCTGAAGTGTGTACTTTTCCGTCGCATTTTATCAGTACATGAGTACAATTATAATTGATTCACGCCTGTGTTCATTGTGTTTATATCCCGCCGGGCCAAATAATTACTAATCACAACACAAAGCGCTACAATAAACAAGCTAACAATAGCGAGGTAACACCTTTGTCATTGAGAAAACCAGCTAGTTACTCCGTCGAATCACCATATAATTTTCTTTCGCTGTAGACCCTGAGTCTGTCGTGAAATGGCAAGTATATACTTAGTTGCAGAGTGTTAGGCAATCAGTGAGCATAATTATTTTTAATTCTATGGTTTGCAATTTCAGGCGGTATAATAATTTTTCCTTTTTGATTCGGTTGTCATCTCAAATTAAAGAAAATAAAGCAACAGCTTTCCAGATTGTTTGATTTTGAACTGTGCGTTCTGTTGATTACTCTTAAATGTAAATCGTACATTCTGAAAGCAACTATAAACTGCTCTATAGGACGAGTTTATGCCGTTACACTCATACCTACTCAAAGCTCCCGTCCTATGTATGTGGATTGCCCAGTATCTCCGCGGGTACTAATATTAATGTCTTCGCGTTACTCCGATAATGACCTAAACTCGTCCTACAAAGGGAGGCTATAAGCGGAAGCTGATACATCATGTAATTTATATTTTTTCCCGGCGACATTTTATCTCAAATTTTGATGAAATAAATAATGTTTATTAAACTATACGCAATATTTAGGCGGTCCCAATTAATAATTTCAGTTCTGCGATGATGCATACAAGGTATACATTAAGCATAGACGTAGGATGGTAAGAATTTGGCGCATGAAAATGTGTTCTAATTTCGTGCTATTTTTGTATCATTATTTCAACTTTTTCTAGAAACAAGTCACGTTACCCCGGTTTATACTTTTGGGAATTTGGACCTACGATTTAATGGAAAATCGCAATTTTTAAAATAAAATCGATCGCAATGTTTCAAAGCAAAAATCGCACAAGCCTATATCCAGGAGTTTGGAAGGAATTTATGTGATCGAAATCCCTCCTTGTTTATAGAGTGCCATTTTTCTGTCCATCATCATCATCATGTCATCATCACAGTTGTCGTCATCATCGTTGTCACCATTACCACCAGCACTACAATGTGTCATCATCATCATCATCATCATCAATCATCGTCACTGTTGTCGTTGTTATCGTCGTCCCCACAACCACCACCAGGACCATATCCAGCATCAATTCCATCGCCACCACCACCTCGCCTTCTGTTCTTGTCAGTGCTCAGTCTCTGTTAGCAGTCTTCCCCATCAACCTAGTGTTCTGATCGGGGTTATATTGTTTTGACGTTGTTGTGGTTGATAGTTATCCATCACATGTTGAAACAAACGCGATATAATCTCAGTAGCTGCGGGTTCCAGATTTGTTTATTTTCCAAATTTTACGGATTTTGTCGCATCACACCCAAAGTACTGTGTTAAAATTTGAGCCAAGATCCAGTGTTTATCCGCCCGTGATCAGGATTCTTTTATCTGAAATATGGCCAAAGTCCACAAATCCACTTGCATGGCAACTTCCATAGATGTGTTAAAATTTTAGTCAAATCGATTAGTTTTTAAATATTTTCCGAAATATGCTTTTGTGATTGGCTAACTGACTAAGGAGATGGCGGTTTATTGAACTGCGATCTGCAACTAACCACGTATAAGATATACCGTCTGCCTGCCTGCCTGTCTGTCTGTCAGAACTGTTTGGTAGAATTCAACCAAATTTGTTATGTGAGCTACCCATATGATTGCAGATTAGATGAGAACATTTATATTTGGCTCCGGCTCCTATGGCCAGGGGAGTGGTCAACAGTTTACTTTTAAACATCTCATTCTTTGCAATATCTCAACCAAAGTCGTTCAGTGAAATTCAACTGAATTTGTTATGTGAGTTATCCATATCATTATCTCAGAGATGAGGGAAGGGTGGGCTGGTGGGGTGAGGAGAAATTTGGCACATCGAAAACAGGGTGCGGATTTCTGATGAGGCAATTTAGTTTTTCTTGTTGCAGCGGTTGGTGGTGATGGCGGATGTGGTGGTGGTTATGGTAGTGGTGGTTTGTGCTGATGGTGCTTCTTGCAGTAGTGGAGGTGTTTGTTATTGTAGGTGCTTTATTGCCATTGGTGCTGGGTGAAATTGTTATTGTGATGATGGTGGTTCTGAGTATCTTTTACAACAGCGCCACGACTGGTTGTAGCTGTTACTGTTGGTGGTTATGTCGTTATTGGTGGCAGCATCAGTGGCTGTGGTGTCAGCAGCAATGGTGGCGGCAGTGGCCATGGCAGTGGTAATGGTGTGTGCGGGTACGTGTGTGAGTGTGTGTATGACGATGGATGGGGCATAGAGTTGCTTATTAGTTCCCTCTCACCAAACCACAATATCCTTTTTAACTTTAAAAAATCACGGATAGTATAGGAAAATGCTTACACATTGCCCTACGCTCCCCTATTATATTAGATTTGGGATTCCAGTCCGTGGGATTTTGTAAAATCTTGATGCAGATTACAAAGGCGATCAGCAGACTAGACCGTACTATTTGGCGAGCACGCATATCTTTGATATGCAAATGCATATCTTTAATATGCAAATAAACTAATTGAATTGATCTACACACAGATCGATGACGTTCGCGTTGTTGGCATTTTCAAAATGTCCTGGAGTCTGCAAGGTGGAATAGCTAATCTGAGAGAGAATAACTACTCGATTTGTATCAGATTTTGAATGGATTTTTATCCTGGATGGGATAAAACGTAATTATCAACATATTTTGTATTTTATTTGAAGAAACCTTGATGTTGGGGTTCTCCTTGGGGTCACACACACAACATCAAAATGTGAATGGGAAGGATTTAGATTTGACAAGCTGTTTTATTAGGCTGGAGGTGTGGGGAAAAGAAAATGGCTGTTGCAAAACAATCTGGTGCACGATTACTGGATACAAATTGCAAACATGAATAATTAATTCACTTACTATTTTTTTACTAAAGAAATTACTTAATTTCATAATGACCCTTCAGATTTAATGTGAAACCGGATTAGTCAATCTAGCTTCAGGATGCGAACTTGCCAAATGGTTAAATCTAGAATGACGTAAATAATAATTTTAGAACCAGTAACTAGATTACTTGCATCCCAAATCTGTAACGAAATCCGGTTCACCTATCCTAGCCTAACCAGAGGGGCGTCCGGACGTACTAAACACTTAATCGAATTTGAAAGACTATGACGTCACAATGCTCGAACCGTTGCTAAGACAGGAAGGTGCCTTCTTAGCATTAGCACTTTGCAAATGTTTATGGCACGATGAATAAGAGTGAAAAAATATCTCCTAGTGTAGTGTAATAATAATAATAATAATCAACAATTCCTCTTCTGCATGTCCTAATGTTAACGCGTGTGCCTACAAATATGTGATGTGATTTTAAACTGATTACAAAAACAATGATTCTCTAAAAACTTTGAACGGGCTCCTATAATCAAGAGCGAAATATACTAAATAATAAGAAAATCAGTGCTGTCTGTAAATTGACTGGGGTCTGTGATGTGGTTTTTCAGGAAACAGGATCTACTGAACAACAAGAAATTTCTCAGTGCTGTTTCTCTAATAATTAATCTGCAAACTCGATAACTTGCTTTACTACAGGAAACCGTGATTTACTGGACAACATTGTGTCTCAGTGATGGCTATCTGTACATTTTTGCTGTCAGGAAACTTGCTTCTACTGGATCAGCATAGCGTGATAGCATTCTCAAAAATACTCTTCAGAGACAGTAAGAATTATGACTACGCTTAGCGGACAATGAATGTGAGGCGCCTCTTAGTAATTACTTGAAAAATTCATAAGGGCCCTATAAAAATGGACTGTATTGCCACTATCCCTGCCTCTTCGTAAAGCGAATGGGGACAGATAAAACGGAAGTGAAAATAGTGAAAACAGAAGTGAATAAACTTGAGGTTTATTGTTGTTCATTTGGTATAGGAGGCAAATCGGTTTCAATATTTACCAGCTGCAAACATGCCTCCTAGCTCTTGGCATCTTGTGTCCTGGTTTCGTGTCCTCAAGCTAACACATTTAATCCTGAATTATAACTGAACTAGCCACAAATTAAGAAAGTGTGCATGTACAATCGACCTTGGATTAACCAGTTTGGCCAGCCTAAACTATTACAAGTGCTAACACCAGGCAAGTATGCCTTTCACATTCAACATGACACAATAAAAGTTATTATGGCAAGAGCGCACAAATTAATAATCTGACCAAACCCATACCAATAAGCCAAAAGAATGACATTATAAACGATGACCAGGCATCCAGGACCCAAATCCATATTTTGGGTCCCTGATAAACCATGCTCATGCATGCGCAAACACATGTGCAAAACACATTGTAACTAAATTACCAAGGACCTAAAATTTGGGTCCCTTAGTATGCATGCAGATATGCATGGTTTGGGATGGTACCCAAAGTTTGAGTCATTAAAAGGGATATAGGACAATGGAAGGACCCACCAGTACCCTGCCACATCAAGTTTTCTAATCATAGATAGAAACACATGTCCTACCGCATTGCACAGGTCTTGAGAGGTGACCCCGGTGCGGATGCTAACACCCCAAAAAAGGAGAAAGACAGCCTACTGGATACTTTGCACAATGGAGCGTATCAAAATTTTAGAAGTTAGCAAGAGGCCACGTAAGTGAAACACACATTTTTTAGTATGCTACTACTACGTTTGAGAACAGACACCAAGAGCAAGAATTTCTGAGAAGACTGTAGTTTTATGAAATTGTCACAAAAGGAAAGACATGCACAAAGTAAATGCTACTGGAGTAATCCAGTCTGCCTAAGCATAGCTCCAATATAACATGTTCCCATATTACTCCTGAATTCTGTCAGAGATCATGGGCAAGGAAGCGTTGGCCAAGGAATATGAGAGAAATCCACCAAATAATGGCCAAAAATCGTTGCAATGCGCATTTGCAACAACTTCTAGCAGCAGCATTTAAAGAAAATCAGACACATTCCAAGACGCCAGCATCTTGACCAGAATCTCCAAACAGGTTATCAAGATTAAGTTGGTTATGTCGGGCTAACTGCCATTCAGACACATTCCAAGATGCCAGCATCTTGACCAGAATTTCCAAACAGGTTATCAAGATTAAGTTGGTTATGTCGGGATAACTGCCATTCAGACACATTCCAAGACGCCGGCATCTTGACCAGAATCTCCAAACAAGTGTTCAAGATTAAGTTGGTTATGTCGGGCTAACTGCCATTCAGACACATTCCAAGACGCCAGCATCTTGACCAGAATTTCCAAACAGGTTATCAAGATTAAGTTGGTTATGTTGGGCTAACTGCCATTCAGACACATTCCAAGACGCCGGCATCTTGACCAGAATTTCCAAACAGGTTATCAAGATTAAGTTGGTTATGTCGGGCTAACTGCCATTCAGACACATTCCAAGACGCCGGCATCTTGACCAGAATTTCCAAACAGGTTATCAAGATTAAGTTGGTTATGTTGGGCTAACTGCCATTCAGACACATTCCAAGACGCCGGCATCTTGACCAGAATTTCCAAACAGGTTATCAAGATTAAGTTGGTTATGTTGGGCTAACTGCCATTCAGACACATTCCAAGACGCCAGCATCTTGACCAGAATCTCCAAACAGGTTATCAAGATTGAGTTGGTTATGTCGGGATAACTGCCATTCAGACACATTCCAAGACGCCGGCATCTTGACCAGAATCTCCAAACAGGTGTTCAAGATTAAGTTGGTTATGTTGGGCTAACTGCCATTCAGATACATTCCAAGACGCCAGCATCTTGACCAAAATCTCCAAACAGGTTATCAAGATTAAGTTGGTTATGTCGGGCTAACTGCCATTCAGACACATTCCAAGACGCCAGCATCTTGACCAGAATCTCCAAACAGGTTATCAAGATTAAGTTGGTTATGTCGGGCTAACTGCCATTCAGACACATTCCAAGACGCCAGCATCTTGACCAGAATCTCCAAACGGGTTATCAAGATTAAGTTGGTTATGTCGGGCTAACTGCCATTCAAACACATTCCAAGACGCCAGCATCTTGACCGGAATCTCCAAACAGGTTATCAAGATTAAGTTGGTTATGTCGGGCTAACTGCCATTCAGACACATTCCAAGACGCCGGCATCTTGACCAGAATCTCCAAACAGGTTATCAAGATTAAGTTGGTTATGTCGGGCTAACTGCCATTCAGACACATTCCAAGACGCCGGCATCTTGACCAGAATCTCCAAACAGGTTATCAAAATTAAGTTGGTTATGTCGAGATAACTACCATTCAGACACATTCCAAGACGCCAGCATCTTGACCAGAATCTCCAAACAGGTTATCAAGATTAAATTGGGTATATCGGGCTAACTGCCATTTGTTATGCGAATCTGGAACTTAAAGTTCTCATCTACTGTTAAAATAAACATATCCTAGCTAAATTTAGGGGTGTTTGTTACTTTATGGACACTAACTAACTAGAGCTATAGCCGCCATTTGAGATATATATTTGCTGGCGCCATTAATTTCAGACTCTATTGCTTCACTGGTGCGCAATTCTTGGTATAAAACCATTCTCGTAATGCTAATGCTAGTCATGCTTATTCTGGCTTCCACTGTGAGTGCGTAGTAAGTGTCTAGAAGTTTGCTAATGGGCAAGTGGTAACAAATATATTTATAACAAGTTTAATGAAAACTGTTGTTGCTGCCTGTAGCAGCAGCAGCTTTCCGTCAAGTTGTTGTCAAAATAATCAGCTGATAATACAATCATCACTAGTAAATGATTTGATAATGTGGCTGAAAATCATTGATACAACAATTTTCAATCAAATTATTCTCAAAATAATGACGTGGTCTGTGGGGTTTAAGGTTTACTGTGTTGCCATAGTTAAAGGCTGGCGTTTTCTGTGGGATTGAAAGGTTTACTCTGTTGATCTGGTTAAAGGCTGACATTGTCTGTTGGGTTGAAAGGTTTACTCTGTTGATCTGGTTAAAGGCTGACATGGTCTGTGGGGTTAAAAGGTTTACTCTGTTGATCTGGTTAAAGGCTGACATGGTCTGTGGGGTTGAAAGATTTCCTCTGTTGCCATGGTTAAAGGCTGACATTGTCTGTTGGGTTGAAAGGTTTACTCTGTTGCCATGATTAAAGGCTGACATGGTCTGTGGGGTTGAAAGGTTTACTCTGTTGATCTGGTTAAAGGCTGACATTGTCTGTTAGGTTGAAAGGTTTACTCTGTTGCCATGATTAAAGGCTGACATAGTCTGTGGGGTTGAAAGGTTTACTCTGTTGATCTGGGTAAAGGCTGACATTGCCTGTTGGGTTGAAAGGTTTACTCTGTTGCCATAATTAAAGCCTGACATGGTCTGTGGGGTTGAAAAGTTTACTCTGATGCCATGGTTAAAGGCTGACATGGTCTGTGGAGTTGAAAGGTGTACTCTTGCCATGGTTAAAGGCTGACTTGGACTGTGGGGTTGAAGGGTTTACTCTGTTGATCTGGTTAAAGGCTGACATGTTCTGTGGGGGTGAAAGGTTTACTCTGTTGCCATGGTTAAAGGCTGACATGGTCTGTGGGATTGAAAGGTTACTCTGTTGGTCTGGTTAAAGGCTGACATGGTCTGTGGGGTTGAGAGGTTTACTCTGTTGCCATGGTTAAAGGCTGACATGGTCTGGCGGGGTTGAAAGGTTTATCTGCTCATCTGGTTTAAGACTGACGTGGTCTATGGGGTTGTAAGGTTTACCCTGTTGCCATGGTTAAAGGCTGACATGGTCTGGGGGGGAGGGTAGAAGGTTTACTCTGTTGATCTGGGTAAAGGCTGACGTGGTCTGAGGGGGGGTGTGTGGTCGGGGTTGACGGTTTACTCTGTTGATCTGGTTAAAGGCTAGTGTGTGTGTGCGTGTGTGCGTAAAAGGTTTACTCTGTTGATCTGGTTAAAGGCTAGTCTGAGAGATTTGAAAGGTTTACTCTGTTGATCTGGGTAATGGCTGACGTTTTCTGTGGGGTTGAAAGGTTTACTCTGTTGATCTGGTTAAAGGCTGACATGGTCTGTGTGGTTGAAAGGTTTACTCTGTTGCCAAGGTTAAAGGCTGACATGGTCTGTTGGGGTGAAAGATTTACTCTGATGCCAAGGTTAAAGGCTGACATGGTCTGTGGGGTTGAAAAGTTTACTCTGTTAATCTGGTTAAAGGCTGACATTGTCTGTTGGGTTGAAAGGTTTACTCTGTTGATCTGGTTAAAGGCTGGCATTGTCTGTGGGTTTGAAAGGTTTACTCTGTTGATCTGGTTAAAGTCTGACATTGTCTGTGGGATTGAAAGGTTTACTCTGTTGAACTAGTTAAAGGCTGACATGGTCTGTGTGGTTGAAAGGTTTACTCTGTTGCCATGGTTAAAGGCTGACATTGTCTGTTGGGTTGAAAGGTTTACTCTGTTGCCGTGATTAAAGGCTGACATGGTCTGTGGGGTTGAAGGGTTTACTCTGTTGATCTGGTTAAAGGCTGACATGTTCTGTGGGGTTGAAAGGTTTACTCTGTTGCCATGGTTAAAGGCTGACATGGTCTGTGGGATTGAAAGGTTTACTCTGTTGGTCTGGTTAAAGGCTGACATGGTCTGTGGGGTTGAGAGGTTTACTCTGTTGCCATGGTTAAAGGCTGACATGGTCTGGCGGGGTTGAAAGATTTATCTGCTCATCTGGTTTAAGACTGACGTGGTCTATGGGGTTGTAAGGTTTACCCTGTTGCCATGGTTAGAGGCTGACATGGTCTGGGGGGGGGGAGGGTAGAAGGTTTACTCTGTTGATCTGGGTAAAGGCTGACGTGGTCTGGGGGGGGTCGGGGTTGACGGTTTACTCTCTTGATCTGGTTAAAGGCTAGTGTGTGTGCGTGCGTGCGTAAAAGGTTTACTCTGTTGATCTGGTTAAAGGCTAGTCTGAGGGATTTGAAAGGTTTACTCTGTTGATCTGGGTAATGGCTGACGTTTTCTGTGGGGTTGAAAGGTTTACTCTGTTGATCTGGTTAAAGGCTGACATGGTCTGTGTGGTTGAAAGGTTTACTCTGTTGCCATGGTTAAAGGCTGACATGGTCTGTTGGGTTGAAAGATTTACTCTGATGCCAAGGTTAAAGGCTGACATGGTCTGTTGTGTTGAAAGGGTGACTCTGTTGCCATGATTAAAGGCTGACATGGTCTGTGGGGTTGAAAGGTTTACTCTGTTGCCATGGTTAAAGGCTGACATGGTCTGTGGAGTTGAAAGGTTTACTCTGTTGATCTGGTTAAAGGCTGACGTGTTCTGTGGGGTTGAAAGGTTTACTCTGTTGCCATGGTTAAAGGCTGACATCGTATGTGAGATTGAAAGGTTTACTCTGTTGGCCTGGTTAAAGGCTGACATGGTCTGTGGGGTTGAGAGGTTTACTCTTTTGCCATGGTTAAAGGATGACATGGTCTGGCAGGGTTGAAAGGTTTATCTGTTCATCTGGATAAAGGCTGACATGGTCTGGGGTTGATAGGTTTACTCTGTTGCCATGGTTAAAGGCTGATATGATATGGTCTGGAGAGTGGGGGGTTGAAGGTTTACTTGAAGGTTGATCTGGTTAAAGGCTGACATGGTCTATGGGGTTGAAAAGTTTACTGTTACTGACCAGTTACATGCTAATGTTCCTGACCAGCTGCACGCTACTGTTACTGACCAGCTACACGCTAATGTTACTGACCAGCTCGATGCTAATGTTACTGACCAGTAACACGCTAATGTTACTGACCAGTTACACGCTAATGTTACTGACCAGCTACACGCTAATGTTACTGACCAGTAACACACTAATGTTACTGACCATCTACACGCTAATGTTACTGACTAGCTACACGCTAATGTTACTGACCAGCTACACGCTAATGTTACTGACTAGCTACACGCTAATGTTACTGACCAGCTACATGCTAATGTTACTAACCAGCTACACGCTAATGTTACTGACCAGCTACATGCTAATGTTACTAACCAGCTACACGCTAATGTTACTGACCAGCTACATGCTAATGTTACTAACCAGCTACACGCTAATGTTACTGACCAGCTACACGCTAATGTTACTAACCAGCTACACGCTAATGTTCCTGACCAGCTGCACGCTACTGTTACTGACCAGCTACACGCTAATGTTACTGACCAGTAACACGCTAATGTTACTGACCAGTAACACGCTAATGTTACTGACCAGTAACACGCTAATGTTACTGACTAGCTACACGCTAATGTTACTGACCAGCTACACGCTAATGTTACTGACCAGCTACACACTAATGTTACTGACCAGCCACACGCTAATGTTACTGACCAGCCACACGCTAATGTTACTGACTAGCTACACGCTAATGTTACTGACCAGCCACACGCTAATGTGAATCAATCTATTATCACCACTTTGGTTAACCCTTTGACCCTCAAATCTGGTCAAGAAATATTGTTATCGAAAATACTCATTTGTAGCCCAAGCAAAGATTATTTTTCAAAATTTTATCGCTGGACTGACTGGCTCAGTTATTGAGCCAGTGATTCCAGCAGTAAATTTTAAAAACTGGTCTGTTGTTTTGCACATTTCTCCTCATGACCACTGCAAAAGGCAGTTTTGGCCAGCTTGAGTGTGAAAGGGTTAAACACAGAGGCTCAGCTCAGAAATAAGGTAAAATGTTTCCAAAACAGATTAATTACTAAGAAATGTTCTGAAGACATTGCTGCAAAACTAATTATGCTCAAAATATTCAACAGTACATTTCACTTAGTTTTGGAAACATTTAAATTTATTTCTGATCTGTACTGTGTTATTTAAATGATGTCACCAGAACAAGCGGTCTAAAGTCATATTACAGTAGAAGGACTTGAATCTAGTCCTCAGATCATATCATTATGACCTGTTCACTCGCTTGCTGTGTGGTTGTGAGGGGCGTATATATGTACAGGCTGTGCTAGTAATGTGTGCATAGCAAGAAGACTAGGCTGCACATCTATTTATTAATGTGTGTGCTTGGATTTATTTAAAAGCAATAGTGACATGATTGATAAGCTTTCTCTGCAAGAGTGAATGAGAGGCTGTGATTACAAGATGTAGATCAGCAACTTTTTACATACACTAATATAGATTATGTTATAGTTTGCTGTAAAGTTAATTTTTAGGTTTTAATAAATCGATGTGTTTAAATTTTATTTGTGAACATTATGGAATCGGATGATACAGTTGAAGTAAGTGTATTGAAAAGTAACATTTATGACAGAATATCTCTACAGGAAGAATCCAGTTTTAGCTATGCCCCGTCCCTCGCCAGCTAAGCTCCACCTATGAATTGCCTGTGTTGGGATCGATCGATCCCTGCACTCCCTGAATCTCAATTTCCAGAAATCTACATTTAAGCTGTTAAATATTTTGAAACTAATTTGACTGGGAACTGTTGCTGCCATAGACAGCAACAGCGGCTTTTACAACGCCCAGTCAAATTAGTTTTGAATATTTATTGGATAGTAGACATACAATTCATATAACAACTCTTAGTCCATCATCAATTAAGCTGTCGTGATGAACTTGTTTATGCCATTCATTTCATAATTGGTTATGATGTCAGCCTAACATGTGACATAGTTGATTATGACATCATATGATTGACTGAGAAATTGGAATCCTGCATGGATTAATTCTTTACTGGTCAGGAGTGGTCAAGAAGCTGACAACATGAGAAACAAAGTGTGCTTCATCAATGTCCATTAGCAGGCCAAGAGACGAGCCATGCATGATGGGGAGAATGGGCCTGTATGGCTTTACTTGGTGATCCTTATGGCATCCCAGAATCAGATGGAACATTAAACCTTTAACCATTGAATTTGTTTTTAAAATTTCAATTTTTTCATTGAAAATGTCGATTTGCAGAACAAGGAAGGTGGTTATCGAGCCAGTCATTCCAATGGTAAATTAAAAAAAATAGTCTTCTCTTGGTCTGCAAATGGACATTTCTCAAGACCACTGCAGAAGTTGTTTTTGGCTGATATGAGTGTTAAATGGTTAAAGCATTTCAACATGCTGTGATGGATCAATCTGCACAGGGCAAGACATGTAATTGAAAGTTTAGCACTGGAATAACTGGAGTGATTTCTTTCTCTTAGCCTCAAAATGGACATTGCTAAGGACCACTTCAGGTGCCAGTCTTGGTCATCCTTGCAAAAGGTCGAAAAATGTATTGTAATGCAACTCCTCCGAAACCGTTGGATGAAATTCAACCAGATTTGGTATTTGAGTTAACCTTATGATTGTGGAGTGCAAGACGACATTTACAGTTGGCTCCACCCCAGGGGAGTTGGGTGGGTAAACGGTCAAAGCTGTGAATGTGCAGATTTGCGATGATGAGTCTAATTAATATCTATTAAGTTTCATTCAAATCCAGCCATAGCTCTACACAATGGTAGATATATCTTGTTCTTGACTAACAGGAATGAATACTGGTGCACAATTTGTCGCCAAATTCAGTGGCTGAGATAAAAAGTTTGAGAAATAAATTTACATTTTAAATATATATTTAAATTTCTGACAGTACATCAGTCTGTGTCTATTGGGTGGTAAAAAAAGCCCTCGCTTGGTCTTGTTATCTCCTGTGATAATCTAACAGATTGCCTCGAGATTTCACACCAAGTGACCAACCCATGGTCAATCATTACACAGAAATGCGTCTGATATTGATAATATTGACCAGGGTTTAACCCTTATCACACTGATGTCAAAAAGATGAAACACTACTGACAATGTAGAAGAAAGACTAGTACACATTTTAGAAACCAAATTGTTATAAGTTGTTGTTGTTCTCTTAGAGCGTCATCACTTCCAGACTGACGATCAGTTGTCATGTGACAATGTGTAGAAGAAACGCTACAGCTCAGAAAGAAAGAAACATGTTTCCAAGACAAAAACAGAAGCATGTTACTTACAGGTGGTACAGGTTTTAGAAAACAGTGTTCTGTTGAATATTATGAACATAATTGGATTGGAGGACATTGCTGTGCCGCCTTAGGCAGCAATGTTTTCCAATCCAATTGCGTTCAAACTATTCAAAAATGATTTTTTGTGGGTTTGTTTTAAACATGTTAACTTATTTCTGAGTTCTACTGTAGCACATGGATCAGGAACATATATCTCTCCTCTACCATCTAATCCTTTAACACTTTAACACTCATGTCGCACAAACACGCCTTCTGCAGTGGGCTTGAGAAATCTCCATTTGCACAACAAGAGAAGACTATTTTTGAAAGTTTACCACTGGAATGCCTAGCTCTATAACCGAGACAGTCATTCTAGTTGTAAATTTTCAAAAACAACCTCTATGTCTGCAAATGGACATGGACATTTTCATGAGAAAATTAAAAAATTTCTTGAACAAATTTTGGGTGTTAAAGGGTCAATGTCTAAATTTGCTTTAAGAAGTGAAAGGATTTGCTCATTGAATGTCCATTTGCAGGCCAGGAGAAGACTATTTTTGAAAATTCACTAATATGACTGGCTCGATAGCTCATGGTCTGCAAATTGACATTCATCAATATCACTGCTACATTAGGCTTGGTGTTTATGCTGTAAGCAGTCTAGCTGGCAGCTAGACAAGGAACAGCTTCCAGCAACATTGGGCTTGGTGTTTATGTTGTAATCAGTCTTGCTGGCTAGACAAGCAACAGCTTCTAGCAACATTGGTGTTTATGTTGTAAGCAGTCTTGCTGGCTAGACAAGCAACAGCTTCTAGCAACATTGAGCTTGGTGTTTATGTTGTAAGCAGTCTTGCTGGTTAGACCAGCAACAGCCTCCAGCAACATTGGTCTCGGTGTTTATGTTGTAAGCAGTCTTGCTGGTTAGACCAGCAACAGCCTCCAGCAACATTGGGATTGGTGTTTATGTTGTAAGCAGTCTTGCTGACTAGACCAGCAACAGCTTCCAGCAACACTGGGCTTAGCTTTTGTTGTAATCTGTCTTTCTAGCTAGACCAGCAACAGCCTCCAGCAACATTGGGTTTGATGTTTATGTTGTAAGCAGTGTTGATGGCTAGACCAGCAACAGCCTCCAGCAACATTGGGCTTGGTGTTTATGTTGTAAGCAGTCTTGCTGGCTAGACCAGCAACAGCTTCTAGAAACATTGAGCTTGGTGTTTATGTTGTACGCAGTCTTGCTGGATAGACCAGCAACAGGCTCTAGCAACATTTGGCTTGGTGTTTATGTTGTACGCAGTCTTGCTGGATATACCAGCAACAGGCTCCAGCAACATGGGGCTTAGTGTTTATGTTGTACGCAGTCTTGCTGGATATATCAGCAACAGGCTCCAGCAACATGGGGCTTGGTGTTTATGTTGTACGCAGTCTTGCTGGCTAGACCAGCAACAGGCTCTAGCAACATTGGGCTTGGTGTTTATGTTGTAAGTAGAGGAGAAACTGCTTATGTTGTATTATAAAGTCGTATTGGTGGCTAGATCAGCAACATTGTTCTCGAAATGTAAACAAGTATATATCTTCTCGCTATCACAGCAGGAAGCCTGTTATCTTCAAATATTTCAGACCTCTGGAGTTTAACCGGCTATGGAGAATATCTCTGGATTGTAACTGGCTATGGAGAATATCTCTGGAGTCTAACCGGCTATGGAGAATATCTCTGGACTGTAACCGGCTATGGAGAATATCTCTGGAGTCTAACCGGCTATGGAGAATATCTATGGACTGTAACTGGCTATGGAGAATATCTCTGGAGAGTAACCGGCTATAAAGAATATCTCTGGATTGTAACTGGCTATGGAGAATATCTCTGTAGTCTAACCGGCTATGGAGAATATCTCTGGAGTCTAACCAGCTATGTAGAATATCTATGGACTGTAACTGGCTATGGAGAATATCTGTGTAGTCTAACCAACTATGGAGAATATCTTTGCAAAGTTAAATTTGAAACTTTGACTTCAAATTTAAAGAAAACTATTTTCATTTTGTCACGTTTGTCCGCAAAACAAAAAGTAAATAAATCACATGGCGAAAATGTGTGAGGGGTAAATCTTTGTAAGAATGTATATATTTGCAGCTGACTGGCTGAGGCATCTTCTATTTGCATAAAGTAAAATTTGTAAGATATTTTCTTCATTAATCTGAAGATGTGTTCATGTAGGGCCATTAAGCTGAGTAGACTTTACATTTGTTGCCATTTAGTGCAAATGGTCTTAATTGTACTGCAGTGAAAACTGAAAAGTAGTTTTTTCTGTCCTCTTGTCATCTAATCTGACTCTGCCCCAGTTTGTGCCAGCATATATTATGTATAACGTGTGTGTTTGTGCTCATTCATGACCCTTTGTGATGAGGTACTTAAGATTGTTTATCATGCATACAGTCATGTGCATCAGTAGTCAGTGTTGTACATCTTCAACAATTTGCACAGCTGAAAGATCATGGCCAAGCTAAAACTGGCGTGAAATATTTAACCATGATAACGCTGAATTTTCAGCTTTCACTACATAGATTTTAAAGATTTTTATGAACAAGACATTATCTAATTTCAATCAAACTTTGCAGTTTTAATTTGTATCATAATTGCATCAAGACTGTCCCATACGATAATGAAATTATTTGGACATTTTCTCAGTGTTTATCTTTAAGTGCTTTATCACAAGAATGACAGAATGTTCAAGTTTTCTGACTCAAATTTGTTCAAGAAAATTTCAATTTCGAAATGTACATTTGTAGACCAAGAGAAAATTATTCTTGAAGATTTACGACTGGAATGACTGGCTCGGTTATCGAGCTAGTCATTCCAGTGGTAAGTTTTCAAAAATAAGCTCTTGTTATATACGAATGGACATTTCCCAAGGCCAGGCCAGAAGCTGTTTTTGGCCAAATTGAGAGTGTTAAAGACCAGGCCAGAAGCTGTTTTTGGCCGACTTGAGAGTGCTAAAGACCAGGCCAGAAGCTGTTTTTGTCCGACTTGAGAGTGTTAAAGACCAGGCCAGAAGCTGTTTTTGGCCGACTTGAGAGTGTTAAAGACCAGGCCAGAAGCTGTTTTGGCTGACTTGAGAGTGTTGAAGACCAGGCCAGAAGCTGTTTTTGACCGACTTGAGAGTGTTAAAGACCAGGCCAGAAGCTGTTTTTGGCCGACTTGAGAGTGTTAAAGACCAGGGCAGAAGCTGTTTTTGTCCGACTTGTGAGTGTTAAAGACCAGGCCAAAAGCTGTTTTTGAGCGACTTGAGAGTGTTAAAGCCCAGGCCAGAAGCTGTTTTTGGCTGACTTGAGAGTGTTAAAGACCAGGCCAGAAGCTGTTTGTGGCTGACTTGAGAGTGTTAAAGACCAGGCCAGAAGCTGTTTTTGGCTGACTTGAGAGTGTTAAAGACCAGGCCAGAAGCTGTTTTTGGCCGACTTGAGAGTGCTAAATACCAGGCCAGAAGCTGTTTTTGGCCGACTTGAGAGTGTTAAAGACCAGGCCAGAAGCTGTTTTTGGCCGACTTGAGGGTGTTAAAGACCAGGCCAGAAGCTGTTTTTGGCCGACTTGAGAGTGCTAAAGACCAGGCCAGAAGCTGTTTTTGACCGACTTGAGAGTGCTAAAGACCAGGCCAGAAGCTGTTTTTGGCCGACTTGAGAGTGTTAAAGACCAGGCCAAAAGCTGTTTTTGACCGATTTGAGAGTGTTAAAGACCAGGCCAGAAGCTGTTTTTGGCCGACTTGAGAGTGTTAAAGACCAGGCCAGAAGCTGTTTTTGGCTGACTTGAGAGTGTTAAAGACCAGGGAAGAAGCAGTTTTTGTCTGACTTGAGAGTGTTAAAGACCAGGGCAGAAGCAGTTTTTGTCCGACTTGAGAGTGCTAAAGACCAGGCCAGAAGCTGTTTTTGGCCGACTTGAGAGTGTTAAAGACCAGGCCAGAAGCTGTTTTTGACCGACATGAGTGTTAAAGACCAGGCCAGAAGCTGTTTTTGGCTGACTTGAGAGTGTTAAAGACCAGGCCAGAAGCTGTTTTTGACTGACTTGAGAGTGTTAAAGACCAGGCCAGAAGCTGTTTTTGGCCGACTTGAGAGTGTTAAAGACCAGGGCAGAAGCAGTTTTTGTCCGACTTGAGAGTGTTAAAGACCAGGCCAGAAGCTGTTTTTGTCCGACTTGAGAGTGCTAAAGACCAGGCCAGAAGCTGTTTTTGGCCGACTTGAGAGTGTTAAAGACCAGGGCAGAAGCTGTTTTTGACCGATTTGAGAGTGTTAAAGACCAGGCCAGAAGCTGTTTTTGGCCGACTTGAGAGTGTTAAAGACCAGGCCAGAAGCTGTTTTTGGCTGACTTGAGAGTGTTAAAGACCAGGGAAGAAGCAGTTTTTGTCTGACTTGAGAGTGTTAAAGACCAGGGCAGAAGCAGTTTTTGTCCGACTTGAGAGTGTTAAAGACCAGGGCAGAAGCTGTTTTTGGCTGACTTGAGAGTGTTAAAGACCAGGCCAGAAGCTGTTTTTGGCCGACTTGAGAGTGCTAAAGACCAGGCCAGAAGCTGTTTTTGACCGACTTGAGAGTGCTAAAGACCAGGCCAGAAGCTGTTTTTGGCTGACTTGAGAGTGCTAAAGACCAGGGGAGAAGCTGTTTTTGTCCGACATGACGTGTTAAAGACCAGGACAGAAGCTGTTTTTGGCTGACTTGAGAGTGTTAAAGACCAGGCCAGAAGCTGGCCGACTTGAGATTGTTAAAGACCAGGCCAGAAGCTGTTTTTAGCCGACTTGAGAGTGTTAAAGACCAGGGAAGAAGCAGTTTTTGTCCGACTTGAGAGTGTTAAAGACCAGGGCAGAAGCTGTTTTTGTCCAACTTGAGAGTGTTAAAGACCAGGCCAGAAGCTGTTTTTGTCCGACTTGAGAGTGTTAAAGACCAGGCCAGAGGCTGTTTTTGGCCGACTTGAGAGTGTTAAAGACCAGGCCAGAAGCTGTTTTTGGCTGACTTGAGAGTGTTAAAGACCAGGCCAGAAGCTGTTTTGGCCGACTTGAGGGTGGTAAAGACCAGGCCAGAAGCTGTTTTTGGCCGACTTGAGAGTGCTAAAGACCAGGCCAGAAGCTGTTTTTGTCCGACTTGAGAGTGTTAAAGACCAGGCCAGAGGCTGTTTTTGGCCGACTTGAGAGTGTTAAAGACCAGGCCAGAAGCTGTTTTTGGCTGACTTGAGAGTGCTAAAGACCAGGCCAGAAGCTGTTTTTGGCCGACTTGAGAGTGTTAAAGACCAGGCCAGAAGCTGTTTTTGTCCGACTTGAGAGTGTTAAAGACCAGGCCAGAAGCTGTTTTTGTCCGACTTGAGAGTGTTAAAGACCAGGCCAAAAGCTGTTTTTGAGCGACTTGAGAGTGTTAAAGACCAGGCCAGAAGCTGTTTTTGGCTGACTTGAGAGTGTTAAAGACCAGGGCAGAAGCAGTTTTTGTCCGACTTGAGTGTTAAAGACCAGGCCAGAGGCTGTTTTTGGCCGACTTGAGAGTGTTAAAGACCAGGCCAGAAGCTGTTTTTGGCTGACTTGAGAGTGCTAAAGACCAGGCCAGAAGCTGTTTTTGGCTGACTTGAGAGTGTTAAAGACCAGGCCAGAGGCTGTTTTTGGCTGACTTGAGAGTGTTAAAGACCAGGGCAGAAGCTGTTTTTGTCCGACTTGAGAGTGTTAAAGACAAGGCCAGAAGCCGTTTTTGGCCGACTTGAGAGTGCTAAAGACCAGGCCAGAAGCTGTTTTTGGCCGACTTGAGAGTGCTAAATACCAGGCCAGAAGCTGTTTTTGGCCGACTTGAGAGTGTTAAAGACCAGGCCAGAAGCTGTTTTTGGCCGACTTGAGAGTGCTAAAGACCAGGCCAGAAGCTGTTTTTGACCGACTTGAGAGTGCTAAAGACCAGGCCAGAAGCTGTTTTTGGCCGACTTGAGAGTGTTAAAGACCAGGGCAGAAGCTGTTTTTGACCGATTTGAGAGTGTTAAAGACCAGGCCAGAAGCTGTTTTTGGCCGACTTGAGAGTGTTAAAGACCAGGCCAGAAGCTGTTTTTGGCTGACTTGAGAGTGTTAAAGACCAGGGAAGAAGCAGTTTTTGTCTGACTTGAGAGTGTTAAAGACCAGGGCAGAAGCAGTTTTTGTCCGACTTGAGAGTGCTAAAGACCAGGCCAGAAGCTGTTTTTGGCTGACTTGAGAGTGTTAAAGACCAGGCCAGAAGCTGTTTTTGACCGACATGAGTGTTAAAGACCAGGCCAGAAGCTGTTTTTGGCTGACTTGAGAGTGTTAAACACCAGGCCAGAAGCTGTTTTTGACTGACTTGAGAGTGTTAAAGACCAGGCCAGAAGCTGTTTTTGGCCGACTTGAGAGTGTTAAAGACCAGGGCAGAAGCAGTTTTTGTCCGACTTGAGAGTGTTAAAGACCAGGCCAGAAGCTGTTTTTGTCCGACTTGAGAGTGCTAAAGACCAGGCCAGAAGCTGTTTTTGGCCGACTTGAGAGTGTTAAAGACCAGGGCAGAAGCTGTTTTTGACCGATTTGAGAGTGTTAAAGACCAGGCCAGAAGCTGTTTTTGGCCGACTTGAGAGTGTTAAAGACCAGGCCAGAAGCTGTTTTTGGCTGACTTGAGTGTTAAAGACCAGGGAAGAAGCAGTTTTTGTCTGACTTGAGAGTGTTAAAGACCAGGGCAGAAGCAGTTTTTGTCCGACTTGAGAGTGCTAAAGACCAGGCCAGAAGCTGTTTTTGGCTGACTTGAGAGTGCTAAAGACCAGGGGAGAAGCTGTTTTTGTCCGACTTGACGTGTTAAAGACCAGGCCAGAAGCTGTTTTTGGCTGACTTGAGAGTGTTAAAGACCAGGCCAGAAGCTGTTTTTGTCCGACTTGAGAGTGTTAAAGACCAGGCCAGAGGCTGTTTTTGGCCGACTTGAGAGTGTTAAAGACCAGGCCAGAGGCTGTTTTTGGCCGACTTGAGAGTGTTAAAGACCAGGCCAGAAGCTGTTTTTAGCCGACTTGAGAGTGTTAAAGACCAGGGAAGAAGCAGTTTTTGTCCGACTTGAGTGTTAAAGACCAGGGCAGAAGCTGTTTTTGTCCAACTTGAGAGTGTTAAAGACCAGGCCAGAAGCTGTTTTTGTCCGACTTGAGAGTGTTAAAGACCAGGCCAGAGGCTGTTTTTGGCCGACTTGAGAGTGTTAAAGACCAGGCCAGAGGCTGTTTTTGGCCGACTTGAGAGTGTTAAAGACCAGGCCAGAAGCTGTTTTGGCCGACTTGAGGGTGGTAAAGACCAGGCCAGAAGCTGTTTTTGGCCGACTTGAGAGTGCTAAAGACCAGGCCAGAAGCTGTTTTTGACCGATGTTTTTGGCCGACTTGAGAGTGTTAAAGACCAGGCCAGAAGCTGTTTTTGGCTGACTTGAGAGTGTTAAAGACCAGGCCAGAAGCTGTTTTTGGCTGACTTGAGAGTGTTAAAGACCAGGGCAGAAGCTGTTTTTGTCCGACTTGAGAGTGTTAAAGACCAGGCCAGAAGTTGTTTTTGTCCGACTTGAGAGTGTTAAAGACCAGGCCAGAAGCTGTTTTTGAGCGACTTGAGAGTGTTAAAGACCAGGCCAGAAGCTGTTTTTGGCTGACTTGAGAGTGTTAAAGACCAGGGCAGAAGCAGTTTTTGTCCGACTTGAGAGTGTTAAAGACCAGGCCAGAAGCTGTTTTTGACCGACATGAGTGTTAAAGACCAGGCCAGAAGCTGTTTTTGGCTGACTTGAGAGTGTTAAAGACCAGGCCAGAAGCTGTTTTTGACTGACTTGAGAGTGTTAAAGACCAGGCCAGAAGCTGTTTTTGGCCGACTTGAGAGTGTTAAAGACCAGGCCAGAAGCTGTTTTTGGCCGACTTGAGAGTGTTAAAGACCAGGCCAGAAGCAGTTTTTGTCCGACTTGAGAGTGCTAAAGACCAGGCCAGAAGCTGTTTTTGGCCGACTTGAGAGTGTTAAAGACCAGGCCAGAAGCTGTTTTTGACCGAATGAGTGTTAAAGACCAGGCCAGAAGCTGTTTTTGGCCGACTTGAGAGTGTTAAAGACCAGGCCAGAAGCTGTTTTTGGCTGACTTGAGAGTGCTAAAGACCAGGGAAGAAGCAGTTTTTGTCCGACTTGAGAGTGTTAAAGACCAGGCCAGAAGCTGTTTTTGGCTGACTTGAGAGTGTTAAAGACCAGGCCAGAAGCTGTTTTTGACCGACATGAGTGTTAAAGACCAGGCCAGAAGCTGTTTTTGGCTGACTTGAGAGTGTTAAAGACCAGGCCAGAAGCTGTTTTTGGCTGACTTGAGAGTGTTAAAGACCAGGCCAGAAGCTGTTTTTGGCCGACTTGAGAGTGTTAAAGACCAGGGCAGAAGCAGTTTTTGTCCGACTTGAGAGTGTTAAAGACCAGGCCAGAAGCTGTTTTTGTCCGACTTGAGAGTGCTAAAGACCAGGCCAGAAGCTGTTTTTGGCCGACTTGAGAGTGTTAAAGACCAGGGCAGAAGCTGTTTTTGACCGATTTGAGAGTGTTAAAGACCAGGCCAGAAGCTGTTTTTGGCCGACTTGAGAGTGTTAAAGACCAGGCCAGAAGCTGTTTTTGGCTGACTTGAGTGTTAAAGACCAGGGAAGAAGCAGTTTTTGTCTGACTTGAGAGTGTTAAAGACCAGGGCAGAAGCAGTTTTTGTCCGACTTGAGAGTGCTAAAGACCAGGCCAGAAGCTGTTTTTGGCTGACTTGAGAGTGCTAAAGACCAGGGGAGAAGCTGTTTTTGTCCGACTTGACGTGTTAAAGACCAGGCCAGAAGCTGTTTTTGGCTGACTTGAGAGTGTTAAAGACCAGGCCAGAAGCTGTTTTTGTCCGACTTGAGAGTGTTAAAGACCAGGCCAGAGGCTGTTTTTGGCCGACTTGAGAGTGTTAAAGACCAGGCCAGAAGCTGTTTTTAGCCGACTTGAGAGTGTTAAAGACCAGGGAAGAAGCAGTTTTTGTCCGACTTGAGTGTTAAAGACCAGGGCAGAAGCTGTTTTTGTCCAACTTGAGAGTGTTAAAGACCAGGCCAGAAGCTGTTTTTGTCCGACTTGAGAGTGTTAAAGACCAGGCCAGAGGCTGTTTTTGGCCGACTTGAGAGTGTTAAAGACCAGGCCAGAGGCTGTTTTTGGCCGACTTGAGAGTGTTAAAGACCAGGCCAGAAGCTGTTTTGGCCGACTTGAGAGTGTTAAAGACCAGGGCAGAAGCTGTTTTTGACCGATTTGAGAGTGTTAAAGACCAGGCCAGAAGTTGTTTTTGGCCGACTTGAGAGTGTTAAAGACCAGGCCAGAAGCTGTTTTTGGCTGACTTGAGAGTGTTAAAGACCAGGGAAGAAGCAGTTTTTGTCTGACTTGAGAGTGTTAAAGACCAGGGCAGAAGCAGTTTTTGTCCGACTTGAGAGTGTTAAAGACCAGGCCAGAAGCTGTTTTTGACCGACATGAGTGTTAAAGACCAGGCCAGAAGCTGTTTTTGGCTGACTTGAGAGTGTTAAAGACCAGGCCAGAAGCTGTTTTTGACTGACTTGAGAGTGTTAAAGACCAGGCCAGAAGCTGTTTTTGGCCGACTTGAGAGTGTTAAAGACCAGGGGAGAAGCAGTTTTTGTCCGACTTGAGAGTGTTAAAGACCAGGCCAGAAGCAGTTTTTGTCCGACTTGAGAGTGCTAAAGACCAGGCCAGAAGCTGTTTTTGGCTGACTTGAGAGTGTTAAAGACCAGGCCAGAAGCTGTTTTTGACCGAATGAGTGTTAAAGACCAGGCCAGAAGCTGTTTTTGGCCGACTTGAGAGTGTTAAAGACCAGGCCAGAAGCTGTTTTTGGCTGACTTGAGAGTGCTAAAGACCAGGCCAGAAGCTGTTTTTGGCTGACTTGAGAGTGTTAAAGACCAGGCCAGAGGCTGTTTTTGGCTGACTTGAGAGTGTTAAAGACCAGGGCAGAAGCTGTTTTTGTCCGACTTGAGAGTGTTAAAGACAAGGCCAGAAGCCGTTTTTGGCCGACTTGAGAGTGCTAAAGACCAGGCCAGAAGCTGTTTTTGGCCGACTTGAGAGCGCTAAATACCAGGCCAGAAGCTGTTTTTGGCCGACTTGAGAGTGTTAAAGACCAGGCCAGAAGCTGTTTTTGGCCGACTTGAGGGTGTTAAAGACCAGGCCAGAAGCTGTTTTTGGCCGACTTGAGAGTGCTAAAGACCAGGCCAGAAGCTGTTTTTGACCGACTTGAGAGTGCTAAAGACCAGGCCAGAAGCTGTTTTTGGCCGACTTGAGAGCGTTAAAGACCAGGGCAGAAGCTGTTTTTGACCGATTTGAGAGTGTTAAAGACCAGGCCAGAAGCTGTTTTTGGCCGACTTGAGAGTGTTAAAGACCAGGCCAGAAGCTGTTTTTGGCTGACTTGAGAGTGTTAAAGACCAGGGAAGAAGCAGTTTTTGTCTGACTTGAGAGTGTTAAAGACCAGGGCAGAAGCAGTTTTTGTCCGACTTGAGAGTGCTAAAGACCAGGCCAGAAGCTGTTTTTGGCTGACTTGAGAGTGTTAAAGACCAGGCCAGAAGCTGTTTTTGACCGACATGAGTGTTAAAGACCAGGCCAGAAGCTGTTTTTGGCTGACTTGAGAGTGTTAAACACCAGGCCAGAAGCTGTTTTTGACTGACTTGAGAGTGTTAAAGACCAGGCCAGAAGCTGTTTTTGGCCGACTTGAGAGTGTTAAAGACCAGGGCAGAAGCAGTTTTTGTCCGACTTGAGAGTGTTAAAGACCAGGCCAGAAGCTGTTTTTGTCCGACTTGAGAGTGCTAAAGACCAGGCCAGAAGCTGTTTTTGGCCGACTTGAGAGCGTTAAAGACCAGGGCAGAAGCTGTTTTTGACCGATTTGAGAGTGTTAAAGACCAGGCCAGAAGCTGTTTTTGGCCGACTTGAGAGTGTTAAAGACCAGGCCAGAAGCTGTTTTTGGCTGACTTGAGAGTGTTAAAGACCAGGGAAGAAGCAGTTTTTGTCTGACTTGAGAGTGTTAAAGACCAGGGCAGAAGCAGTTTTTGTCCGACTTGAGAGTGCTAAAGACCAGGCCAGAAGCTGTTTTTGGCTGACTTGAGAGTGTTAAAGACCAGGCCAGAAGCTGTTTTTGACCGACATGAGTGTTAAAGACCAGGCCAGAAGCTGTTTTTGGCTGACTTGAGAGTGTTAAACACCAGGCCAGAAGCTGTTTTTGACTGACTTGAGAGTGTTAAAGACCAGGCCAGAAGCTGTTTTTGGCCGACTTGAGAGTGTTAAAGACCAGGGCAGAAGCAGTTTTTGTCCGACTTGAGAGTGTTAAAGACCAGGCCAGAAGCTGTTTTTGGCTGACTTGAGAGTGCTAAAGACCAGGGGAGAAGCTGTTTTTGTCCGACTTGACGTGTTAAAGACCAGGCCAGAAGCTGTTTTTGGCTGACTTGAGAGTGTTAAAGACCAGGCCAGAAGCTGTTTTTGTCCGACTTGAGAGTGTTAAAGACCAGGCCAGAGGCTGTTTTTGGCCGACTTGAGAGTGTTAAAGACCAGGCCAGAGGCTGTTTTTGGCCGACTTGAGAGTGTTAAAGACCAGGCCAGAAGCTGTTTTTAGCCGACTTGAGAGTGTTAAAGACCAGGGAAGAAGCAGTTTTTGTCCGACTTGAGTGTTAAAGACCAGGGCAGAAGCTGTTTTTGTCCAACTTGAGAGTGTTAAAGACCAGGCCAGAAGCTGTTTTTGTCCGACTTGAGAGTGTTAAAGACCAGGCCAGAGGCTGTTTTTGGCCGACTTGAGAGTGTTAAAGACCAGGCCAGAGGCTGTTTTTGGCCGACTTGAGAGTGTTAAAGACCAGGCCAGAAGCTGTTTTGGCCGACTTGAGAGTGTTAAAGACCAGGGCAGAAGCTGTTTTTGACCGATTTGAGAGTGTTAAAGACCAGGCCAGAAGTTGTTTTTGGCCGACTTGAGAGTGTTAAAGACCAGGCCAGAAGCTGTTTTTGGCTGACTTGATAGTGTTAAAGACCAGGGAAGAAGCAGTTTTTGTCTGACTTGAGAGTGTTAAAGACCAGGGCAGAAGCAGTTTTTGTCCGACTTGAGAGTGTTAAAGACCAGGCCAGAAGCTGTTTTTGACCGACATGAGTGTTAAAGACCAGGCCAGAAGCTGTTTTTGGCTGACTTGAGAGTGTTAAAGACCAGGCCAGAAGCTGTTTTTGACTGACTTGAGAGTGTTAAAGACCAGGCCAGAAGCTGTTTTTGGCCGACTTGAGAGTGTTAAAGACCAGGGCAGAAGCAGTTTTTGTCCGACTTGAGAGTGTTAAAGACCAGGCCAGAAGCTGTTTTTGTCCGACTTGAGAGTGCTAAAGACCAGGCCAGAAGCTGTTTTTGGCCGACTTGAGAGTGTTAAAGACCAGGGCAGAAGCTGTTTTTGACCGATTTGAGAGTGTTAAAGACCAGGCCAGAAGCTGTTTTTGGCCGACTTGAGAGTGTTAAAGACCAGGCCAGAAGCTGTTTTTGGCTGATTTGAGTGTTAAAGACCAGGGAAGAAGCAGTTTTTGTCTGACTTGAGAGTGTTAAAGACCAGGGCAGAAGCAGTTTTTGTCCGACTTGAGAGTGTTAAAGACCAGACCAGAAGCTGTTTTTGTCCGACGAGAGTGTTAAAGACCAGGCCAGAGGCTGTTTTTGGCCGACTTGAGAGTGTTAAAGACCAGGCCAGAAGCTGTTTTTGGCTGACTTGAGTGTGTTAAAGACCAGGGCAGAAGCTGTTTTTGTCCGACTTGAGAGTGTTAAAGACCAGGGCAGAAGCTGTTTTTGGCTGACTTGAGAGTGTTAAAGACCAGGCCAGAAGCTGTTTTTGGCCGACTTGGGAGTGCTAAAGACCAGGCCAGAAGCTCTTTTTGACCGACTTGAGAGTGCTAAAGACCAGGCCAGAAGCTGTTTTTGGCTGACTTGAGAGTGCTAAAGACCAGGGGAGAAGCTGTTTTTGTCCGACTTGACGTGTTAAAGACCAGGCCAGAAGCTGTTTTTGGCTGACTTGAGAGTGTTAAAGACCAGGCCAGAAGCTGGCCGACTTGAGATTGTTAAAGACCAGGCCAGAAGCTGTTTTTGGCCGACTTGAGTGTGTTAAAGACCAGGCCAGAGGCTGTTTTTGGCCGACTTGAGAGTGTTAAAGACCAGGCCAGAAGCTGTTTTTGGCTGACTTGAGAGTGTTAAAGACCAGGGAAGAAGCAGTTTTTGTCCGACTTGAGTGTTAAAGACCAGGGCAGAAGCTGTTTTTGTCCAACTTGAGAGTGTTAAAGACCAGGCCAGAAGCTGTTTTTGTCCGACTTGAGAGTGTTAAAGACCAGGCCAGAGGCTGTTTTTGGCCGACTTGAGTGTGTTAAAGACCAGGCCAGAGGCTGTTTTTGGCCGACTTGAGAGTGTTAAAGACCAGGCCAGAAGCTGTTTTGGCCGACTTGAGAGTGTTAAAGACCAGGGCAGAAGCTGTTTTTGACCGATTTGAGAGTGTTAAAGACCAGGCCAGAAGCTGTTTTTGGCTGACTTGAGAGTGTTAAAGACCAGGGAAGAAGCAGTTTTTGTCCGACTTGAGTGTTAAAGACCAGGGCAGAAGCTGTTTTTGTCCAACTTGAGAGTGTTAAAGACCAGGCCAGAAGCTGTTTTTGTCCGACTTGAGAGTGTTAAAGACCAGGCCAGAGGCTGTTTTTGGCCGACTTGAGAGTGTTAAAGACCAGGCCAGAAGCTGTTTTTGGCTGACTTGAGAGTGTTAAAGACCAGGGCAGAAGCTGTTTTTGTCAGACTTGAGAGTGTTAAAGACCAGGGCAGAAGCTGTTTTTGGCTGACTTGAGAGTGTTAAAGACCAGGCCAGAAGCTGTTTTTGGCCGACTTGAGAGTGCTAAAGACCAGGCCAGAAGCTGTTTTTGACCGACTTGAGAGTGCTAAAGACCAGGCCAGAAGCTGTTTTTGGCTGACTTGAGAGTGCTAAAGACCAGGGGAGAAGCTGTTTTTGTCCGACTTGACGTGTTAAAGACCAGGCCAGAAGCTGTTTTTGGCTGACTTGAGTGTGTTAAAGACCAGGCCAGAGGCTGTTTTTGGCCGACTTGAGAGTGTTAAAGACCAGGCCAGAAGCTGTTTTGGCCGACTTGAGAGTGTTAAAGACCAGGGCAGAAGCTGTTTTTGGCCGACTTGAGAGTGTTAAAGACCAGGCCAGAAGCTGTTTTTGACCGACTTGAGAGTGTTAAAGACCAGGCCAGAAGCTGTTTTTGGCTGACTTGAGAGTGCTAAAGACCAGGGGAGAAGCTGTTTTTGTCCGACTTGACGTGTTAAAGACCAGGCCAGAAGCTGTTTTTGGCTGACTTGAGAGTGTTAAAGACCAGGCCAGAAGCTGTTTTTGTCCGACTTGAGAGTGTTAAAGACCAGGCCAGAGGCTGTTTTTGGCCAACTTGAGAGTGTTAAAGACCAGGCCAGAGGCTGTTTTTGGCCGACTTGAGAGTGTTAAAGACCAGGCCAGAAGCTGTTTTTAGCCGACTTGAGAGTGTTAAAGACCAGGGAAGAAGCAGTTTTTGTCCGACTTGAGTGTTAAAGACCAGGGCAGAAGCTGTTTTTGTCCAACTTGAGAGTGTTAAAGACCAGGCCAGAAGCTGTTTTTGTCCGACTTGAGAGTGTTAAAGACCAGGCCAGAGGCTGTTTTTGGCCGACTTGAGAGTGTTAAAGACCAGGCCAGAGGCTGTTTTTGGCCGACTTGAGAGTGTTAAAGACCAGGCCAGAAGCTGTTTTGGCCGACTTGAGAGTGTTAAAGACCAGGGCAGAAGCTGTTTTTGACCGATTTGAGAGTGTTAAAGACCAGGCCAGAAGTTGTTTTTGGCCGACTTGAGAGTGTTAAAGACCAGGGAAGAAGCAGTTTTTGTCTGACTTGAGAGTGTTAAAGACCAGGGCAGAAGCAGTTTTTGTCCGACTTGAGAGTGTTAAAGACCAGGCCAGAAGCTGTTTTTGACCGACATGAGTGTTAAAGACCAGGCCAGAAGCTGTTTTTGGCTGACTTGAGAGTGTTAAAGACCAGGCCAGAAGCTGTTTTTGACTGACTTGAGAGTGTTAAAGACCAGGCCAGAAGCTGTTTTTGGCCGACTTGAGAGTGTTAAAGACCAGGGCAGAAGCAGTTTTTGTCCGACTTGAGAGTGTTAAAGACCAGGCCAGAAGCTGTTTTTGTCCGACTTGAGAGTGCTAAAGACCAGGCCAGAAGCTGTTTTTGGCCGACTTGAGAGTGTTAAAGACCAGGGCAGAAGCTGTTTTTGACCGATTTGAGAGTGTTAAAGACCAGGCCAGAAGCTGTTTTTGGCCGACTTGAGAGTGTTAAAGACCAGGCCAGAAGCTGTTTTTGGCTGACTTGAGTGTTAAAGACCAGGGAAGAAGCAGTTTTTGTCTGACTTGAGAGTGTTAAAGACCAGGGCAGAAGCAGTTTTTGTCCGACTTGAGAGTGTTAAAGACCAGACCAGAAGCTGTTTTTGTCCGACGAGAGTGTTAAAGACCAGGCCAGAGGCTGTTTTTGGCCGACTTGAGAGTGTTAAAGACCAGGCCAGAAGCTGTTTTTGGCTGACTTGAGTGTGTTAAAGACCAGGGCAGAAGCTGTTTTTGTCCGACTTGAGAGTGTTAAAGACCAGGGCAGAAGCTGTTTTTGGCTGACTTGAGAGTGTTAAAGACCAGGCCAGAAGCTGTTTTTGGCCGACTTGGGAGTGCTAAAGACCAGGCCAGAAGCTCTTTTTGACCGACTTGAGAGTGCTAAAGACCAGGCCAGAAGCTGTTTTTGGCTGACTTGAGAGTGCTAAAGACCAGGGGAGAAGCTGTTTTTGTCCGACTTGACGTGTTAAAGACCAGGCCAGAAGCTGTTTTTGGCTGACTTGAGAGTGTTAAAGACCAGGCCAGAAGCTGGCCGACTTGAGATTGTTAAAGACCAGGCCAGAAGCTGTTTTTGGCCGACTTGAGTGTGTTAAAGACCAGGCCAGAGGCTGTTTTTGGCCGACTTGAGAGTGTTAAAGACCAGGCCAGAAGCTGTTTTTGGCTGACTTGAGAGTGTTAAAGACCAGGGAAGAAGCAGTTTTTGTCCGACTTGAGTGTTAAAGACCAGGGCAGAAGCTGTTTTTGTCCAACTTGAGAGTGTTAAAGACCAGGCCAGAAGCTGTTTTTGTCCGACTTGAGAGTGTTAAAGACCAGGCCAGAGGCTGTTTTTGGCCGACTTGAGTGTGTTAAAGACCAGGCCAGAGGCTGTTTTTGGCCGACTTGAGAGTGTTAAAGACCAGGCCAGAAGCTGTTTTGGCCGACTTGAGAGTGTTAAAGACCAGGGCAGAAGCTGTTTTTGACCGATTTGAGAGTGTTAAAGACCAGGCCAGAAGCTGTTTTTGGCTGACTTGAGAGTGTTAAAGACCAGGGAAGAAGCAGTTTTTGTCCGACTTGAGTGTTAAAGACCAGGGCAGAAGCTGTTTTTGTCCAACTTGAGAGTGTTAAAGACCAGGCCAGAAGCTGTTTTTGTCCGACTTGAGAGTGTTAAAGACCAGGCCAGAGGCTGTTTTTGGCCGACTTGAGTGTGTTAAAGACCAGGCCAGAGGCTGTTTTTGGCCGACTTGAGAGTGTTAAAGACCAGGCCAGAAGCTGTTTTGGCCGACTTGAGAGTGTTAAAGACCAGGGCAGAAGCTGTTTTTGACCGATTTGAGAGTGTTAAAGACCAGGCCAGAAGCTGTTTTTGGCTGACTTGAGAGTGTTAAAGACCAGGGAAGAAGCAGTTTTTGTCTGACTTGAGAGTGTTAAAGACCAGGGCAGAAGCAGTTTTTGTCCGACTTGAGAGTGTTAAAAACCAGGCCAGAAGCTGTTTTTGTCCGACGAGAGTGTTAAAGACCAGGCCAGAGGCTGTTTTTGGCCGACTTGAGAGTGTTAAAGACCAGGCCAGAAGCTGTTTTTGGCTGACTTGAGAGTGTTAAAGACCAGGGCAGAAGCTGTTTTTGTCAGACTTGAGAGTGTTAAAGACCAGGGCAGAAGCTGTTTTTGGCTGACTTGAGAGTGTTAAAGACCAGGCCAGAAGCTGTTTTTGGCCGACTTGAGAGTGCTAAAGACCAGGCCAGAAGCTGTTTTTGACCGACTTGAGAGTGCTAAAGACCAGGCCAGAAGCTGTTTTTGGCTGACTTGAGAGTGCTAAAGACCAGGGGAGAAGCTGTTTTTGTCCGACTTGACGTGTTAAAGACCAGGCCAGAAGCTGTTTTTGGCTGACTTGAGAGTGTTAAAGACCAGGCCAGAAGCTGGCCGACTTGAGATTGTTAAAGACCAGGCCAGAAGCTGTTTTTAGCCGACTTGAGAGTGTTAAAGACCAGGGAAGAAGCAGTTTTTGTCCGACTTGAGTGTTAAAGACCAGGGCAGAAGCTGTTTTTGTCCAACTTGAGAGTGTTAAAGACCAGGCCAGAAGCTGTTTTTATCCGACTTGAGAGTGTTAAAGACCAGGCCAGAGGCTGTTTTTGGCCGACTTGAGAGTGTTAAAGACCAGGCCAGAAGCTGTTTTTGGCTGACTTGAGAGTGTTAAAGACCAGGCCAGAAGCTGTTTTGGCCGACTTGAGGGTGGTAAAGACCAGGCCAGAAGCTGTTTTTGGCCGACTTGAGAGTGCTAAAGACCAGGCCAGAAGCTGTTTTTGTCCGACTTGAGAGTGTTAAAGACCAGGCCAGAGGCTGTTTTTGGCCGACTTGAGAGTGTTAAAGACCAGGCCAGAAGCTGTTTTTGGCTGACTTGAGAGTGCTAAAGACCAGGCCAGAAGCTGTTTTTGGCCGACTTGAGAGTGTTAAAGACCAGGCCAGAAGCTGTTTTTGACCGACATGAGTGTTAAAGACCAGGCCAGAAGCTGTTTTGACTGACTTGAGTGTTAAAGACCAGGCCAGAAGCTGTTTTTGGCCAACTTGAGAGTGTTAAAGACCAGGGCAGAAGCAGTTTTTGTCCGACTTGAGAGTGTTAAAGACCAGGCCAGAAGCTGTTTTTGTCCGACTTGAGAGTGTTAAAGACCAGGCCAGAAGCTGTTTTTGGCTGACTTGAGAGTGCTAAAGACCAGGCCAGAAGCTGTTTTTGGCCGACTTGAGAGTGTTAAAGACCAGGCCAGAGGCTGTTTTTGGCCGACTTGAGAGTGTTAAAGACCAGGCCAGAAGCTGTTTTTGGCAGACTTGAGAGTGCTAAAGACCAGGCCAGAAGCTGTTTTTGGCCGACTTGAGAGTGTTAAAGACCAGGCCAGAAGCTGTTTTTGGCTGACTTGAGTGTGTTAAAGACCAGGCCAGAAGCTGTTTTTGGCCGACTTGAGAGTGTTAAAGACCAGGCCAGAAGCTGTTTTTGGCTGACGAGAGTGCTAAAGACCAGGCCAGAAGCTGTTTTTGACCGACTTGAGAGTGTGAAAGACCAGGGCAGAAGCTGTTTTTGGCCGACTTGAGGGTGTTAAAGACCAGGCCAGAAGCTGTTTTTGGCCGACTTGAGAGTGCTAAAGACCAGGCCAGAAGCTGTTTTTGACCGACTTGAGAGTGCTAAAGACCAGGCCAGAAGCTGTTTTTGGCTGACTTGAGAGTGCTAAAGACCAGGGGAGAAGCTGTTTTTGTCCGACTTGACGTGTTAAAGACCAGGCCAGAAGCTGTTTTTGTCCGACTTGAGAGTGTTAAAGACCAGGCCAGAGGCTGTTTTTGGCCGACTTGAGAGTGTTAAAGACCAGGGCAGAAGCTGTTTTTGGCCGACTTGAGGGTGTTAAAGACCAGGCCAGAAGCTGTTTTTGGCCGACTTGAGAGTGCTAAAGACCAGGCCAGAAGCTGTTTTTGACCGACTTGAGAGTGCTAAAGACCAGGCCAGAAGCTGTTTTTGGCTGACTTGAGAGTGCTAAAGACCAGGGGAGAAGCTGTTTTTGTCCGACTTGACGTGTTAAAGACCAGGCCAGAAGCTGTTTTTGTCCGACTTGAGAGTGTTAAAGACCAGGCCAGAGGCTGTTTTTGGCCGACTTGAGAGTGTTAAAGACCAGGCCAGAAGCTGTTTTTGGCCAACTTGAGAGTGTTAAAGACCAGGCCAGAAGCTGTTTTTGGCCGACTTGAGAGTGTTAAAGGGTTAAGTGGACATTTACTTCACTCACAGCTTAGCTGATTTTAAGCAAACTTTACAGATGCATCAATCCTACATCAGAATTAAAATAAAATTCACGCATAGCTCGTATTTTGTAAAGCGTTTGCGGTCAATTTACCTACATGGCCACGGGTTAAGGTCCTTATTCAATGGCCATTTAATTTAACAGTCTTTAAATTCTTATATACAGTGATTGCAACAGGGACATATAATGATATATAAATGTGTGCAATGTTGACCAGTAAACTATCATTAACCCTTACTACTCTGATGTCAATAGTCTGTCCTTTACTGTGCGAATAGCAAACATGCTGGGGTACCAAATTATTAGAAAAATGAACACAAGTTTAACTTTTAATTTAATTTGAAAATTTAAAATTTTTCCATCTGATTGGTAATGGTTAATACTTGCTGATGTTGATGTTGCTTACTATGTAGGTACAGTGGTAATGGTTAATACTAGCTCATGTTGATGTTGCTTGCGATGTAGATACAGTCGTAATGGTTAATACTTGCTCATGTTGATGTTGCTTGCTATGTAGGTACAGTGTTAATGGTTAATACTTGCTCATGTTGATGTTGTTTGCGATGTAGGTACAGTCGTAATGGTTAATACTTGCTCATGTTGATGTTGCTTGCTATGTAGGTACAGTGGTAATGGTTAATACTTGCTCATGTTGATGTTGCTTGCTATGTAGGTACAGTGGTAATGGTTAATACTAGCTCATGTTGATGTTGCTTGCTATGTAGGTACAGTGGTAATGGTTAATACTGGCTCATGTTGATGTTGCTTGCTATGTAGGTACAGTGGTAATGGTTAATACTTGCTCATGTTGATGTTGCTTGCTATGTAGGTACAGTGGTAATGGTTAATACTTGCTCATGTTGATGTTGCTTGCTATGTAGGTACAGTGGTAATGGTTAATACTTGCTCATGTTGATGCTGCTTGCTATGTAGGTACAGTGGTAATGGTTAATACTTGCTCATGTTGATGTTGCTTGCTATATAGGTACAGTGGTAATGGTTAATACTTGCTCATGTTGATGTTGCTTGTGATGTAGGTACAGTGGTAATGGTTAATACTTGCTCATGTTGATGTTGCTTGCTATGTAGGTACAGTGGTAATGGTTAATACTTGCTCATGTTGATGTTGCTTGCTATGTAGGTACAGTGGTAATGGTTAATACTAGCTCATGTTGATGTTGCTTGCTATGTAGGTACAGTGGTAATGGTTAATACTTGCTCATGTTAATGTTGCTTGCTATGTAGGTACAGTGGTAATGGTGAATACTTGCTCATGTTGATGTTGCTTGCTATGTAGGTACAGTGGTAATGGTTAATACTTGCTCATGTTGATGTTGCTTGCTATGTAGGTACAGTGGTATTGGTTAAAACTTGCTCATGTTGATGTTGCTTGTGATGTAGGTACAGTGGTAATGGTTAATACTTGCTCATGTTGATGTTGCTTGTGATGTAGGTACAGTGGTAATGGTGAATACTTGCTCATGTTGATGTTGCTTGTGATGTAGGTACAGTGGTAATGGTTAATACTTGCTCATGTTGATGTTGCTTGTGATGTAGGTACAGTGGTAATGGTTAATACTTGCTCATGTTGATGTTGCTTGTGATGTAGGTACAGTGGTAATGGTTAATACTTGCTCATGTTGATGTTGCTTGTGATGTAGGTACAGTGGGAATGGTTAATACTTGCTCATGTTGATGTTGCTTGCTATGTAGGTACAGTGGTAATGGTTAATACTTGCTCATGTTGATGTTGCTTGCTATGTAGGTACAGTGGTAATGGTTAATACTTGCTCATGTTGATGTTGCTTGTGATGTAGGTACAGTGGTAATGGTTAATACTTGCTCATGTTGATGTTGCTTGCTATGTAGGTACAGTGGTAATGGTTAATACTTGCTCATGTTGATGTTGCTTGTGATGTAGGTACAGTGGTAATGGTTAATACTTGCTCATGTTGATGTTGCTTGTGATGTAGGTACAGTGGTAATGGTTAATACTTGCTCATGTTGATGTTGCTTGTGATGTAGGTACAGTAAACAAATAGGCTTTAACTCTTTAACACTTATTTCAGCCAAAAACAGCTTTTACAGTGGACCAAAGAGAAGACTATTTTTGAAAATTTACTGCTGACATTCCAGAGGTCAGTTTTCAAAAATAGTCTTCTCTTGGTCTGCAAATGGACATTTTCTATGAGAAAATTGAAATTTTTGTGAACAAATTCCATGGTTAAAGGGTTACGGTTTCAGTGTTGAGACTACATCCTTATATAACCTTCTCTTTGGGCAACACCATGGTTTTCTGCTTCTCGCACGTAGTTTGACTTTTTAAGATCGAACTGTATACGGTTGTCACTTAATATTCAGTGTGATTTTGGATAATACTTAATAGTTTCCATAGGGAATCACACGATTCTTCTGTTCTCTGTCTGGCCCTACAATATCAGAACCGACATGTACAGAAACACAAAGAGGCTCGACATGTCAGAGCTCGCAGTCTTTCTAATTGATATACTAACCGCATATTAACACATGTATATATGTCTTTCTTCTCAGCTCAAAATGGATGGATTTCATAAACTGCAGGATGATCTCGAGAAGGCCATTGAGAAAGATGACTCGGCTAGTTCTGTTACGACGGACTCTGATGAGACGAAACATGAATTCCTGACAGTCCGAGACCGCATCAGTCACATCATACACTCGAATAAGTTTCAGATTATTGTTATTGCATTGGTTATATTAGACTGTTTGCTTGTCATATCAGAACTGCTGCTTGACCTACAGGAGGCGAAACATCACATTGTACTGAAAGTGCTTCATTACTCCAGCCTTAGTATCCTCGGAATTTTCCTGATAGAAATCAGTGTACGACTTTATGCGATGAGACTCGAGTTTTTCAGGCATAAACTGGAGATGTTTGATGCTGTGATTGTAATTGTTTCATTTGTGTTGGATATTGTGTACAGGAACAATGAAGGTGTGGCGACTGGGACTGGACTGATAGTCATCCTGAGACTGTGGCGGGTTACACGCATTCTGAATGGTAAGTTAGTTAGACTGTGGCTGGCCACACGCTTTCTTAATGGTGTGTTATTGATCCTGACACTGTGGCAGGTCACACACATTCTTAATGGTGTGTTAGTGATCCTGATGATGAGGTAGTGCTCCTGAGACTGTGGCGGGCTATACACATTCTCCATGGTAACGTGTTTGTAGTAATTCTGAGTGTTAGAGTGGGTTATATACACCTGTGCAAAAGTTAAGCACCAGCAAAAACAATAGAACGTAGAAACATGATGGTACAACTAGGCTGCCATACTTTTTGTCCCCGCGTTAGCTGACATAATTCCAAGTACGAAATGCACATGCATGCATGACTTCACGCCGCTTGATGTCCGTGCGTGGCGGGAAACAGCACACATGTTCAGTTATGTAAAAGTCCAGTTTGAGGTGTAGAACATTACATACAGATTTAGGCGACAAGATTAGGAATTTTGTGTTCATGACCGTGGTTTATTTGTACAGAGAGAATTAGCTCTTGATTGTGAACCGCTATGGCAAGACGAAGGTTAAGTGATCGTGTGAAATGGCAAATCATAGGCATGCATACCACTGTTATGTCATGCAGAGAGATTGGCAGACAGCTGAACAATAACCATACTGTAATCAGTCGTTTGATTGCAAAACATGGGCAAACTAACGAGGTGAAGGACAGGCCTAGATCTGGAAGACCGAAGAAGACTACTGCCCGTGATGATCGAGCCCTAGTACGCCTTGTTAGGAGATCTCCATTCACCAACAGCAGAGTGCTCAGCCAGCAATGAGAAACGCGCAATAGAGTGTCAATGTCTACCGTCAAAAGGAGACTGTATGCTGCTGGCATGAAAGCTAGGAGACCTGTCAGACGTCCTCTCCTCACTGCACACCACAAAGAGGAGCGTCTGAGGTGGTGCAACGAAAGAAGACACTGGAACATGAGATCCTGGAGACGGGTACACTGGTCCGATGAAAGTCGGTTCCTGCTTCATGCCACAGATGGTCGAACTCGTGTATGGAAGTCCAGACGCACGGCGTACGACCAATGTAACATCATGGAAGAAGTTCCATTTGGTGGAGGTTCCGTTATGATATGGGGGTGCATCTCATTTGATTGTAAGCTGGATCTGTTGACTGTACCTGGAACACTAAATGGACAAAGATATCAAGATTCCATACTGGATAGAGTTGTGGTCCCTCATTTTGTAAATCATGCACCTGGAACCCACCCTATATTCATGGATGACAACGCCCGACCACATCGTGCTAGAGCTGTGCATGAATACCTCCGCCAGAATGCCATCGAAACCCTACCATGGCCAGCAAGGAGCCCTGACATGAACCCTATTGAGCATATCTGGGACATTCTGGGAAACATGGTGAGAAGGAGGGATCCTCCTGTGCAGAACCTACAGGAATTAACAGACGCACTCCATCTTGAATGGCAACGAATACCACAATGGCGTATCAGTCGGTTGGTGACCAGCATGAGACATCGTGTCCAGGCCGTCATCCAGGCACAAGGTGGATATACCCGGTATTAATAATGACAGTCTCAAACTCGTGCACAGATGTTAAACTTCGTTTTCAGACACCATTAATGACAATCTAGCCACGTGTGTCAACTGTAGGGCAATAGTTGTCAGTTGTGTCAACGTAACCATATTCAGGCCTCGTTTTCAAGTTCAAACAAAAACATACAGTGTTTCCCGACCATCATAATCAGCATTCCTCTAGTTGCATTATTACCTCTTGCACTAAGATGGATGGGTACATAAATGTATATGCTATTGCTTTCTTCATAGCACATGAATATACCCTTGCATGTGCGTAAAAATAGGGTGGTGCTTAACTTTTGCACAGGTGTATATAATGCTAAATCTCTAGTGTTGTATTAGCCTGGCTCATCCTGTCACACCTCATATTGTATTCATCATCACACAAGGCACACTATATACTCAAGCCTGATCAAGACACACCCAGCTTATTATACTCAAAGGATGATTCTCCTTTAAGATTGATAGTTATAATACTGCCTGTGTTAAGAAGCTATCATCTTTTGGCATTAATTGCCATATGCTATCAGGGATCATTAGCCTATTTTGGGATTTTATTAGCCAAATACTAAATTATAGTACATAGCTTCTATATCATTCATTTCCTGTCTAAGGCAGCAACAGTTTCCAGTCAAGTTAATTTCAAAATATTCAACAGATTTCTTGTACATGTTTATGTGTGGTAACTTTTCCTTTAACTCTCTTAGCCAGAACATTAAATTAGCCTATTTTGGTATTTTATTGACCATCCATGAGAATTATTTTCAAAAACTAATTAGTGAGTCCGTCTAGCACTGGCTCAGTTGAGTAACTGTATTATGAGACCACCTGTATCTAGTGACCAGTTCTTTTGACTTGATGAGGTGTTCTATGAGACCACCTGTATCTAGTGACCAGTTCTTCAGACTTGATGAGGTGTTCTATGAGACCACCTGTATTTAGTGACCAGTTCTTGGGACCCCATGAGGTGTTCTATGAGACCACCTGTGTTTAGTGACCAGTTCTTGGGATGCCATGAGGTGTTCTATCAGACCACCTGTATCTAGTGACCAGTTCTTGGGACCCCATGAGGTGTTCTATCAGACCACCTGTATCTAGTGACCAGTTCTTGGGACTTGATGAGGTGTTCTATGAGACCACCTGTATCTAGTGACCAGTTCTTGGGACTTGATGAGGTGTTCTATGAGACCACCTGTATCTAGTGACCAGTTCTTGGGACCCCATGAGGTGTTCTATGAGACCACCTGTATCTAGTGACCAGTTCTTGGGACCCCCATGAGGTGTTCTATGAGACCACCTGTATTTAGTGACCAGTTCTTGGGACCCCATGAGGTCTTTTCTGAAGCCAGGTTTAAATGTGCAATGATCATAAATCCCTTTAGCACTCGAGGTGCCCAAAACGGCTTCAGCCGTGGTCTTGAGAAATTTCCATTTGCAGGCTATTTTTGAAATTCTTTGGACAAATCTTGACCAATAAAATGTTAACTGTGTCGCTGCAGCAAGGCACCAGCCAATAATTTCATTGGGCAATGACTGGGCCTGTTTAATATTTTGAAAACAGTTTGACTGAATGTTGTTGGTGGCTTGGCTACTAACAACTTTCACTCAAATTGTTTTCAAAATACTCAGCAAGTTCAGAAATGTAGCAAGTGCTCAAATATAATCTTCTCTTGGCCCGCATTTGGACAATTCTCAAGACCACTGCAAAGGTCAGTCTTGGAGTTCCTGACTATTAAATGGTTACAATTAATACTGAATAATGTTCTGTTTTAGGAATTGTCCTTTCTGTGAAGAGATCAGCGGAAAAGAAATTACATCGTGAACGTCGGTTACGTGAAGCGATGGAGCAAGAACTGGGCAAATATCGTGAATACTGCAGTGTACAAGAACAGGAGATTGCAATTCTCAGTGGTTTGCTGAAGTCTCATGGAATTGAAGAGCCAGTGAAAGCTGAGAAGCCAATAATTATTAGTGAGATTAGTGTTGTTGCAGAAGTGAATTGTTTGACATCTGAGAAAGTAGAGTTTGGTGGTGCAGTGACACACTCGGGTGATTGTGGTGATATGGTGACAAACACGGACTCAGTGGTGCCATCTGTGAATGGCGGTATCACGAGAGCGCTTGTGCATCATCAGGAGGATGGTGATACCAGTATAGACTTGAACAGTGGACATGATAGTGAGAACGACTCACCATCAAACACGTGATCACAGCTTTATGCACGTCTTCGAAAAACTAGGCATCAAAATATATTTTGTGTGAAGCAGAAAGCGAGACATAGGCATATATATTTCAGGATTAGTTAATTTTATTGGAACTAATATATAAAGTTACATATAATGTTAGGAAGCAGCATGATGACATAGCAGTCACAAGGTCAAAGATCAGCGTCACAGTGACAAAGAGGAGACAGGCAGCACATTTGGTTCCATGAAATTCTTGTTGATATACATGTATATGAAAATAACATGAAAGCGGCAGCATACACATATATAAAATAAACCTGAAAGCGGCAGTACTAAAAGTCAATGTTTTATATGTAAATATAATTATGCAAACAGATAACCCTTTCACTTCTTAGTATATAAGGTAGTAATCAACATTTTAGCAATAATTTGACTGAAAGCTGATGCAGGCTGAGAGAGCTGTAGCTTTAAAGATTGATCAAATTTATCTAAAACATTGAACGTAATTTCTCACAGAAACTGTAGCTTCTAGTCATTGCCCCGTGCTCAGCAGTGAAAGGGTTAACCAGTAATACTATACATGATGTTATTGTCAACTATGGCCTTAAATAATGTAAACATGCAACATGATTTATTTAAGTGTAAGATAGTGTATGGTATGAGTGCTGTCAATGCTTAAGGCTGGATGAAGAATTTAGGCCCATATTCTGTGTTTCTATCACTGAATTCACAAATCATAGATTTGTCTACTCTGTTTCTAGAAGTGTGTTCATAAACCCTTCATTTATCATAAAATGTTCATAGAACTGAATTCACAAAGCCTAGATTTATCATAAATTGTGTCTGCAATTGAATTCATAAGGCCTTGATTTATCACAAACTCTGTTTCTACCTGGCTGAATTTACATAGCCTTGATTTATCACATGTCAGAGAAAACTACTCGGACAACACGTAGTACACCTGTATTCAGTTTGCTTGATCTCACTACGGCAACCTCCACTAGATACTTGGGTTATCCTGACAGAAATACAGGCTGACAGATGGATGGACAGAAATACAGGCTGACAGACAGATGGATGGAAATACAGGCTGACAGATTTATGGAGAGAAATACAGGCTGACAGATGGATGGACAGAAATACAGGCTGACAGATGGATGAACAGAAATACAGGCTGACAGATGGATGTACAGAAATACAAGCTGACAGATGGATGTACAGAAATACAGGCTGACAGATTGATGGACAGAAATACAGGCTGACAGATGGATGGACAGAAATACAGCTTGACAGATGGATGGACAGAAATACAGGCTGACAGATTGATGGAGAGAAATACAGCTGGACAGACGGATGGACAGAAATACAGGCTGACCGATGGATTGACAGAAATACAGGCTGACAGATGGATGGAGAGAAATACAGCTGGACAGACGGATGGACAGAAATACAGGCTGACCGATGGATTGACAGAAATACAGGCTGACAGATGGATGGACAGAAATACAGGCTGACAGACAGATGGAGAGAAATACAGGCTGACAGACAGTTGGACAGAAATACAGGCTAACAGATGGATGGACAGAAATACAGGCTGACAGATGGATGGAGAGAAATACAGCTGGACAGATGGATGGACAGAAATACAGGCTGACCGATGGATTGACAGAAATACAGGCTGACAGATGGATGGACAGAAATACAGGCTGACAGACAGATGGAGAGAAATACAGGCTGACAGACAATTGGACAGAAATACAGGCTGACAGATGGATGGACAGAAATACAGGCTGACAGATGGATGGACAGAAATACAGGCTGACAGACAGACAGACATGCAGGCAGACAAAAAGATGGACACTGACAAAGGGACATACATATGGACATGATGATTGTAGTGTGGGGTGTGACAGTAATGCGGGGTGTGACAGTTTGTGTTAAGATTCAGATTGTTTAATTGTTATTTTGGACTTTCAATACTTTAACTTTGTACACTTATTGACATTCAGAAGGCTGAATGGTGCGACAGTATAGTTACAATATACATATACATTATAAAGGAGAATACAGACAAGGTCTCTATTGTAATACAGACAGGGTCTCTATTGTAATACAGACAAGGTTTCTATTGTAATACAGACACAGTTTCTATTGTAATACAGACAAGGTCTGTATGTGTCCATAGTTCATGTTCAGCGCTATTTAAATGGGATTCAGTATTTTTGGTATATATATATATCACAAAAAAAGATTTAATGTAATATTCAACGAATCAAAAGAAAGCTGGACAAAACAATCATCACTCATGTAACATTTTTGTCACGCCCTAGCCGAAGTGGAGAGTGGGTCAAGATAATAATGCAAATTGATCAGCGTCTGAATTGAGAATTCAAGCATATTAGTTTTTCAAGTTGTCATGACAGTGTGACGTGCAGGTCCAGGTCTCTAGCCATGCTAACTGTTACCACTCTGATGTACACATTTTTAATTTTCAAATTAAAAGATGAACTGGTGTTCATTTTTCCACAAATTTTGTGGAAAATATTGCTATTGTAGACATCTCATAGACATCAACGTCGTTCACCAAAATTGATAAAAAATGTACAGCAGTTTCTGTGCTATTGACAAAGTAAAAGATAGGATATTGGCATCGGAGTGGTAATAGTTAATATTCATCTTGAACACTTGACACTGCAAAAATTAACGTAATTGAATTCAATTAATCTGATCATGTAAACACCTCCAGAGTTTGTTTGGACTTTATAACTTTAATTTGTTTTAATTTTGAAAATTTAAAACACACTGTGGACTGCTCCATACTGAATGTTAAATCTGAGGTCTGATATCACAGTGCCACTCATCAACTTAATTCACATATTATTATTTATTGACACCTGATTAACGCACATATCGTTATTGATTGACACCTCTTTAATGTACATATCATTATTGATTGACAGCTCTTTAATTTACATATCATTATTGATTGACATCACTTGTACAGATCATTAGTGATTGACACCTCTTTAATTTACATATCATTATTGATTGACATCTCTTGTAGAGATCATTAGTGATTGACACCTCTTTAATGTACAGGTGATAGACAGTTTTCTCCCTTTCTATTGTTCCCTAGCAAGCTTGGCATGTGTTTGGTGCAGAAGCTATGATTTCACTTATAGATATGTTTGGTGCAGAAGGTATGATTGCACCTATAGAAGCAGCTATCTCTGACAATTAGAGCATTTGAATCTATGGACTATGTTCAAAATATAATTAACTCTTTAATGGTCAAGCCGGCTAAAACTAATCCCAGCAGTGATCTGGAGAAATATCCATTTAAAGGCAAAGACATTTAAAAAATGTATCCCTGAAGTGATTGGCTCGATAACAAAGCCAGTCATTCCAGTGCTAAATTAAATGGTTTTCTCTTGGCCTTTAAATAGACATTCACTCAACAAAAATGTTTTTTCCTCATGAATCATGGCCATGAAAGGCATAAGCTGGTTACTGCTCTGATGTACTGGGAGCTGTGATGACAATCAAGATGTAAGCGCCATTAAGGCATGTTAAAGCTGAAATATCACCTTAAGTTGTTCATGGCAACATATAAGCACCATTGAGGCACGTTAAAGCTGAAATATCACCTTAAGTTGTTCATGGCAACATATAAGCACCATAGAGGCACGTTAAAGATGAAATATCACCTTAAATTGTTCATGGCAACATATAAGCACCAATGAGGCGCATTAAAGCTGAAATATCACATCACCTTATGTTGTTCATGTCAACATATAAGCACCATTCGAGGCATGTTAAAGCTGAAAATATCACCTTATGTTGTTCATGTCAAGATGTAAGCACCATTTAGGCACATTAAAGTTGAAATGTCACCTTATGTTGTTCATGTAAACATGTAAGCACCATTGTGGCACGTTAAAGGTGAAATATCACCGTATGTTGTTCATGTCAAGATGTAAGCACCATGTAGGCACGTTAAAGCTGAAATATCACCTTATGTTGTTCATGTCAAAATATAAGCACCATTGTGGCACCTTAAAGCTGAAATGTCACCTTATGTTGTTCATGTAAACGTATAAGCACCATTGTGGCATGTTAAAGCTGAAATATCACATTATGTTGTTCATGTCAAGGTATAAGCACCATTGTGGCACATTAAAGCTGAAAAGACACCTTATGTTGTTCATGGCAAGATATAAGCACCATTGTGGCATGTTAAAGCTGAAATGTCACCTTATGTTGTTCATGTAAAGATGTAAGCACCATTGAGGCATGTTAAAGCTGAAATATCACCTTATGATGCGAATGCTGCATGACACAGCAAACAATCATCGACCGTGTAGATCCTTTCTTATCACTAATATTATTCACCTACTTTTCACAAGCTTATTAGTGTAGAGTTTGAAAACAGTGTTGCTATAAGACATGATTTTGAAGTCTGCATGATCTTACAGGCATGCTCAGTAGCATCTTCAAACTCGATGTTCCAGCTTTATTCTCATTCTAGCATCGCTTGTCGGAATACTAACCCTTTAATGGTCCAGCTATCCAAAACCCGCCTCTGCACTGGTCTTGAGGAATCTCCATTTTGCACGCCAAGAGAAAGCTGCTTTTGAAAATTTACTACTAAATGACTGGCTCAATAACCGAACCACTCATTCCAGTGGTAAAATTTCCAAAAATAGCCTGTTGACCTATTCTGTTAGCAAATATATTGATTTTCATGGCCAGATTTGTGAACTAAATCGTGTACCAAGTGTTGGCAATATAGAGGGTAAAGCAGATTACATTATACTTTGGTGGCACATCTTTCATGTTTCAAGATATTGGGTGCTTAAAACTGGCTGTGTATAGGCATGCTAGTACCACCCATATAATAACTATGTCAGTCTGACCTTGTTTCTGGTCGCTATTGGTCAAAGGTCAATCACTCCCATTGGAATCAGTGTAAGCTATTTTGTCAGCGTGTTTCGTATTTTGGCATATTTATATCAAATCTAATTAATATGATACAGATTATATAAACACCTAGTATAGCCAGTATGAAACGGAAGTGTATTGGAAGTTAAACCTCAGAGTTATGGCCCTTGAACGTTATGCAGTATTGAATCCAATACCAATGGAGAATGATATTAAGTATTTTTGTTTTCATGTTTCATCTTATATGGAGCTGTTGTCTTCTAAATTGAACAAGGTGGGTTGGCAGCCATTATAAGCGGCCACCCATAAAATAACTAGGTTAATCTGACCCAGCAGGTCAATCTAACCCAGCACATTTTGTATTAATATGCCAATCGGTATGTTCTCGGCAGCAATTGGTTGTCAAAGTCCTTGTTTTATAATGTAAGTACATCATCATTGCAAGTTACCACGCTGTAGCCTTTATACAGACAGACAGACAGACAAACACGTTATAACTGTAGCAATATACATACATTAGCCAGGCAAAATCAGTCATAGTCATTGAGAGGATTTCTTCATTGCCAGCATGAAATTCTTATCATATTTATTTCAATTCATATGCCAAATTTAAATTTTATTTTAAGCATCCCTCCGTCCCCACCCACCCATCATATGGTTATGCTATCACGTTTTACAATACAGCTCATAAATAACTTAATGTTTCCAAAACAAAATAAAACGTTCTATTGAATATTTCAGACTTCATTTGATTGAAAACCATTGCTGCCTAAGGTAGCAATGGACCTTTCCATTTTTAGCTATGGCCCGCCCATCACTAGCTAAGCTCCACCCACACCTCGCCATGTTTGGATTGATCAATCCCCGAATGCCCTAGCTATCAATGTCTTGAAAACTATACAGGGAAGCTGTTGAATATTTTGTAAATACCGTAATTAGACTGGGTGCTGTTGCTGCCATAGGCAGCAACAGCGCCCAGTCAAATTAGTTTCAAAATATTCAACAGAATATTTATTAAATAGTAAAAGCAAACAATTTGTACAACAGCCCATAGACCGTCATCAGATATGCGTTCGTGACGTACTTATCGACGTCATTCATTATGATGTCATTGTACACACCACGCAGTTCATTATGACGTCATATGATGGGTGGCTACTCTGGAAAGGTGACTTGCTAACAATCAAATTAAATCCAAAGTATTTAACAGAAGATTTCCTCACACTGTGTTGTATTGTTTGGAACATGGAAATTTATTTCTGATGTGTACTGTATAAGACAGTATTATGGCACTAATAGACAAGCAATACAGATATTATTATCTATAATGTGTATGATTATTATTTACAAGAATTTTTACAAATAGATATATCCTACATTTACATAAAACTATTTTGTAATGATATTGCTTTAAAGGAATGAGTGCTATATTATGTCACGGCGTGTATAAGTGCGGCATTTATATACAATTATACATACACATGCACAAACTATAATTTACATTATAAACTATTTGTTGTGCTCGCAGTATATATATATATGTGTGTGTGTGTGTGTGTGTGTGTGTGTGTGTGTGTGTGTGCGTGTGTGCGTGCGTGCGTGCGTGCGTGCGTGCGTGCGTGCGCGCGCGTGGGTGTGTGTGCGCACGTGTTTGTTCACGTGTCTGTGTACATGAGTGCGTGCTTGCGTGTTGTGCATGCATGGTGATGTAGCGTAATAAAGCCATGTTAGATTTTATACAGTAATATTTTTATTACAATATAACTTAAGAAATGTTATGCTGATGGGTGGCAAGGTGTCATAGCACGATTCTGAGATAAATTTAGAATAAATTTGAAAGAATAATGTAATAGCTGTTTGTATTGAAATGAGAGGAATGACAAAAATTATAAATCTAAAATCTATGTTTGCTATGTGTGTTAATGTTTAATCTTTGTTTGCTATGTGTGTTAATGTGTAATCTATGTTTGCTATGTGTGTTAATGTGTAATCTATGTTTGCTATGTGTGTTAATGTCTAATCTATGTTTGCTATGTGTGTTAATGTTTAATCTGTTTGCTATGTGTGTTAATGTTTAATCTTTGGTTGCTATGTGTGTTAATGTGTGATCTATCTTTGCTATGTGTGCTAATGTTTAATCTTTGTTTGCTATGTGTGTTAATGTTTAATCTATGTTTGCTATGTGTGTTAATGTGTAATCTATGTTTGCTATGTGTGTTAATGTTTAATCTTTGGTTGCTATGTGTGTTAATGTGTAATCTATGTTTGCTATGTGTGTTAATGTTTAATCTATGTTTGCTATGTGTGTGAATGTGTAATCTATGTTTGCTATGTGTGTGAATGTGTAATCTATGTTTGCTATGTGTGTTAATGTTTAATCTATGTTTGCTATGTGTGTTAATGTTTAATCTATGTTTGCTATGTGTGTGAATGTGTAATCTATGTTTGCTATGTGTGTTAATGTTTAATCTATGTTTGCTATGTGTGTTAATGTGTAATCTATGTTTGCTATGTGTGTTAATGTGTAATCTATGTTTGCTATGTGTGTTAATGTTTAATCTATGTTTGCAATGTGTATTAATGTTTAATCTTTGGTTGCTATATTTGTTAATGTTTAATCTATGTTTGCTATGTGTGTTAATGGGTAATCTTTGGTTGCTATGTGTGTTAATGTTTAATCTTTGGTTGCTATGTTTGTTAATGTTTAATCTTTGTTTGCTATGTGTGTTAATGTGTAATCTATGTTTGCAATGTGTGTTAATGTTTAATCTATGTTTGCTATGTGTGTTAATGTTTAATCTATGTTTGCTATGTGTGTTAATGTGTAATCTATGTTTGCAATGTGTGTTAATGTTTAATCTATGTTTGCTATGTGTGTGAATGTGTAATCTATGTTTGCTATGTGTGTTAATGTTTAATCTATGTTTGCTATGTGTGTTAATGTTTAATCTATGTTTGCTATGTGTGTTAATGTTTAATCTATGTTTGCTATGTGTGTTAATGTTTAATCTATGTTTGCAATGTGTGTTAATGTTTAATCTATGTTTGCTATGTGTGTTAATGTGTAATCTATGTTTGCTATGTGTGTTAATGTTTAATCTTTGGTTGCTATGTGTGTTAATGTTTGCCTTCATTAAGTAATGTGCTGTAAGTCAGCTTTTACCAGCTGCTCCATTATCATTATCCCTTTAACACTCATATCGGCCACAAACGGCTTTAGCACTGGTCTTGAAAAATGTCCATTTGCAGACCAAGAGATGCCTATTTTTGAGAATTTATGACTGGAATGACTGGCTCGATAACCGAGCCAGTCATTCCAGTTGGTAAATTAAAAAAAATAGTTTTCTTTTGTTCTGCAAATGGACATTTTCTATGAGAAAATGGAATTTTTTAATAAGATATTTGATGGGTAAAGGGTTAATAGATGGCACACTGATTCAGTCATATTTTCCTGGGAGCTAATGGCAGCTGCTTGCTCTTTTCAAAGATTTATTAGAAGTCATGCTTAGTAAAGAGCGATCAAAGATTTATTAGAAGTCATGCTTAGTAAAGAGCGACGATGTACGATTGTGCGATAGTGCATTTAGTCAGGTGAGGATTTAAAGATGACCTTGTATGATGTAAAAATAGTGTATACAATTGTCTATCTGTTTTATTAGCTCACCTGGCCTTTCAGAGCTTATACCATGGCAACCATCCATCCATGTGTTGTGTGTCTGTCACCATCAACCGTTTTCATTTTTAGCTCAACTTTACTAAGTAAAGTGCTATTGCGATGCCCTCAGCATTGTCCAGTGGTGATGTTGGTGGTGCCCAATTTGCATTCAGCTCAAATTATCTGTTCATACCTCATGTTTGGTTAATCATACTAAACCCAGACTTGGAGACATACGTCCTTATAATGACAAGACATCACACAATGACCTAGATCAAAGGACAAGTTGTAAAACATTTATTTAGCGTAACATTTTCTGTTTAGCTCAACTTATCAGTTAATATTTCATGTTTGGTTAATCATACTGGACTGAAACTTGGAGACATACTTATAACAATAGATCATCATACACTAATCTTGGGCTCAAAACGTCAAAGGGCAGTGCCATTCTGAAGTTCGTAAACGCTTTGTTTTTTCAACATTAACATTTTCCTTTTAGATCAATCGAGCAGTTTATATTGCATCTGCTTAATCATATGGCATGCAATGTTAGACATATGCTTCCTTATATTGACGGCATCACACAATGAGCTTGGGCTCGAAAGGGTAATGTCTCTTTAACCTTGATAAAAAAAATTTCAACATTAACATTTACTGTTTAGCTCAATTTAGCAGTTCATATCTCATTTTTAGTTGAGCATGGTGGACCCAACTTTGGGCACATGCTTCTGTAGAATTTGAGGACCTTACACAATGACCTTTAGGCTATAAAGGGAAAGGTTAATATCATTGTGATATTGATACTTTTTTTTCTTCTAAGATTTTGTGTTTAGCTCACCGTGGTAGTTAATATCTCATGTTTGGTTAAGCATACAAGGCCCAAACTTGAACACATGCTTCCTTATAATGAGAGAGCATGAGACAGTATCCTTCCGGGTCAATAGGTCAACGCGATTGTAGTCTTGGGAAAACTGGGGTTCTTTCAACATTAACATTTTGTGCTTAACTCAACTTCACCGTTTGTGTGATGTTTGCTTAATCTTACTACTGCCAATGTTGGACACATGCTTATTTATAATGAGAGAGAATGACACATACAGGATATTTAGACAGTATGGTTAGGGACTAGCACGTTAACCTCTAATTAGTTAGAATGTTGATTGGGCATGGACTTGTTCGTATTGTTACATATTGCAGGTGGAGGTGCAGCGTGCAAGAAGTGTGTTGAGGTGGATCTTTGTTAGATCCTGGGTTTGGGAGTTTCGATTTAACTATGGTGAGTTTGATTGTTTTGTTCTTTCTGTCCCCAAACAAAGGCTTTTCAGGGAAGCAGTCACTGGCTTGCAAGATAGGCCAATATTTTGTGATAATATCTTTGATGAAAACTACTTTGGCTGGGAGATAATGGTTGTGGTTTTGGTGGTGGCTGGAGATGGAATTGATGGGCATTGCTCCACGCCCTTTCTCTAGCTTTGATGACTCAGTTTGGGTATCCCTTAGTGGCAAAATGGCCATGGTGGGCTAGCCTGTACTTTTCATAATCCTTGACCATCTTTTGTGAGTCTCAAGAACAGGCTATAGGAGCTACATGTGTGGTCTGATAGATAGGGAAGATAGCTCTGCGTGTCTGTGGCCATGTGTGTTTGCTGTAAGGGTAGAGCTAACTGCATGTCTGTGGCCATGTGTGTTTGCTGTAAAGGTAGAGATAACTGTATGTCTGTGGCCATGTGTGTTTGCTGTAAAGGTAGAGATAACTGCATGTCTGTGGCCATGTGTGTTTGCTGTAAAGGTAGAGATAACTGCATGTCTGTGGCCATGTGTGTGTGCTGTAAAGGTAGAGATAACTGCATGTCTGTGGCCATGTGTGTTTGCTGTAAACGTAGAGATAACTGCATGTCTGTGGCCATGTGTGTTTGCTGTAAAGGTAGAGATAACTGCGTGTCTGTGGCCATGTGTGTTTGCTGTAAAGGTAGAGATAACTGCGTGTCTGTGGCCATGTGTGTTTGCTGTAAAGGTGGAGATAACTGCATGTCTGTGGCGATGTGTGTTTGCTGTAAATGTAGAGATACCTGCGTGTCTGTGGCCATGTGTGTTTGCTGTAAAGGTAGAGATAACTGCATGTCTGTGGCCATGTGTGTTTGCTGTAAAGGTAGAGATAACTGCATGTCTGTGGCCATGTGTGTTTGCTGTAAAGGTAGAGATAACTGCATGTCTGTGGCCATGTGTGTGTGCTGTAAAGGTAGAGATGACTGCATGTCTGTGGCCATGTGTGTTTGCTGTAAACGTAGAGATAACTGCATGTCTGGAGCCATGTGTGTTTGCTGTAAAGGTAGAGATAACTGCGTGTCTGTGGCCATGTGTGTTTGCTGTAAAGGTAGAGATAACTGTGTGTCTGTGGCCATGTGTGTTTGCTGTAAAGGTGGAGATAACTGCATGTCTGTGGCGATGTGTGTTTGCTGTAAATGTAGAGATACCTGCGTGTCTGTGGCCATGTGTGTTTGCTGTAAAGGTAGAGATAACTGCGTGTCTGTGGCCATGTGTGTTTGCTGTAAAGGTAGAGATAACTGCGTGTCTGTGGCCATGTGTGTTTGCTGTAAAGGTGGAGATAACTGCATGTCTGTGGCGATGTGTGTTTGCTGTAAATGTAGAGATACCTGCGTGTCTGTGGCCATGTGTGTTTGCTGTAAAGGTAGAGATAACTGCATGTCTGTGGCCATGTGTGTGTGCTGTAAAGGTGGAGATAACTGCATGTCTGTGGCTATGTGTGTTTGCTCTAAAGGTAGAGATAACTGCATGTCTGTGGCCATGTGTGTTTGCTGTAAAAGTGCAGATAACTGCGTGTCTGTAGCCATGTGTGTTTGCTGTAAAGGTGAAAGGTGATTGTATTTGTGTCAGAGATCTGGTACATGGTCTCCAGAAAAGAGACTTCTCTGTGATGATCAATCTAACCCTTTAATGGTCAAAATATTTGCTTATTGACTGCAATGACTGGCTCAGTTATTGATCCAGTCATTCCAGCAGTAGATTTTCAAAAATCATCTCTTGTCCTGCAAATGGGCATTCCTTATGATCACTACAGAGCTCTGTTTTGTCCAGATTGATCATTAAAGTGTTAATGCTGTAGTGCGATGTCTTCATGTAATCGATGACAGTTGTGTGTGTGTGTGTGTGTGTGTGTGTGTGTGTGTGTGTGGGTGGGTGGGTGGGTGGGTGGGTGGGTGGGTGGGTGGGTGGGGGTGGGTGGGTGGGTGGGTGGGTGTGGGTGGGTGTAGTGAGACCATGTTACAAAATCATAGGAGTTAGTCTTCTGTATCGCTCATAAATATCCACACATATTTCAATGCTGTTTTGCTACCCACTGCTGTGCCTCCCACCCATAATTAGAGCAATTTTTGGGATGAAAGGCTGAAATCTTGTAAGGTTAATATGGTGGTTGTGGTGGTGGTGGTGGCATCGGAGGAGGTGGTGGTGGTGATGGGGCAATAATAGTAAGCATACATCTTATACAAGTAAAATGTTCTTGACTGGGATGTTATTAAAATAGTCCATAACATTATCACCATTATTAGCTCACCTGGCCAGAATGGCTAAGTGAGCTTATGCCATGGCGACCTCGTCTGGCGTCCGTCCGGCCGTCAACTTTTCTTTAAACGACTTCTCAAGAACCACTGGTCCGATTTCAATTATATTTGGCAGGAAGTATCCTTAGGGCATAGGGATTCAAGTTTGTTCAAACAAAGTTGATCGGCCAATTTGGCCGGTGGCCATCTTGGATTTTGGCTGATTTTAGGAATGGCTTTAAAAATCTCCGAAATCGCTCAGTGGATCGATTCAAAACTCACAAAATATCATATAGGGCAAGAGCTGAACCAAATTTGTTCAAAGGAACTTGATTGGCCAAATGGTTTGGCGGCCATCTTGGATGACCTAGTTTTCGTGAAAGCGACTTATTCTGCAGAACCTCTGAACGGATCGGGCTGAAATTTTGTGGATAGGATTATGGACTAAGGGCCATTAAAGTTTGTTCATGGGAAGTTGATAGGTAAAAAACATGGCTGCCGTGGACCAATCACATTTTAGCATGTTTGGCTGCCATATTCAATTTTTTTATTTGATTGATTTTGAAGCCGAAATTGGTTTTCTTAACTCCGCTTACTTGTCAGTCAGCTGTCGTATAGCGATGACCCCATCCGCCTTCTGTATGTCCATCCATCCATCTGTCTGTCCATCACCAACAATGGCGGCTCATTTTGTTATTTCTTGATGGATTGACACCAAACTTGGTCACAATGTTAATGTCGGCATCTAATATCTGTGTTGTGAAAATGAAACTGATAGGATGTCAAATGCCAGAGTTATCACTCCTTAAATATTTGCAGTCTCACTTTCATACGGCAAATACAGGTTTGTTCCCACCTTCCATTGATTTATCACCATGTCAGATTTTATTGCCAAACTAGATATTAAATTCCAATTAACAGATTAACCTTTCCAATACTGCCAAAATATTTAAGATATGTATTATGTGCTCTGACATCTATGCTCTTAAAAATATTTTGAAATGTATTTGATTGAAAGTTGTTGCTGCTTTAGGCAGCAATGAAAGTTGTTGCTTCAGTCAAATTATTTTTTTAATCAACTCCAGCTCACCCTACCCCTGCTGCTAACTTGGTGATTCAGCCAGATGCGCATGTGTTAAATGGATTGTGTGGTGGTGGGGAATAACCTGCTATAAAGACCACCTACCTGCCTTTAGAGACCATTTCCTTCAATTGTATTTAAACCTCTGGTAACCGTCTGACTGAGCTTTTGCAGACGACATATTCTAAAGGTTATATCTCTGAACCTGATAAATATTTTGAAAACAATTAGACTGAAAGTTGTTGGTGGCTAAGCCGCCAACAACTTTCAGTCGAATTGTTTTCAAAATATTCAAGAAGTCAAGAGCTTTTGAAAATTGAAATTATTGGCTGCACTGGCTTGCAGCAGTGAGGCAGTTAAGAAACCGTCTGTAGTTAGGACTGATATCATCTGTTTTCACTTAAACATTGTTCAAAATCACTAATGCAAAAAAACCAGTCCAGAGATTGTTGTCAATATCTCGAAAACTAAACCATTTAACTGAAAGTCATTGGAAGTGACACTGATGGATATAAAACTTAAGTAAGATTAGTTGAAATGCCAGGTGAGTGATACAGGCCCATTGGGCCTCTTGTTATAAACTATGGCCTTTAGTCATGTGATATGAGGTATCAGTGTTTTGATTTGTGATAAGATTGTTGTTGGTTAAAGATCACACTTAACTCTTTAATCCTCGAATTAGTTCAAAATAATTTCAATTTTCTCATAGAAACTGTCCATTTGCAGATCAAGAAAAATGGACATTTCTTAAGACCACTGCAGAAGCTGTTTTGGACCGATATGAGTGTTAAATGGTTAGCTTAGCAAACCATTCAGTACTGTTAAATATTAATGAGGCTTGTGTCCATGTGTGGGACATCGCATTAACACTTAAATTTGTTCAAGAAAAATCTTCAAAATTCTCAGGGAAAATATTTTTTTTCAGACCAATAGAATATAATTTTTCGGTTATCGAGGCCAGTCCTTCAAGTGATAAATCACTTGGTCAACAAATGGATATTTATCAAGACCAGTGCAGACGCCATATTTGTCCTGCTTGGGTGTTAGTTAATACAAATATAGCTCTTTGTAAGCACATCATATAACATACTTAATGTGCATAGTGATAGATGGTATAGACGTGTTACATCACTTGGCATCTTATGCTAGGCAAGTGCCCATATATGTCCGTTAAAGCCCTATTACACTCAAGGCTGAAGGTAGCTAAGAGTTATGGCCCTTGCTATATTTTCAAAGCATTAAAGCCTATGGGGGGGGGGAAATGCATTTTGAATGTTTCACCATTTATCGATGGATTAAAACCAAATTTGTCAGATGTCTTGCTTTAGTTCAAACATATGAAGACCTAAGTCTCAACAGCAAATTAGATTGGAACTGAATTGTATGTGGTAACCCAAACTACAGCACAACCTGCTTTGGCCTTTCCTGCTCATTAGACAATACAAATCAGTCCAGAAACCCAGATGATAGTGACTTGAGTATAAGCAATAAAAGCCCAGTAATCAGATAAATCAAACCAGTTCATTCTTCCACTCCTGACACCGATCAAACCGTCCTAAGTTTGTGCCATCAAAAGCACCGCTCCGTATAATCGGCATGAACTGCAAGTCTGTGGAAGACAAATGCCCACAGATTGAAAACATTATTGATGGTGTCAAGCTAGACTTTATTGTAACTAGATTGATCAGTCGATGACGTGTCATCACAAATCCCCACGTTCACTGCTTTGAACTTTTGACATGACCCATAACCCACCGCCGGTGGCAGAGCCAAATGTACATGTCCTTTTGCACTCCACAATCATATGTGTAACTCATATACCAAATTTGGTTGAATTTCGTCCAATAGTGTCAGAGGCATTGCATTACAATCAATTTCATGACTTTTTGAGCCAATCCCACACACCCCTGGGTGTGGGGCCAAATGTAAATAGGCTCATCCACTCCACATTGATATGGGTTACTGATATACTAAATTTTGTTGAATTCCGTCCAGCAGTGTTAGAAGAGTTGCATTACAATCAATTTTTTTACCTTTTAACCCCACCCCCACCCACCACTGGGGACCGAGCCAAATGTAAATGACCTCATGTACCCCACATTGATATGGGTAACTCACAGACCAAATTTGGTTGAATTCGGTTTCGGAGGAGATGCGTTGCACTCAATTTCTGCATGTGAAAATTTGACCTTTTGACCCCTACCCACCCCCTTGGGGCGGAGCCAAATATAGATGGCCTCTTGCACTCCGCAATCATATGGGTAACTCGGATATAAAATTTGGTTAAGTTCTGTCTAACGATTTCAGAGGAGTTGCGTTACAACTGATTTGACATTTTGACCAGAGCCAAATCTGAATATTGTCTTGCAAAGCGGAATCATATGGTTAACCCACATACCAAATTTGATTTAATTCCACCCAATGGTTTGGGAGGAAATAGCGTGATGAACGGACTGACGGACAGATGCAATTACAATATCCCTGATGTTTTTATGGTCCCCGAAAATTTTTGTGGGAGCATATAGTCGCCGCTTTGTCCGTCCATCCGTCTGTCCGTCTGTTCACCATATATAAGTTTGTCCAGGGCATAGTTTCAAGACTTTTTCACATATGGTCACCAAACTTGGTATGTGGATGCTTCTTAGGGAGGTGTGCGGAAATTTCCCAAGAAGACCAAAGTGGAAAATACATCAACTCCCTGTGCACCACTTAAAAAAGGTCTAACTGTATACATATTCCACACAAAACAGCAAAGGCATGGAACAACTTGGATAACACCAAAGCTTAAATCACTCATGAAGTGCAGAGACCGCCTGTACAAGAAAAAGAAAAAATCTGGTGATGCAAAACATGCAAACCAATACAAACTGCTCAAGCATCAAGTGCAGAGTGACACCCGCCAAGCTTACTGGTCCTACTTTGAAGACACCAGAGCCAAACAGCCCAAGTGATCACCCCATCACCAAGTATATATGGTCATGTATAAAACACTAAGTCAGAGAATAGGGCAATATCACCACTAAAGAAAGATGGGAAACTATAGAAGCCTACAAGAAAGCTAAAATCCTGAACCAACATTCAGCAGCACTTGTAACATAAGCCAAAATGAATTCCAGCATCAGTACTTCATGCCAGACCACAATTACTCTCCTGCCAACAACATAAACATCACACAGGCAGGGTTAGAAAAGCTACTGTCAAACTGAATGCTCACAGAATTGCTGGCCCTGACAACATCAATCCAAAAGTACTGAAAGAACTGGCACCTAAAATCTGACCAATCTTAAGTGATCTTCAGGAAGTCCCTAGTTGTATCAGTAATACCAGTTTTCAGGAAAGGACAAAGGTATGATCTGGCAAACTACCATCCAAGCTCCCTTACTTGTACCTGCTGCAACGTAATGGAGTATAAAATCACAAGCCATATCAAGAATCATGCAGAAAAATATTACATATATCACCTTCAGCATGGCTTCCACAGTGAGTGCTCCTGCGACATGCAGCTACTCGAATTTGTTGATGATATCGTTAAAGAAACGGACAAAGCCAACCAAACGGACATCCTCATAATGGACTAATCGTAGTCTCCTAATACATAAACTCGGCTTTAGGGGAAAAACAAATGCCTGGATCGAAGCCTTCCTATCTGACCGAACCCAGACTCGCGAAAGATCTACATCAGCAAAGGTTAAATCTGGAGTGTCTCAAGGCTCAGTTCTGGGACCATGCCTCTTCCTAATCTCCATCAATGGCATTCAGCAAGGCCTTGCATCAAAGGTCAGACTCTCTGCTGATGATACAGTCATCTATCTGACAGTGAAGGATAATACAGACTGCCAAACCCTGCAGTAAGACCTGGACAAGCTAGCCACATGGGATGGAAGATGGAATTTCACCCTGCAAAATGCAATGCCCTGTTCATCTCCAGACAACAGACCACCATATGGCACAACTACTAACTCCACAACGTTACACTTAAACCTGTAACATCGGCAAAATACATGGGGTTAACTATCTCAAACATCCTCGACTGGAAGCCACACATCAACAATCTGCAACAAAGGAAATAAGACCCTTGGCTTCCTCCACAGAAACCTCAGGATCTCATCTAATAGGTCAAGGCCCAAGGGTACAAATCATTAGTTTGACCGAGCCTTGAATATGCGAGCACCGTCTGGGACCCATATGAGCAAACTGACATTAACAAAAATTGAGATGGTCCAATGGCGAGCTGCCTGATTCGTTAATCATCGATATCGAAATACATCAATCATAGGCGAAATGCTCAGCCCCCTAGAATGGCAAAGTCTACAAGCTGGTTAGAAAGCTCGCCTCGTAATGTTTTACACAATTAACAGCAACCCAGTGGCAGTAAACATGAACAGCTACCTGGTGACACCACTCCATCACACGAGAGTGATGAGACACACACTGCATGGCCTACCAACTCCCATACAGCAGAACATCAGACTGGCAAAGCAACCTTCTTCCCAAGAACAGCAGTTGACTGGAATGCCTTGCCGGAAAAGACTGTCACCAGTGTGTCACTAGATGCTTTCAAGACCAGTGACCAAAGACTAAGCATGTGAGCACTGTTTTTAATCTGACCATGTACATACCTTTTGGCACCGTTTTTAACTTGGCACGCATCTCAGGTTAATTTTGGACGCAGGTTTCCCTATATGTCCAGATCTTCATCTTCATCCTTAGTGTTATCTAAAAGACTGTTGCAGCAGTGTGTCTCGGTGCAGAAATCTTAAGTGCTGCGTTGAACTGGTACTTCATCTCCTGCTGTACCCAGTACTTGTCTAGTCATGCTTCAAAGGTCTTTACTGTTGGAGCACTCACCACTTTCTGGAAAGCTGTTCCATGCCTCAGCTACTCGTATGCAAAGGCTGTTTTGCCTGAGACTACTGGCCAATCTCCTCAAACGGTCGCCTTGCATTGTGGTGTCTTCTAATTCGTATGTAGGGACACACCTCACTGCTATATACCCCACTTATCATCGTATACGTCTCTATCATATCCCCACACAGTCTTCAATATGTGAGAGCTGGCATCGTAAGCTTCTTTAGTCGGTCTTCATAACTTTTTGTATAAGCTTTGTGGCTCTTTGCACATTTTCGATGGTTACTACATATTTTTCCTCAGCGGGTACCATACCGCATTTGCATACTCTAGATGTCTGATCAGTGCCTTGTATAGCCATTGAAAATTCTGCATGTATGAAAGTTTGTCAGATCATTGGCATCAGTTGTGTTGTATGTGCGCGTGTGTGTGCATATGTTTTGATTTTATTGGCCGCTCACATCGAGGTGTATTTGAGCCATAACACTATTATAGAGGTGCTTCCCCGTATTGTTGCTCAGACAATGGCTTTACGGTTCCTCCGAAGGATATGTCATGTGAATGAACCAGCATCAGGGAGGGATTTCCTATGTTCCACCAATTGTTCATCAGCCATTTGATCGCCTACCAGTTGACCAGGATTTGTACCCTGCCCGCCTGATTACCAGACGAGCACGCAACCACCACAGCCAATCGTTCCCCGTTGTGTTGCCTTATTTGCTTTCTCATTAATATGCGACTGAAACGACAACCTGCTATCTACTGTGACACTGAGGTATTGTTGTTTGTTGATCGTTGTCATTCTGTATTGTGGATCTGAACTTCGCTCGCCTTTTATAAAGTATTGCTTCTCTGTGTCCGCTTTTCTTCTAACTGTCATGACCTTGCATTTGGTAGGTTTGTTTGGAGGTCCTGCTGATCGTTGCCACTGTTGATCTGACATACATGTATGCTTCTGACGTCAGTGGTTCAGGAATGCCATTTATGGGATGCCACTTAGAACGTTGGACCATTCTGACACTGCATTATTCGCAATGACTCTGCATTCTATTTGACAGGAAGGCTTTGATCCACTTGTGAACTTTCCCTGTTATACCAAATCCGGTAATCTTCGCCAGCAGTCCCTTGTGTGGTACAGTGTAGAAATCCTTCATGAAATCTAGGTATATGACATTGATGTTGCACCCACCCAACCCACCCCACCCATCTAACTGCTGTGTCCATGAGTCCAGCACCCTCAGCAACTGCAATGTCATTAATCTGTCTGAGACAGAACCAAACTGCTTAGTTGCGTCTGCTTCAAATGTGCGATAATGCAGTCCCTAACTATTGTCTCCATCACCTTACACAATTTGCATATCAGACCAACTGCTCTGTAGTTGCTTGCAGACTTCCGACTGCGCTTCTTGAAAATTGCTGTTATAGTGGCCATTTTCCAGTCAGTTGGCATTTCACCTGAGTTAAGTGCAGTTTTGAGCAATATGGTCAATGGCTTGCTGAGTACCTCATGCATCGCTTAGTATTCTCGGATGGATTCCATCTAGCCCTGATGACTTATCGATCTTCAACCTTGCCAGCTTCTTTACTATCTCATCTGTCATAAAAAATCTCATTCAGTGGGCTCTCCAGAACTTTAACAGGCACCTCTGGGATTTCTGATGGGTGTTCTCTTGCGAAAATCTTAGCAAAGAAATCTCCTAACACTTGAGACGTCTCTACACCTGATTTTGTCAGCACTTCTGTTACATCTCTGCCCGAAAATACCAAATCACATGGTGTCTTGAGCTTACTCTTAGCGTATTTCCAGAAACTGTTTGCGTTTGACTTTGCTTCTCTGGATATTTTCCTTTCCGTGTCTCTTTGTATCTTTCTCGTCATCGCCCTAACTTTATTTCTTTGCCTGATATACTCTCGATATTTCTCTGGGTCCCTAGTTTCTATATATTTCTGCCAACATCTATGTTTCTGTCTGATAGCATCTGATGTCGTATTGCCCAACTGCGTATCACTTTTCCTCGACTGAAGGAATGCTGTAACAATCTTTCTTGGTGCATACTTGTCCTCAAGTCGTCGTAATACTTATAGAAAAACTTTACACTGGAGCTCCATATTATTGTCACCTCATGCCATTTCCACTTCCCAGTCAACATCTAATTCTTTCCGCATCTCTTCATAATTACCTTTATCATAAAATACTTCTTAAATGTCTTCTGGCAATCATTGTCGTAAGCTATAATCAAACATGAGGATATAGTGATCACTCTTGAGCCTCATTTTCCACATCATTGATCATACCCTATTCATTCGTGATAACCAGGTCTATTAGATGCAGCTCATGAGTTCCACCCCTTATTGTGGCCTCTGTCACATGTTGGTACAGATAAGTGTTTCTGACCATCTCTATAAATTTGTATTCACTACTGTCCATGCTCTTGGCCAGGTTTGTCCATGTGCTCCAGTCTGGTATGATAATTAAAGTCGCCTAAAATGAGCAAATGTGTATGCTTCGCTCTGGATGCTTCGCTAATTAGGTGGTGTAGCTGACTAGCTGCTTGTCATCTTTCTCACAACTTGGGCTTCTATACACACACCCTATTATATCCTCCTCTTCTTTAGGTTTAATTGATATCCATATATCATCTTGTATTACCAATCTGGCTTGCAATCCTTGCTTAATATACACGACTATCCCTCTGCCTTTGACTGAGTCTAGGTTGCTGAATATTCCATAGCCATCAATTTTAACATCTTCAGTAAGGTTTATATTTCACTCTCTTTGGCTTTTTGCCTTGTCTTCACCTATCTTGTATCAAAGCACTAAAATAGTACACATGACAATTAACCCTTTAAGGGCACTTATTTTTCAAGAAAATTATAAGAAATTTACAAACAATAGCTAAATATGGATGTTGTCCTGCAAATGGACATTCCTCAAGACAACTACAGAGCCCTTTTTGGCCAACTTTATCATTAATGGTGTAAAGGACAATAAAATTTGTTTTTGCGTAGCCAGTGTCAATTTGCAGGCGAATAAAGTATATTTTCGAAAATTTACCAATATAATGACTGGTTCGGTTACTGAACCAGTCATTCCAGTGCCAAATTATCAAAAATATTATGCCCTTCCCCTGCAATGGACAGGTAATCAGTCCCCACTCGGTTCAACTAAACCGCCCAGTCAGTACACATCAAAGATAGGACAATTATACCTAAACAGCGCTAAACCATCAGCAAGAAATTCCCAGAGGTATACATACCCAAAAGGTCCCTGCTACAAGTGCTGGCCTCAAAGTAGATCTAAGATCTCTGATCTTGGGTCGGGCGCATGGATATAACACTTTATCTGGGTACCAAGACCAGTATTTGGAGCAAGTGGCCAGCCATAGCACTGAACAACTCATCTTTCATGACAGTTAATATTATGAATATCTGTCATGGTGCTCACCATGTGAGTTCACGCCAGGCATGTGCAGCACCAGCCCCCCCCCCCCCCCAGCCTCGAAGGTGTCCACCCACGCTACTGGTGGTAAAGTTTGTAGACCTTGGAGAAAAAGGTTGTCCAACCTAAGGAACAAGTAAGTAAACCGCTGGCTATCATGCAATGGAATGCTGAAAGAGTTTCTAACAAGAAAATTGAGCGTAGCCAAATTCTCAAGGAGAAAGGCGTAGATGTCGTGTGTATCCAAGAAACTCATCTAAATGCCAACAGAATATTCTGTATAAGAGGATTTCAGTGCTTTAGATCTGACAGGGATGGAAGACATAAAGGAGGAGTCATAACCCTGGTCCAGAATAACCTAAATGGCATTGAAGTTCAGAGAGACATGGAAGGACCTGAAATTCTCACAATCAAGATAATTCCAGAGAAATATCCTATCACTTGTCAACTATTACTGCCCTAATAATCAACCATTGAATCTCGGAAAAATCCCAGTTCACCCAGATTCAACTATCGTTGCTGGTGACTTCAACAGTCATTCTCAGTTATTGGGCTATCATTCCACTGATAGGAGGCGTGAGGACATTGAAAATTGGACCCCCCCCCCCCCCCCTACATTCTACTCAAGACGATGGCATACCTCAAGTTCTCCTGATCTAGCAATCTACATCAATAATCTTTGCGTATTGTTGGGGAACAACTTGGAGACAGTGATCACCACCCTGTTTTCATTACCATTAACATGGATGTTGAGATTGACCGAAATCAGACCCCTCGATAGAACTATAAGAAAGCAGACTGGGACAGATATCAGAAAGAGAGTGACAGATTGGTAAAAGACATTGATGTCAAAAACCAAAACATGAATAAAGTTGTTAAAGAGCTTAACTCTGCTTTACTCTCTGCATTCCTAGGGGATCCAGGAAAAACTACAGACCTTACTGGAGTACGTCTCTGTAAAAGTTACATGAAGAAATGTTGACCGCAAGGGAAATTGCAGAGAATGGCCCAACAGAAGCCAACCATGTGAGACTCCAACAATCCAAGGCAAAGTATCTGAAAGCCAAAATCAGAGCCACCAAAGAAAAAACTTCAAGCTTATATCTTGACAAGGATGTGAACAAACTCTGGAGGCTTGTGAAGCAGCTTAACGATGAAAACACCAGAGTACCGAATCTTGAAGAGGATTGTGAATTTAAAACAGGAGAGGCTGCTGCTGAACACTTTGCTTGTATGTTTCAGAAAGTAAACAATCTAGATGTGCCAGTGAGTTGTAAAAAAGCTGCAATGAAGTCTGCAAAGGGAAACGGAGAGACACAAATACATGCCGCGGGAATGGATGAGCTTCTGACCATCCAGCGAGTTGGAGAAAAGCTTGAAAATTCTGAAAAGCAGGAAGTTTCCTGGACCAGATGGAATCAGTCTGACTAGTTGCATTGTCAAAGCCATGGAAATACCCCAACCAAAGACTTCTTCGACATCTTGAAGGCAACAATCTCTTAGCGGATGAACAAAATGGCTTCAGAAAGTATAGATCTACTGAGGATCAAACAACGTAACTGGCACAGTCTATTGAGGAGGCGTTCCAACAGAAAATGCATACCATCACTGTGTGGGTTGATCTGCAGAAGACATTTGATAAAGTATGGAAGCATGGACTCCTCCAAAAGCTCAGGTCCAGTGATATCTCTGGGAAAATGTACAGCTGGATATGCCAGTATCTCCACAACCGAAAGGCATCAGTACAGCTGAATGGGACGAGCAGTAAGAAAGTCCTGCTACGACATGGTGTACCTCAGGGTGGTGTAGTCTCTCCCACCCTCTTCACAATATTCATCAATGACCTGGTGAAGAACCTTCCAATGGGAGTCAGAGCTGCATTGTATGCTGACGATCTTGTGATGTGGAGCAGTGAGGAGTATGTGTTAACAGCCAATTATTGCATGCAACTCGCAATTGATCACCTCAGTTTTTGGGTTACAAGTTGGTTTGTCCAGATCAACAAAGAGAAGACAGTCGCAACTCTATTGACACTATCCACTAAAAAGGAACACAAGACAAGTCTGAAATTTGGTGACTCAGTTCTGCATTTTGAGGATGGAGTAACTTATCATGGTCTGATATTTGACAAATGACTAACCTGGAAGGCGCAAATCAGAAACGCTGAAGGTATAGACAAACGAAGACTGGCAGTTATGAGGAAGCTCACTGGAACAAAATGGGGAGCTAACTTGAAAATTCTGAAACAGGTTTACTCTGGATCAGTGAGGCCCACCATCGAATATGGCTCATCATCATGGATGACAGCTGCTATACGCACCCTTCAGACATTGGATACGGTACAAAATAAGGCTCTTCATATCATACAGGGTCTATGAAGACCACTCCAATAGAAGTGATGGAAGAACTTAACAATATCCAGCCACTCCAGCAGAGATGAGAAATCAAGGCTGAGATTCAATATCAGAAATTCAAATTGATGCCTCACCATCCCATGCATATGCTGACTCACCAAATGTCTAGAGGAAAGCTCAAGAGGAAAAATTTCTTATTAACTTCAAAGAAAATTGAAAGAAACAGTCGGACATCTTCCCCAGATGTAGAAACATAACGGCTATCTCCGAGAGGGAACTGTGGAAAGCTTCTGAAATAGAAAACACAATTTCAATCTGGCCCTCGATTCCAGGGATTGAAAGCAAGTGAGATCAAGCAAAGCTGACAAACATAGTTCTTGCATTGCGTCATATTTCAGAAAACTACCCTGTGGAAGAGTGGATACATGTTTATACAGATGGATCAGATATCCAGGCTGTCAAGAATGGAGGGACAGGTGCTCACATTCGGTTTCCATGTGGAGATGTAACAGACCCATGCTTGCCAACAGGGAAGCACTGTAGCAATTACACTGCAGAAATACGGGCACTGATCTAAGCTAGCCAAAAGCTGATACAACGAAAAACCAGAAATGAAAATATTGTCTTCCTGACAGACTCCCTCTCAGCGCTCCAGGCTCTGGAGAGTGGAAAGGAAAGTACAGATTTAATTCATGAAAATCTCACGCAACTGGCTAAGGAGAACAATGTCAACTTACAGTGGATCCCCTCGCATTGTGGCATATTAGGAAATGACAAAAGCTGATCAACTGGCTATGGAAGGGTCAAATAAAGAACAATTCAACCGCAAGGTTGACTTTGAAGAACTGAAGCATATCATTAAATCCACAAGAACCACCAGCAGGCATCATAATGATGCAATACACAGCCTCAGTAGGGAGGATCAGATCTGTATCTTCAGATTGAGGACTGGTCACAATCGTCTCAATGCACATCTTCACCATCTCAAGATTACAGATTTTGCACTTTGAGAGTGTGAGCAGGCGGAAGAAACTGCAGAACATCTCTTGCAGCACTGCCAGCGATATGAATAGGCTGGGAGACGCTTCTGGCCTACTGAAGTATCTTTTGAAGAGAAAATCAGGGGAGACAGAGACAGTTTGATGACCACTTCAGCTTTCATGCATCAAATAAGGAAAACAGTCTAAGATTACTGTCATGAGAAAGATGAACGCAAGAAGAAGAATCCCCCAAAAAGAAGTAGTTCCAACCATCTCTTCATATTATTGATCCTCGCCAGTGACATCAAACAGAATCCTAGACACAATCCTATAGAGGATGTGGAGTATGCAAGAAACGTGTAAAGAAATCAGACAATGCAGTTCATTGTGATGACTGTGGTAATTGAATACACACACGTTGCACAGATGTTGACAGCAAAGTATATAGTTATAGGATATAGGAGGTCAAATGTTACTGCCCAAAATAGTGCGCACAATGTGCCTTTTGTGCCGAGAAGGTAACAAACTCGAACGTAGTAATAGAATATTTGTGTGAAAAAATTGGATCATACCAAATGCTCGCAAATCTCCAATGCAGACTACAAAGTAATGCAAATGACAAACCGTGCCTGGATGTGTCCAAACTATGACAGCATCAACCTATCTAATCATTCATGCTACCTTGGCAGACCTTAAAATCAGTAACCAATTTGAAATAATTAGTGAATCACATCCACCAAAACCTGTCAAGAAGGATAAAACAGTAAAACCGAAACAAATCATCATGGTATCAATCAACATAAATAGACTCGGAGGAAAAATCTTGAAATACAGTCATAGCTATCAACATGCAATCCAGACACTGTAGCCTTTCAAGATACCAAAATAGACAAATCCGTAGAATCAAATGACCTATTTCCACAGGAATTATGCTATAATATATTCAGAAATGATAGAGTTTTGGGCGGGGGAGGGACCATTTTGTTAGTCAATCACAACTTAGAATCGTCACAAGTTTTAGACCTAGAAAATAGATCAGAATCAGTATGGGCAAAGTTTTCAATAAATGGAAAAGACCACTACATCAGCAGTTGGTATAGGGAACCCGATGTACCATCAGATCACAGCATCCTACTCATGATCGAGTCAAAACATAACGCAGACCATCTTCAAAATATCCACATTCTTGGCTACTTTAACTACAGAAAAATTGATTGGAAAACAAAACTCAGCACAGAACTTGGTACCTCTATCAGATTCAAACGGCCAACACTTAATTGACATCTTTTATGAATTTAGCATGGAACAGGTAGTATCTTTCTCAACCCGTAAAGGAAATACTCTAGATTTAATCACAACAACATTACCCGGTGAATTAAGATGTTATGACCACCATTGTCTGCAACATCTCTGACAAAAAGAAACCACATAGACATTTTTGTTCAATATTCTAAAGGAGACTATGGCACATGCGTAAAGATACATTGGAGTTTGCCGAAACAGAATACTTCAATGTCATGGGAATGGTTGTGATATCAAAACCAATTGCCACCTAGTTAAGAATTTTCTAAATGAAACCACCCCAAAAAAGTACCTAGTATGTTATCTCGCTCCCAATAATCCCTACCCGGGATAAACAACAAGATATGGGCATTGGTTAGGCGCAGGAACAAAATACACAGTTTAAAAATACTGGCAGCCTACGCCTAAAAGATAGTTGGATAGCTTTGCGGTAGCAAATTAAGAAAGAAGTTCTGGATTCCCGCAACAACTATGTCAACAATTTGCTCAGTGACATTACAGCTGACTCGAAACCCTTTTGGAAGTATATTAACAACCAAAAATCTATCATTTAGTTGGGTCAGCTCGAACTAATGTAGCCCATGTTCCTGTACGATGACTATGTCATGATGGCGTAGCAGATCACAGACAGGTTCCTTGTTGCTGGAGTAGCTCTTAACATTAAAAGAAGCAACTTTCAGGCCTTCGTGCTGTTTCACACAACTGCAGAGATAATAATGACTGGGACGTATCAAGGTGACTCTGACAACACAGTTCCTTAGTCTCTGTCACAACATCATCTGCTGCTATATCAGGTTGGGACCCCTGTCTAAAAAGGCTGCACAGTCTTGTGTGAGGTTTGAACTACATCTACATTCTGCAAGTTCTTTGCCAGATCTGGAGGATGATTTGATGACAAAGTGGCTAGGTATCTAGTAAAAATAGGTCATAACAAATGTGTATCATCAGCGCCATGGTTCATGGGTCGCATGAGTATTTCTTGCTTCTGGTCTAACTGGTATTGAACATAAGGTGAATCCAGTTGATGCAGGTACCGACTGTTGTATTTGCTTGCGCTTTTATTACCAGGTATGGGTGACTTATCGCCACTTGTCTCATCCTGTAAGACCTTGACGCTCACATCTGATGAGTATTTAACTCAGAGGGTTATATCTCTATCGTTCAATAGCTCTGAAACTGGCATCACTGCATTTATCTTGGGGGCACCAGCTGGTAGAGTAGGAGCGTGTCCCTCGGCCCTTTTATCAGCCGCATCGGTAAGGGTAGTGATATCATTATGTGTGTTTGGGTCTGGTATTCTTGCAACCAAGACCATGGTTATATTCCTCAATCCGGATGTATACATCTTGCTTGGTTGTAGCATTATTGTGATTATTAGGCTGAATATATGGTTTCTGGGGATTGAATCTCCTAAATTTTCTGTTTGACTGTCTTGAATGCTGTTGCTTCGATGGAGTCACATGTTTGGCCTCAAGCCCACGGAGACTGCAATAATTATCAGGTCGAGAGCTGGGTTCATACCTGTCCCTCTCCCATCTCTGCTGGGCAGGTGCAGGTGGGAAGTGTGGATGATATATGTCAGTATCTTTACTTCTTTCCCATATGTGGTTGGTGTGTATGTGCATTGACCTATCAGCTGATATAGCTTGGAAATGCAGAGTATATATATCAGTATCACGGTCTCTCTCCCATCTCTGGTAACTGGCTGGATATAGTGAGCCATAAGATGGACTATTTTGGAAGTGCGGAGAATGTCTATCAGTATCCTAGTTTCTGGTAGCTGACTGGATGTTCAGAATGGCTAGGTGTTTCAGCTGTTCAGAAAACTCTGCAAATCCTATAAATTCTATAAATAAATTTACAGAATTAATCAGGGAAAAACATATCTAAACGAGCTACTTGACCAACTCACGGCAAAAAAGATCAAAATCAAGGGAGGTCTCATATTATTGTGGAGGTATTTTTGGACGACTGACCCCTACTACACGAGGAAGCTATGAACATAAGAAGCTTGCAACTACCAACAACAGCCTTCAGTAACAGCGCCACCTCAGCAAAATCAATTCTCAGCCGATCACAGCTATCAACAACAACAGTCCAATATCCCACTTCATCAAATCCAGTTCTCCACAATCCATCAACAGCAGAATCAGTCTTCTGTAGCTCACAGCTGCTACCAACAGCAGTCCTCTGCCACTGCACCCCCAGCAAAATCATTTTTTTACCAGCCCACAGCTATCAACAGCAACAGCCCAATATCATGCCCCATCGAAACCAGTTCTCCACAATTCATCAAGGGCAACCTTCCACCATCATGCATCAGCAAAACCAGTCTTCCATAGCATGTAGCCATCAGCAGCAGCCTCCTATTATTATTATTATTATTATTATTATTATTATTATTATTATTATTATTATTAATATTATTATTATTACGCCTCAGCAAAATCAGCCCACTGCAGCCTACAACTACCAATAGCAGCCTCATCAGTCATTCACGCTTCATAGCGATCAACAGCAGCCATCAATCAGTACACTTTATCAAAATCAACCATCAATAGCTCACAGTTATCAACAGCAACCCTCTGTTATTGCGCAGCCTCAAGACCAGTACTTTGCGGCTCATAACTCTGCAATACAGAACAACCAGCAACAAATGTGAGATCCAAATGCAATTCTACAGATTATGAGCATGAATCAGCAAACGACCCATTCATTATCGCAACTAACAATGGCAATGACAGCGTCTGTATTGATGAAGATTACTAAGCAACCGCAAATGCAAGAACGACCGCAACTACCTGTTCATCAACAAAAAAACACATCTGCCTATTCCCTCTACAACTTCTAGTCAACAGCGTCATCCAAAGAGATATGTGCACAAATGCTTGTATAAGAAAAGAATCAATACAAATAGTACTGAGAGATCAGCCACACCACACTATTTTGTCTATGAGTATAACCATGGAAACATGATTCAAAAGACACAATTCCAAGATGACTGTAGACAAAGACCACCACAATATGAAATTTATGAGTACAATCATGGACTAAGTACCGGATCAGTAACAGAACCTGATATGTCATGGTTCAATGAAACAAACACTACAGATAATATAATGGGCACTCAAGAACCAGAAGAGCCGTAGTCAATTAACTCATTCGAGACTCGGGTAATAGAACTGAGCACGTATCGGATGAAGAAATCCCAGATCTTGACATCATAATTGAGCAACTGTCATCTCTTACTTTAAATGGAGAATTTCATCAGTCATCCCAAGCAGATAGAGATCAGACACCTGTAAAAAAAATCCATTCACAACTTCTGCAGATGAAATAAAATCTAAAGGTGAATCTATAATAGTGCCTAGTGCAGCTATAAAAGCACCACACCTGATACCTAATTAACCAGCTCTGCAGTCTAAATGCAGCCCTACGACAGAATCAGATGTCACTACCTATTCTGATGCTAGCCATACCTCTTTTTTAGTCCAGAGCCACCAGATCAAAGATCCACCAGATCTAAAGAAATAGCAAACCCATCCTGGCTTTATCTAAAAGCAGACAGCTCACCAGATATTGAGAAAATACGTATAACAACTATCAACATAGAAAACATCAAAACCAACCATGCCTATATAAATGAGCGTATGACCTCTGAGAACCTGATATTGTGCATACAAGGACATTGGCTGTTCAATTATGAACAGTCGTTCTTTAAAAACACCTTTCCAAACTACAACTATGCCGCAAAATTTGTAGATGAAGATGATCCTATCCCACCAAAGTATAAACCACGTGGAAGTGCTGGAGTGGCGACCATATGGCACCAATCAATATCGCGCCACATTGATGTCCTACCTGATGGTAGTAACAGACTACAAGTTATTCGACTAACTGCAGCACCACAACCTATCATAATCATTAATACATATATGCCTGCAGAAGGAACGAAAGACATGAGCACCAGCTATCAAAAACTTCTTGATGAAGTGCTGGAGATAACCAACCAGTATTCAGCAACATAAAAAATCCTATGGATGGGCGATCTAAATGCTGTAATGCACAGAGATACAGCAACAAAGAACGATACTATGCTTAAGCAGTTCTGTAGAGAATCTGGTTACCAAGTATCACCACTGATGCCAGCCGAGCCAACATACCATCATTTTGTAAATAATACAACTTCACAGCTTGACTTCTATCTAGAACCATCGCTAATCAGAACAGTCCCATCACAAGCATTGCTATAGACTCTCGTAACCCTATAAATGGCAGCACACATGATGCGGTAACAGCTGAAGTCTATGTCAACATAAGCAAATCTGGGCAGCATTCCAATCTTCCTGATAGGCCAACAAGGCAGTGTATCAGATGGGAAAAGATTGATAAACACAAGTACAGAAAGATAACTGCACAGCGGCTGAAGTCTATGGTCAGTACAGCAGGATACAACCCACAAGCAGAGTTACTGCTTCAGAGGGTAAATGACATTCTCCAGAAAACTGCATCTGAACTAAGCCCTCCTTTAAAGAAAATTACTCGGAAACAAAATTACAAATGGAAAAGCCAACTACAACAATGTGTCAGTAGAGCTAAAGGTGCTAATTTGAAATGGAAAAATCAAGGCCGTCCAAGAGAGGGTGCAACATGGATTGAGAGAAAGAAGAATAAAAAAGAACTAAGAAGTATGCAACGGCAGTTAGAAGTTGAACAACGGAATAGCCTGCATAATGAAATCATGAATTACAACCTACATGATAGAAACAAGATGTTTAAAGTTATCAGAAAACTTCGGAATGACAATCCAGCACAAGAAGCATCCATAAACTTCACGGATAATCCATCCTCGAATGAACTGCAAGTAGACTGGTGGGCAGAATACTTTGAGCAGCTAGCAACTCCAATAGATAGTCCTACCTTTGATTCAGAAATGATTGCATCTACTGAACTGAAACATCTTCTATTGAGCATGACTACTTCCACATCGGATCCGCTTTCTCACATAACACCAGAGGATACATATAAACATATTAAAAAGCTACAACTTGGAAAAGCATCAGATGTACATGGAATCTCAGCGGAACTTATAATGTACGCCTCCTATGAGATCGTTAAAATTCTTACTCTGATAATTAATGATGTCCTAAGTACAGGCAATATACCAGTATTCATGAAGATCGGATTAATTACTCCAGTCCCAAAGAAAGGAAAATGTACGCGAACACCAGATAACTACAGGTGTACAACTGTAGGATCGCTTCTAGGGAAAGTTGTTGAAAAGGAAATCACAAAAAGAATAAGACGAATACTGAATCAAAAAGTGATTAACACATAGTAGTCATGGATGCCAGCAAAGCCTTTGATACTGTTAATCACAAAGGACTACTCAATACGATATATAACCAGGGAATAACAGGGAAACTATGGACAGTTGTTAACAACATGTACACAGATAGAACATCAGCTGTCAAATGGAGTGGTAACATTTCCAAAACAATCACTGAGAGCCAAGGAATTAGACAGGGTGGTGAATCGTCCGCTGATCTATTTAACAGCCGCAGTAATCCATTACTAAGAAAATATGAAGACCATCCAGCTGGATTCAGAATTGGAAATAGTTCAGCATGTGCTGTCGTGTGCGCAGATGATCTTGCTCTGATGGCTACCACTCCAACTTCAATACAACTTCTTACCAACGAAGCACAAATAGATACAGCTAATGAATTCTACCTCTTCAGCAGTACTAAAACAAAACACAATGAGAAGTACAAATGCAGTATCCCTATTACTCAATGGTGAACAGCTCGGTAATACAAAGTAACTATACGTAACATTTTAATTATTCTATTAAATGTATTTTTCCTAATTATATCGTACACGTATAAATGGTCCCGATGACTAAACGGTATCGTAACGGTCTTAGGACCGCTAGTTATAATTTCTGTATATGTTTATAGTTATTCTCATTTTCTGTAAGGTGTTTTCACTAACCGCACCATAGTAGGTTCGTTAACCTATACTAAAGATATATAATTCTGATCACATTTTATACTGTATTGATTGTTCTGGTTAGTTTATATATATATATATATATATATATATATATATATATATATATATATATATATATATATATATATATATATATATATATATATATATATATATATATATATATATATATATATATATATGGCCAGTGGCCATCAGTTCGTATGTTTTGTTTAGTTGTAGAAAATAAAGGACTGCAGTGCACGTAGGAAACACTATACACTCCCGCCACCAACAAGTTTTCACTGAGTTCGCTGTCCATGCTATAACTTTGTTTAGCCCGGCATGCTACCACTTAAACCTTTTCTATTCAGCTCGATAGGATAGAGACAATTTCTTCGTTAAGAAATTTGTAGTATACTCCTCTCTTCCGGTAGTTGCGATAATTTAGCCCCGCACTCCGGCAAGATTCATATCTCTAAGATATTGTCTTTCTTCATGTTCCACTAAGCCTTGTGGCTTCTTAATTGTCTGGATGCCCCTATCCGCACCATGGGCTGATCCGACCCTGGGAAACAGTTGGGGTTTCCGAGCGGTGATGGCCAAGGTGTAGTGTCACATACATTCACTCCGTATCTTCGGATACTTGGTAGTTAGCACTTCTGCCAATGTAGGAAAGCACTGCGAAAACATATCTTAATTATTATTTTATTTGCTGAACAGTCCTCCCGCACTGCAGTGCAAAACTGGGCAACTTGTATTTAAACCTAACGACAGCTTAAACGGTTAGTTCCATAGGACCCAGTGACGAGCGAGATATGCATCCCTAACGAATTCCATAAAAATATCTGGGCATGATATTTAGATCTGCCGGGATCTCCACATCTCACGGGAAGGACATTTACCATAGGTATTCGTCTCTCTTACACCCACCATAACGATAGACCAGTTGCCTAAAATGCTTTTGTGAAAAGTAACCAGTGTCTTGTGACGTTTTATGTGGTTACAGAGCGAGATGTCCGGATTCTTATCCAGTTCGGAGATCTTACTAAGTAACATTTATGAGTGCTGTCTTCAGTATTGATGTCTTAGGGCATCCGTTCTCAATGACAGCCGTGTCTAACAGCTAGGTGGCCGCCCACCATTTGCGGCATAAAATAGTTCTTGTCTCTAAAAACTAAAAGCTAGCTAAGCAGAGCAGAAGGCCCGCATAAATAAAGCGGCAACTACTAATTCAGCATACTAAGAATTACATAAGACGGTGATGTGGGAATCCCTCGGGAATCGTTCATCCCATCTTCACATAAAACAGCACGCAACCGTATAGTCATAATCTCACTAGGTATGGTCTTTTCTTTTTCAAACATTTTGGTTAAATATTAGATTGGGCCCATTTTTGTCTACTACTCTTCCCCCACCTTAAGCAGTGGCAACACCTTCCCGAGATGGAGGCCCGCACGAGGCACTTGCCTCTCGCAAGGATTCAGCGATGACGGTCCATGCGAGGATAATACTCCTCACCCAAACTAGCACTAGGAGTAGTACCCGCGTGAGGCACATGATTTTTCATCATTACAGAGATAATCTTCTTTCCTTTCAGCTTAGAGGTATAATAGCTTATATTAAGTTAATTAGTTACATCTCGTGTACGGGAGCCTCCCTTGCGGGGATACCTCTGCAGACCTACGAGTCTGTGTGGTACCTCCGGGAGCCCCACGTTTAAAAGTTCATCCGGCTGTCTCTATGTCTTGTATTTTCGTATGCTCCTCATTTTATCTAGCATACTCGACAGTCTGTTTAGGTAAAATCATTGTATATGCTTATTTTTAATTAGGTTACCAAATCAAATCTTGTAAGTCCATAGATCACAAAATTGCTATGGACAGGCATACTGGTGACACAAACTCTTGGGATGAGACAGTTGTGTTTATTGTTCGCGACGATGGTCGCTCAGCCCCACCGGAACGATTGAGTTCCACCGGCCTTAGGAGCCGGTCTTTGTTAACCGCAGGGCAGTCTCGTACAAGGTCCGTCATGCTGAGACTGGATGCTAACCAGCGTCATCATTCGTCGTGCACTTGCGGCACGGCGAGTTGACATGATACACCAGAACAGCCCGACACTACCCGGCGAGCTACAGTCGTACCGGTTGACGTATGGGACGACTATTGCCTGTGTCGATGGCGTGTCGTACGAGATGAGTCTCTACGAGATCCAGGTCTCCGGAGGAAAAACTATCACAATATTTGTGCAGTAATTTCCGAATTTAACGAACCTACTATGGTGCGGTTAGTAAAACACCTTACAGAAAATGAGAATAACTATAAACAAATACAGAAATTATAACTAGCGGTCCTAAGACCGTTACGGTACCTTTTAGTCATCGGAACCGTTCTTATGGATACAATATAATTAGAGAAGTACGTATAGCGAAATGATTAAAATGTGAAGTATAGTTACTTGAATACTTGGTAGTCATTCTTAAGTTAGGCCACCGTGTTACTGAAATTGATATGTCATTCCGTAGTTGACGTGCGTTGATGCATTCTCAGGAAGCTGGAAAGTTCCTGCAGGTTGGTTCCCGCAAGCTGTTTTCCGCAAACAAGATTCACGCAAGAACACTCATGGCGGGAGTACATCGCTCAGCACTGTAAGCCTAATAGGATGTCTAACGACCAGACAGCAACAGATACGACAGTACTACTGTTGTGAAGAAAGTTCCCATACACCGATTGCACGGATGGAAGTTGTAAACAACCCGATCACAAGCGGGGGTTGTCAGATGCAGATGAAGATACAAAACAAAGCTTAATGGTGCGGAGTATATCAGCCAGCTCTGAAGACGCACCGGGCAGAGTTCACTTGCTGTGGTCGAAAGTCAGAAGAACCTGCACGATATTAGTGTGGTGATCATTGAAATACCACTTTTAGGTGTGGCCGGCAGATCCGGCGAGTCATCCATCAAAGAACATCCTGCCTCTACATCTGTAGACTCTGTTCCGAAGTAGATAATGATATTCGTGAACAGTAATCAGAAAGTTCCAAATTGCTCCCGTAAGTAGGGAGTTTACAAAATTGTTCTTACTGCGGTGGGTTGGCTACTGCTTGCTATGGGAGAACAGAAAACTGAAGTCATATGCGTAATATCTGTTGATCGCAGCTAGTACAGATCCAACCAACAGGATGCTCTCGATCTCTGGATCGCGTCTCCTTTTATAATCCTCATGACGTCACATGTGCAGGCTCCAACCAATCATCGTTCGAGCAACAGCCAATCAGCGTGTAGCTAATAATAGCGCAGTCGAATGTTCTAGAACATTCTAGAAGTTCTGCGTTTGAAGATAATCAAGATGGGTTTTCTGTGGATAACTCAGCCATTTCTTAACCGATTTTGAAATGGTTTACAGATTTAAAAATCCCGGCGAATTCTGGTCTTGATTAATGCTAGATTTGACGGGAACAGGTAGTCAAAAAGGATTACAGGGTACCATCTCGGTACACTAAAAGCGTCATCCTATCTTGGTCGTAAACTACATGCTCCATCAAAAATAGCATCTAAGCGCACGCATGCACATTATGCGCTTTAACGAAATTAGTCAGTTTCGCAATGTGATCTCTGCCATAGGCCCATGTACCCTTATGGCTCTACCCAGGGGGTGCGTGTTCAGGGAACGAATCCAGGACGGGTGGTCGATCCGAACTACATGACGTCTTCCCATTCATAAGGAAGCGGAAGCACACCAACAAGTAAACGACATGTTGCGGACCAGTATTATTGAACCATCAGCATCTCCATGGGCTAGCCCAATAGTACTAGCAGGCAAAAAGGATGGAACCTTGCAGTTTTGTATAGACTACCGCCGCCTTAATGATCTTAGCATCAAGGATGCTTATCCATTACCTCGGATAGATCAGGCCTTGGATTCCTTGTCAGGAGCCAAGTGGTTTTGTACCCTTGACTTAGCTAGCGGATACTCGCAAGTAGCCATGGATGAAACTGACATGGAAAAGACCGCATTCGTCTGTAGGGATGGCCTTTTCCAATTCCGCAAGATGCCCTATGGGTTGTGCAATGCTCCCGGAACCTAACGTTTGAGCAAACCAAATCAATTTGGACACCATGCTCTCTAGGTTCCGCACGGCAAATTTGAAACTCAAACCAAAGAAATGTCATCTCTTTAGACAGAGCGTTGAGTTCCTGGGACACGTCATATCCGGTGATGGAGTGGATACTCAGCCATAAAAAATTAAGGCAGGAGCAGAGTGGCCATGGCCCTCTTCGGTTATGGAGACACAGAGTTTTCTTGGCCTATGCCAGTACTATCGCCATTACATCCAACATTTCAGCGAGATTGCTTCACCCCTCTACGAGATCACCGAGAAAGATCGACCATTTGAGTGGACGAGTGAGTGTGAAGGCTCCTTCACCCTGATTCTTGCACATCCTAATCCAAACCCAGATTTCATCCTAGACACTGACACATCAGCGTACGCTATTGGCGCGGTTCTATCTCAGGTCACCGAAGATGGAACGGAGCAGGTATTGGGTTATGGTTTGCGTACTCTGAATAAAATGGAGAGAGGATACGCAACCACCAAGCAAGAACTGTTAGCAGCGGTACATTTCGTCAAGTATTATAAACACTTTCTGTACAGGTGCCCTTTTACACTCCGTACAGACCATGCCTCACTACGTTGGCTCAGGAATTTGAAAAATCTGGAAGGCCAGGTAGCAAGATGGCAGGAATCTCGGCAGGCCTATAACTTCAACGTTGTTCACCGTCCCGGCAAATTGCATGGGAACGCTGACGCCCTCAGTAGAATCGGCATGGAAGCTGAACACGAAGAGGCCGCAGTCAACACAGCCATCTCCGGAGTTCCCTGAATCGAGGTGCGCAGAGTGTAATCCGGAGAAAATCGCACACCACCAAATAACAGATGTGCAGACACAAAATATATACGCGTGGATCCAGGAGGGGGTATGTCCTCCTAAGGAATCAGTAACACCACTTTCTACCATGGCAAAATATTATTACCAACGGTTCGAAGAATGTCGATCAATAAATAACGTTCTGTATATTAATGACCGTCTGGTAGTCCCGGAAAGTTATCGTGAACTTATATTAAAACAACTCCATGATATTGCCGGGCATCTGGCTGTGGAAAGGACTGTTGGCCGTATCAAATTGAGATTCCACTGGATCGGGATTCGCGATAGTGTCAAGGCATGGGTTGCCAAATGTATCCCATGCCAAAGACGCACTGTTGTCCAACACCACATCGCACCATCTCAAATTAAGATTGTTGGTGCACCGTGTGAGCGAGTGGCTATCGACGTGCTCGGACCCTTGAATACAATGGATGATGGAAATAAATACATCCTCGTATTACAAGATTACTTTACGAAGTGGGTAGAAGCATTTGCTTTGCCAGACCAAGAGGCATCCACCGTAGCGGAGGTCTTGGCAAGCAATGTGTTCTGCCGTTTTGGTATGCCTTATGAGTTGCACTCCGATCAAGGAAGTAATTTTGAGAGCCGGCTCATATCAGAGCGCTGAAAATTGTTCCATATCGTCAAAACAAGGACGACTCCATACCATTCCCGGAGTGACGGGATGGTAGAGAGATTCAACAGAACTCTCACGGAGATGCTTACTAAGGAAACGTGCCTTGATTGTAGAGATTGGGACCTACTGCTCCCATATGTGCTCATGGCTTACCGCACTCCAGCACTCCAGCACATTCCAGCACGGGTTATACCCCTGCTCAGTTAATGTTAGGCCGTGAATTAGCCTAACCCCTGGATCTGGCCATGCCTCGGATACCAGGAGAGAAAAATTCACCATCTCTATGTTGAACTCTTGCGGCAAAAGATAGAACAAGCCCATGAGTTAGTGAGAGAAACATTATCCACTGCACACCGGTGGCAAAAGACGGGGCACGACCGGAGGGTGCATGGAGACCCGTATGAAGCAGGAAGGATGGTTTGGGTACACGATTCACGACGATCTGCAAACGTGCCAAGTAAACTGAGTTACCAGTTGAAAGGCCCCAATATGGTAATAGGTAAGACGTCGGACGTGACCTACCGTATCCGTGCTTCGGATGGCCTGACCTCAGTCATTCACTTCGATCGGCTTAAACCTTGTGTCAGTGACGACCCAGTACCAGAGCTCGGATTTGGTGTTTCTTGTGACACCGGTACCCAGACAGATATTTCTACGGAATTAGTATTCCCACGGTTAGCACAGAGCACCGCGGTGCCAGTTCAGCCCTGCTTCTACCAAGCCAGAACATGGGTGAACAAGTGGCTAATGCTGACGACGATGACGAGATACGTACTCGCCCTCTCCCTCCTCAGCGCGGGTCTACTCGATCTGGGAAGTCGTATCTGAAGAATTTGTGTTTGTTTTGTCCAAAGGACCGGATGGAAAAGTTGTTCCTCCGATCTCTTCCCATTCTCACCCACTTCATGCTATGCCCCCCCCCCCCCCCCCTCTTCATAGAGTTACCACAAGCGGAAGCTGAGGCTGACCCAAGCCATGCTTCCTGTGGGGTGGAACATATGGTGAATAGCATGGAAGTGAAGAGGATAGATGAAGCCTTGGCGTGTCTAGAACCGCAGAACCGTACAACAAGGTGTACCCGACCAATCCCGAAAATTGCGAAACCACACCCCCTCCAAGGGACACCCTCTCCCAGAGTCCCACCCAGCCATCACTCCAATTCGCGTCTCTCATCTATACACCAAGTTCGGACATCACCGGCCCAGTACATTTCACACTCCACTCGTTGTCTGTTGACCATCAATCTTCAGATATGAGAGAGACTGCTGCAACAGAGGAGGTGGCATCCCACACCGCACCGACCAACAATACCCCCCATGGTGGGCAGGGAAGCAGACTCTCGGCTCGAATTTTCCTGGTGTCTAAAAATTATGACAGGACACCAACCGCCGTGTAATGGGAGATGAGCACCCCCCCCCCCCCCCAAATCCAAAGGCAACCCCATCCATTTGGCCTAGCATACTCCCCCGTGAGCAGTCAGGATATCACACCACATCACATACAGAGCACACCTGCCCTCACCTGCCCTCAAGGCTGGATACATCAATTCGTCATTGCGCGTACATCACATACCTACTCGGTTATACTCAGCATAACAGAGCCATTCAACATCGGCAACAACATCATTTAGCAGCACCTACCAGTATTAATTAATTCCCGATAGAGACACAAAAATTCCCGCAACAGTTCCACCCGCAAAAGTTGTGGGAGAAATAATATCTCCCGCAACCCCCCACCTCCCGTGACAGCATCCGACAGGGCATCTGGGCTCTGAAGTAACTCTGTCCCACCCACGGGCTCGGCCATTACAGAGCGAAATACCCTCAAGGTTTGATAAAGTTGACAATCACACCGCCTCTTCCCCCCCCCCCCCTCCCGCAACTGGCGGCCGTAAAAACGTCACCTTCACCACAGCGCAAGTATCATCCACAGATAACCAGCCCCGCATATCAGATTCAAATCACCAACATGTCAGAAACATAGACACTCAGCTTGACTGTATTCACAATCTCCAAACGACGGCATTGTAAATTGTAATAACTGTGGCACCCACCTCCGAGTTGTACTGTAATTCAACCATTATTAAATGGTATTAATGTGTCTGGTCTAGGCCGGGACGGAGCTAGTTCTACCCATTTGAGGAGAATGCTTGGCAGCCCTCCCACTCGGAAAACGCAGCTATCTTGTCGGGATCAGTAACTTTGATCTACCACCTGAATAGATCTGTTTAAACCACACATCAAATTACTTGCAACTTTACTGTTACATTTTCGATTAAGAACACAACTGCTCTACCGTGCTACAAATCATTAGTGCACAGCCCGGTAAAGCGGCATCAAAAATCTAACAGTATAATTACAAAGAGAATTTCAAAAATTCTCTTCTCTGCGTTCCAGTCCATAATCAACACGGGCTGAGAACTACCTATTACAGACATATACAAGACGCATGTTTAAGAACTCACGCAAATAACGGACATTATATTATAAAGATTCATGATATAACATATATATATATATTTCCATATCTCGCATCTACAACAGACTACACCTCCGCAACAGTATTTTGGCCGTTGCCATAAACAGTACATATGTTCCCAATCAACCACGTGCTTTTAGGAACCACGTGACATTTACTGCTATTTCCAGTAAATTGGATCAAACGCTTTAAACACAAGAGCCGCCCAAAGACGTGACTACCACAGCGTGATGGAGGAGTGGCGAGGGTGAGTCGGGGTAATTGCCGCTGACGTCACCAGGCTCCCACACACCCCATCAGGCGCTTCAGCCTAAAACTAAAACAGGCAAGTTTATAAGCATCCAATCTGAAAAAAACCGCCTCACGCTAATTAAAAGGTAAGGCTCCTCAAAGAAAAAGTAGTACCACCTTTTTATGTTTATCGGAGACTGTTAAATATGCTAAATTAAGACAAAGTTAACGAGCCATCCTCCTATAATTAAAGGTACTACCTTTATATGGGAACAATTAATCCCTAGACGTCTAGAGTAGGAAAGAGGAAACTTTCCATATAGGGCTGACCGAATCACCTGTTAAAACTTCCAGGTGTGGTCATCCGCCGCCTATGACGTCACCAAATAATATAAAAGGAGGACGCGCGCTCTGAAACTTTGTCTTCCCGTCAAAACTCGACACCAGGGAAGAACAGATAGCATTAGGCTTCTTTCGTGTCGAAAACCAAATTCTGTTTTATTATTAGTTCATTATTATACATGGCCTGGAAAGTTAACACAATGAAGAGATATGGCATTAGGTTTTGAATAAGGTTCCCACAGCCACCTACCATGCAGGAGCGAGATGTCACTCCTTGAAGATTTAGCATTATCGGATTCGTCTGAAGAAGAATCGGTACCAGTTCCAAAACGATTCCCGTGCAGCTCATTATTAGCTAGCGGAGAACCCTGCACCAGAACTTTTACGAGAAAATCCGACCGCACACTTCATGTTAATAAGGATTATCTCCTCCAGTCAGCCTTCTGCGTGACGTGTCAGTATATCTACACCGCTACTCGCTACGGAGTGACCTATGCACTCTGTTATCGTCACCGTGTGTTAGGAGTGACATTAGTTCCCGGTGAAGAAAACGAGGATCGTGCTGCTTTAGCCACGCATTTCGAATCTCGGTTTCCAGGCAAAGTTCTCCCAACTGAGAAGATGGCCCGCACGAAGAACACTACTCGTAGATATCCCATTAGTCATCATCCTCCCGCGGCTACTGTGAGCAATGTACCGGCAGCAAGGCGTGAAATCCTACCTGCAGCCACGTCGGGGAGCGCTATGTCACTACCAGACACTACATCTACACTGGTCCTGAAGCGGAGTAAGAAGCAAAAGTCCTCCGCAGACTCCTGCCCAGCAGCACCCGCATCAGTAACCAGCCATCCAGCTACAGCAACTACACCCACACCCGTAGTGTCTGAAACAGTTTTAGCCAGTCAGCCGATATCGATAGTCATCACGACACCTGCGGGAATAGAAATTCCAAGTTACCCAGTCACCATCTCCTCCAGACCTGACCATAGACGAGGGACCAGGACCGTCGCAGCCTGCGTCAATTAGCATAACTCCAATTCGTGTTATCCAGCATCCGCCTCATAGCCTTTCTGACCCAGCCATCAGGAAGGGAACCACGCCGGAACGACCGTATGCGGGAAAGATATGTATTGCCCACACGCAGGACATTCAGCCCGTGCCCAATGTTACCACAAATCGTCTGCTGAAATATGCTAAGTCTCGGAAGATGACATCTGCCATATCTGCTCCCGCATCATTGCCTCGGCCTATAATACATCACCACGACAGCCACTGCAGCCACCATGACGACCACAACAACTATAGCATCAACTATGTTAACAACCACTAGCACCACCGCTGCCTTACGGACAGATATTTTAGAACCGGCAGTAACTGTGAGAGACATTATAAACGCTCATATTTCCGCCACCATCACTTCAGACATTTCCGACAGTGCCAGTAATAGTGAATGCATCTCAGCAATGATAGTGCATCCACTGCGACCAACCACCGTCAGTCGCAGAACCCAGACTCAGTGGGGAGATTTCGCAGCAGAGGTGTTATCATTTGTGATACAGCAGAACATCAGTGGTGCGATTCATGGATTTATTACTTTATTTTTGAAATACTTTTCTTTTTATTATATATGTTAGATCAGTTGAATCCCGTCCCTAGGATGACTATGGCTATCCAACACAGCTGCGCACTTCGGTGCCCAGCTGTCCTACACAAAATGAGCATTGCGGACTCCGGTGTTGTAAGAACGTCGTGTGCGACGTAAAGAATACAACATCCTGTAGTGCAATAATGTCATAATCCTGTCATGCAGTCTCAGCTACGCTGGGGCTGCCTGATAAACTAACTTTTGAGTTATTATTATTATGTTCTATTTTTCTTATTATTTTACTTCCTGTCTTAGATGTCAGGACGGCTATGGGGTCAGCGAGAGGTGCCCGTTGTGGACCCGCTATAACGGGCCACAAATATATTTAAAAAATCAGCAATACATGTTGCGTACCACTTTATTTACCCGGGGTGCGCAAGTAATTCAGAAGTAATTTACTAGATACCCCGTAAGGGTATGTTACATGGAAATTTTATATTTTGTATATATTTATATATTTTATATTATTATCTATTTAAAACTTAAATTGTAGTACGTTGGAGCTTGGGTGTTCTCTGCGGAGATAATGATTATCCGCACCCAAAGAGAACACCCATGCGAGCTATTGTTTAGGATCATTTACTAAATAAAGTTGCAGCACGCACCAAAATATTAAAACAAAAAAAAAGAAACGGCCTGGAAAAATAATTCCAAGTCAAAAATTGAAAACTAAAAGTATGCCTCCCCTCTCCTCTTTGACAGCTCTATGTGCTCTGTCTCTTGAATATACATCTATTGCGTCACTACTTCTCTCCGGTCACGCGCCTACCTGGGAAGTCTATAATTCCCACCTAGCGTACGTCCGTGCGTCAATCCGCAATGCGTGATCGTTTGCCACGGATGTCAAACTAGGAGGGGGTGGTGTAGTTCGGATCGACCGGGCGGGTACCGGCCATACCAGCCAAGCTGGGTACGCGCCGCCCGTCCTGGACTCATTCCCTGAATATGCCCCCCCCTGGGTAGAGCCATAAGCGTATATGAGCCTATGAGAGAGATCGCGTTGTAAAAATGACTAAGTCTGTTAAAGCGCATAGTGTGCATGCGCACGCTTAGATGCTATTTTAACAGAGCACGTAGTTTATGACCAAGATGGGATGACGCTTTTAGTGTACCGAGATGGTACCATGTAATCTTTCTTAATTACTTGGCAATCAAGACCAGAATTCGACGGGCTTTTTAAATCTGTAAACCATTTCAAAATCGGTTAAGAAATTGCTGAGTTATCCACGGAAACACCCTTTTGATTGTCTTCAAAGTATTGCCGTGACGTCATAAGCACGTGGACGCAGAACTTCTAGAATGTTCTAGAACATTCGACTGCGTTATTATTAGCTACGCGCTGATCGGCTGTTGCTCGGCCGATGATTGGTTGGAGCTTGCGCCTGTGATGTCATGAGTAGCATGAAAGGAGACGCGATCCAGAGATCGAGAGAATCCTCGGCCAGGGGCAGAATAGATTGGACTTGTACCAGCTACAAGGCACAGATCACTTGGCTTTCTGTCGGTTTTTCTACCGTAGCTGACAGTATCCAACCCACTGCACTAAAGCAATTTTGTAACTCCCCTTACTTGCGGGAGCAATTTGGAACTTTCTAGTTATTGTTCACGAATATCAAGAGCTACTTCGGAACACAAACTTGCGGTGAGGCCTTTACGGCTTGAATATGTGATTCGACAGATGTAGAGGCAGAGATGTTCTTTGGTGGATAAATTGAAGATGTGCGGATCTGCAGGCCACGCCAAAAAGTGGTTATTTAACTGTCCCCGCACTGATGTCGTGCAGGTTCTTCTAACTTTCGACCGCAGCAAGTAAAACTTTGCCCGGTACGTCTTCAGAGCTGGTCGACGTACCCCGCACCGTTAAAGCTTTGTTTTGTATCTTCATCTGTATCTAACAACCCCCACTTGTGATCGGGTTATTGTCAACTTCCAGCCGTACCATCGGTGTACAGGAACTTTCTTCACAGCAGTAATGCTAATGTATCTCTTACTGACTACTCGTTAGACATTCTATATTGTGATTACAGTCCTGAGTTTGATCCGCTCCCGTCATAAGCTGCTTGCGGGAATCCTGTTTGCGGGAACCAACCTGCGGGAACTTTCCAGCTTCCTGAGAATGCATCAACTCACGTCAACCTAAGAATGACGTATCAATTTCAGCAACACGATAGCCAAACTTAGGAATGGCTCCCGATTATTCAAGTAACTATATGTAACATTTTAATTATTCTGTTAAATGCATTTTTCCTAATTATATCGTACACGTATAAACGGTCCAGATGACTAAAAGGTCCCGTAACGGTCTTAGGACTGCTAGTTATAATTTCTGTATATGTTTATAGTTATTCTCATTTTCTGTATTATCAGAATATCTGTTTATAGTTATTCTCATTTTCTCATTTTCATGTCTGCTGCTACATGGCGTCCCAGAAAAAGCGAATGAGAGCACCGATGAGCTTGTTATACAAACAGTCAATGAAAAGCTTCACGCCCATGGTGTTAAACTGAGCAGCACAGACATCTGCAGAAGTCACAGACTCGGAAGAAAAAGTCTCACACAGGCTACAACCGCACGCCACCGACCAATTATCTTTAGGCTCACTACATACAACAAGAAAAATGAAATCTTCACCCGTAAAAAGTTTCTAAAGAACACTGGAATCACGTTAACAGAAAGCCTGACACCAGCAAGGTTCCAACTACTTAAGGATGTTCAACGACATCAATCTGTTGAAAATGCTTGGACAATCGATGGAAGAGTGACATGCCTACTCAGATCTGGTAGAAAAATACCAATCATGTCACCAAATGATCTATCCAAACTCTAGCTTTTTGAATTCTTTCTTAATGTTACATAATATCATGACTATGTATTTCCAAATGTGTATAAATAGTATGCACAGATGCACATTTATTTGACCATATAACGGCTAATCTGCTCAAGAAAAAACAAAATATTCTGAATGCCCATTTGTAGGCCAACAGACTATTTTTCACGGTTTACCACTGGAATGAAGGGCTCAGCCTATCGAGCCAGTCATTCCATTGTTAAAATTTCAAAAATGTCATTCTCTTGGTCTGGAAAAAAAGAAAAAAGAAATGGAAGTTCTTCAAGGCCACTGCATAGGTTGTCTTGCCGTGAAATTATATGTATATAACACTCTAATCTTTCATATTATTATTTTACAGAGGATGAAAGCACCTGAACCCATCTAGAACAGTTGGCAAAATTGTGACACCAGGCAAATCGTCAACACGGTAATATATAGTACACAAACCACTATGTGTTATCTGTTGTCTGTCTGCTTTGGTGAGTGGTGCTGTACATACTATCAAATTGTATGTGCTAAAAGTAGTCCAAATGTCTAATTGTCTGTCCTCCCGATTACCTAAGTACAGGGAGTAATAATAATGTTTATATGCCTGAAACCGATACCCAACACTTTCAACGATGAACTCCCCATATATATCTCAATTTCAACATTTAAATTTGTCTGGAAGCCATTGCTGTCTTAAGGAAGCAATGATTCCCAGTCAGGTTGATTTCAAAAGACAACAGTATACGTTCGATATCACAAAGATTCGACTTTTTCTGGAACTTCTCAAGGAAGGGGTTAAGCTGTTCTAGCTTCAGTGACTTAAATGATTGTTGCCTGAATATCCATAAATGTAATTACGATCCCAATCCCTATAGATACGCTTGTCTAACCCATGATCTGAATACTCGTCATATGGTTATGTAAATGCTCACCTCTACCTATATATGTCGCCTCGCTTTACTTGTGATCTATCAAACTCCAACAATAGTTTTTCTCTTACTGTTGGACAATATCAAGACTATGTGTTTTCAAATGTGTATAAATAGTATGTATAGATGCACATATATCTATTTAACCCTAATCTGGTCAATAAAATCAAAATATCCTAAATGCCCTTGGCAAGCCAAGATAAGATTATTTTTCAGGGTTTACCACTGGAATGAAAGGCTCGACTACTGAGCCAGTCATTCCAGTGTTAAAATCTCAAAGATGCTACTCTCTTGGTCTGGGAAAAATGTAGGTTCCCCAAGGCTACCGAAGAAGCCGGCCTGCCGTGTAAGGATTAAATGTAAATAATATACAACAAATTTTCTCTTACTGTTGGACAGTATCAAGACTATGTGTTTCCAAATATGTATAAAGAGTATGTATAGACGCACATATATCTATTTAACCCTGTAATCTGGTCAACAAAATCAAAATATCCTGAATGCCCTTTGCAAGCCAAGAGAAGATTATTTTTTCCAGGGTTTACCACTTGAATGAAGGGCTCCGCTATCGAGTCAGTCATTCCAGTGTTAAAATTTCAAAAAATGGCATTCTCGTGGTCTGGAAAAAATGGAAGTTCCTCAAGGCCACAGCAGAGGCTGGCCTGCCGCGAAAGGGTTACATGTATATAATCTAATTTTTCATATTATTATTTTACAGATGAAGCCACACAGAATAGTTTGCAAATTGTGACACCAGGCAAATCTTCAACACGGTAATATATAGTACACAAACAACTATGTGTTATCTGTTGTCAGTCTGCTTTGGTAAGTGGTGTTGTACTCTTCCTTAAGACATCTGCTAAATGTAGTCCAAATGTATATTTGTCTGTCCTACCGATAACCTAAGTATGTGAATTAACAATAATGTTTAAATGCCTGAAACCATTACCCAACACTTTCACCAATGAACTACCCATATATCTCAGTTTCAACGTCACCACTTCGGAAAACTGCTGAATATTATCAGTTAAATCTGTCTGGAAACCGTTGCAGTCTTAGGCAGCAATGGTTCCCAGTCAGGATGATCTCAAAAGACACAACAGTATACGCCCGATAACACAAAGATTTTACTTTTTCTGAAACTTCTCAATGAAATGGTTAAGCTGTTCTAGCTTCAATGACCCAAATGATTGTTACCTGAATATCCATAAATGAACTTACATTCCCAATGCCTATATGCTTGTCTAACTCGTGATTTGAATACTTGTCAAACTCCGAAGATACATGTCACCTGGCCTTACCTTCGCTCATATCTGCCCATGACGTAACTGACATAATGTATGGTTGTATAAATGCTCACCGCTACCCATATATGTCGCCTCGCTTTACTTGTGATCTATCAAACTCCAACAATAGATCTTCTCTTACTGCTAGACAATATCATGACTATGTGTTTCCAAGTGTGTATAAATGGTATGTATGGATGCATATGTATTTGTTTAACCCTGTAATGGCTAATCTGGTCAAGAAAATAAAAATATCCTGAATGCCCTTTGCAAGCCAAGAGATTATTTTCCCCAGGGTGTACCACTTGAATGAAGGGCTCCGCTATCGAGTCAGTCATTCTAGTGTTAAAATTTCAAAAATGGCATTCTCTTGGTCTGGAAAGAATGGAAGTTCCTCAAGGCCACTGCAGAGGCTGGCCTGCCGTGAAATGGTTAAATGTATGTAATGTTCTAATCTTTCATATTATTATTCTACAGCTGATGATATCACTTGAATCCACATAGAATAGTTGGCAAACTGTGACACCAAGCAAATCCTCAACACGGTAATATATAGTACACAAACCACTATGTGTTATCTGTTGTCTGTCTGTTTTGGTAAGTGGTGTTGTACATACTGTTATATTGTATGTGCTAAATGTAGTCCAAATGTACATCTGTCTGTTCTACCAATTACCTAAGTAGGTGAAGTAACAAGGTGAACTCCCAATATATCTCATTCTCAATGTCACCACTTTGTCTTAGGCAGCAATGGTTCCCAGTCAGGTTGACTTCAAAAGACACAACAGTATACGTTCGATATCACAAAGATTCTACTTTCTTTGAAACCTCTCAATGTAAGGGCTAAGATGTTCTATCTTTAATGACTTAAATGATTGTTACGTGAGTATCCATAAATGTAGCTACGATCCCAATGCCCATAGGCTTGTCTAACCTGTGATCTGAATACTCGTCACTCTCCGAAAATACATGTCACCTGGCCTTACCTTCGCTCATATCTGTCCATGGCCTAACTGCCATAACTTATGGTTACATAAATGCTCACCGCTACCCATATATGTCGCCTCGCTTTACTTGTGATCTATCAAACTCCAACAATAGATCTTCTCTTACTGTCAGACAATATCATAACTATGTCCATCTAATCCATTAACATTTTATATAATCTCATTTTATTAGATAAACACTATCTCTCCATCACAGTAGCCAGCAATAGCCTTTAGCCACCCCATTTTTTGCTGTCCATGCCTGTCCGGTTCCCGTGCTTATCCTGCAACAAACCTGTCAAATCTAATCAGCGTGCAATTCTATGTGACTGTTGTGGTGATTGGGTGCATTTAAGATGCTCCCAAGGGCTAACTATCACAGATTATGAAGAACTCCAGAGTTCTGATGAGCCATGGTGGTGTTTTCAATGTAACCAAACTAATTTTCCTTTTAATCACTATGAAAACGATACTGAATTTCTGCTTAATATCATAGGTGCCAAATATGACTACAGTACATATATAAATGCAAACATACTTGTAAACCCATTCAAGCTAAATACTTCTAACCAGGGCAATGAATACACAAATTTCTCTGAAACAGATATTGATAATGAAGGTATGAATTTTCCACTCTGTGACTATATACTTCAGAAAGAATTTAATGATAATATTATCAAGAGTACTGATGCTATCACCTTTTCAATGATTCATATTAACATTAGATCGCTGCTAAAAAAATTTGATAAATTTAATAACTTTATGGATTCCAGCTCACATGAATTTAGCGTCATAGGAATTACTGAGACATGGTTGAAACCTGACTCACCACTGGACTTAATTAATATGCAAAATTACAAATTCATTGAAAAACACAGGCCAACTAAAAAAGGTGGTGGTGTAGGCATCTACATAAAGGACAGTTTACAGTATGATTTGAGAGATGACCTGTCAATGAATGAAGAATTTATTGAAACTATTTTTATTGAAATTCCCAATGAAAAAACTAAAAATAAACTTGTCGGTGTCACATACAGACCTCCTGGAAGTGACAACGACAAATTTATGAAATCATTCGAAAAAATTCTAAATACCATACAAAATGAAAAGAAATCTGCTTATATATTAGGTGACTTTAATATTGATTTGTTAAAACAACATAGCTTCTACACTCAAGACCTATTAAATTTATTAAAAATATCTGGCTTTTATCCATTTATAACGAAACCAACAAGAATTACAGAATGCTCGGCTACTGTTATTGACAACATCATCTCGAATAATGCTGTAAGTGGCAAGAATCAAACAGGTATCTTTGTTGTAGATATTTCAGACCATTTACCTATTCTATATAGAAAAAGAAAACAAAAAAGGAAAATCATTTGTAAAAGAAACAGTAACTTGTAGAGACTTCAAAAAGGAAAATATAGAAATGTTCAAAAACAATATGGCTAACATAAACTGGAACCAGGTAATTGAATCCCAGTCATGTGAAGATGCCTACAACACCTTCCACACTATATGCTCTAACATCTATGAATCCGCCTTTCCACTTAAAAATATTAAGAAATTTAAACAAAATCCTACTAAACCATGGATTACAAGAGGAGTGATAGCTGCCTGTCACAAGAAAAACAAGTTATATCTGAATTTTATTAAATATCCGACAAAGTATAATGACTCACAATTCAAGAAATATAGAAACAGGCTAAATCAGATAATTAGGACAGCAAAAATACATTATTTTCATAATAAATTTGATGAACAAAAAGATAATATAAAGGAAACATGGAAACTGATTAAATCATTACTAAATAAGAAAAAAACCAATACTGAAGCATCACGGTTTATTTATAATAATAGAGTCATTAACGACAAAAAAGAAATAGCAGACAAATTTAATGAGTATTTTACTAACATTGGTCCTAATTTATCACAAAAAATTCAACCCAGCTCGAACATACATATAACGGACTTTCTAACAGGTAGTTATCAACACTCTATTTTCCTAAATCCAACAGATACTCACGAAATCTACAAAATACTAATGCAAATTAACACAGCTAAAAGTGCTGGAATCGATAATTTCAAATGGAAATTTTTTAAACACTGTGTAACAGAAATACTAACACCATTGGACCACATCTGTAATCTCTCACTTACACAGGGAGTATTTCCATCAAGATTAAAGGTTGCACGTGTGACACCCATATACAAAGCTAAAGATGTATCTGACTTTACTAATTATCGGCCAGTCTCGGTACTTCCACTTTTCTCAAAACTCTTAGAAAAGCTGTATTTTAGTAGAATTACTAAATATCTAAACAAAAACTCAATCATATATCCTTCTCAATATGGTTTCAGAGAAAAACACTCTACTATGCTTGCCATTGTGGATATGATAGAAAAATTATCAACCTCCCTTGAGAATAATGAACATACGCTAGGTGTATTCTTGGATCTTTCCAAAGCCTTCGATACAATTGATCATACAATTTTACTGCAAAAGCTTGCATACTATGGAATAAGAGGTACTGCATTGAACTGGATACAGAGTTACCTGTCAAACAGGGAACAGTGTGTACAATTCAATGGGGCTATCTCTGAATACAAAAATATAGTTTGTGGTGTTCCCCAAGGTTCAGTTCTTGGGCCCCTGCTGTTTCTCCTATATATGAATGACATACCCAAAGTCTGCAAACATCTCTCACTAATACTTTTTGCAGATGACACAAATGCTTTCTGCAGCCATAAGGATATAGAAATTCTATACAAAAATGTCAATAATGAAATGGCAAAATTAATAGACTGGTTTAAAGTAAACAAATTGTCCTTAAATGTATCAAAAACTAATTATATACTATTCACAAAATCTAAGAAACTAAAAGAAATAGCTCTCCCAAACCTCTATATCGACAACCAGATAATTCAAGAAGCACAATATGCTAAGTTTTTAGGAGTATATCTGGACAAAAATTTAACATGGGAGAAGCATATTGAAATTATTACTACCAGGGTAGCAAAAAGCATTGGCATCATTCGCAGACTGAAACCCTATCTAACACCTAATATTATTAAAACCCTGTACTGCACAATGATACTTCCTCACATCACCTACTGCAATGCTATCTGGACTAATACATCTCAAGCTAGACTAAAAAAACTAAAATCTCTGCAAAAGCAATCTATTAAACTATTTTCACAAACAGCAGGTGGCCAGGATATCTTTAAATCAGAAAAGGTCTTAAAACTTGAGGACATAGGAGGGCTCCAACTATACACAATCTTAAGGGACTTCCACAATGGCAACTTACCCTCATCCTTATCTAACATTTTTATGCTCAATACACAATTGCATCCTCACAACACAAGAACAAGAGATAACCTCCATTCAACACACCACCAAACAAAAGCAGCACAACAAAAACCCTCATACAAAGCAATTCAGTTATGGAATAATACAGACACAAGCACACGCACAGACATCATAAAGCTACAGTACTTTAAGCAGAATATCAAAAAGAAGATTATAGAAACCTACTAGACTCTGGAAAACACACACCATCATGGCATGCTATTCTCATACTTGCACCCAGTCACCAGAACAAATAATAATAATAATAATAATAATATTAATAATAAGAAGAATATCTGTCATAATGGTAACTACCAAACAACTAACTCTACCATCACAGCCTAAAAAATACTTTGTCATTGATAATACGAATATGTAATATAGAATTATTAACTTAAGCAAGATAAGCACACATCCCTCTGTCATGTCTTTCCCTGTAAAAATGTAAATTGTCATACGTCTATTAACTGTTGGACTGCTGGAAGCGGACAATAACTCCAATTGGCAATGACTCTGGATTGGCTGAGTATTCTAGAAAAATTTGACTGAAAGTTGCTTGTGGCTTAGCCACCGACAACGTTTGGTCAAATTGTTTTAGAGGTACTCAGCATACCCTGAGTTAGGCTCCATGGAAAATGTAGACTGCAGAGGCTTGGCAGCGAGACAGTTAACTATATGTATATATAGGACTATAACATGTTAACCGTATGTATTCAGTATTCTCATGTCCTATACTGTTGTTGTTATATGTTAAATGTTATATGTTATATGTAGGGGTCCACCGCCACATAGGCTCTGCCTTTGGTGGACTACCTGTTGTGAAACTGTAAATGTATATTCTATATCAAAATAAATAATCTTGAACTTGAACTTGTAAGGTGTTATCACTAACCGCACCATAGTAGGTTCGTTAACCTGTACTAAAGATATATAATTCTGATCGTTTTATACTGTTTTGATTGTTCTGGTTAGTTTATATATATATATATATATATATATATATATATATATATATATATATATATATATATATATATATATATATATATATATATATATATATATATATATATATATATATATATATATATATATATATATATATATATATATATATATATATATATATATATATATATATATATTGGCCAGTGGCCATCAGTTCATATGTGTTGTTTAGTTGTAGAAAATATAGGTCTGCAGTGCACGTAGGAAACACTATACAGCAACACTTATATATGCAGCACTTTCTCTTAGATACTTAGTAGTTAGCACTTCTGCCAATGTAGGAAAGCACTGCGAAAACATATCTTAATTATTATTTTATTTGCTGAACAATCCTCCCGCACTGCAGTGCAAAACTGGGCAACTTGTATTTAAACCTAACGACAGGTTAAAGAGTTAGTTCCATAGGACCCAGTGACGAGCGAGATATGCATCCCTAACGAATTCCATAAAAATATCTGGGCATGATATTTAGATCTGCCACACCCTCACGGGAAGGACATTTACGGTAGATATTCGTCTCTCTTACCCCCACCATAACGATAGATCAGTTGCCTAAAATGCTTTTGTGAAAAGTAACCAGTGTCTTGTGACGTTTTATGTGGTTACCGGGCGAGATGTCTGGATTCTTATCCAGTTCGGAGATCTTCCTAAGTAACATGTATGAGCGCTCTCTTCAGTGTTGATGTCTTAGGGCATCCGTTCTCAATAACAGACGTGTCTAACAGCTAGGTGGCTGCCCGCCATTTGCAGCCTAAAATAGTTCTTGTCTCTATAAACTAACAGCTAGCTAAGCAGAGCAGAAGGCCTGCATAAATAAAGCGGCAACTACTAATCCAGCATACTAAAAATTACATAAGACAGTGACGTGGTAATCCCTCAGGAATCATTCATCCCGTCTTCACATAAAACAGCACGCAACCGTATAGTTTTAATCTCACTAGGTATGGTCTTTTCTTTTTCAAACATTTTGGTTAAATATTGGAGTGGGCCCATTTTTACCTACTACTCTTCTCCCGCTTTAAGCAGTGGCGACACCTTCCCGAGACGGAGGCCCACGCGAGGCACTAGCCTCTCGCAAGGATTCAGCGATGACGGTCCATGCGAGCATAATACTCCTCACCCAAACTAGCACTAGGAGTAGTACCCACGTGAGGCACATGATTTTTCATCATTACAGAGATAAACTTCTTTCCTTTCAGCTTAGAGGTATAATAGCTTATATTAAGTTAATTAGTTACGTCTCGTGTACGGGAGCCTCCCTTGCGGGGATATCTCTGCAGACCTACGAGTCTGTGTGGTACCTCCGGGAGCCCCACGTTTAAAAGTTCATCCGGCTGTCTCTATGGCTTGTATTTTATCTAGCATACTCGACAGTCTGTTTAGGTAAAATCATTGCATAGGCTTATTTTTAATTAGGTTACCAAATCAAATCTTGTAAGTCCATAGATCACGAAATTGCTATGGACAGGCATACTGGTGACACAAACTCTTGGGATGAGACAGTTGTGTTTATTGTTCACGACGATGGTCATATGGCCCCACCGGAATGGTTGAGTTCCACCGGCCTTAGGAGCCGGTCTTTGTTACCCGTAGGGCAGTATCGTACAGGATCCGTCACCCCGAGACCAGAAGCTAACCAGCGTCATCATTCGTCATGCACTTGCGGCACGGCGAGCCGACATCATACACCGGAACGGCCCGACACTACCCCGCGAGCTACAATACCATCTCTTCGGAGGCCCAACCAGGAACAGAGGAGGAGCAGTAAAATGTCAGCATTGCAGCCATCACAGAGAAGATCTGCAGTACTTCCTTATCGACTGCCAAGAGCTAGAGCTAGAGCATGTCAGACAGCCATATCTCATAAAAATAGGAAACCACTAAAGCGACTCAACATCAGCACGAACAGTGAGCACTATATGCAGGCTATTCTAGATGCTAGCAAGCTATCAGACACCAATCTAGAAACATTCAAAAAATTAGAGGACCCTGCTACAGTCTACACTTAAAACGTTCATCACTTATGAACACATCATCTGTTGGAACTCTGTTAACCCATTAAAATCAATCTAAGAAACTCTACTGAACTACACAAGTCCCAACACATGATAAATCCTGCGGTTTGAACATTGACATTCGACGAAAATTCAATAGTCAATTTTTTGTGTATAGATCTATATACCTAGCACGATGTGTACATTTAGTCTGATATGTACAGTTAAAGTTATAATATAATAAGCTATCTCGGAGTTATGGCGTCGCAAAGAATTATGGGTAATGTCAAAGGTCAAAGCACATAAACAAATCTCTCGAGTATGACAGCTCTGCGATTATGAATGCTACGCTACACATTTTCCTCCTCATACCTGCATGTTTTATGGTGATCTTATGTGTGAACTTTTTAGCGACAGCTTGATATGGAAACATATCAAAATATTTTTGCGGCAGAATTAGAAAATTAAATAATATTTACGCAACTGGAGGCTGAAAACAACGCGGTCAAGCGCATTCGCCCTGGTGCCAATTCAGCCCATTAATTAGCTGTTACGATTATAAGTGGATTCACACTAGTGTATTTTGCATAAATTCAATAAATAAATGTAGTTATTATATGTATTTTAGAAGTACAATTACAATATACTTATTTTTAAGTCTATGTAGTGTCAGCGATTACGTGAGACTGACAGTGTAGGCCTACGCACGAACGACCAGCATCATAGGTAGGCCTATATAGTTTGTGTGTATGTTACTACGCATACTTGGGTCTTACAATTTCATTGTTCTAATATTCCCTATTTATCACTATAATCCTCTAGTCTCCTAAAGGCATGGCTACCTAATGTAATCATTCAATGTAAATACCTGCGCGTAGATTGCGCTATCCATTGATAAAGGAATTGTCCCAAACAGAGTATAATTGTGTTTGTCATATTATCCATAAATAAACATAAGTCAAACAGACCACTCAGGCAGGAAGCCAGGGCAGGTCCGGCAGCCAGGGCAGGCAGCCATGGCAGGGCAAGCAATCAGGCAGCCAGGGCAGGGCAGACAGGCAATCAGGCAGCAAGGAGAGGGCAGGTAGGCAATCAGGCAGCCAGGGATGGCAGGTAATCAGGCAGGCAGGGGAGGGCAGGAAGGCATCAGGCAGCCAGGGGAGGGCAGGCAGGCAGCCAGCCAGCCAGTGCTGGCAGTCAGTCAGGGCAAGCAGGTAATCAGACGGACAGATCAGGGCAGGCAGGCAGCAAGGGCAGGGCAGGGCAGGGCAGGGCAGGGCAGGGCAGGGCAGGGCAGGGCAGGGCAGGGCAGGGCAGGCAATTAGGTAGTAATCAAGCTAAACAGCCAATCAGGAAAACAGGCAGCCAGGGCAGGGCAGACAGGCAATCAGCCAGCCATGGCAGGCAATCAGCCAGGGCGGCAGCCAGACAACCGGGCATGTGGCAGCCCCAGCGGCAGACGGACATCCACCTATGGCCCATACACCACCGACCCACCCACCCACCCACTCAGTCAGCCAGTTAGTTGGTCGGTTGACCAACCAGTTGGTCAATCAGCCTGTCACTCACTCACTCACTCACTCACTCACTCACTCACTCACTCACTCCCTCCCTCCCTCCCTCACTCACTCACTCACTCACTCACTCACTCACTCACTCACTCACTCACTCACTCACTCACTCACTCACTCACTCACTCGCTCGCTCGCTCGCTCACTCACATAGTTTATCAGTCACTTACTCATGAGTCGGTGGGTCAGTCGGTGAGTGAGTGAGTGAGTGAGTGAGTGAGTGAGTGAGTGAGTGAGTCTTCTTCTTCTTTTCGTTCGCTGATCATGCCGTCGTTCGGTTGGCCGGATGGTCAGTCTGTGAGTCGGTCAGTCAGTCTGTGAGTTGGTCGGTCGGTTGGTCGATCACTCACTCATGCAGTTAGTTGGTAGCCCAAACCGCCCCATACACGACGCTAGGGCTACGCCACTGCAATGGTGCATATATATATATATATATATATATATATATATATATATATATATATATATATATATATATATATATATATATATATATATATATATATATATATATATATATACCTAAGGGATTGGCCGAACGATCGCATGGCTGGCTGTAATTGAATTGAATTGAGTCCAACTATTGATTGATTCATTTCTTTATTCTTTAATCATTGATTGACTCTAGTGGCTGACTTGTTGATCCTTTGATTGCTAGATTGTGTAGGTGCATGGGTGATCAGTAATCGCATTGGTCTGACAAATTATTTGATTGACAGTGTGGCAGGAGGCAGTGTCGGGAGGGTGTGAGTTAGATCTTCCCAATGAAAATCTTTGAAGATTAAGCTCGATCTGAGAACCCTTCTAATACTTTAATTGTAGAGTTTAGACATAGGGTTGCTCTTAAAATAAAATTAAAACAATGCACCACAACATACCATACTCCACCCTAATACAGATTTGGATTTTTTAAAACAAAACAAAAAATCACCAGATTGCCATTGCGGGAGGTGGGTATAATCTATGGGTGGGGTTGGTGGGTGGGTGAGTATCACGAATGTAAATCTAAAAAAACTACTTGTTTTCAGAACCTTACAAGTTTGTTTATTGGATTTAACACAGATGCCATAGGAGGACCAGTTGGTTTTTAAATTTTCGAGATGCTTGCCATATACATAGGCATAGGGGGCGGGGTTTGGGTGGGGGTGGGGGGCACTAGCGATCCTTCAGATTTTTCCTCTCAGTCTATCCTCCATAGCACCCTTAGGTTTTGGTCACACCCATATAGTTTAGCACCACCCCACCCACCCACCCCGCCAAAGTGCATTCCTATACCCCTATGAATGTAGGCCCTATATATGATATGTGGTATAAATTTCCAAGGGGTTAGCAGCCAACATCTATTGGGTGAAATGGGTTAAAACATACAGCCGAACATGAGTTTTTTTAAAGATTTAATAACAAATATGTACGTTCTTGACACCCCGGCCGTGTGTGTGTGTGTGCGTGCGTGCGTGCGTGCATGCGTGCGCGAGTGCGTGCGTGCGTGCGTACGTGCGTGTGTGTGTGTGTGTGTTAGGGTTAGCGTGATGGTTGGGGTGGGAGATGGGTGGGTGGGTGGGGGGGGGTGGTCGACGAGCTGAGACTGCTAATTATATAAAAATAAATAATAGCTACAAACTGTTAATTTTGTGGGTTTTAATCAATATGTGTATGAAATAAAGAAAATGTGTATATAATACCCGGCGACAGTCGTGGGAATCAAACAACAATACTATTGCCACATATGAAAATAGGGTATTTCGTGCGATTCGTGTTAGCCATATGAAATTTCTTTTATAAACATGCAGTGATTACTACGTAAGCATATTATTTTTATGAAGCGAGATGTTTGCAAAAGGTTTATTTAGCTGAAAACACCGTAAAAGCTATGTGATTATTGCTAAGTGAAGGTACACAAAGTGGTTTGTTTATGTGCTTTGACCTTTGACCTAACGTTTGCTGCACATGCGCATTCGGAAATCCGAGATAGCTTATAGGAACTACTCCGTCACGGTGGTTCGCCTAAAGATTCTGATTACCCGGATAACATGCGGGAGGCGGTATCGACACAACAAGAAGAGGAAAATATAAACATTATTTCTCAACTAGTTCTTACTTGTAAGATTTTGATCATTACCTTTAATGGGCAATTGTGTGAAGCGACTATACCCACATTGACAAAATATTTGTATTCATTTGTCTGTCATTGAATACTTTGAAATACGTAAATTTACTTATGTTACCAATTTTCGTATTTCCTAATGCGATTTTACGTGGTAGCGGCGCGTTGACTCGGTTGTCAATACCGTCGCACATGCTTTGAATTCCAATCCAAAAAGAGACGGGTTCGATCCCGCGTTCAGGCATTGTGATCAAGGTGTGAAAACCTGCGGCATTCCATATGTCATTCACATATGACATAACACGTCCTTCAGAGGGGACATAAAGTTGTCGGTCCCGTCTCATGTGGTGCCTGTTCCATCTTACTAAAAGTAGATCTGTGTGTCAGCATCAGCCTGCGAATAATTACACAAACTTACACGAATCCTTTACTGACACCAGGCGTCAACAAGCCTCTAACGTCAGGAATGGTCTGCATATATATTTATGGTTTATTTTAGTGTTATTACGTTGTTATTAACAATTATACATTGACTATGTTATAATGATTCTGGAGTATAAATATTACAGATGGTTCACAATCGTAGTTATAGCGCAATGGGTGGCTTTCCCGTAGCCTGTCCAGTCTAGATTTAAAGGAATTCACTGAGGGGTCACTGATAATGGATTCAAGTAGTTTATTCCATTGATCAGTACAGCGAAATGGGAAAGAAAACATTCGTATATTGAGTCTTGGTCTTATTTTCTTAATTTTTAGGCTGTGACCTCGAGTTATGCTATTTGTAAGCTCAATAATGTCTGCAGTAACTTGGTCATATTTATTGCTAAGAATTTTATATAACTCGATCACCTCACCACGCAGTCTTCTAAATGCTAATGTTGGTCATTTTAACTTTTGGAGGTGTACATGATATGGTAGATTACGCATACCAGGAACAAGTTTGGTTGCCCGTCTTTGGACATTTTCGATTGCATTTATAATGACTGTGTCTCTTGTGTCGTCCAGCCTCTTCCTAGTAATCTGTGTGCGTAAACCCTGTAGAAACTGTGTGTCTTACTGTACATGTATATATTTGTGGAAAGGAGTTTCTCATTACTACAATCACAGTTATGTTCACCTTTGGTTATTGTGGAAGGAGGTACCTAGGTGGTGTGCCTGAAATAGGCGGAAGATCCAACAACAACAACATGGGGGAACGTAAAAGAACTCTCTCTGAGTGTCAGGCCCTCTATCGGGAACTCAGTTCAGGGTTCATACGCATGTATGGAAGTCTGGAAAAAGTATGGAAAATTAGGAAAGCCTTTTCCAGGGCTGGAAAAAGTATGGAAATTTCAATTTTGAGCCAACTGGTATGGAAAATGTATGGAAAATTAAAATATCGGCAATCCTAATTTTTCCGACCGCAATCTTTTTGTTTACGAATGAAATCTCGCGTTTCCGCCAATCTTGCCGGAATCTAATTCGATTAGGTCCCGGTCTTGTCTTGCAATAGAAAACCGCCTATTACCAGGAACATCTCGCGGTTCTTGAGCAATACGGGTTCTGAACATGTTCAAGTACAACGCAATAAAAATGAGTGAATTGGCAGTCGTCTGTCAAATAGTACAGAGTGTGAGAAGCCGAAACAATGAAATAATTTGCGGGATTGCCGTTTTTTGTGATACAGTAAAGATGGGAAAGTGCAAATATGCTAGTGTTTGGGAAACTAATGATAAATATAAGGATCGGATTTTACCGGACAACACATCAAACTCGCGTGCCAAATGTAGTGTTTGTAATAAGTAGTTTGACATCAGGAATATGGGCGAAGCTGCTCTTGTTAGCCACATGCCGGGGAAAAAACATGAGATACTGACAGAAGTTCGTCTAAAGCCAGCGCCGAAAGTTACGGATTTCTTTGGTTCAAGGTAAGAATGTTTTACATTTTCACATTGATAGTACCAGAATCATTTAGAAGCGTAGCAATTTTATATCGCCCAACATTAGATGATCCCAACTTTGCTCTCGTATCATGAGGCCTCTTGTGTTGGCTCGTCATCGAGTGAAAAAAATGAATTCCTGTTGCTATGGCAATAATTTAGAAGCGTGGCAATTTTATATCGCCCAATGTTAGATGATCCCAACTTTGCGCCGAGTCACGGTAAAATATTATTGACTGTCCGACAGCTCGTTCGTATCGCGAGGCCTCTTATGTTGCCCCATTATCAAGTGAAAATAATGAGGATTCCTCCTGTTGCTATGGCGATATGATCAGCTATGGTAAATTTAAATTAAATTAGTGTATGTGTATATGTGCAGGGTTTAACTTGTTATCTAAAGGTTGGGGGTGGTGGGGTGGGGGCGGCCCTCAACAAATAAATGTGAGTGTCTCAGGCTCAACTTTGCATGATAGCTGTTGAATATTTTGAAAATAATTTGACTGGAAACTATTGCTGCAACAGTTTCCAGTCAAATTATTTTCAAAATGTTCAACAAAAAATGTGCTGCTGTAATGAATTCATATCTGGGTTGCATCCTGAAAAACACTGAGCCACTCCTATCAGGTTTCCCACGCAGGTATGGAAATTTAAGAAAACCATTTCCAGGGCTGGAAAAGCTATGAAAAATTTGATATTTCGCGGTACATTTTTCCGGCAGCCATTTTGTCAACAAACACTTCCTTGTTCCCGGTTTCGCAAGTCTGGATTGGGTACTGGTAACCGCCAAGCTCAAATACATCGCGATTACTGGGAACGTTTAGCGCGTGAGCAATACGTATATGAACAAGTTTGGATTGGGTTCCGGTAGCCGCTGTGATTGTATAAACTGCGTAGAAAACTATATAAAAGACTATTTTAAAAAAAAGGCTCTTTAGCAAAGCCAGACATTTCAGTGCTAAATTATTAAAAATAACCTCTTGGTCTGCAAATGAACATTTTCTGCTTTTGACCAATGCTATCCCAGTATTCCTCATCTAAATAAATAAAGGGATACAGATCCTTAAATTAAATACCAAGTCATTAAGTCAAATTAGTTCCCAAATATTCAACAATAATATTTTAACTTTACTTTTGCTGTTGTCTAACAGTCTTAGAAAATGTCCAATAGCATACCAAGAGAAGACTATTTTTGAAAATTTACCACTGGAGTGACTGGCTCTTTAACTAAGCCAGACATTCCAGTGGAGTCATTCCGTGTCGGTTCAACAGATACTCTAGGAATCTGCCACCACACTATCTCAGAATTGGCTCATTTTTTTATGTCTTTAAGAGTAATATAAAATATGTAGAAAGCCAAAATTTTAGACGGATCGGACCATTTTCCAATGTTTTACAGCATTTTCAAATTTTGACTAGAAACATGTTTTAGGCTGAATTGTTGTCGCGACGTGATATTTTCATGTTACCATAAATCATTAATATTTAACATAACACTCTGAAGCTTTGCATATAGACTAATTCAATGCTGTAGAATCCAAATCTGCCATCAGATTTACAACATGTCAAATAGCTGAGTATCTATGCTACCTCAAAATGGGCTCGAATGTGAAGATTTACTCATTCTGACCGATGTTCAGAAATTAATATGAACACATTCTCATTCAATCAGAAAGACATTGCTGTCCAAGCTAATACCTATGGTGTTCTACTTTCTATTCCAGCAGAAATCAGAGTTGCTGTACATGTTGTATGGGCCAGGTGCTTCCAGCAATTTAGAAAAATCATTTTTTCTTCTTCATAATAAAGATTCAGGGCAAGATTTGGATTCTACAGCATTGAATTAGTCTAGATGCAAAGTTTCAGAGTGTTATGTTAAATATTAATGATTCTATGATAGCATGAAAATATGAAAATATCACATCGCGACACCAAGTCATCGTAAAACATGTTTCTAGTAAAAATTTGGAAATGCTGTAGAATATTGGGAAATGGTCCGATCAGTCTAAAATTTTGGCTTTCTACATATTTATATTACTCTTAAAGATATTAAAAAATCAGGCAATTCTGAGATGGTTTGGTGGAAGCCATTTGTTGATCTGGCATGGACTGACCCAGTGGTAAATTATTAAAGATAGGTTTCTCTTGGTCTGCAAATGAACATTTTCTTTGATCAAAGGAGTGCTACTAGCTCAGTGCCATCCCTCATCCATATAGTTATAGTATATGTTTATGCGTGTATGTGTGTGTTATTTGCTCTAATGTGCTATTACTATTAATATGCTGTTTTCTGCTTTTGCCCAGTGCTGTCCCAGTATTCCTCATCTAAATAAATAAAGGGATACAGATCCTTATATTAAATACTAAGTCATTAAGTTAAATTAGTTCCCAAATATACAACAATAATATTTTAACTCTACTTTTGGTATTGTCTAACAGAAAATGTCCATTAGCAGACCAAGAGAAGACTATTTTTGAAAATTTAGCACAGAAGTGACTGGCTCTTTAACTAAGCCAGACATTCCAGTTGTAAATTATTAAAGATAGCCTTCTCTTGGTCTGCAAATGAACATTTTCTTCGGTGTGTGTGTGTGTGTGTGTGTGTGTGTGTGTGATACGTGATATTCTAGTTTAATTATGAAATTTACTTTTCTCATGTTTAACTGTGATATAATGTACAAAATAGAACCAATTAAAAGTCTCAAATGTTAAAAATAATTTTTTTAAGTTTTTATTTTCCCAAAATGTCCACCATTAAAATGTCTTTAAATGGCTATGGAAAAATCTTAATTTGATCTGGAAAACGTATGGAAAAATATTCTCGCCACGGTGTGGGAACCCTGTCCTAGACAATATACGGTTCCCAGAGCCACTCATAGACAATATACTGTTCCCAATCTAGATTTTGGGGCTATTTACCCTCAAAAAGTCCCTTTATAATGAGAAATCCTGTGTGTGTTTGTGTGTATGTTGATATTTCTGGCTATATTAGATTAAGATAACTCCTATGATCTTTTAATAGTGTGTTTTGATAGGATAGCTGTTGAATATTTTGAAAATAATTTGACTGGAAACTATTGCTGCTTAAAGCAGCAACAGTTTCCAGTCAAATTATTTTCAAAATATTCAACAAAAAATGTGCTGCTGTAATGAAATTCATACCTGTGTGTGCGCACGCTGTGCTTTGACATTCTTGTGACAATTATTTATATATGCAGTTTGTTATTGTCCTCGGGTCTTCCACTACTGCGGTTGCTTCAGTTCCACAGGCAAAAGTGCGCACGCTGTGTTTTGATATTCTTGTTTTATAAAGTTTAATAAAGTTTATATATGATGAACTTAGTAACTGTGTTTGTTTTTTGTCTGATTGAAAGTCCCAAAATGAGGTCTGAAATTTGAAATTGAGTCTGGAAAAGGAATGGAATTTAATTCTGCTGAAGTTGTATGAACCCTGGTCAGTTGTGAATACGCTCTGATAGTGTAAATAGTACTGTAAATAAGTTAAAATGCTGTGCTGTATCTACGTCTCGGTCTACAGCTCAAGCGGCCAGTGGCTCAATATCTGAACCTGTAAATAGTGCACTGTATAGCACAGAATGGACCACACTGAGCGGCTAGGATGTCAGCCTAGATGGTGCTCCTATCAAGAGGAGGAATATCCGAATACAACAGCAACATAGTAATAGTTACATCCGACATAGTTACTGTCTCCTCGTTTCTCCTGAACCTTCCGGGCGTCTCCTGATTTTTTGCTAATATTTGCAGCATCCTGAAAGAAATGCAATTTCTTCCGCATTCCGTGCAGGCATAATTAAAATTTTTTTTTTCAATTGGTCTTAGTGAAGAAGTAAAAAACCACAAACCTAATGGCCTACGGTATTCTATCGCTATGTCCGGTCAAAACTCAAGACAAAGTCTGGAATTGCTGACCTCAAGACTGCAAATGGCACTCTAACTACAACCAACAATGACAAGGCGGAAGAACTGAATAAGTTTTTCGTAACCCGGAAAGATGCCACCAGCATTCCGCAGCTCCCCCAGTTAGAAAGGAATGAATCACTAGATCAGATTTTAATCATGCAAGACGAAGCATGCATAAGCCTAGCTTGCCTTAATGTATCAAATTCCTAAGGACCAGACATGCTCCATCCACGAGTACTTACGGAAATCAGCCAACCCATCTCCAAGCCACTCACAATCCTATTCAATAGATTACTGAGAGAACGGAGCTTCCCCGAGGACTGGAAATAGAGTAAAATCATGCCCATCTTTAAAGAAGGCAGCAAGACATCCACTAGAAACTACAGACCAGTGAGCCTGACAATAATATGCAGTCATGAAACGTTTTGTAAGAAATGAACTCGTCAAACACATGTCCAACTTCATGTCAAATTGTCAACATGGCTTCGTGAGCGGGCGCTCCTGCACTACACAGCTGTTAGAAACCCTAGAGTACTGTACTAGAATCATAGATGATGGTGGTTCTGTAGATGTCATTTACATCGATTTTGCTGCAGCCTTTGACACTGTCCCGCATCAGAGACTGCTCAACAAGCTTAAGAGCTATGTTGTCACAGGGGATGTACTTGAATGGACAGAAACTTTCTTAAGCAACAGGAAACAACGTGTGGCAGTCAACGGTTCCTACTCAGACTGCACATCAGTGCTCAGTGGCATCCCACGAGGAAGCGTACTGGGACTGGTACTGTTTGTCACATTTATCAATGATATGCCTGGCATGGTCAATAACATGATCAAGCTCCTTGCTGATGACACCAAGTTGTTCTCCCAGATTGCCTCCACCAACGATCATGAATGCCTCTGTGGCTGACACATGGCAGCTACGGTTCAATGTCACCAAATGCAAGGTGGTGTTGGGCAAACAGCAAGCTACTGCACATCAGTGCTCAGTGGCATCCCACGAGGAAGCGTACTGGGACCAGTACTGTTTGTCACATTTATCAATGATATGCCTGGCATGGTCAATAACATGATCAAGCTCCTTGCTGATGACACCAAGTTGTTCTCCCAGATTGCCTCCACCAACGATCACGAATGCCTCTGTGGCTGACACATGGCAGCTACGGTTCAATGTCACCAAATGCAAGGTGGTGTTGGGCAAACAGCAAGCTACAATACATGATTGAAAATGGCCAAGAGGTTATCCTGGAAGAGACAATGTGCAAGATCTTTGTGTCTACGTGGATAACACACTCAAATTTAGGCATCATGCAGAAATAGCTGCTAACAAAGCAAATAGAATAGTCGGCATGATTCGGAGATCCTTCGATTTCGTAAAACCGAGCACATTCATCCTCCTGTTCAAGAGCTTAGTTCGGCCACATCTGGACAGGGTTCGTATTGAGCATGCAAATCCTGGAGAGTCATGGATTTTGAAAATTTAAATTCCAGGCCTGGAAAGTCATGGAAAATATGCATTTTTTATCATAGGTCATGGAAAATGGTACAATCATAAAAAAATTAAGGAAATATTGTTGCCATAAATTACTGCCATCATCTCTATACAGTAAAAATTATCCCAACAGCTTATGAAAACAAGGTTTTGTTGGTTGTTGCAAGACGCAATATTTAGATATTTTGCAGAATAACTCGGATCATAATTTATGTAGCTATGTCATAAACACAAATATCCTAGATATTAATTCTTGGAAGCTATGGAATTTGTGAATTATACTATAGTCATGAAAAGTCAGGGTTGGCAATTTCCCCGAATATTAGTATTTCCCAGGGCAGTGGGAAATATTGGGAATTACTGGGAAATACTCAGATATCAGGTGGAAAGTTTATATATTTAAACTTTTGGTTGTTTATCAAGCTTAAGAAAACGCTAACAAGCATTAGTAAATATCATCTAGTGGCATGCATAAGTTGCAAACCTATGCATAAGTAGTCATAACGTTCTAACTGCTAAAGTAACACTACATGTAGAAAACTGAACATCCAATGAAATACCATGAAAATTTTATGAGGTATGACTGGATATTTGACAGTAAATCACAGTCTATAGATCTGCATGGAGGTCAGTAGATCTATATAATTACCCATCCAATAATAAAATGCTTTGACTACTGTCAGACCATGCAATGTAAACTTACTTCTGAGGTCTTTACCTATTGCTGGGTACTTGCTTAACCCTTTAGCACTCAAGTCGGTGAAAAATGGCTTCGCCAGTGGTCTTAAAAAATGCTCATTTGCAGACCAAGAGACTAATTTTTTTTAATTTACCACGAATACGGGTTTGAGAACTGAGAGAGTCATTCCAGTAGTAAATTTTCAAAATAGTCTCTTGGTCTGCAAATAGATATTTGCTTGAATAAATTTGAGTCTTAAAGGGTTAAATAACTGATTCACTCTCTGGGATGTCATTATATCTAAGTTAGTGCTATGATGACTGAATACATTTCATTCTGAAGTTGCAGAAATATTAAAATTCTAAATTTTGCTATTTAATCCTGAGATCTACTGAATATGTTGAAAATAATGTGAAAGTCTGTGTTTTCAATCGGTCATATTGTAGCATGTAATAGTATAAATACTAAATAGTACATAATATTAGTATATAATTGTATATAACAGAATGAAATGTGGTGTCATCTCAATCAGTTAATCCCCAATTAGACACCTTGCTGGCTTTCCATTGTGAGACAATATCACACCTGTGTATGAGCTGAGTGTGGCAGATAGCCTAGCTCAGAGCATTGATTTACATAGAAATCTAAGGATAAATAAAGAATCAATATGTGTAGATACATGTACATGTACCAGGCTACCATCAGTTTGGTAATCTAAGGTTAGATCTCTATTTTAAATCAATATTCTGATAGGCTGAGAATTCAAGGCAGTATAATGGATTTGTATGTATGTATTTTTATTTTATTGATGCACTGGCAACCGTGTGGCTTCAATTTCCATGTGCTAACTTAGCCGACAGTCATGCACCCATTAGTTTAATTTGTTGATCACCACTGCCCGGTCGGGGGATCGAACCGCCATTCTGCAACTCCGCATAGCATCAGCAACCAGACATCTTTCCACTGGACCACCACACCAAGACTAAAGTCAAGGTTTGGATGACCAGCTTTCACATGTCTGATATACTGACACACTGACGATTCATATGGCACTATCTGTGGATGCACCTGCCACGATTCAATCCTAGGCTTTTTACGCCTATTGTACTCTGACTCCATCACGGTTCTGGCAGTATATGTATTTTTATTTTATTGATGCACTGGCAACGTGCGGCTTCAATTTCCATGTGCTAACTTAGCCGACACCCATTAGTTTAATTTGGTGATCACCATCTCCCGGTCGGGGGATCGAACCGCCATTCTGCAACTCCGCATAGCATCAGCAACCAGGCATCTTTCCACTGGACCACCGCAACAAGACTATAAGTCAAGGATTGGCTGACCAGCTTTCACATGTCTGATATACTGACACACTGACGATTCATATGGGACTATCTGTGGATGCACCTGCCACAATTCAATCCTAGGCTTTTACGCCTATTGTACTCTGACTCCAGCACGGCTCTGGCAGTATATGTATTTTTATTTTATTGACGGACTGGTAACGTGCGGCTTCAATTTCCATGTGCTAACTTAGCCGACAGTCATGCACCCATTAGTTTAATTTGTTGATCATCATCTCCCAGTCGGGGGATCGAACCGCCATTCTGCAACTCCTCATAGCATCAGCAACCAGGCATCTTTCCACTGGACCACCGCACCAAGACTATAAGTCAAGAATTGGCCGACCAGCTTTCACATGTCTGATATACTGACACACTGACGATTCATATGGGACTATCTGTGGATGCACCTGCCACAATTCAATCCTAGGCTTTTACGCCTATTGTACTCTGACTCCAGCACGGCTCTGGCAGTATATGTATTTTTATTTTATTGACGCACTGGCAACGTGCGGCTTCAATTTCCATGTGCTAACTTAGCCGACAGTCATGCACCCATTAGTTTAATTTGTTGATCACCATCTCCCGGTCGGGGGATCGAACTCGTTACCTGTGTGTACATATATGCATGTCAATGAAAAAACTTATTGGCATTATTTTCGTACATATTAGCAAATTAGGTAACAGATCACTGGAACTTAGTTGTTCAACACATATTTTAGTTGGAAATAGGATTGCAGGCATAACTTTTACAGTAGCCGTCAGTCATAACCGCGACTTGTCGACCGAAAGCATAATCGGCAGCTAATCAGAGCCTGTCTTTTAGAAACTCTAAATCTCCACGCAGGCATATCTTATATAGCAAATTTGTATTTAAGACTAACATATGAGTGGAGATGAAGGATTTTTAAAATGTCAATATTTCATTAGATACGGCAAAATATACAGAAATATTTGTGAAAACTGGTTCTTTCACACTTATTTTAGTTAGAGGGGTAATTATAGCAATAACCGTTAATATGAAATTTACACCAGTTTCCGCATGCCAAAGTATTACTCTTCCAATAACAACGGCAAGTTCTAAAAAAGTCTACCGGCCAATATTAAAAGATCTGTTCTCTTCTTACAGTAGCGCTTCTAACCTAGGATGATTCTTTAAAAGTAAAACACTTGCCAAGATTATATGAAGAATATTATAATGGCAATACCATATCTTGTTAGCGCCTCTAAACCTTAGTCCCATTTTAACCAAACAGGAAGCAATATGTGGACTTCCCCATCTAAATAAAGAAGAGTTCTGCAAAAATGTGGAGTGTTAACACATTTCCTTCTATTCTATATGCCAATGATACATGTACATGTATGTCATAGTTGAAGCTCTGCTAATTATTTTGAAAAAATAAATTGTCTGTAACTTCTGTATATGAATAATTGTCTGCAATTTCTTTCAGTCAAACTAGCTTCCAAATTTACTTGCCTTTAAACAAATCTAAGAATTCAGAATGATATGCATTATTACATTGCCGGTATGCCACAGATATATAGTCTTTAGAATGCTATGATGACCATATATAGAATATCAGAGATTAACACACTCAGTGGTCATTGTGATTTCTGTCTGTGGCACAATGTCCCTCACAGAATGACATCACTCACCAAAATGGAAGAAAGCCTTGTGTGGGATTCTACGTGAGGTTTATCATATAAAACAATGTGACATTCTCTAGATTTACTGTAAATACCTGTAGCATAATGATCTGATGATACAATTATACTGCACGGATTGTTACACTTTCATATTGTAAGGATAATGTAGAACACATCATATATTATGATATATATTGTTGGGGGAAGGGGAGGAGGATAATTGTCAAGTACAAAGGTTTAGTATTCAGTAACAACAAGTCTTGTACTCCTCAAGAATTTGCGGTACGCGTCAGTTGAAAGATTAAGGAGTACCGTACTCCCAACTGAAGAAAGTTATCTGGAGAACTGTCTATATTACCATATATTTGAATGGTTGCCCAGATATGGGTACAAAACTGTACAAATACATTGAGGTCAAAGGTCAAGGGCTCTGTGACCCTTATATAAAACCTTTTTTTTTTAAATTTTAAGTCTGCGTTTAGCTCTGCAGACAGGATTATATTTCAGGATTGATTCATCTAATTTGAACTAACCTTACACTCCTCATTGATTATCCTGTTAGGAATGTACACAATACCGGTGAGGTGATACAATCAAGGTCACTGCAACATCTGTCCAAAACTCTGTAGCTTTTATTTCAGGATTTGGTTGATCATATGGGAACGTTAGGTCTTTGTGTGTAAGTAAATGTCTCTGCTTATATTTCAAGACGGATTAATCATATTGGACCTAAATTAGGACATAGTTACCCATAGAGGCACTGTAGACAGCAAAGTGACATTGAGATCACTGTCTGGCTATCTCCTCCGAAAAACATTTGATGGAATTCAATCAAATTTGGTATGTGAGTTACCCATATGATTGTGTACTGTGAAACAACATTAAATTAGGCTCCGCCCCCAGGGTCAGGTGGGCATCAAGGTGGAGGCAGGGTCAGGTAGGCATCAAGGTGGAGGCAGGATCAGGTGGGCATCAAGGTGGAGGCAGGGTCGGGTGGGCATCAAGGTGGAGGCAGGGTCAGGTGGGCATCAAGGTGGAGGCAGGGTTGGGTGGGCATCAAGGTGGAGGCAGGGTCGGGTGGGCATCAAGGTGGAGGCAGGGTCGGGTGGGAATCAAGGTGGAGGCAGGGTCGGTGGGCATCATGGTGGAGGCAGGGTCGGTTGGGCATCATGGTGGAGGCATGGTCGGTTGGGCATCATGGCAGAGGCAGGGTCGGTTGGGCATCAAGGTGGAGGTAGGGTCGGGTGGGCATCAAGGTGGAGGCAGGGTCGGTGGGAATCATGGTGGAGGCAGGGTCGGTTGGGCATCAAGGTGGAGGCAGGATCAGGTGGGCATCATGGTGGAGGCAGGGTTGGGTGGGCATCAAGGTGGAGGCAGGGTCAGGTGGGCATCAAGGTGGAGGCATGGTCGGGTGGGCATCAAGGTGGAGGCAGGGTCGGGTGGGCATCACGGTCGAGGCAGGGTCGGGTGGGAATCAAGGTGGAGGCAGGGTCGGTGGGCATCATGGTGGAGGCAGGGTCGGTTGGGCATCATGGCGGAGGCAGGGTCGGTTGGGCATCAAGGTGGAGGCAGGGTCGGTTGGGCATCAAGGTGGAGGCAGGGTCGGGTGGGCATCAAGGTGGAGGCAGGGTCGGTGGGCATCATGGTGGAGGCAGGGTCGGTTGGGCATCAAGGTGGAGGCAGGATCGGGTGGGCATCAAGGTGGAGGCAGGGTCGGTGAGCATTAAGGTGGAGGCAGGATCGGGTGGGCATCATGGCGGAGGCAGGGTCGGTTGGGCATCAAGGTGGAGGCAGGGTCGGTTGGGCATCAAGGTGGAGGCAGGGTTGGGTGGGCATCAAGGTGGAGGCAGGGTCGGTGGGCATCATGGTGGAGGCAGGGTCGGTTGGGCATCAAGGTGGAGGTAGGGTCGGGTGGGCATCAAGGTTGAGGCAGGGTCGGGTGGGCATTAAGGTGGAGGCATGGTCGGGTGGACAGAAAGTCAAAGTTAACAATTTAACTCCCAAGCCGGCCAAAAACAGCTTCTGCGGTGCTCTTGAAAAATGTCTATTTACAGAGAATTTTTGAAATTTTACTGCTGGAATGACAGGCTCGATATAATTGAGCCAGTCATTCCAGTCATAAATTTTCGAAAACAATCTGCTCTTGGTCTGCAAATAGATATTTTCAATGAGAAAATATAAATGTTCCTGAATAAATTTGAGGGGTAAAGGATTAAACTACCTCATTTATATACACCTGTGCAAAAGTTAAGCACCAGCAAAAACAATAGAACGTAGAAACATGATGGTACAAATAGGCTGCCATACTTTTTGTCCCAGCGTTAGCTGACATAATTCCAAGTACGAAATGCACATGCATGCATGACTTCACGCCGCTTGATGTCCGTGCGTGGCGGGAAACAGCACACGTGTTCAGTTATGTAAAAGTCCAGTTTGAGGTGTAGAACATTACATACAGATTTAGGCGACAAGATTAGGAATTTTGTGTTCATGACCGTGGTTTATTTGTAGAGAGAATTAGCTCTTGATTGTGAACCGCTATGGCAAGACGAAGGTTAAGTGATCGTGTGAAATGGCAAATCATAGGCATGCATACCACTGGTATGTCATGCAGAGAGATTGGCAGACAGCTGAACATTAACCATACTGTAATCAGTCGTTTGATTGCAAAACATGGGCAAACTAACGAGGTGAAGGACAGGCCTAGATCTGGAAGACCGAAGAAGACTACTGCCCGTGATGATCGAGCCCTAGTACGCCTTGTTAGGAGATCTCCATTCACCAACAGCAGAGTGCTCAGCCAGCAATGGGAAACGCGCAATAGAGTGTCAATGTCTACCGTCAAAAGGAGACTGTATGCTGCTGGCATGAAAGCTAGGAGACCTGTCAGACGTCCTCTCCTCACTGCACACCACAAAAAGGAGCGTCTGAGGTGGTGCAACGAAAGAAGACACTGGAACATGAGATCCTGGAGACGGGTACACTGGTCCGATGAAAGTCGGTTCCTGCTTCATGCCACAGATGGTCGAACTCGTGTATGGAGGTCCAGACGCACGGCGTACGACCAACGTAACATCATGGAAGAAGTTCCATTTGGTGGAGGTTCCGTTATGATATGGGGGTGCATCTCATTTGATTGTAAGCTGGATCTGTTGACTGTACCTGGAACACTAAATGGACAAAGATATCAAGATTCCATACTGGATAGAGTTGTGGTCCCTCATTTTGTAAATCATGCACCTGGAACCCACCCTATATTCATGGATGACAACGCCCGACCACATCGTGCTAGAGCTGTGCATGAATACCTCCACCAGAATGCCATCGAAACCCTACCATGGCCAGCAAGGAGCCCTGACATGAACCCTATTGAGCATATCTGGGACATTCTGGGAAACATGGTGAGAAGGAGGGATCCTCCTGTGCAGAACCTACAGGAATTAACAGACGCACTCCATCTTGAATGGCAACGAATACCACAATGGCGTATCAGTCGGTTGGTGACCAGCATGAGACGTCGTGTCCAGGCCGTCATCCAGGCACAAGGTGGATATACCCGGTATTAATAATGACAGTCTCAAACTCATGCACAGATGTTAAACTTCGTTTTCAGACACCATTAATGACAATCTAGCCACGTGTGTCAACTTTAGGGCAATAGTTGTCAGTTGTGTCAACGTAACCATATTCAGGCCTCGTTTTCAAGTTCAAACAAAAACATACAGTGTTTCCCCAACATCATAATCAGCATTCCTCTAGTTGCATTATTACCTCTTGCACTAAGATGGATGGGTACATAAATGTTTATGCTATTGCTTTCTTCATAGCACATGAATATACCCTCGCATGTGCGTAAAAATAGGGTGGTGCTTAACTTTTGCACAGGTGTATATACCATTTCAACAATAAAATTAACTGAGGACAGGATGTCCTTGATTGGACGTACATCCGCAGTTAGGGTGTGCTTGTTACACAGCTCAGTGTACACATATTTTGTATATACTATTTCAGGTTTCCAGTCAGCTGATTGGGAGTGTGAAAATGAAACTGCACTGTCTCTCTGCACATCCCAGCAAGCCATGCTTTGTCCTCACTTACAAAGGTGTGACACTCATGCTGGACTGTGGCTTACACATTGCTCAGGTGCAACACTACATGCCTCTGCCGGTCATTCCAAGCGCTCGTTTCACAGACTGCAGAAACTGGACACTCACAGCTGATAAAGGCAAATTACCTCCAGGTACTGAGCTAATAATACAAGGATTTAGTAAGGTGTAAAATCTCACAAATCTGGACACACCCACCCCATCATCCCTTGCATGCTCTGCAATCTCCATAAAATAAGTTCCAAAAACAAAATTTTTATCACAAAAATTAAAAATACTGTTTAAACAACGTTAGCTAAGTACTCAACTATTACTCTATTAGTACTAAAAATGTATCAAATACAATTTTTTGCTCACCTATCCCTAATGGCCAAGCGAGCTTATGCTATGGCGACCATCTGTCAACCTTTGCTTTAAAACGTCTATCCTCCTAACCACTTGGCAGAGTTTAACCAATTTTGGCTGGAAGGATCCTATTGGGGTAGGCTATAGAAATTTTATTCAGAATTTTGAATGGTTGATCTTATGGGTGAAAACCTTATATGTCAATAATAATTTACCGGGAATTGTCAAAAATGCATCTCCTCAGCGATTTGTTGGGTTTCAACTGAATGTGGCTAGATTAACCCTATGATGGTATGCCTGAAAACTGTTATTCTGAATTTTGATAGCTTTTTTGTTTGGGCCACCTCTAGCTAAGCTATGTTCAAATGCTAATAGTCCAGGTGAGCGCCAAAGCTCTTGTTTTCATGTCCTCCCTTATTACTCTAATTTGTTAAAATCTTGTGTGTTCATTTTTCAAGCATCGTCCACCAAAATTGTTACAAAATGTGCAAATTATTAATTTGGTTATTGACCTCACATTTTCACTCGAATCGAATATTTGAAGAAATTTGTGGATTTCGAATCTCGAATTATGAAAGTGTAGGCCTATGCGAATCTTCAAGTGTCATATGTCGTGTAAATTAATTTGTGGTTCGATCTTAACAAGAAATTGGAAAATGCAGTGCCCTAGATAGAAAACCTGGGTGTCCGTGTGCGCATACACTAAACAGGAATTGAACTCCAACTCATAACTGTATGGGGCTAAAAGTTGGTATCACAAAACTGTAACATAAGTTACATAATGGATAATGCGTGCACCGGTATATCATATTCAGAGTGGTTCTGAGAAATGTGCTTCTCCTTCGATCAATACTCACCATTCTGTTACTTCTGATATACAGCTGGCCCTGACAGCGGCTCTAGGATTATAGACTTAGAAAGCTTTACCGACTCCTGGGAACCGGGTACCCGGCTCCCCACTGCCGAGTACCCGTTTACCATAGAGCTCATTCTTGTTTGCATAGCAACAAGTGCAATACATGCTTTTCGCATTAAGGATTTTAGTGTTTTTTAAAAGAATCTAAGTCTTTAATCAGTGATAGTTTGTGTGTTCTGAAAGGATAACTAAGGACTATGGAGAATACCGCTCAAGACAACCAGGTTGTATTGTTCTTTATATCCATAGTTTAAAAGACTTAGGTCTCTAAATTTCGTTGTGTCGCATGTTCCAATTTCTAACCCCATAGAATCTGGGACGTGTGCTAGCAACGATATATGCCAGACGATCGCCTTCTTTAAACCCCAACAGGCGATCGGCAGATATGAAAATAGGTGTTTGCTACGGTATTTCTAACACGAATATCGGCTGACGTCGTTCTCCGTAGAATCCGAGCGGGTGACGTCACACCCGGTCGCTCGGATGTTTATGTGAAGAAAAATTTTTTCATTAATTCGCGCATCTTGTTCTGGGTGCTGCGTACTAAAAAATGGTACCGGAAACTTTAGAATGATCAAGTTTACGTGCGATCACGATCGGTTTGCAATGATCGGTGGTTTCAAAATTCTTGAGTAGATGCGTGGTCTGCGGTTTTACCGTGTGAGACAGCAGTTGTTATACATTTTGTTGTTTTCTTCACATATCGTGCTGCGTTCGTTAGGAGTATAATTTATATTGATTAGTAAATATACCCTGAATGCTATGCGATATGATTCCTGGAGCCGTTACACATCCTGTAGGATCTATTATGGGTGTGTTGTGCCCGCCGCGTTCTTGTCGTCATAATCAATGCGATCGTTGTTGTAACGTGGCGGGGTGGGGTGCGGGAGGTTACGGTTAATTTATGAGTCAAAATATTTGAAAATTAATTGTCTGCCTTCCATCCGTGTCTCGTTCCGCTTGTTTATTGTAGGTTTGTGCTTATTTTATAGGCCAAGCCAGTCCCGCCATCATGTGACGACTGCCATAAGTTTGTCCGTGTAATGTTCAAGGACCATGTCTGTTTTAGGTGTGCCCTGTGTAATATAGATCATAGGTGTAATGTTTGTGCAGTGTGGTCCGTCGAAACGATGGTTAAGTTCCTTGACCAGAAGGACTTGGCTGGGTCTGACGCGGGGTAAGGCGGTCCGAGAGGAAATCGTGGAGCGCCCGGTTCGGCCGGTGGGGTGCTCCACGTCCCCAGCTGGAGGTGGCGGAGATGGCACCGCCGGCGTGGTTTGGTCCGGCTATGCAGGGTTTTCTGCATAGCGTTCTGCCCACGCTGGTGTCGTCCCTGCTACCAAAGGTTGGGGGGCAGTTTCTCCCCATGCCTGGTACGGATCCTGTCTTCGGACAGGATTCTGGACTGGTTACCGAGGGGGCCGTCTCGTACGGCCCCCTGGCGGGTCCGTCTGGCTTTGGCCAGACGGGTTCTGTCTCTCTGCGGCCACCTCCGGGTGGTCCAGTAGCGGTGGCCGGTCCGTCAGGTGTGGGAGCCGTCCGCCAGGACGGCTCCACGGTTTATTCGTCTAGTGACGGCTCTTCGGAGTCTGAAGACGATGAGGCCGAGTAGGAGAGGTTGCTGCGGCCCGTGAAGCCGCAGGTGGAGAATATGGAGGTTGATTCCGTCCTGGACGGAACCGGCCTCCATTTGTCTGGTTTGGCGCAAGCCAGGTCAGCGGCTCCGCCTGCGGCTGAGGCCAATCCGTTACCGTGCACCGGTTCCGCGCGGCTTGGTTTGTCACCAGCCGTCAGGGGAACCGGTGTGCCGGGCCAGGCGTGGTACTCACCTATCTCGCCTGGTCCGGCAGCCGGCTATGGTTCCGCGACGGTTACGGGTCCGTACGGTTTTCCGTGTGGACCTACCCCATGGACCGGAGTGTTTCATGGGGTGGCGGCGGAACCATGTGGTAGCAGAGTGCCTGGCGTGTCAGCCGTGGCTCCTGGCCGGGAGGCCATGGCTGGCAGACCCGTAAGCATGTCAACGGGTGACGTGTTTGCGGGGGTATCTTCTTCGGAGGTAGACTGGTCTGATGCTCTGGCGTGGCTAGCCAGAGTTGACCTGTCTGTGGTTTCGGCCACGGCCGATGAAGATGCGCCCCGTCCGTCGGTTGCGTCGATTAGGACGGGGATTTTGCCCGCGGCCCGGATCCAGTCAGTGGGACTGGATCCACGGTTCATTGATTTGTTGGATGCTATTTATAGTAAACAACTAATGACCAAGGGTCAGCTCCCTGCGGCCGCTAACCGGACAGCCTTCAAAGAAACAGAAAAAGCATAAGGGCAAGGCGAAAGCCAGGCCTATTGCGACGTCTGTTTCGGCTGGGTTCTCGGAGCCGCCGCCGGCGAAGAAACCCAGGAAGGCTGTAGAGGCGCCTACCCTCCCCAATGTTGCTCCTGACCGCCCTATAGGTGGTAAGGGCAAGGGTAAGGGTAAGGCCTCAAAGGGCGGACAGAAGGGGCCGAAGCGTACCTGAGGGTACGCAAGCTCCCTTCATATCCGCCTGGACCGCACCTGTGCGACAGGAACAGCGGTGCCAGTTATACCCGTCGTACCTAGAACGAAATGGTTCTCACTCTCTCTCATTAAGAAAGGGGGGGGGGCGGACTGCGAGCCGGACAACCCCGTTAGACGTCGAGGCGTCTATGGTGGGTGGAAGGCTCATGCATTTCGTCGAGGTTTGGCGAGGTGTGACGTCAGACAGTCTGGTCCTGGGATGGTTATCCCAGGGTTACATGCCGGAGTGGTGGGACTTTCCGCCACAAAATCTGTCTTTGGCACCAGTCTGGACACCCGTACCAAGGGAGCCAGACAAGTTAGAAGCCGTTCAAAAGGAAGTGTCGGGTTTGCTTCTGAAGGGAGCAATAAAACCAGCAAACCGGAACACTCCAGGCTTCTATTCAAACATGTTCCTTGTCCCCAAGAGCACGGGGGGATGGAGACCCATACTCAATCTCAGGCCATTAAATTGGTTTATCCATACGCCTCGGTTCCAGATGGAAACACCGAGGTCGGTAATGGCGGGATTGAGGAAAGGAATGTGGTGTGTATCGATCGATCTGAAAGATGCATATTTCCACATTCCGATCAATCGGAGTTGGCACAGGTTTCTGAGATTTGCGTTTCAGAATCAAGTATGGGAGTTTACAGTTCTCCCGTTTGGCCTGTCGACAGCTCCGAGGGTTTTCACAAGAGTGGTCCTTGCGGTGACAGCGTTTCTCAGAAAAGAGAACGTGGCGCTACACACCTACATAGACGACTGGCTGCTCAAGGCAGACTCGGCAGCCAGGTTGAACGTGGATACTGCTCTGACTCTGAAGTTACTTTCAGATCTAGGCTGGATAGTCAACAAGGAGAAATCCGAGTTGACACCCACTCAACATTTCGTTTATTTGGGGATGCGATTCGACCTCGAGGAGGGCAGGGTTTACCCGTCAGAGCCCAGAGTGGTGTCTCTGTTAGCCATCCTCGGGAGTTTTCGAGTGGGAAACCACATTCAGGCAAGGCGGTTCCTTCAGATGCTGGGCATGATGGTCTCCATGGAGCAGGTTATCCCGTACGCTGCTCTAATGCGAAGACCTATCCAGTTGTATCTGATGTCTCTGTGGAAACAGAGAACAGAACCCCTGTCAAAACTGGTGCCAGTTTTGGAGCCGATAATATCGCATCTTCTATGGTGGAAACAGCGTCAGAATCTCCTAATAGGGGTTTCGCTGCACCTACCCCACCCCCAGCTGTCCGTTTACACGGATGCATCGCTGGAAGGGTGGGGTGCCTGCCTGGGAGAACACCAGGTCTCGGGCACATGGACTCTCCCGGAGAGTCAGCTGCATATCAATCTGTTGGAAATGATGGCAGTGGAACTGGCGTTGGAAGAGTTCCTTCCGATGATCAGGGGCAAGGTGATATTGATACGGTTGGACAATTCGACAGTAGTATCATATATAAATCGCCAAGGAGGGACCAGGTCGCCCACCCTGTGCATCAGGGTGTGGCACTTGATTCAATGGTGCAGGAATTACTCGGTTGTTTTGAAAGCAGCTCATATTCCTGGCCGATTGAACATTCTGGCGGATGCTTTGTCTCGCAGACAGAGAATCCTGCCAACAGAATGGTCCCTCAACCCTCCGGTTCTACGACGGATCTTCGAGCATTGGGGCAAACCCAATGTGGACTTGTTCGCCACAAAGGAAAATGCTCAAATCATGACATATGTCTCGCCGATTCCAGATCCAAATGCCGTCGATACAGACGCTCTGGCGATAAGCTGGAGAGGGATGCACGCTTACGCGTATCCACCCACCATTCTTCTACCGAAGGTATTGGTGAAGGTCAGGGAGGAACCGTGTCTGGTCCTGCTAATAGCGCCGTATTGGCCGAGGAGGGCGTGGTTCACGGATCTTCTAGATCTGCTGGTGGAAAATCCTGTGCAGTTGCCCGAGATTCCGAACATAATCTCCCAGGCCAAGGGACGCTTCCTACACGAGCGTCCCGAAATGTTCAAATTGACTGCGTGGATGTTGTCAAACAACGTTCCACGTCGGAAGGCTTTTCTCGACAGGCTGCTGATTTCATCGCGGCTGCGAGAAGGAGGTCAACCTTCAAGTCATATAACAACAAGGTTAACAGATTTGCAGACTGGTGTGAAGAAAAGGGTATTGATACCTTTCAATCCACTATTCAGCAAATAGCAGACTTTCTCTGTGAGCTGTTCTTTACAGGACTAGCTCCCGTCACAATTGCTGGATACAAGTCAGCTTTGGCATCAGTTATCCCTTGTCTAGCCAACAGGGATAGTCCAGAGGTGGCCCAGTTAAACGTGATGTTGAAGGGAATGAGCAATCTCCGCCCGAGACAACCGGTAGTCATTCCAGCCTGGAGTCTATCTTTAGTGCTTAATGTACTGGCCAAGCACCCATTCGAACCGTTGTGTTCGGCTAGTCTAAAGCATTTGACTCTAAAGGCGGTCTTTCTATTGGCAGCTTCCTCAGCTAGAAGGCGCAGTGAGATCCATGCGCTTTCGGCAGAGAGGAACCGATTTATTGTTTCTGGAGAAGGTCTGCGTCTTCTGCCAAGAGCAGAATTTATGTCAAAGAACCAATCTTTGAGATATCCCGGCAAACCGATCATTATACCGAAGTTAACCAGGTTTGATCGTGATGCCAGTGTCTGGTGCCCGGTCCGTGCTTTGACTAAGTACAAGAAACGGACTGACTCGTTACGGTCGAACGATAGACATCTGTGGATCTGCCATAAAAAGCCTTATGGCGCCGCATCCATGGATACTATCTCTCGTTGGGTGGTCGAATGCATTCAGACTACTCATGAGATGGCGACTGGGCACCAGGTGCAGGGCGTAAGGGCACACGATGTTAGAGGAATAGCCGCCTCGACCGCCCTTTACAATGGTGTTCCGTTAGAGGACATCATGGCCGTTGCAAAATGGCACTGTGAGTCCTCATTTACGGATTACTATATGAGGGATGTGTCAGACTCAGCCAATCCACTCGCTTTAGCTGTTTTGAAACGATAGTTAGTGACCACACTGCTTTTCCCCTTTTTTCACTTTGGTAAGAAAAGAACCTAAAGCAGGCATGGTCAAGCGAGAGGATGTCAACCAGATTGTGTCACTGATGGCCGAACCGGTGTATGGTTGTAGGCGGTACGTCTGAAGTCCTGTTATCATAAGGTAATTCAACAAGTGAGAGTTTTTTGTATTATGTATATGTATCATGTTCATTCATCTTATATATTCATGCTCATTCCCAGGCTAATACAAGCGATATGCAGGGAGTAGTTAACCCTCTTAGCATATTGGTGTTTCAGGCGAGATACATGTTCGTTAGTTCTCTCCCTTTTCTTAGGAGGAAAAGGGGGGGGGGGGCTGTGACGCGAATGTGATTCGGTTCCGTGAACTTGACGGTCCTTTTAGGTCTCCGTTAGTCAAGTTTGAAGTCTAAAATCTTTCTCCAAGGGGCAAAATTAGCATGTATGGCTTGCCCCTTCCCACCAGGTTACTGATCAAATCGGGTGTATATCAGAAGTAACAGAATGGTGAGTATTGATCGAAGGAGAATGCAGGAAATGTCAATTTCCCTTTCTCCGAGATCTAACAATACTCACCATTCTGTTACGGACCCAGCCTCCCAGCCCCACGGAGGCAAGCCATAGTTTTCTCTTGTTTGGTGGCTATGCAAACAATATGAGCTCTATGGTAAACGGGTACTCGGCAGTGGGGAGCCGGGTACCCGGTTCCCAGGAGTCGGTAAAGCTTTCTAAGTCTATAATCCTAGAGCCGCTGTCAGGGCCAGCTGTATATCAGAAGTAACAGAATGGTGAGTATTGTTAGATCTCGGAGAAAGGGAAATTGACATTTCCTGCAGTCCCGGGTAATGGTAATTAGCTATGATCTATCATCAGATCCATGGACTGATCGGTCTAGAGATCTTCAGAAAAGCCGTGAAACTCCCCTATTGATTTACGAATGTTTATCGGGTGTTAAATTACGTAACTTTCTGATTATTTCTGAGACCATGTAAAGGATCTGTATCTAGCTCACTTTACTATGTGTATTTTAATGAATACAACAAGTTTTTATTTTCAGATCATTGGTTAAAAACTTGTTCCATTCATCAGTACATAATGCCTATAGGCCAACGATCATGATGGAATTATATTTTAATTCATTCTGGAGCTGATAGATATAAATAAGAAAATGATACTGGTGTAACTAGCATAAGAAATCAGTACCATTAAAATATGATGTTACTGTGTTGTAATTTATAGAATGCACTGGACATTACTGTTACTCCTGTTAAATAACTGATGACATTTGTTCCGGTTCCCAGTCACATGTGTTGTCTGTTCCCAATATATGTATGAGCCATGGAACCAGGCAAAGACATTGCACTCACTAAATTGTTAGCCAATCAATAGGTACTGTATATTTGCATATACTTACGGGTCGTATTTGCTACCAAAATATTGAAGTAGCGTGATTTATAGTGTTGTCGGATTAAGAAAATGTTTATATAATTCTCTAAATGGCGTGGTGACTTGTATATTTTTGGAAACAGATGCGAGACATATTTGTGATAGTATTGACAAGTTGCCAGCTGTCGGGCAAATGCTACCACTACCAGGTTACAGGATTTCAAGGCACAGAAGACACAAGTTTTATTGAACGATTTACATTAAACACAGTATCATACTACCCAAGGGCAAGGCATCATTCTATACTGTCCAATACTGTGAAGCCATAAAATCTTACCATCATTTGAAAATCTTGAATCCACAAAAATAGAATCGAATCTTGAAAATTGAGGCTTCGTGACAATATCAAATCAGATATTCGAAGCTTCGCAGGGCCCTAATTGGCATAGTACAGGATACCGTGTTGTTTCAATACACAGTAGCAAAATTGCTGCATTGTTTCTCGAAGCAGCTATCTCCAGAGGTGCCTAGAAATTGTAAATCATTTCCTGATTTGACCATTGCCTGTCCAAGCATGCTTCGAAGGCCTTCTCTGTCAGTGCTTTTACCACTTCCTCATACAAACCTTTCCATGGTTCAGCGACCCAGATGCAAAAACTGTTCTATCTTAATCTCTGCTTAAAGATCTTACGGTTGTATCCTCTGGTGGCACTGGACTCCCTGAGTGGTATGTGTGGGCACACCTCACGATCGTACATGCCTGTTAACATCTTGTACGTCACTATCATATCGCATCCGGAACATCAATGATGGTATCTTCAGTTTCTGTAATCTCTCCTTGTAGCTCGTCCTTAAACCTCAGGATTGATTTAGTGGCCATTCTCTGTACACGTTCAATTCTGACGTCTTTATCGTGAGCGGGTGCGATACTGCATTCACGTACTCGAGGTGTGGTCTCACAGGATAGAATGACGTCAGGGGACTCGTTCAAATTGCTCGCTCTTCAAATCATAAACAAGTGACAATTGGCGCTTGTGCTCAGTATCTGTAGACTAATGCCATAGAAACTTGTTTTAAGCATACTGGTTATTTTGATAATAATTTGAATGGTTGCTGCCATAGATATTGTTGTATTCAATACACCTTTTCTCTTTTAATGTTTTCATTGAAGCGATACACTCGGACTGCACACTAGTATGCTATGAGCTGTCGAGGTACTGCATTGAATCTGTCCTACATGCTTATACCACAAGAGCTAGCAAAGCAATGAGCACTTGCACAGATTGTGTACACTGTTTGTTTGACCCACATGCTTACATCAGAAGAGCCAATGAACAAATGAGCATTTGTACAGATTGTGTACACTGTTTGTTTGTCCCACGTGCTTACAACGGAAGAGTTACTGAACAAATGAGCACTTGCACAGATTGTGTACACTGTTTGTCCTACATGCGCCAGTGAACAAATGAGCACTTGCACTGAATGTGTACACTGTTTGTTTGTCCCACATGCTTACACCCGAAGACCCAGTGAACAAATGAGCACTTACACAGATTGTGTACACTGTTTGTTTGTCCCACATGCGCCAGTGAACAAATGAGCACTTGCACAGATTTTGTACACTGTCTGCTTGTCCCACATGCTTACACCGAAAGAGCCAGTAAACAAATGAGCACTTGCACAGATTGTGTACACTGTTTGTTTGTCCCACATGCTTACAACGGAAAAGTTACTGAACAAATGAGCACTTGCACAGATTGTGTACACTGTTTGTCCTACATGCGCCAGTGAACAAATGAGCACTTACACAGATTGTGTACACTGTCTGCTTGTCCCACATGCTTACACCCGAAGACCCAGTGAACAAATGAGCACTTACACAGATTTTGTACACTGTCTGCTTGTCCCACATGCTTACACCGGAAGAGCCAGTAAACAAATGAGCACTTGCACAGATTGTGTACACTGTTTGTTTGTCCCACATGCTTACAATGGAAGTTACTGAACAAATGAGCACTTGCACAGATTGTGTACACTGTTTGTCCTACATGCGCCAGTGAACAAATGAGCACTTGCACAGATTGTGTACACTGTCTGCTTGTCCCACATGCTTATACCTGAAGACCCGGTGAACAAATGAGCACTTACACAGATTTTGTACACTGTCTGCTTGTCCCACATGCTTACACCGGAAGAGCCAGTAAACAAATGAGCACTTGCACAGATTGTGTACACTGTTTGTTTGTCCCACATGCTTACAACAGAAGTTACTGAACAAATGAGCACTTGCACAGACTGTGTACACTGTTTGTCCTACATGCGCCAGTGAACAAATGAGCACTTGCACAGATTGTGTACACTGTTTGTTTGTCCCACATGCGTACACCGGAAGAGCCAGTGAACAAAGGAGCACTTGCACAGATTGTGTACACTGTCTGCTTGTCCCACATGCTTACACCGGAAGAGCCGGTGAACAAATGAGTACTTGCGCAGATTATGTACACTGTTTGTTTGAGAATTTCCAGTTACTATAGACAATAGCCTCACATATGTACAGCAAATGATATTTTAAACGAATATGGCATATGAACATTGCATGCTGGGTAAATTTTGTTAGCATTATGGGGATATGAGAGTTTTAATAAATCCAATATTTACAATGTGACCAGAAATGATCTTTTAAGCTCGACTTTATGAAGTAAAACACGCTATCGTGATACGCTCCACATTATCAGGTATTGTGATGGTGGCGTCACCGTCCAATTTGCATGTAGCTCATCTTATCAGTTAATCAGGCTTGACCCAAACTTGGACACATGTTGCCTTATAATGAGAGGGCATGAGAAAATTACTATGAGGTCAAAATGTCATAGGTCAAACTCATTGTCACCTTGGTGGGTGAACCTTTTTTCAACATTAACATTTTGCGTTTAGCTCAACTTAGCAGTACATATCTCATCTTTGGTTAATTATACTGGACCCAAACTTGGACACATTTCCTTATAATCAGAGGGCATCACGCAATGACCTTGGGGTCAAAAGTTCAAGGTCATTGTGACATGGGTAATAACTGGTTTTTTCAACATCAACATTTTGTGTTTAGCTCAACTTTGTCATTTATATCTCGTGTTTGGTTAATCATACTGGACACAAACTTGGACATGTATTTTTCCGTATAATGCAGGGATTGAAATGCCCATTTGCCATGTTGCCCGGGGCAACCTGATTTTCAAAAGGGCAACTAAACTGGCTTTTAATGGTACACAGAGCAACATCAACATTTTGTGTCTAGCTCAACTTTGTAATTTATATCTCGTGTTTGGTTAATCATACTGGACACAAACTTGGACATGTATTTTTCCTTATAATGCAGGGATCGAAATGCCCATTTGCCATGTTGCCCGGGGCAACCCGATTTTCAAAAGGGCAACTAAACTTTGGCTTTTAATGGTACACAGGGCAACATCAACATTTTGTGTCTAGCTCAACTTTGTAATTTATATCTCGTGTTTGGTTAATCATACTGGACACAAACTTGGACATGTATTTTTCCTTATAATGCAGGGATCGAAATGCCCATTTGCCATGTTTCCCGGGGCAACCTGATTTTCAAAAGGGCAGCTAAGCTTTGGCTGTTAATGGCACACATGGCAATCATGACAAATACTCATACTGGACTAATAGTATTATACTATGTTTTTGATACCTACAGACTAACTCTTTTCGTTTTAAGTCATTTATTTATTTAATTATTAGAAAGAGTAACCAGTATATGCTTAATACAATTTCTGAATAATTTTGGCCATTCTTCAGAATTTATTTGACAAAGCAATGGTGATTATAATTTTCTTTGTCATTTAGCTTAACATATACGGGCACCCTTAATCTGCGGCAGGCGACCTGAAAATGTATAAAATGGCATCATAGGTTGCCCACAGGACAACTAGACTTTCACATTTATTTTTAACCCTGATAATGAGAGTATGATACAATGTCCTTCAGGTTCAATAGGTCAAAGGTTAAGGCCATTGTGATCTTGGTAAAAACTATATAAGATGTGTAATAGATCACCAGAGTCCGTAAAAGTCGCTCAGCAAAGATGGTCCATGTTTGGCCATGCTAAGAATGCCAGGAGACACGCCAACACAAAGCACGTTGAAATTCATCCTACTTGGAGCCAGCAAATATAAAGCCAGGAGAGGACGTCATTGCATAAATACGTTAAGCGTACTATGAGGTGACCTCAAGAAAGCAGGACTCAGTACACACAGATCAAGAATGGACCCGAGGAAGCTAAAGATTTAGCTAAAGAAGCTAGTAGTAGAAACATCCTACAGCTGCAATCAGTCCTTCTTCGCTTTTGCTCACCGTGTCTTGTTCTCAGCCAAAATCCGTAGCTTCCTATATTACATAAGCATTCTATATTTATTTTATATTTGAAGTCAAGCTTCATAGTTCATTGCAAAGTTGAAAAGTCGAGTTTCATGATTGCATTGCTACCACATTTCTGTTTATAACAAGAGGCCCAAGGGTCTGTGGCGCTCACCTGGACCATTGGCATTTGAACTATTTGCATTTAAATAGACTGATTTTCAGGAAAATCCAAGATGGGCACCAAAAAATTGACCAATCAAGACTTTGTTTAATATGTTGAAGTCTACCGTCATAGGATCGTTCCACCCAAGTTTTGTTGAAATCGGGTTACTGATTGAAGGAGTACCATTTTTTTTAATGGTTCCGGAAAACTCAGAAAATCAGAGATTACTGCCAAGACATTGACCTATCGAAATTTCTAGAGGCTACGACAATAGGATCCTTCCAGCCAAAATTGGTTAAAATTGCCCAAGCGATTAATGAGGAGTAGCATTTTATATGAGTTCCCATTTATTGGAAAACCCAAGATTGCCACCATCAAAATCAAGCCGTCAAAATTCTGTATACAAGTTCTGCAGCATACCGGCCTAGGGTTCTTCCAGCTAAGTTTGGTTGAAATCAGCCAAGCGGTTAATGAGGGCCTTTTAACTGATTTCCCAAACTATTCAGAAAATCCAAAATGGCCGCCAGAAAAATTGATCAATCAAAATTCTATATGCAACTTCTAAAGCCTACCGTCCTAGGCTCTCCAGTTGAAATCGCCCAAGTAGTTAATGAGTAGAGGATTTTCAGCCATTTTTCGGAAAATTAAAGATAACCACCGAATAAATTGACCAATCAAAATTCTATATACATGCTCTGAACTTTAGAGTCCTTCCAGCCGAGTTTGTTTGAGCTCGTTCAAGCAGTTAATGAGGAGTAGCCTTTTAACTGATTTCCCAAAATTTTCAGAAAATCGAAGATGGCTGCCATAAAAATGGACCAATCAAAATTCTGTATACAAGTTCTTAAATTTACCAGCCCATTATCCTTCCAGCCAAGTCTGGTTGAAATTGCTCAAGCAGTTAATGAGGAGTAGCGTTTTAAATGATTTCCCACCATTCTTCAGAAAATCCAAGATAGTTGCCGGAAAAATTGATCAATCAAAATTCTGTATACAAGTTCTGAAGCAACAAGTTTGAAATAAATCGGAGCAGTGGTTATTAAGGAGTAGACTTAAGTGATTTACAGAAATCTTCAGAAAATCCAAGATGGCCAGCAAAAAAATTGACCAATCAAAATTCTGGATACAAGTTTTGAAACCTACCAGCTAGTATCCTTCCAGCCAAGTCTGGTTGAAATTGTTCAAGCAGTTAATGAGTAGCGTTTTAAACGGTTTCGCGCCTTTTTTTGTGGAAAATTCAAGATGGTCGCTGGAAAAATGGACCAATCAAAATTCTGTATACAAGTTCTGAAGGATACCACGCTAGGGTTCTTTCAACCAAGTTTGATTGAAATCGGCCCAGCGGTTATCAAGTAGGCTTTTAAGTGATTTCCAGAAATCTTCATTAAATCCAATATGGGTGCCGGAAAAATTGACCAATCAAAATTCTGTTTACAGGTTCTGAAACATATCAGCATACTATCCTCCCAGCTAAGCCTGGTTAAATTGTCCAAGCAGTTAATGAATATCGTTTTAAATGATTTCCCACAAATTTTCGGAAAATTCAAGATGCCAGCCGGAAAAGATTGACCAATCAAAATTCTGTATACGGTTTCTGAAGCCTACCCCTATAGGGTCCTTCCAGCCAAATTAGCTTGAAATCCGCCAAGCACTTAATGAGGAGTAACTTTTTAAGCAAAGGTTGATGGACAGATGGATGATGGATGGTCACCATGCCATAAGCTCACTTAACCATTCTGGCCAGGTGAGCTAACAATGAGATCAACACATTTCATTCTGAATACATAGAACTATATTGTCAAGAAACCGAAGTATGACATCTTTTTATTTTGAAAACAATTTGACTGGATGTTTTTATGTCATTCTGTCAACTTGTCTTCAAAATATTAAACCATGACGTGAGGCAACAGGCGTAAAAACCATTGAATATTTTGAAATTAATTTGACTGGGAGCCATTGCGGCCTAAGGCAGCAATAGCTTGCAGTGAAATTAATTTCAAAATATTTAACAGAATAAGTTTTATAGTGTAAAGAATATTCCGTTTATGGCATTTGTCGGTGAAAGGGTTAATGATAATTGTCTTATATAAGTATTTCACTTATCTTCCAGATGTGTGCAGTGAGCTATTGGACAGTGGTGGTCGACCATTTGTGGACAGTGTCCCAGAATTCTGTGTGCCAGAAATGGGGCTCGTGGATCTGTCGCAAGTTGACGCGATTCTCATCTCAAATGTGACATGCATGCTCGCTCTGCCATATGTTACAGAATACAGTGGATTTAAAGGCGTTGTATATGCCACTGATCCCACCTTACAGATTGGTCGACTGTACATGGAAGAGTTGGTGAAATATATCGAGAGAAATCCTAAGTGTAAAAATGCGAGCAGATGGAAAGAGGGCGTAATTTTGAATCAGCTGCCGGTGCCACTTCGTAATGCTGTCTCCCCGAAACAATGGCGGAAGCTATACACAATCCATGACGTGAGTTCCTGTCTGTCTAAAGTACAAGTAGTAGGCTTTAATGAGAAGAAGAACATGTTTGGGTCATTAACGATTCTGGCGTCTAGTTCAGGGTTCTGTATGGGTAGCTCTAACTGGGTGATTGAGTCAGACTATGAGAAGATAGCCTATGTATCGGGTTCATCCACATTAACCACACATCCAAAGCCGATGGAACAAGCTCCGTTAAAGAACAGTGATGTTTTAATCATGTCGTGCCTCACACAAACACCACTCTCTAATCCAGACACGATGATTGGTGAGTTCTGCGTAAACGTGGCGCTTACATTAAAGAATGGTGGTAACATCTTGGTTCCATGCTATCCTTCGGGAATAACGTATGATTTATTCGAGTGTCTCTCCGGACATTTAGACAGCTGTGGTTTCGGACATGTTCCTATGTACTTTGTTTCGCCGGTATCAGACAGCACGCTAGCGTATTCGAATATATTTGGTGAGTGGTTATCCCAGGGAAAACAAAACAAAGTGTACCTACCAGAGCCGCCATTCCCGCATGCCGAGCTCATGAAGGAAGGCAGGCTCAAACACTATGCTAATATTCATGGTGGTTTAAGTACCGATATGAAACAGCCATGTATTGTGTTTACCGGACATCCTTCACTACGATTTGGCGATGTTGTGCATTTTCTGGAACTGTGGGGAAAGTCTACGAACAATACTATTATCTTTACTGAACCAGATTTTCCGTATTTAGAAATGTTAGCACCATTTCATCCGCTAGCTATGCGTGTTTGCTATTGTCCAATTGATACTAGTTTGAGTTTTAGTCAGGCCAATAAACTCATTAAAGAGTTACGGCCCCTTCATTTAGTCGTATCCAAATCATACTTATCACCCCCGCTTGCACAACCTCATAGAAATGACTTGGTTATAGACTGGGAGCCAGCACCTCTGACTTACGCAAGAGGCGAGGTTCTTACCATTCCTGTCAAGCGACATTATGAGCGTATTGAAATCACTCCTGAACTCGCTGCCACTCTAGAACCTATGGAGGTTAAACCTGGTGCTACTATCACTATGATATCTGCAGCATTAAAGATGAAAGACAATGCATACACTCTAGAACCAGTGCCTGAAGACATGCTTTCTGGTCCTCGCACTCAAGCTGATGGTATGCCGATCAAGAGACGACCGTATGTGTTTGGAAATCTTGATGTGAGGCAGTTTGTGTCTGCATTACGGGAGCAGGATATTACAGATTTCAAAGTGGAAGAGACAGGTGAAGGAACATTTATACATCTGACAAACGATGACACACTTATCCAGATTGAATCCGACTCCACACACATTATCTGCGGAGATGAAACTATCCGTGCTAAACTACGAGATGCTCTGTTACACTGTCTGTTGAAAATGTAATACCATTAAATGGCTGCTTTGTCAGTAACTAATATATAGTCTCGGACCATTTGATTGAGGACAGTGGACACTATACCTGCAAATTCTTATGACCATCATACCTGAGAATTCTGTTGGCCATTCTACCTGGGAATTCTGATGGCCACTCTGGGAATTCATGTCACCATTCTACCTGGGGATTCTGTTGCATGTCCGTCTTAAACGCTTAATAGTTCATCAGGTTGTATCAATTGTCTAGATTCAAAATATTTAGCAGCACGTTTATTAAATAATAAAGCCATACAATCTGTACAAACTGACGGACAATTTAAGAACTTATTTTCAAAATTTTCTGCACCAAATTTTTAATAAATAGTAATTTAACTGGCAGCAACTGCACCCACTTAAATTAGTTTCAAAATATTCAACGGATTATCTGATTATACTTTTTGGGAAACTGGTATTCTGGTATTCAGCAGTTCAGGGATCGATCGATCGATCCCAAAATGGATGGAGTGTGGGCAGAGCTTAGCTAAAGATGGGCAGGGCAAAGTTAAAACTGGATTCCTCCATTGGTAAAACAGAACACAAAGGAATTCCAAATCATCAAAAAAGTGCACTACAATGAAATAGTCTGTCGCTGATTGGGCGGACTCATTGGTAGTCTGTCGCTGATTGGGCGGACTCATTGAAACACACACTAGAGTGAAATTATCTGTTGCTGATTGGGTGGACTCATTGAAACACACACTAGTGAGGTAGTCTGTCGCTGATTGGGCAGACTCATTGAAACACACACTAGATTGAGATTGTCTGTCACTGATTGGGTACACTAATTAAAACACACACTAGAGTGAGATTGTCTGTCGCTGATTGGGTACACTCATTGAAACACACACTTGAGTGAGGTAGTCTGTCACTGATTGGGCGGACTCATTGAAACACACACTAGAGTGAGATTGTGTCGCTGATTGGGCAGACTCATTGAAACACACACTAGATTGAGATTGTCTGTCACTGATTGGGTACACTAATTAAAACACACACTAGAGTGAGATTGTCTGTCGCTGATTGGGTACACTCATTGAAACACACACTTGAGTGAGGTAGTCTGTCACTGATTGGGCGGACTCATTGAAACACACACTAGAGTGAGATTGTGTCGCTGATTGGGCGGACTCATTGAAACACACACTAGTGAGATTGTCTGTCGCTGATAGGGTACACTCATTGAAACACACACTAGAGTGAGATTGTCTGTCACTGATTGGGTACACTAATTGAAACACACACTAGAGTGAGATTGTCTGTCGCTGATTGGATACACTCATTGAAACACACACTAGAGTGAGATTGTCTGTCGCTGATTGGGTACACTCATTGAAACACACACTAGAGTGAGATAGTCTGTCGCTGATTGGGTACACTCATTGAAACACACACTGGAGTGAGATTGTCTGTCACTGATTGGGTACACTCATTGAAACACACACTAGAGTGAGATTGTCCGTCACTGATTGGGTACACTAATTGAAACACACTAGAGTGAGATTGTCTGTCGCTGATTGGGCGGACTCATTGAAACACACACTAGAGTGAGATTGTGTCGCTGATTGGGCGGACTCATTGAAACACACACTAGATTGAGATAGTCTGTCGCTGATTGGGCGAGCTCATTGAAACACACACTAGAGTGAGATTGTGTCGCTGATTGGGCGGACTCATTGAAACACACACTAGAGTGAGATTGTCTGTCGCTGATAGGGTACACTCATTGAAACACACACTAGAGTGAGATTGTCTGTCACTGATAGGGTACACTCATTGAAACACACACTAGAGTGAGATTGTCTGTCACTGATTGGGTACACTAATTGAAACACACACTAGAGTGAGATTGTCCATGGCTGATTGGGTACACTCATTGAAACACACACCAGAGTGAGATTGTCCATGGCTGATTGGGCACACTAATTGAAACACACACTGGAGTGAGATTGTCTGTCACTGATTGGGTACACTCATTGAAACACACACAGAGTGAGATTGTCTGTCGCTGATAGGGGACACTCATTGAAACACACACTAGAGTGAGATTGTCTGTCACTGATTGGGTACACTAATTGAAACACACACTAGTGAGAGTGTCCATGGCTGATTGGGTACACTCATTGAAACACACACCAGAGTGAGATTGTCCATGGCTGATTGGGCACACTAATTGAAACACACACTGGAGTGAGATTGTCTGTCGCTGATTGGGTACACTCATTGAAACACACACTAGTGAGATTGTCTGTCACTGATTGGGTACACTCATTTCAACACACACCAGAGTGAGATTGTCCATGGCTGATTGGGCACACTAATTGAAACACACACTGGAGTGAGATTGTCTTCGCTGATTGGGTATACTCATTGTAACACACACTAGAGTGAGATTGTCTGTCACTGATTGGGTACACTCATTTCAACACACACTAGAGTGAGATTGTCTGTCACTGATTGGGTACACTAATTGAAACACACACTAGAGTGAGATTGTCTGACACTGATTGGGTACGCTCATTGAAACACACACTAGAGTGAGATTGTCTGTCGCTGATTGGGTACACTCATTGAAACACACACTAGAGTGAGATTGTCTGACACTGATTGGGTACACTCATTGAAACACACACTAGAGTGAGATTGTCTGACACTGATTGGGTACACTCATTGAAACACACACTAGAGTGAGATTGTCTTCGCTGATTGGGTACACTCATTGAAACACACACTGGAGTGAGATTGTCTGCGTCGCTGATTGGGTACACTCATTAGCTCAACTGGCCTGAAGGGACAAGTGAGCTTATGCCATGGCGGCCATCCATCTTTCGTCCGTCAAATCGCTTCTCCATAACGGTTAGACCAATTTCAACCATATTTGGCTGGACAGATTTATGCTGATATTCTCCAGAACTTGTATTCAGAATTTTGATTGGTAAATTATTTGGGTCAAAATCTTTGATTTTATGAGATTTACAGGAAATTGTCAAAATGCTACTCCCTAGCTGCTTGACATATTTCAACCAAATTTGGATACGCAGACTCTATGGTGGTAGACCCTAAAACTTCTATTCTGAATTTTGATTGATCAACTTTTTGGGTGAAAATCTTAGATTTTATGAAAGATTTACAGGAAATTAACAGAACGCTATTTCTCCTTAGTTGATTGACATATTTCAAACAAATTTGGCTAGAAGGACCCCATCATGGTAGACTCCAGAACTCAATCCAGAATTTTGATTTGTCAACTTTTTGGGTGAAAATTTCAGATTTTATTAAATATTTACTGGAAATTGTCAAAATGCTTCTCCTTAGCTGTTTGACAGCTTTCAATCAAATAGAAGGACCCTTCATGATAGGCTCCAGAGTTCTATTCAGAATTTTCTTTGGTCAACTTTTCTTTGGAGTGGGGGGGGGGGGGGTGGAAGCTTAGATTTTATGAAAGATTTACTGGAAATTGTCAAAACGCATCTCCTTGTCCACTTGATGGATTTTAACCGAATTTGACTGGATTGATCCTGCAGTTTCTGATCCTACAGACTAGAGCTTCTGTTCAGAATTTTCATTGGTATATTTTTTGCCGACCATCTTGGATTTTCTGAAAATTTTCCGGAACCATTTATAGCGCTAAGTACTCTTTAAAATGGCCCAATTTCATTGAAACTTGAGCGGAACAATCTTATCACAGTAGGCTTCACTATATCAAACGAGAATCTTGATTTGCAAATTGTTTTGTCGGGCATCTTGGATTTTCGGAAAATTATGCAGAACTCCTTTAAAACGTAATTCCTAAACCACGGATTTGAACCAAATTTGGCTGGAAGGATCCTATATGGTGGTAGCCTCTAGGCATGCTAGGACTTCTTTGAGTGGTCAATTTTTTGCGTGCCCATCTTGGATTTTCTGAAAATTATCCAATGCAAATGGTCCGGGTTAGCGAGTCTACTACTTCATAAATGTTGAAGATGTGACTATTACATATTGTTGACATATTGTAATGCTGGCTCTAGATGTCTGACCTCTTGGCTTATATCTGAGCACATCACAACGTGACAAAACACAAGGAGGCTGCACTATATCTCAATGCTTGTATTTACAAGCTAAGCAGCCATTTATCATACCGCTGGAATTCTGATCATAAAGTTATAATACAAGGAGTATATACAGATACAAGGTGTATATACAGATACAAGGTATATATACAGATACAAGGTGTATATACATATACAAGGTGTATATACAGATACAAGGTGTATATACAGATACAAGGTATATATGCAGATACAAGGTATATATGCAGATACAAGGTATATATACAGATACAGGGTGTATATACAGATACACAGTATATATACAGATACAAGGTGTATATACAGATACAAGGTGTATATACAGATACAATGTGTATACAGATACAAGGTGTATATACAGAGACAATGTGTATACATCGTATATGTACAATGGGATATGATAATTAGGACACTAGAATTCAATTTTTGTGGTTTAACAGACAGCAACACATTCGTCCATTGACAGTTTAACAGACAGCAACACATTCGTCCATTGACAGTTTAACAGACAGCAACACATTCGTCCATTGACAGTTTAACAGACAGCAAGCAACACATTCGTCCATTGACAGTTTAACAGACAGCAAGCAACACATTCGTCCATTGACAGTTTAACAGACAGCAACACATTCATCCATTGACAGTTTAACAGACAGCAACACATTCGTCCATTGACAGTTTAACAAACAGCAACACATTCGTCCATTGACAGTTTAACAAACAGCAACACATTCGTCCATTGACAGTTTAACAAACAGCAACACATTCGTCCATTGACAGTTTAACAAACAGCAACACATTCGTCGATTGACAGTTTAACAGACAGCAACACATTCGTCGATTGACAGTTTAACAGACAGCAACACATTCGTCCATTGACAGTTTAACAGACAGCAAGCAACACATTCGTCCATTGACAGTTTAACAGACAGCAACACATTCATCCATTGACAGTTTAACATACAGCAATACATTCGGCCATTGACAGTTTAACAACCAGCAACACATTCGTCCATTGACAGTTTAACAGACAGCAACACATTCGTCCATTGACAGTTTAACAGACAGCAATACAATCGGCCATTGACAGTTTAACATACAGCAATAGTCGTTCATTAACAGTTTAACAGACAGCAATACATTCAGCCATTGACAGTTTAACAGACAGCAACACATTCGTCCATTGACAGTTTAACATACAGCAACACATTCGTCCATTGACAGTTTAACAGACAGCAACACATTCGTGCATTGACAGTTTAACAGACAGCAACACATTCGTCCATTGACAATTTAACAGACAGCAACACATTCGTCCATTGACAGTTTAACATACAGCAACACATTCGTCCATTGACAGTTTAACATACAGCAATACATTCGTCCATTGACAGTTTAACAGACAGTAACACATTCGTCCATTGACAGTTTAACATACAGCAATACATTCATCCATTGACAGTTTAACAGACAGCAACACATTCGTCCATTGACAGTTTAACAGACAGCAACACATTCGTCCATTGACAGTTTAACATACAGCAACACATTCGTCCATTGACAGTTTAACAGACAGCAACACATTCATCCATTGACAGTTTAACATACAGCAATACATTCGTCCATTGACAGTTTAACAGACAGCAACACATTCGTCCATTGACAGTTTAACAGACAGCAACACATTCGTCCATTGACAGTTTAACATACAGCAATACATTCATCCATTGACAGTTTAACAGACAGCAACACATTCGTCCATTGACAGTTTAACAGACAGCAACACATTCGTCCATTGACAGTTTAACATACAGCAACACATTCGTCCATTGACAGTTTAACAGACAGCATCACATTCGTCCATTGACAGTTTAACAGACAGCAACACATTCATCCATTGACAGTTTAACATACAGAAATACATTCGTCCATTGACAGTTTAACAGACAGCAACACATGCCCTGTAGGTCGGGCTTAGAATACACCTTCCGTATCCTCTGCGTGTCGTACGAGGCGACTAAAGGAGGTAAGGGTGAGGTAACCCTGAGAGAAACCTCGAGTGCTGAAGACAGAGGTTCCAGGCCGCACGTCGCACTCTAATAAACCATGGATCCACGCACTTAACGCTTATGATCATGTCGATAGTCACTTACAGGACTGGCGGTATGATCAGCGAACGAAAAGAAGAAGAAGACAGCAACACATTCGTCCATTGACAGTTTAACATACAGCAATACATTCGTCCATTGACAGTTTAACAGACAGTAACACATTCGTCCATTGACAGTTTAACATACAGCAATACATTCATCCATTGACAGTTTAACAGACAGCAACACATTCGTCCATTGACAGTTTAACAGACAGCAATACATTCGGCCATTGACAGTTTAACATACAACAATACATTCGTCCATTGACAGTTTAACAGACAGTAACACATTCATCCATTATCCATTGACAGTTTAACATACAGCAATACATTCGTCCATTGACAGTTTAACAGACAGCAATACATTCGTCCATTGACAGTTTAACAGACAGCAATACATTTGTCCATTGACAGTTTAACAGACAGCAACACATTCGTCCATTGACAGTTTAACATACAGCAACACATTCGTCCATTGACAGTTTAACATACAGCAACACATTCGTTCATTGACAGTTTAACAGACAGCAACACATTCGTCCATTGACAGTTTAACAGACAGCAATACATTCGGCCATTGACAGTTTAACATACAGCAATACATTCGTCCATTGACAGTTTAACACATTCATCCATTGACAGTTTAACAGACAGCAACACATTCGTCCATTGACAGTTTGACATACAGCAATACATTCGTCCATTGACAGTTTAACATACAGCAACACATTCATCCATTGACAGTTTAACATACAGCAATACATTCGTCCATTGACAGTTTAACATACAGCAACACATTCGTCCATTGACAGTTTAACATACAGCAATACATTCGTCCATTGACAGTTTAACATACAGCAACACATTCATCCATTGACAGTTTAACAGACAGCAACACATTCATCCATTGACAGTTTAACATACAGCAACACATTCATCACTTGACAGTTTAACAGACAGCAACACATTCATCCATTGACAGTTTAACATACAGCAACACATTCATCCATTGACAGTTTAACAGACAGCAACACATTCATCCATTGACAGTTTAACATACAGCAACACATTCATCCATTGACAGTTTAACAGACAGCAACACATTCATCCATTGACAGTTTAACAGACAGCAACACATTCATCCATTGACAGTTTAACAGACAGCAACACATTCATCCATTGACCATTAATCTTAATGGTCAAGATTTGTTCAGATGTACTACCGTACATGACATATATAAATGTAAAGTTGTATTGATCATAATCATGGCCTTCAATCTGTCATGATAAACCATAAAGCAGTCAAAATTTGTGAAAGCTCATTTCATTGGCCAATCATACTATGCTCAGCCCATCATGTGATGCGTATTGTACACAAGTTACGGATGGGAAGAATTTGTCAATTCTTGTGGCATCCATAATCTTGAAAGATAAGATACAGAACAGCTCATTTAAAGACTCTCCATATATATTGGTAATAATCAGTGCCATTGAAAAAATATTATCAGGATCCCTGGCAGCACTTTAATTGCTATGTTGTTCTGCTTTAGGACACTGTATAACATATCTAGCTTAACTCTAACCATCAAATTTATTCAAGAAAATTTCAATTTTCTCCTAGAAAATGTCAATTTTTAGACCAAGAGAAGACTATTTTAGAAAATTTACCCCTGGAATGACTGGCTCGGTTATCGAGCCAGACATTCCAGTGGTAAATTTTCAAAAATAGTATTCTCTTGGTCTGCAAATGGACATTTCTCAAGACCACTGTAGAAGCCATTTTGGAGTGCTTAAAGGGTTAAGTAGCAACAGATTCCAATTAAATACATTTTAAAATACTTAACAGAATATTCTTTAGATTGCTTAACGCTGAACAATTATGTGGATTCTTTAACAATTTTAGCAATAGATTTCTGTTTTCATTAACTTTAATTATGGTTAAGCCGGCCAAAATTGACCTCTGCAGTGGTCTTGGGAAATGCCCACTTGGAGCTCGAGACCATTTTTGAAAATTTACCCGTGTCTTGGCCTGCAGATGGACATTGACTCAGCAGAATCTAGGTTTTCTTGATTAATCCTGGCCATTAAAGGGTTAATTGTCCCGGTATTGATGCTTTAACACTTTCATGATGACACCAGCCTGGCCAGTTGTCTGGAGGAATGGCCATTTGCAGGCCAAATGACTGAAAATCTAGTGAAATGACTGCCTTGATGACCGAGCCAGGCATTACAGTGGTAAATTTAAAGAAATAGCCTATTGACCTGCAAATGGACATTCAATAAGCAGTTACAGGGTCTGAGTGTCAAGACATGTATACAGGACAGCTGGCGAGGCAGCAACAGCTTCCAGTCAAATAGGATATGCCTTACATTGTAAACAATGTGTTGTTTGTGCATGATTTAGCATGATGGTTCAGCTTTAGAGCTAGCATAACCGGGACTGTATTCTAGAATGGAAGACAACAATCAAATGACAGAATGGCGTGTGTGCATGCCTGTGTGTGAACCATCAAAATAACATTGCCGTGTCCTTTATATGAAGGTATTACACGTCTGGGAGTATTTCATTACAAATGGACATCAGGGTGATCACAGACAAAGTGCACCAATATCTATCAATAATAAAAAAAGTACAAGCTAGAAATAACAAGTTGTGAGGAGATAAGATAGATATTAGCACTGAACAATACAAGGAGACCTGAGATGTGATAGCCTATGTGAACATAGAACATACAGTAAGGATCAGTCATTAATTCTTATACCCCCAAGTGCTACATGATCTTGACCTCTGACCTTGAACACCAAATCAGCATCCGTTATCTCCCTCCAGGGCATGTGTTCAAGGGTTATTCTATAAATGTATTTATTATACTACTTTCAGGTAGAGAATGTCACCAATCAGCATGATTAATCCCAATTGGGTCCATGCTGTGTAGCTGGTGGATCCAGAATTTCTCACATTCCTTGCGGATAGACGTGGCTTCCGGTGTATCAGGATCGTGATGGAGCACTTCATCATGTCTATAATGGTTTCTGTAGATTCAATTGATAAACCGGAGGCTGCTGCGGTTGGTGAATCCATCTTGAAATATTTTTTGGTAGAAATCACGCTTTTCTCAAGCAAAAATTTATTATTTTTTGAAGAACTTGTAAGATGCTTAGTTGTCCTGCAGGATAACTAAGCATCTTACAAGCTTTTCAAAAAAATAATAGGTTATTCTATAAATATTGATCAATCCAGAAAGAGAGGGTGACATGCAGAGTTCATCACAAAACTTAATGTTGAACACCAGAAAACTCATTCCAAGGTCATTGACCTTGCCCTTGTGACATAACTGTCATCACATTCCTAGCAGGAAAGACAACCCAGTATCCAAGCTTAGTTTCAATAGGGTTAACCAATCCTGAAAAATAAGCCGAGAAGATAACGCAAAAACTTAACATTGAAAATATTTGTACTCATGCCAGTGACCTTGGCTTTTGAACTTACATCACTGTCACCATGCTGATTCCTAATAACATAAGCAACATGTATCCAAGTTTATCTCTAATAGGGTCATCCACTCATGATATAAAAACTTACCTTTGAAAAAACCAGTTTTGTACAATGGTCACAGTGACCTTGACCTATGGGATTTGTGAGCTAAATGTTACTATGCTGATCACCCAGGTAGCAATGTCTTCCAATTTAATTATGCTAAAATTATTTAAGATCATTTTTTACTAAGTAACATGTTTCTGCTTTTGTTTGGAAATATGTTGTTATTTCTGAGGTGTACTGTATAGAAGACATGCCGAACATTTGATAGACGGACCTACCTGTGAGTCACAAGTAAACACCTGCAACATGCTATAGTGGCGGCGTTTTCAGAAATGTAAACAACTTCATTGGCCAATACTGTGAACAGCTTCATACTAGATCTTACCAGTCACACCTAAATATGTCATAGTTATGAATTGCGTAATTATACATCACACACGTAACAACTGATGATGTTAGACGTTGAAGACAATATTTCCGTCACTCAACTGTCTAACTTAGTTCACAGGGACGGCTACACAAATATGCCTTTAACCCTTTAACCCCTTGAATCTGTTCACGAAAATTTCAACTTTCTCAGAAAATGTCAATTTGCAGACCAAGAGAAGACTGTTTTTGAAAATTTACCACTGGAATGACTGGCTCGGTTATTGAGCGAGTCATTTCAGTGGTAATTTTCAAAAATAGTAATCTCTTGGTCTACAAATGGCTGCTATGAGTGTTACAGGGTTAAAGTCTGGCTATAAATCAAGTGATCAGATATTTGCCTGCAACACATTTGATATTGTCGCTATGTCTATCTATGCACCTCACAAGGAAATTGTCAAGAAATATAAACCTGCAGCGAGAGGACACTCGTGTTTGTTTATAGTCACTGAAATAGGATGATAGCTGCTGAGTGATTGGCTTTCTGACTGTCACACAATGTCTGCAGTACAATCAGTAGGACAAGGCTTCATCACGAGCTCTAACTGATACACATAGCATTAGTTGGCAAGGAGTGGTTCTAGACGTTACAGCTTCATCATAAGTGATTAGAGTTCTGACTCACAGCATCGGCGGTAGAATCATCATAGGGACAACGCGAGGTTCCAGATTGTGATTAGAGTTCATTCCAGACATCACAGCTTCATCGTGAAGGATTAGAGTTTTGACTGTCACAGAGCATTGGTAAGTCCCAGCAAATAATCTGAACATTCACATGACTTCCACAAAGCAAACTGGCTGATGTTTATTATAGGATATAGTCAGTCATACAGATTATTCTGAAAACAATTTGATTGAAGTTTTTTGCTTCCTAATTACAATCAAGATGTTTCCAAACTAAACAGGAACGTTCTGTATCTCCTACTGAAACCTAAAATCTAAGATTTCAGAATGACCTGCATCACTTCCGGTCAGGTACGAACACCTAAATGCATTTGTGGCTGCTTAACATCTCGACTGAGAATATGTGCACAGCAGACATGTATATCAGAGACACACAGCACATCCTTTCACGAGGAGCAAATCATACAGATACTACATGCTGCCCTGAGGTCAGAGACACATATAACATAGCCCATCATGAGGGCATGTGTTTAGCTCATAGGGTCATGTGTTTAGCTCATAGGGTCATGTGTTTAGAAGATCAAGTTGTTCTTGGTATTCTGTATAGAGCCGCTGTAGTTGCAGGTTACTGACGATACAGGGGAGGACCTCGCGCAACATCTCTCGTTTGTCCAATGACTGAAAATACAGAATAATATTTATTTGAATTTCTCTTTATGACTGATCAGGATTTGTATTTTGCTGATGTAATTCAGGCTCAAGCAAGTGTCACATATTTTATGATAACCAAGACAGCCTGTGGTCACTATCTTTAGATAACCATGTCAGCCTCTATAGGGTCACTATCACATGTATCCACAGAATATATATAAGCTTTATTACTCTCTCAATCAAATGTCAAAGACTACAGTAATTAATTGTTTACAGCTGTCTGTCTGTCTGCCTAACTGCCTGTCTGTCTGTGTCCAGTGCGATAACTTGAGGGCTTTTGAGGAAAAAAAATGGAAGGTTGTGTATGAGGTCCTGAAGAACTATATTGATTCTGGGGTGTCAATGTCAAAATCACCTCAAAGAGTTGGTGGCTGAGACACAAAATTATCTGGAATGTTCATTACATCACGCACATACACACACTCCGCCTTATAGATATGAGGGTGTATATAGCATTTGCGTTTTACATCTGTTCGTTCATCCAAGCTGTCATTTCTGTACGATAATGCAGGTTCTACTAGAGCTATGATCAAGAAACCTGGGTTGTAGGGCACCCCTGTGCTCCCAAAGAACCCTATTGATTTTGGTGTTAAAAGGTCAGGGTCACAGTGACCCAATTAAAGAAATTGGATTGCATTCCTGTTGAACTCAAATTCTACTGAATGGGTCCTCATATTGGCCAGTGTGATGCCCTTGGGGTCTAAAGAACACTGTTAATTTTGGGATCAAATGTCAAAGTGACCAATTAAATAAATAGGGTTGCATTTCTGTATGATAAGCTGGGATCCACCGAGGATATCAGAACATGATAGTATTATTAAAACACATTCTTGATGAGCTTTTGCCCTGTCCATCCCGTGTGCTCTGTAGTGACTTACCAGAATGTGTGCTTGCCATGATGATTTGCGTGACTGATGAATAGGACCCAGCAGGTCATCACAGATTTCTCGTAACCGACCTTCCTCACCTGAAAATGTCACAATTAATCATTAGAATATCACTCAATGAGGCACATAGCACTACCATGAAACACAATATAGGGATACATTACGACATAGGGCATACCATTTTAGCTAAGCTTCAGACACATTTTATGTGTAGCAGAATAGATTTGAAAATGAAACATGAATAAGTGAGATTTCAAGACAACTGTACAGGTAAACTGTTGAATATTTAGAAAAAATTTGGTGGTAACAGCTCGCCATCAAATCAGTTTCAAAATATTCAACAGAATGTTAATTAAATTGTAAATTCATCCAAAATATACGATCCATACAATTTTGACAGATGTTTCGATTTTCGTGACAGAGCTGTGTTTGTGGCATCGGCTAACTAATGACACAATTGATTATTACATCAGATACTAGTCACAGATACGATGACTCTACTCACAATCATGGCAAATTCTTACTAGCCACAGGCTAAGGATAACTTTGAGTCTTGTCACTTGGCCGACATGAGAATACAGCGTATCATGAAACAGGTTTGTGCACAAAGCTCAAAGTTTATCTCAGCCAGCAACAGCTTTCAGAAGCGCCCTTCTCAACAGCAGCACCAGTGACAAAAACACTCATATACTGTAAGTTAGCAATTGAACATGGGTTGACATGTGAGTTCTACCTTGTTGTGCGAGGTAGCGTGTGTATGCCAGTAACCAGTCTTTGTATTCTGCTGATGACTTCAGTGTCTGACTAGCCGCCAGTCTATTTTCTAGATGACTAATAGTAGCTGCTTGGTGAAGTTTGGGATTGCTACGATATAATGATGAGGCATGGCCGCCAGCTCTGAGAAAATAAGTGGATTAACACAGTGACGCATATACATGTAGTAGATTAATCCTTTAGTAATCAAACCAGCAAAAACCGGCCTCTATAGTGGTCTTGGGAAATGTCCATTTTCATGCCAAGAGAAGACTATTTTGAAATTTTACCACAGGAATAACTGGCTCGGTAACCAAGTCAAATTTTCAAAAAGAGTTCTCTTGGCCTGCAAATGCACATTCAACATGAGAAGACTGACATTTTTTAACCAAATTCGATCCTTAAAGGGGTAAGTACTACTCTTAGTATAAATGAAAGTTCTTGGTGCAATGGATATAATAATAAAGTGTGGAAGGTCCAATATGCTTTAGATAAGCATAGTAAACAATGCAGACGTCTTCACTGTGCATGAAGCAAACTATATGTATTTGCTGTGGAGTAAATATGATGTATTATAAATATGTAAAACATCACAACACAAATCTACAGAACGGATACCTTACACAAAGGTCGGAAAATAACTTGGGTGAACCCCTAATCAGCATGGTAAATACATTTACCCTGATGAGCCCCTAACCAGCATGGAAATAAATTATCCTGATGAACCCCCAATCAGCATGGCAAATAAATTAACTTGGATGAGGCAGCAGAGCTAGTGAACAGCAAATGAACATGAATGAGTATATATATATATATATATATATATATCTTACTTGTGAGAAGTTTTACACAAAGCCGCCAGAGGACCCGCATGTTTGCCTCCAGCGTTGCTTACAGAACTACTTTGATCAGAACACCGCCGGATTGGATCATGTTGATTTGACAGAAATACCCTACAAATACAATAAATAAACATTAACATTAAACAACATACACTGAATCAGTGACTAAACATCTTGATCAGCGATATCCATAGGGTATTATCCCAAATTTCCAAAGGAGTTGCAGTGCTGTGATGAATTCTAATCTGCATATGACTACAAACTATTACCAGATTAAAGCAATAGTCTGTTGCTGTGTGTGGGGATGCCTGTGTCGGTGCACGCATGTGTAAAGGGATCTGTACCAAGCTGAGGTGGTAGGTTGAGGGGTCCTAAAGAAGTGTATTGATTTTGAGGTCAGATGGCTTACGGTCAATGTCATCAAGCTGTTAGCATGTCCGACACAATAACACAGGTTCTAGGGAAAGGATTTTAACCAAACGTGGGTGGAGAGTTGTCCTTGAGGTCCTGAAGAACTGTATTGAAATTGGCGTGAAAAGGTCAAAGATCAACTTGAAGGGTGAGTTCCCTGGCATGCTTGTTGTCTATTCACAATATTGATATCTAAAGGAAAGCTTAGAAAACGTACTATATGACACGTGACATTATCTTAGTCATACATACCAGCAGCCAAGCTCCTGATCAAGTGTGTAAGACTTGCCAGAGGAGACTGTAATCACAGGAAGACCCTCGTCAGTCAGAGATGCCTTTTTCACAGCAGTATGTGCACCTATAATGGATAACATCAGAATCATGTTCCTTTCACCCATGTGGAATTGTAAATTGTCACAGTTCATTAATTATTGTTGTGCAGATAAAGTCCCAATGTTAAACATACACTGTTTATGTAGGACATGCTACTTTTACGCTTTATTCTTAGCGACTTTGTGCCATAGTACTCCTGATGAAAACAAGTGTGAGAAAACATGTGTGAGAAAACAAGTGTGAACGAGCGACATCGGCCGCTTTGCCAAAAATGTACATAATTTGACACACTGACTTATACTAGTTATGACTAGTTGTAGCCCACACCTAGAAATAAATAGAAACAAGTGTTCAGAGAAGAGCGTTGTCCTCAAACCCTAAAATCAAGAGAGCTCCTTAGGACTTCAAGGGCAAACTCCCAAGTTTACAGAATATCACTCCACCTGAACTTCTGCGATCCAGGCGGGCAGGCAGACAGATAAGCAGATATACTGACAGACAGAAAAGCAGGCAGGTAGCCAGGCATGAAGAGACAGACAGATAGGCAGGACAGATGAATGGATGGATGGACAGAGGGATGGCGAGAGAGAGAGAGAGAGAGGGAGCAAGACAGACAGATGAGAACAAACAGCAAGACAGGTAGGCAAAGATAGACAGACAGAGACAGATAGATAGGCAGGCAGGAAGACAAACGAATGGATGGACAGACAGACAGGAGGGAGGGAGAGACAGACGGAGTGATTGTAATATTCTTACAACACATTCATGGCAAGACAAATAAACATAGCTCACCTGTGAGAATAGGCTTGAGTGATTCCCCTCGTAAAACTACCTCTAGCGGACACGTCCTCCTATAAGGAATGTACAACATTAAGTTCTATTATTAATAGCACAGGTGCATTAAGAAATGACAGTCATTACTATTAATGATGAGATATTGTGTTTATAATTCTTATAAGACAGCATCACATCAACAGTAACCCTCATGCTTACCATCATGATTTTCAGCAGCTCAGTCAATGTAGTGATGCAGCACATTCATGTGTGAAAGCGGGTCAGCCACTCAGTCAATGTCGTGAAGAAGCAGATTTATGTGAAAGCGGGTCAGCTGCTCAGTCAATGTCGTGAAGAAGCATTTATGTGTGAAAGCGGGTCAGCCGCTCAGTCAATGGCGTGAAGAAGCATTTATGTGTGAAAGCAGGTCAGCCACTCAGTCAATGGCGTGAAGAAGCATATTTATGTGTGTAAGTGGGTCAGCCTATCAGTCAACGGTGTGATGAAGTACATTTATGTGTGAAAGCGGGTCCGCCGCTCAGTCAATGTAGTGATGCAGCACATTCATGTGTGAAAGTGGATCAGTCGCTCAGTCAATGGCGTGAAGAAGCATTTTATGTGTGAAAGCGTGTCAGCCGCTCAGTCAACGGTGTGATGAAGTACATTTATATGTGTAAGCGGGTCAGCCACTCAGTCAACGGTGTGATGAAGTACATTTATATGTGTAAGCGGGTCAGCCGCTCAGTCAACGGTGTGATGAAGTACATTTATATGTGTAAGCGGGTCAGCCAACGGTGTGATGAAGTACATTTATATGTGTAAGCGGGTCATCTGCTCAGTCAACAGTGTGATGAAGTACATTTATATGTGTAAGCGGGTCATCTGCTCAGTCAACGGTGTGATGAAGTACATTTATATGTGTAAGCGGGTCAGCCGCTCAGTCAACGGTGTGATGAAGTACATTTATATGTGTAAGCGGGTCAGCCGCTCAGTCAACGGTGTGATGAAGTACATTTATATGTGTAAGCGGGTCAGTCAACAGTGTGATGAAGTACATTTATATGTGTAAGCGGGTCATCTGCTCAGTCAACTGTGTGATGAAGTACATTTATATGTGTAAGCGGGTCAGCCGCTCAGTCAACGGTGTGATGAATTACATTTATGTATGAAAGCGGGTCAGCCGCTCAGTCAACGATGTGATGAATTACATTTGTGTGTGAAAGCGGGTCAGCCGCTCAGTCAATGGTGTGATGAATTACATTTGTGTGTGAAAGCGGGTCAGCCGCTCAGTCAATGGTGTGATGAATTACATTTGTGTGTGAAAGCGGGTCAGCCGCTCAGTCAATGGTGTGATGAATTACATTTGTGTGTGAAAGCGGGTCAGCCGCTCACTCAATGGTGTGATGAATTACATTTGTGTGGGAAAGCGGGTCAGCCGCTCAGTCAATGGTGTGATGAATTAGATTTGTGTGTGAAAGCGGGTCAGCCGCTCAGTCAATGGTGTGATGAATTACATTTGTGTGTGAAAGCGGGTCAGCCGCTCAGTCAACGGTGTGATGAAGTACATTTATGTGTGAAAGCGGGTCAGCCGCTCAGTCAATGGTGTGATGAAGTACATTTTTGTGTGAAAGCGGGTCAGCCGCTCAGTCAATGGTGTGATGAAGTAGATTTATGTGTGAAAGCAGGTCAGCCGCTCAGTCAATGGTGTGATGAAGTACATTTATGTGTGAAAGCGGGTCAGCCGCTCAGTCAACGGTGTGATGAAGTACATTTGTGTGTGAAAGCGGGTCAGCCGCTCAGTCAACGGTGTGATGAAGTACATTTGTGTGTGAAAGCGGGTCAGCATAAATAAAGTTAGTAATAATCCTGTAACCCCTACAGACGAGAAAAGAAAAGTTCTTTATGATGTAAGGAATATTCTATTGAATACATGTAAATTAATTTGACTGTTCTCATCAATTTAGCTTCAAAATATTCAACATGTATTGTTGTCTTGAAATTTAGACACTGGAATTTCAAAGGCAAAAACCATATTCATCATGATGTAGTAGTAGTAGTAGTAATAGTAGTAGTAGTAGTAGTAGTAGTAGTAGCAGCCGCCGCCGCCGCCGCCGCCGCCGTCGTCGTCATAGTAGTAGTAGTCGTCGTCGTCGTCGTCGTCATAGTAGGTAGTCGTCGTCGTCATCGTAGTAGTAGTAGTAGTAGTAGTAGTACCAGGTAAACTCTGCTTCCACAACAAAATGAATAATGCCCGAGGGTAATTAACTTGCACTTAGTTATATCACAGAACGCCAGCAACAACATTCTATGTCCAATATTCACCAGTTACCCTGTATGGCTGAAATTGAGAGCATAATTTCAGCAATGAGTATTAAGAATGTGCACTTACCATATAAAGATGTCTGCTTTCTGAGTTATTGCCATTAAGTATAGACCAGAAGACACTAATATAGAGACAGTGGATCCTAGCACAAGAGCCGGTCTTAGCCTTCGTCCTCGGGAGCTTAGGAAGGTCAATGTGTGATCCTCGCAAGCAATGCATGTCAGATGGCTAAATATGGACAAGAAACTCTATTCAAATAACATGCTGCATTTGTATATAGAATAAAGTAGCAAAATTATATTCTATTCATAAAACAACATAGCTAAGATGTAATTTGAATTTTGTTCTAAAAATAAATGTCCCAAGCTCCATAATTCCCAAGTGGACTAAATTGAACTGCATATAACACTATATATTAGTACGAGCTATTGGACGCTAGTTTTCTAGATGTCAAACAGATGGTTATATTTAAGATCGCATGTGTAGCAACTTCTACAGGGACCCTCTCTCCATGCCATACCCTTCTCTCCATGACACGCCCTCAAAAGTTGTGAGTCAATCAGTCAAAGTGGTTGCATGGTGGTGGGCATATTGGATTTTAAATAAAGATCAATTGTAAAAGGGCTAGACCCAACAATACAGTCTATGGACTTATTAATTTTAAATCATTCCCTCTTGGCCTGCAAATGGGCATGCCACAAGACCACTACCGAGGCCAGTTTTGGTCGGCTTTATCGTGAAAGGGTTAAGCACAACCCTAATATTAACTCCATATTAATATAATTGTCATCAACATATTGATAATATTGTCCTTCTTACCAAGTCTAGCATTAATCCATTGGCTAATAACAAAAGGGGCAACAAATGTTTTTCTTCCATAGGGTTCAATACATTGAACCTGTAGCAAGGGCCATGCCTCTGGTAATAGAAGGTGCATTCAGTCCATTGTCATGACCCAAATAGAAGGTGCATCCAGTCCACTGTCATGACCCAAATAGGAAAAAATTTGGTTTTAATATATCAACAAATGGTGAAACATGTTACAAGTGTATTTTCCAGAATAGGTTCCGATACGTTGAAATAACAGATTCGTAACCCATCGTGTGTCAACCGCGCCTCAACGCGCTCAAAAGACGACTTTTATCAATTAAGCCTTCAATTTGTCAAGAGTTTTCAAGCAAATTGAAATTTTTGCTCAATGAAAGGCCATTTGGTGGCCAAGAGAAGACTGGGTTTTTTGTAAGTTTATAACTGGAATTTAGGAAAATCATTTTTAAGAGCTGTTTTTGACCGGTCTGACGATCAGAGGGTTAATGGTAAAAAAAATATCTAAAATTGTGTTTAGTTAGTGTCGCTTTGCAGGCCAAATAGTCTTCTCTCAGCCTGAACATAGACAGTCCTCATGACAACTGCAGAGGAAGTATTGGCCGGTTTTACCATTATAAACCACAAGTTCACACAAGAGGGTTAAATTCCATTCCAGCTCCTATGAAACAGGTATTCATTTTGGAAACAATGCTGCTGTCTAAGACACAAACAGATTTCAGCAAAATTGCTTCCCAAGTATACACCAGGCTTTCTTCTACTGTTGCCAAGATAATTAGCCTTTTAACACTCAAGCCCATCAAAAACAGCTTGCAGTTGTCTATTTGCAGATCAACAGAAAACTATTTTTTGAAAATTTACCACTGGAATAACTGACCTGATAACCGAACAAGTCATTTCAGAAATAAATTTTCAAAAATAATCTCTTGGGCTGCAAATGAACATTATTAATGAGATTTAAATTTCCCTGAAAAATGTGTGGGTTAAAATAATTAACTTGTGATATCAGTGAATAGTAGCCATTAGACGTCCATAGAGTCAGTGTTATAGCAAGGCATGAAGAACATAATATTATACACTCCTGATGACGTCTAACACTGCTGTCTCAGTAAATGTGTCATCAAAATAGGTAACAAGGTTCATGTCTGCTTCACCTGAATAACGAAATTGATTAAGAATTCAGAATGTACAGATTTATGCATATAGACCTACCTGCTAGCTGCGAGAACATTGATCCTGGCAGGAAACACATGCTCCCAAAGCATCGTCTCAGAAGCCATACATCGAGCACGATGAAGTGACACGTTACCTACAGCTATAGCATTCTCGATCTCTATCACTTCTTCAGTACGGCCATGAATACTATCAGGAACCTATAGACACGCACATAATCATGCTCATCAGATTAAGTCATATCCATAGTAAGACTGACAATATATGTCCTATTCACATTTCATAGTAACACTGACAATATATGTCAAATTCACATCCATAGTAATGCTGACAATACATGTCCTAGACAGCATCTGATTCAGCTATCATTTTGAATAAGAATAACAATTACAACATAAGATGGAACACACGAATGTCCAGTAATAATTTAGTGGTGCCAGCGGTGTAGGCGGCAGCGGTAGTAGTAGTAGTAGTAGTAGTAGTAGAACAGCAGCAGCAGCAGCAGCAGCAGTAGTAGTAGTAGTAGTGGCAGCAGTAGTAGCAGTAGCAGCAGCAGTAGTAGCACCAACAGCAGCAGCAGTAGTAGCAGTAGCAGTAGTAGCAGCAGTAGTAACAGTAGCAGTAGTAGTAGCAGCAGCAGCAGCAGTAGTAGTAGCAGCAGCAGCAGTAGTAGTAGCAGAAGCAGCAGTAGCATGTGTACTAGCAGCAGCAACAGTAGCAGCAGCAGCAGTAGAAGAAGCAGTAGTAGTAGCAGCAGCAGTAGTAGTAGTAGCAGAAGCAGCAGTAGCATGGAGTAGTAGCAGCAGCAGCAGTAGAAGCAGCAGTAGCAGTAGCAGCAGGGGTAGCAGTAGCAGTTGCAGCAGTAGTAGCAGCAGTAGCAGCAGCAGCAGAAGCAGCAGGAGTAGTAGTAACAGTAGAAGCAGAGTAGCAGCAGCAACAGCAGTAGCAGTTGCAGCAGCAGTAGTAGTAGTAGCAGCAGCAGCAGCAGCAGTAGTAGTAGTAGCAGCAGCAGTAGCAGCAGCAACAGCAGCAGCAGCAGCAGAAGTAGCAGCAGCAGCAGTAGCAGCAGAAGTAGCAACAGCAGTAGTAGCAGTAGCAGCAGCAGTAACTGTAGTAGTAGTAGCAGCAGCAGCAATAGTAGCAGGCGCAACAGCAGTAGCAGTAGCCATAGTAGTAGCAGCAGCGGCAGTAGTAGCAGTAGCAGCAGCAGTAGTAGCAGTAGCAGCAGCAGCAGCAGCAGTAGCAGTAGCTGTAGTAGGAGCAGCAGCAGTAGCAACAGCAGTAGTAGCAGTAGCCGTAGTAGTAGTAGTAGTAGTAGCAGCAGCAGCAGTAGTAGCAGTAGCAGTAGTAGTAGTAGCAGCAGTAATAGCAGTAGAAACAGTATCAGTAGCAGTAGTAGTATCAGTAATAGCAGTAGTAGCGGCAGCATGAATAGTAGCAGCAGCAGCAGCAGTAGTGGCAACATCAGTAGCAGTAGCAACAGTAACAGTAGTAGCAGCAGCAGCAGTAGTAGCAGCAGCAGCAGTAGCAACAGCAGCAGCAGTAGCCGTAGTAGCAGCAGCAGTAGTAGCAGCAGCAGTAGCCGTAGTAGTAGCAGTAGCAGAAGTAGCAGTAGCCATAGTAGTAGCAGCAGTAGCCGTAGTAGTAGTAGCAGCAGCAGCAGCAGCAGTAGTAGTAGCAGCAGTAGCAGTACCAGTAGTAGCAGCAGCAGCAGTAGCCGTAGTAGTAGCATCAGCAGCAGTAGCAGGTAGCAGTAGTAAGCAGTAGCAGCAGCAGTAGTAGCAGCAGCAGTAGCAGCATCAGCAGTAGCATGAGTAGTAGCAGCAGCAGCAGTAGTAGCAGCAGCAGGTAGCAGTAGTAGCAGTAGCAGTAGTAGCAGTAGCAGCCGCAGTAGTAGCAGCAGTAGCAGTAGCAGCAGTAGTAGTAGCAGTAGCAGCAGTAGTACCAGTCGTAGCAACAGCAGTAGCCGCAGCAGTAACAACAGTTAGTAGCAGTAGTATCAGTAGCAGTAGTAGCAGCAGTAGCTGTAGTAGTAACACCAACAGCAGCAGTAGTAGTAGCAGCAGTATCAGTAGTATCAGCAGCAGTAGCAGCAGAAGCACTAGTAGCAGCAGCAGTAGCCGCAGTAGCAGTAGCAGCAGTGATATATTCATCGTAATTAAAGCCCATGGTTAATAAAAGCCCAGTCCTGAACTTTGAGATATGAGCTCCAAAATTTCATAGCAGTTTGTGAGATAATGAGTAGAGATTACTGTAGAGAATGAATAAAGAAGATCGTGGATCTCTGTTCCATAGGCCTGCCAGATTTACTTGAAATCAGTGCAGTGGTTGTAGAGGTCATTTAAAGGAAAAAGTTGATGATAAACAGACAACAGACAGATGACGGATATGTAACATGGGCATAAGGTCACTTGGGTTTTCTCTCCAGGTACACTTGTAATCAGTGTCAGGATGGAGTGTTAGAAGAGTGAAATCCAATACCTGATATGAGAGTGTATCTTCAATACGAGGGACTGACAACAAGACTTCAGATCCTGCATATACCACATGTGAGATGCCATCTCTGTCTGACACGATGGCTGATGGAGAGCCGATATGCTGCAAACACACAGGTATCATTTATATTTTGTACACAGACGAAATTCAGGTAACACGAACATTGATTTGAAATTGTGTAAATAAATATCAAAACTTCCACACAAAAAAACCAAGCATTTGCATCTCTGTGTGCAGTAATTTTGCATAAACACATATGATATTTTGCTTGTTTAGACAGTAAAAAGACTCTCACTCATACTATAAACTTTCTAATTCATTTTCAATATTGAAGGTGAACATGCTAATTTGCATAAAACATTCAAATCTAAATGACAATCCATCCCATGCCACATGCTAGGACTGCTCGCTGAAGGATTGATTCAAGATACATTACCTCTTACCAAGCATATAGCTAATTTCGTAGAGACAGTGGGAATATGAAAATTTGCTTGACAAATAGTGCTCTTGTGAGCCGGTGCTGTCTGAGACAGCTTACTTCAATAGTACTGTCAACATGATTAAAACTACTATCAAAACTGCTTATGGGACCACCTAGTTTAAGTGACCATCATTAGCAGTCATCCATTCCCAAACAAAACTTAATAGCAAACATTTGATACAGCAGCAGCTCACAGACCGACTACTTTCAAGAAGTACAGAAAGCATTGTGTTCAAGGAAACTAAATCTTGAGTGTCTTACAAACTTAGCAAACAATACACCACAGACAAAACTATTGTCTTACAAACTTAGCAAACATCGCACTACAGACAAACCTAGTGTCTTATAAACTTAGAAAACGTAACACTACAGACAAAACTAGTATCTTACAAACGTAGCTAACATCACACTACAGACAAAACTATTGTCTTACAAACTTAGCAAACATCACACTTCAGACAAAACTAGTGTCTTACAAACTTAGCAAACATCACACTACAGACAAAACTAGTGTCTTACAAACTTAGTAAACATCACACTACAGACAAAACTAGTGTCTTACAAACTTAGCAAACATCACACTACAGACAAAACTAGTGTCTTACAAACTTAGCAAACATCACACTACAGACAAAACTAGTGTCTTACAAACTTAGCAAACATCACACTACAGACAAAACTAGTGTCTTACAAACTTAGCAAACATCACACTACAGACAAAACTAGTGTCTTACAAACTTAGCAAACATCACACTACAGACAAAACTAGTGTCTTACAAACTTAGCAAACATCACAGTACAGACAAAACTAGTGTCTTACAAACTTAGCAAACATCACACTACAGACAAAACTAGTGTCTTACAAGCTTAGCAAACATCACACTACAGACAAAACTATTGTCTTACACACTTAGCAAACATCACACTTCAGACAAAACTAGTGTCTTACAAACTTAGCAAACATCACACTACAGACAAAACTAGTGTCTTACAAACTTAGTAAACATCACACTACAGACAAAACTAGTGTCTTACAAACTTAGCAAACATCACACTACAGACAAAACTAGTGTCTTACAAACTTAGCAAACATCACACTACAAACAAAACTTACTGGTGGTGACTGGTAGACAGCAATGCTTCTCACTGCCATTTCTTTGTCCTTACGAGAACGTTTATTCCCACCAACAGCAGCACCAGCTTCCAATTTTCTCTTGACCTTTAAATCAGAAATTCTCTTGTCCAGTTCATTGTCTATTAACTGTTGATCTTTTGGCCTAAAACAATAAGATAATGTCATCCATTGGCCATCATATATAATGGTTAAAATATAAAATGTTAATCAATTAAATACATGCTGCACTGTTTAACATTCAAGCAGAATCTTTAGGGGGGGGGGGAAAACAACTCCTAAGTATGAGTTATTAGGCTGGGTTAACTGGGGTCTGCTGATTTCACTGCCAAAAATGTAACCACTATATATCTTTGATTACTATTGAAAAATATCACCAGAAATATTTCATATTGTAACTAATAATCTTCTGCAGATTGTGCGTTGGAAAAACATTGCGCTCAAATTCATGCTTTCTTAAATTGAGGTGTGAATTAAGGCAGAGCCAAGAGTGATGCAAGGATGATTTTGTTTATCACTCTGAATGCAGGACAAAGCAGCTCTGAGCAACGAGCATTTAATAGAGGAATCTGATCTGTCACTGAAGTATCTGATGTCATAAGCAAATATGTCACATGTCAGCTGATGTCATAATCACAAAGCAGTATAGCTCCGTCACAGAAATTGGAATCTATCACTAGTGTCTGAATTGGAAAGTTCATCACTAGTGTCTGAATTGGAGTCTATCACTGGTGTCTGAATTGGAAAGCCTCTCACTAGTGTCTGAATTGGAAAGTCTGTCACCAGTATCTGAATTGGAAAGTCTATCACTAGTGTCTGAATTGGAGTCTATCACCAGTGTCTGAATTGGAAAGTCTCTCACTAGTGTCTGAATTGGAAAGTCTATCACTAGTGTCTGAATTGGAAAGCATATCACTAGTGTCTGAATTGGAAAGTCTATCACTAGTGTCTGAATTGGAGTCTATCACTAGTGTCTGAATTGGAAAGTCTATCACTAGTGTCTGAATTGGAAAGTCTATCACCAGTGTCTGAATTGGAGTCTATCACTAGTGTCTGAATTGGAAAGTCTATCACTAGTGTCTGAATTGGAGTCCATCACTAGTGTCTGAATTGGAAAGTCTATCACTAGTGTCTGAATTGGAGTCTATCACTAGTGTCTGAATTGGAAAGTCTATCACTAGTGTCTGAATTGGAAAGTCTATCACTAGTGTCTAAATTGGAAAGTCTATCACCAGTGTCTAAATTGGAAAGTCTATCACTAGTGTCTGAATTGGAAAGTCTATCACTAGTGTCTAAATTGGAAAGTCTATCACTAGTGTCTGAATTGGAAAGTCTATCACTAGTGTCTGAATTGGAAAGTTTATCACTAGTGTCTGAATTGGAAGGTTTATCACCCGTGTCTAATTTGGAAAGTCTATCACCAGTGTCTGAATTGGAAAGTATATCACTAGTGTCTGAATTGGAAAGTCTATCACTAGCGTCTGAATTGGAAAGTCTGTCACTAGTGTCTGAATTGGAAAGTCCATCACTAGTGTCTGAATTGGAAAGTCTCTCACTAGTGTCTGAATTGGAAAGTCCATCACTAGTGTCTGAATTGGAAAGTCTATCACCAGTGTCTGAATTGGAAAGTCTATCACCAGTGTCTGAATTGGAAAGTCTATCACTAGTGTCTGAATTGGAACGTCTATCACTAGTGTCTGAATTGGAGTCTATCACTAGTGTCTGAATTGGAAAGTCTATCACTAGTGTCTGAATTGGAAGGTTTATCACTAGTGTCTGAATTGGAAAGTCTATCACCAGTGTCTAATTTGAAAAGTCTATCACCAGTGTCTGAATTGGAAAGTATATCACTAGTGTCTGAATTGGAAAGTCTATCACTAGCGTCTGAATTGGAAAGTCTGTCACTAGTGTCTGAATTGGAAAGTCTATCACTAGTGTCTGAATTGGAAAGTCTATCACTAGTGTCTGAATTGGAAAGTCTATCACCAGTGTTCGAATTGGAAAGTCCATCACTAGTGTCTGAATTGGAAAGTCTATCACTAGTGTCTAAATTGGAAAGTCTATCACTAGTGTCTAAATTGGAGTCCATCACCAGTGTCTGAATTGGAGTCCATCACTAGTGTCTGAATTGGAGTCCATCACTAGTGCCTGAATTGGAGTGTCCATCACTAGTGCCTGAATTGGAGTCCATCACAAGTGTCTGAATTGGAGTCTATCACTAGTGTATGAATTGGAGTCCATCACTAGTGTCTGAATTGGAGTCCATCACTAGTGCCTGCATTGGAGTGTCCATCACTAGTCCCTGAATTGAACAAAAACTGCATGAATTCATCCACTATATGAATATATCTCATCATTCCATCAAATTCACAGCAGAGCAGTCCACAACCAAGGTCAGCTTTCTGGACACATACGTATACATTGATACTGATCGCTCACTATGCTTCGATTTATACTGTAAACCCACAGACACACACGGCTACCTACATTATCAATCAGCACACCCGCAGTCCACCAAAAACTCCAATTCCTTAGACTACGCAGAATCTGCAGCAAGGAACCAGACTTCCACAAAGATGCCCATGAACTCATTGGTTACTATCAAAAGAGAGACTATCCTCCAGATCTTCTTCTAAACAGCTATCAGAAAGCATGCGCACGTTCAAGGCTTGATCTACTAATACCCAAAGTTAAAAACACAGAAATAAACACACGTATCCTATGCATAATGGACTTTCACACTCAAAGCCATAAAACCAGGAAAATCATCAAAAAGAACTGGGAACTACGATATAGTAGTCCCAAATGTAGAAGCGCATTCCCAAACCCACAGATGTTTGGCTACAGAAAGAATCCAACTTTGAAAGACACACTTGTCACTGCCAAATTTGAGCTTCCCGCCAAATTAGACCTCCAAGGAAAAACTTTCCAAAATCCAATCTATTCATGCACAAGAAAAAATTGTTTCTTCTGCAAGAATATGGACAGTAAACGTGAATTCACCAGCACAAACACACATGTCTAAAATACAGATGTACGGTCAAAACATATTGCGATATACGCAATGTTATTTACCTACTCACATGCACACATTGTCACTAACAGTATCTGGGGGAAACAAAACGTGAGTTCCACGTACGAGTGAAAGAACATTTAAGGGATATTAAAAAACACAACGATAACCCCGTTGCAAAACATTTTAATTTAGCCAATCATACTGGACAAAATGTGTCCTACAACATTATACAAGTTCTCCCTCACGATCCTGAGGACACAGATAAAACTCATATCAGGAAAAAACAGGAGAAGTACTGGATACACCAACTGCACACATTGGATCCGAGAGAGATCATTCATGCAGATTGGAGATTCCAAAATCTGAGTTGTTCTTTAATTTATTATACTTACTTGTCCTTGTCCAGAGCACTTGATACTTTGAGCTTATTCACAGGTCTATTCTCGACTGAGGTTCCCCCCTAAAAGAAAACACAAAATGTTATAATAAAAATCATTTCAATATCCTGAAGCATAACACAGAACACATCATACCATTCTCCAGCTTAGCAGCATAAGGAGCTTATTAAAATACTCACTGACACATTTCATTGTAAATTTCATACATAAATATTCTTGAGCACATTTCAAATCACATTTACTAATCAATGAGAAGCTTGATGTTAGATGTCAACATCGATGAGGTATCATAACTTAGGTTGCGTTTTACATTGTATTTCAAAGCAATGCTTTGAACATTGTATGGATCACAGCGATGAAACTTTGTTAAGAAAAATTGTCAAATTTAAAGAACATATTCAGCATGTTGGTAAGAAATATAACCTAAGTTCAGAGCCCATAAGTATACGGGGACAAGAATTCCAAGGACCCATATTGTGGACAAGCATTCCAAGGACCTGTCTTGCGGACAAGCATTCCAAGGGCCCGTATTGTGGACAAGCATTCCAAGGACCCGTATTGTGGATGAGCATTCCAAGGACCTGTATTGTGGATGAGCTTTCCAAGGACCCATATTGTGAACAGGCATTCAAAGGACCCGCATTGTGAACAGGCATTCCAAGGACCTGTATTGTGGATGCACATTCCAAGGACCTGTATTGTGGACAAGCATTCCAAGGGCCTGTATTGTGGACAAGCATTCCAAGACCTGTACTGTGGACAAGCATTCCAAGGACCTGTATTGTGGACAAGCATTCCAAGGACCCGCATTATGGATGAGCATTCCAAGGACCTGTATTGTGGACAAGCATTCCGAGGACCCATATTGTGGACAAGCATTCCTAGGACGTGTATTGTGGACGAGCATTCCAAGACCTGTATTGTGGACAAGCATTCCAAGGACCTGTATTGTGGATGAACTTTCCAAGGACCCGTATTGTGAACAGGCATTCCAAGGACCTGCATTGTGAACAGGCATTCCAAGGACCTGTATTGTGGATGCACATTCCAAGGACCTGTATTGTGGACAAGCATTCCAAAGGCCTGTATTGTGGACAAGCATTCCAAGGACCTGTATTGTGGACAAGCATTCCAAGGACCCATATTGTGGACAGGCATTCCAAGGACCTGTATTGTGGACGCGCATTCCAAGGACCTGTATTGTGGACAGGCATTCCTAAGGACACGTATTGCTCTCCACGTTATTCCATATGTCAGCAAAGAATGGATTCCTAAAACCTAGAAACTACACTAAGACTTTGGCTTACCTGAGCAGAAGACTCCAATGTGAAGGGTCTTCAGAATGGCTTACTTGAACCAAAGAGTTTGGTGTAGAAGGCATATGAGTCATGACTTACCTGAACAGAAGAGTTCGGTGTAGAGGGTCTGTCTGTCATGGACTTCTGTGCAGTACTCGGTGAGCTTGTAATAGGCATTAGCTTTGCCGGGGATGATGAGTCTGATAAACGCGGCGGCGTCAAACCTGGACCAGTTACACAATTATGCTTCTCAACAACTATTTTACTCTGGCCTGTACTTGTTGTAAATGCAATGCCACCAACTGTTCCCTTTGTGACAGTGGTGCCTGGTGTCGCTGCTCCTGATCCTGTGGCCACTGAGGGTATGGGGAGTGACTGTGAAGCTTCACACGTAAATGGCAGTGGGGTATCACTAGAACTGAGGGAAAGATTATACAATTTACACAACACAGTAATTACAGAAAACATCACAAAAAATGCATGTATGTAACACTATCCAGTGATTATTTATGCAAATGTTTTCAATCAATTAAATTGTCGCGGGTTATTCTAAAAAGAATTTGATTTAAAGACATTGCTGTCGATGACCATTGGTCAAAATAGTTTTCAAAGCATTTATCTTGTTTGATATGATGTATTGGTGACATCATGATGAAACCCTGGCTGTCAGGTGTATGTTAGTCATGGACAAGTATAAATAATATACATTGCTTGCAAACATGGACATGGAAAGATAACATGACTATTAACTTACTTGAGATCTGGGTTGGGTGCTAGAAATATTGGTGTAATTCTCCGTCGCCCATCAGCTGTCTTTGTCTCTATCTGTTTGTCTGTCGGCTGTAAACAATAAACAATTATATCTGATTAATGAAAATGAGAACATGCCGCTAAATGTAAATTCTTGCCATAAATGTTTTTAATCATACAAAAATACTTAGTTCAACCCCTCTCAAAGTGTGGACAAGTTTCATTATAATGCACATTGCATGTAATCATGATTAAAACTCTTATCTTATTGATATCGATTAAGCCCTTGGTGACTGTTCAGTGAAAAACTTCAACATTCTACATTCTCAAGTCTCAAATTGGACGCTGTACGCCGGACGACATTTGTATCACGCCATCCTACACTTCATGTACAGCTTGACAATTAAGATAATTGTTATTCTTAATTCCTCATTGGTGACAGATTCTACGCATGGGGAGAATTCTATTAATGTTGAATATCATAAGACTGATTTGAATGCATATATACACATGCCTACAGAGTGGGTGGGGCTTAGTTCAGTGGGTCCATGAACTGTGTGAAGAATCTCACCTTTTCTTGTATTCAGTATGAATGAAGGCATGAGCTAATGGACCTTTTCAGTTTTAGCAATGCCCCGCCCATCGCTAGCTAAGCTCCAACAACACATCGCTCATGTTGGAATCGATCGATCCCTGAACTCCCTGACTACCAATTACCAGAAAACTTTACAGGTAAGCTGTTGAATATTTAGAAAATAATTTAACTGGGTGCTGTTGCTGCATATGGCTGACTAAATTGAGTAATTCATGCTGTAATCGATTATGATGTCATCTTACAAGTCACATAGTTGATTATAATGTCATATGATGGATGGATAAACTGACAAATCACCAGGGCCAGATGGGGTACATCCGCGACTACTCAAAGAGATGCATGAAGAATTAAGTAGACCGTTGTCAATAATTTTAACACCTCCTTTGGCAGTGGCAAAGTACCAACAGACTGGAAAACGGCCAATATCACAGCTATATTCAAAAAAGGAAGCAGAAAGGCAGCAAGCAATTACAGACCAGTCAGCCTCACATGTATATTATGCAACGGTCTTGAGACAATTATTAGAGACTATGTTATAGACCTTATGAAGAGAAACTCACTCTTCAGTGACAAGCAGTTCGGATTTATAGCGGGAAGATCGACCACACTGCAACTGCTAAAAGTGCTAGACTCCTGGACAGAGCAACTCGATAATGGAGGAAACATCGACGTAATCTATCTCGACTTTATGAAAGCGTTCGACATGGTTTCACATCAATGACTTATGACTAAACTAATGGGATACTGAATCGCTGACAATGTGTACAACTGGATAACATACTTTTTATCCAACCTGAAGCAAACAGTCAGAGTGAACAGCTCAGCATCAATGTGGGCCAGTGTATTAAGTGGGATCCCACAAGGCAGCGTTCTGGGACCTGTGCTCTTCGTACTATATATAAATGATCTGCCTGAATTAAACGAAATCACGGATTTCTTTTTTCACGAGAGAGTTGATACTTACCTCCCTAATACTCTTTGATATTGCTAAATATCGGCTTTCACTCAATAAACACTCAGAATAAAAACAGTTAGGTGCCCCTATTGGGCAGGGAGTCAGAGTGCAGTCCGGCAGATGCCAGCCCCACCACCGCGCATGCGCAGACTAGCACTTCCTCTGACTAATTTGTTGCAACATGCAACTATTAAGAGCCTGAAGACCGAGCCTCTGTGGGGTGGAGAGGCTGGGTCCGTATTAGGGAGGTATGTATCAACTCTCTCGTGAAAAAAGAAATCCGTGATTTCATTTATTTCACTTCAAGAGTATACTTACCTCCCTAATACTCTTTGATATTGCCAGAATTCGACAGGGAATTCGGCGGGAGGGAGGCGAGGTCAAAAGACCAGCTCTTCCCTATACGCTTTTCTGCGTTTAAGGCACTTAAACTTCTGAAACTGTGTGAAAACACAGTCAGGATTTGAAAAAACATCGGCTAACACAAACCGGTGGATGAGAGATGACCGAATGTCATATGCGAGCCCCCCCTTCCAGGGAGGAAGACTCGAATGACCTCAATGTCCCATACGCTCTCTACGTACAAGTGCCATGTACTATAGGACAGAGACGAAAAAACTCCATTTTCGTATACTCTCAATGATGAACCACATAAAAACACGTACCATTACCATATTAATAATGAAGGGTCACGTGACATTACAAAAAACCATGGACAACACACACAAGACTCACCGTGTGGAAAATTAGTGCTGTCATCATCTCCCCATTGGTGAAGACTGATGCAGCCCATAAAGTAGATGTTTCCATTGATTAAATGTGAAATATATAAAAAATGAGGATACCTCATCAAAATATGTACACCTAGATTAGCTTTTCAAAATCGACAAGGCGAGAGGATTCGAGGTGTCACGGAGATAATGGTCAGTAAAACTTGACTCACAGTGCCACTGAGCTACTGACATAATGTCCTCCACAGGTACCCCATTAAATAGGGCAGTGGAAGCCACTACACCTCGGACACTGTGAGCCTTGGCCATGTCAACTTGTTTACCTGTGGTGGATTTATGGCAAAATTGAATACACTCTACAATCCACCTGGAAATGGTGTCCTTTGACGCCCTGCCATGGGGCTCAATATATGACAACCATAACGCTGTTGGGTCCGTCCGCCAATCTTGAGTACGTTGTTTGTACCGGATTAATGCTCGGACTGGACACCATAGTTTTGAATTAGGATCAAACCTAGTCAAAGCTGGTAAAATTATCGGTTGACCCGGATATTTCAAAGACTGTTTTTTCGCCATGAAATTTAACCTGGGTAGAAGCCTAAGGCCTTCCCCTGTAACCACAAAACGGTCTGCCTCGGCTGACAAGGCATGAATCTCACTCCTACGCCTAGCCGAGACCGCAGCAATTAAAAATACAGTTTTAAGCGTCAACATTTTCATAGCAATGGAGCTTAGTGGTTCAAACGGCCTATCAGCTAGCACCTGAAGCACTAGTGATAAACTCCAAGACGGAATCACTGGGGGATTCCTTGGTCTTAGATTGCCCATGCCTTTGATTAAAGTATTTAATGTATTTACTTCATCACTTCCCCTATTAGCCAAGCAAGGGATAACTGTCATTAAAGCTGACTTATAGCCAGCAATAGAGTTAGGCTTAAGGCTATAGGCATCATACAGGAGACAGAGGAAATCGGCTACTACTTGAATAGATGAATCCATTGGATTAATACATCTTTTTGAGCACCATTCTGCAAATCTGTTGATTTTATAATTATATGCTCTGGAGGTTGACCCCCTCCTGGCTTTTGCCATAAACATGGCTGCTTGCTCAGAAAAGCCCTCCTTTATTCTAGATTCCTTGACAACATCCACGCAGTCAATCGGAACATTGACGGATTGTTGTGAAGGTTCTTGCCCTGGAAGATAATATTGTCCATCAGAGGCAGAGGAACCGGATTGCAGACCAGAAGGTCCAGCAGATCCGTATACCATGATCGGCTTGGCCAATTTGGGGCGATCAGAATCACTTGGCACTCCTCCTGTCTGATTTTCTGAAGAATTTTCGGAATCAGGATTGCTGGAGGGAATGCGTATGCATACATTCCCACCAAGCTGATAGCTAACGCATCTGTTGCGAAAGCGCTTGGATCTGGAATCGGAGAGACGTACGTCGTCATCTTCGCATTCTTCTTCGTTGCAAATAAATCTATGTTGGGTTTCACCCAGTGGTCGAACAGACGATCCGCCACACATTGATTTAGTTGCCATTCCGTAGGTAAAACACTCATCCTTCGGCTCAATGAGTCTGCTAACAGATTTAACCTTCCCGGAATATGAACTGCCTTCAAGGTAATCCTGTGATCCAGGCACCAACAAAGCAGTTTCCAAGTCATCATACAGAGACTGGGCGACTTCGTTCCACCCTGGCGGTTTATGTAAGTCACTACTGTTGAGTTGTCTGATCGAATTAGAACACTCTTGCCCTGAACTTTCTGTAAGAAATGTTCCAGGCCCAGGACTACTGCTCTTAATTCCAGTAGATTGATATGTTCCTTTGACTGTTCCAGATTCCAAAGCCCCGATATTGTGGATTCTTCCAGGCAAGCTCCCCACCCCTCCATCGATGCATCTGTATACATCGTTAACTGAGGGTGAGGAGGAGTTAACATTACTCCCGCCAGGAGATTCTCTGTCTTCAACCACCATTGAAGGTAATGAATTAGCGGCTCCAACACTGACACGCTTGAGTCCAGTGAACCTGTACTCTGGGTCCATTGTGTCATGAGAAACAACTGTATCGGCCGCCTGTGTAAGGCCGCCTGAGGAATGACTGGCTCCAGAGAAACCATCAATCCCAGCATTCTCAGATAAACCCGTGCCAGGACATGACGACTGTTGCACACTGACTGTATTACTGAGATGAGTATCTGTACCCTCTCCTGAGTAGGATAAACATATCCTATCTCCAGATCGAAGAACATTCCCAGGTAAACAAACTTCTGGGATGGAGTCAGCTCTGATTTTTGAAAATTTATTATCCAGCTTAAATCTGTGAGAGTTTTCAAAACTATCTGCAGATTTGCTGATAAACTTTCCTGGTTGTGTGCTTTTAACAGCCAATCGTCTATGTACGTGTGGACTGCTATGTTTCTCCTGCGGAGGTATGCTGTAATCGCAAGAACCACCCTGGTGAAGACCCGAGGAGCCGTAGAAATTCTGAAGGGTAACACCCTGAATTCCCACTGTCTGCCCTGGAATGCAAATCTCAGGAAGTGACGGAAACCCCTCGCTATTGGAATGTGGAAATAAGCATCCTTCAAATCTATTGAAGCTGTCCACATTCCCTTCTCCAACCCTGCCAACACCGATCTCACAGTTTCCATCTTGAAACTGGGTGTGTCTATGAACTTGTTCAATGGCTTGAGGTTGAGAATTGGTCTCCACCCCCCAGTGCTTTTCGTTCCCAAGAACACGGTTGAATAGAAGCCCGGGCAATTTTGCGCCGGTTGAATTGCTTCCTTGTGTATGAGGGAATTTATTTCCTCTATACACAACCGCTGATCTGGATCTCTTGGAATTTGAGTCCAGACCGGCACCAGAGACAGTCGTGATGGTGGACCTGTTATCCAGTCGGGATGATACCCGACTGAAAGCCATCGCAAGACTAAACGGTCCTGAGTCAACCGTTCCCACTCTTGCATGTGGTTGGCCAATCAGCCTCCCACTGGTTCACCAAGGGAGAGAGGTGGACATAAGAAGCGCAAGAGTGGCACTGTCTCCTGGTGCAGATGCACTGGAGTAGCTCTTACTGTGGTAATCATCCTGTCAGGTACGATTACCACGACCAGATCCTCGCGCACCACAACCCGCACCACGGTGCGCGGGTGGCTGCCTGGCTGGCTGCGCTGGAGGAGCCTGCGCCCCCCTCGCTGCTGGCCGAAGTGCACGCAGCCATGGCCGACGCTGCGCTGGTGGCTGGCCTCTGACCTGGCCACCGCCACCTCGAGCCTGCAGGGGATGACACGCAGGGGGAGCTGCGTGAACGCGCTCTCTACGGAGCACTTCAAATTGCTCCCGTAATGCCCTCTGGTTATTGACCAGGGTAACCGTCTCCTGGAGATGCCTACATCCCTCACCTCCAAAGAGACCAGGACCTGTCATAGGCGTACGCAGCAGCCTATTATACAAATCCTGGGACGGGCACAAGTTATCAAGAGCAAACGTGCGCCTCGCCCGGACACTCCTGGTTACAGACCGGGTTAAACAGTCCAAAGCCAAGTTAATTCCATCTTGGATGGCTCTCTGGACAGTCACCGGACCAGGCTGACGTAATGCGGATGCCGTTACTACCCCTTGTAACAACTGTGAGACATGCGAAAGCGCTGCAATAGACGCCCTCAAACTCTCTTCCGCACCACGTAACGCGGTGTTAGCCGAACGCAACACGTTCGAACACAGTGCTCCCGTGTCAGACCGGGAACCTGGCCACGTATCTTCACCCAGCGCTGCACGGTCATCCGTGCTTGGCTTCGGTACTACACCGCATAGCTGATATTGATCAGCTGTAATACGGCACCGCTTTGCCACTTCGCGGGGGCCTTCGCTAAACGTCCATGTGCACTAATAGCCGTCTCCGCCGCAGTGAACACATCAACAATATGATCAGCTAACGGCAAAGATGGCATAGCGGTAACAGTCGGTTTACCTGCCAGCCACGGGCGCTGGTCCCGTTGACTGGCTGACTGAACCACGGCAAGATCTGGTCTGACGTTAATTAGCCACTGACAAGCGTCAGACCAGTCTTCCTCCGTGGCCACCTGTGAATGCTCTACAAGACGAGGGCCTTCGTCATCCTCTTGAGCAATCACAGGTGTGTATGTGGCTCGAGGAACTGATATGCCTGGCAAGCCAGAGAAAGCATGCGGGCCTGAAAGAACAGGCATGCTAAACTGACTGGCTTGACCATGAGCAGGCGCCGTGGCATTGCGTGGGGAAAGTTTCGCCACTCCACGGCCCTGGCCAGCACCTGCTACACCCTCGGCAGGCCGAGGTATGCAGTAAAACTGGCCATCAGATCAAGCCTGGGCTACCTTCTGCGCCATGAACACTACTCCTGCGTGAGTAGTACCGTGGACAATGTCGCCCGTGTTCCCCGTGAGGGGTGCACGCACGTCAATGTCCATGGCCACGGCACCAGAAGGAGAACCCAGCAGATAATCCTCTTCTTCCTGGCCAGAAAGATTAGACTCCAGGTTAGCAAAGAATGCTAACCCGGACCGGCCAGGAGATGTACCATAGGAGGAACTGGTACCTGCAGGGTGCGGATAATCCTGGCCTGATAGGCAGGCAGGTTCCAGCGACACCTGACCACGAACAACCGGCGCGGCTAGCCTGCTGCCAGTGTTTTTACCGTGGATTTCACCCTCTAATAGGGCCACCTCTGAATCATGGTCGAAAACTGATAGGTCCCTAAATAGCACCGATTCAGAGGCGGGGATTATCTGCTCCGGAGCAGATGAAGAGGACAACGAAAGATTTGGACCAGGAAGCAATTCTGGGACCAAATCTTTAATTGTCCTCTTCATCTCTCCCATCTCTCCCATCATCTCAATACGGAAGGCCTCCATATCCATAGCGGACGAGGCCTTCCTCTTACCCTACTTACCAGAAGCCTCTCTTACTCTTCCTCTCCTCCTCTGGAGCCTTCTCCCTGGTCTGTAATGAGAGAAATTCAGACATTAGCTCCCCCCCCCCATCTTTTACAGATCTCACATTTAAGCAATGGCCCACATGGGCTGCACTGGGAGCATAAATGGGGGAAGAACTTGTCAAGGATAAATCTTCCACATGAAAGACAACCAGGCCTCTGAAACACAGCAGAGGACGAAGACAATGAGTATTACAGATATTGAATTAGAACACAACACGAAATAAACAAGGAGGAAGGGGCCATAAGACCCAAGCTAATAATGATAATAAATCAGCGTTGGACAAAACTTATAACTGATAGTAAGGCGCAAGGCTGATTATGACATCATAACTTCAAAAATAAGAAGTTAAATCGATCCGAAACAAAACCTCCAGGTGTAAGGACGAATTGTAATCATATCCAGAACATTCTAACTAGACCGGATAGTTTATACAGACTATACAAACATCGGATAAACAGTGATAAATGGCAGTAAGATTTTATAAATATTGTCAAATATAATTGAAATGCCTCATATCATAACTAGAGTACCTGAGTCTTTAGCATAGACAAACCATCTGATCTGATGAACCGGATGCTCCACCAACCTTATGACCTCTTAACTCTCTCCACCTTAGGGGGAAGGAAGTGGATCAAGAGGGCAAAGTGAGAAGACCTCCAACTCACTGGGAAAAGATTTTTGGTTAGATAACCATACAATGTTAGTAGGAAATGGAACCTTGGTGGAGAAAAACAAACTCTGACGATGTGATGTCCTAACACGCCTAGGTAGATACCTGTGGACATAAACACAGAGAGATTAGTATTTCATAGCGCCATTTCGCAATAAACTAGTTATTTTAGGCGCTTATCATGATAAACGCGAGTCCCGGAAACACATTACACCGGGAGAAACTCGCTAAATTATAATAGAAGTCACCTGATGGCTAGATCCTGGGCGCTCCTCTGGAGTAGTAACACGTTCTGCCATATTAATCCAGGAGAAATAGAACTTCTACACAGCCAAAACATTCAGAAATTAAGGAAAAGCCTATGAGCATAGAAAACATGAGTTGTCTCTCAGCCAATAAATTAGCAAAGAGGAAGTGCTAGTCTGCGAATGCGCGGTGGTGGGGCTGGCATCCGCCGGACTGCACTCTGACTCCCTGCCCAGTAGGGGCACCTAACTGTTTTTATTCTGAGTGTTTATTGAGTGAAAGCCGATATTTAGCAATATCAAAGAGTATTAGGGAGGTAAGTATACTCTTGAAGTGAAATACTCTCATCAGAAACCTACATGTATGCAGATGACACAAAAGTATCACGTCAAATCAACAGTGATGAAGACACAAGAAAACTGCAATCAGATATGTACATACTGCAAGACTGGTCTGATAAGTGGCTATTGCGCTTCCACCCAGATAAGTAAGCTCATGAAAGTGGGAAGGAAATCGTATGAAGAAGAAAGAAGTTACCATATGTGAGAAGATTGAGGGGATGACCCACAACACACTTTAGCTAAGCTGGACAAGGAAAAGGATCTAGGTGTGACCATTGATGCAAGATTTTCGTTCGAAGAGCACATAAGCGAAAAAGTCAACAAGGCAACTCAGACAATGAGATTGATTCAAAGATCATTTACATGTTAGATAGCGTCACATGGTTGTACAAGGCACTCGTTCATCCTCAGCTCGAGTACGCAAATGCAGTGTGGTATCCACTTAGGAAGAAAGACTTGGTGACAGTCGGGAACGTCCAGAGATGGGCTACAACACTTATCCCTGAGCTCCGAGACCTGAGCTATGAAGAGCAGCTGCATAAACTGAAGTTACCCGGGCTGACATACACAAGTCTGCGAGGAGATATGATTGAGGCATTCAAGATGTTGAGAGACATATATGACCGTGAGGTTTGCCCAACTATCCCGCTCAGAGATTCTGTAACCCGAGGACACCATCTAAAAATTTACAAGATGAGGGCACACATTCAGCAAAGGCTTTTGTATCAGAATAGCTGATCCATGGAATAGTCTGCCAGAAGAAGTTGTGAGTGCGCCAACTGTAAAGGCCTTTGAAGCAAGACTTGACAAACACTGGGCAGGACAGGAGATGAAATATTGGTTTGATGCGGCTCTAGAGATCTCTGCTGCAAGACACAACGCATCAGTTAATGCAATGAAAGACGAAGAGGAAGAAGATCTGGACTCATAGTACTTAACCTTTCGTCCAGTATCAACATACCATTACATACGGTATTATCAGCCCTGTCTTATGGATATTAGAAGTATGATATTTGACGGTTAAATCAAGGGTCTCATTTGTCAATGTTTACATAATATGCAGATTCAAGACTTGCCTCATTAGTTCACAGTAAGAATTACCTTCCTTGACCTACCAATCATACATCACACTTCTGCTGAGCTAGATCCGTGAAGCTAGCTAATATTCAGGGGAGATAGTACACTTAACAAGCAAAGGTCATTGAATAAAGATTAAGTGTCTGAGGTATTAATGTCATACTTTACACGGCGTTCCTGGTTGAATGATAAGTGTTTTCTGTGGCGTTGTTGTGTTTGTTCGTTCTTGCTGTTTCTCCTGTTCTGTTTGACGTACATTTAACACTGCGGCTGATTCCACAATACAGTTTGTAGGATTAGATTGCTGGCCGTTAACAGAAAGCAAACTCTTTCCATAAATCTTCTGGTGTAACTTTTGCTGGACAAAAAAGTGATGTAAATATAAAGTCAGACTGTAAACTCGCACCTGATATTATTGTATTGCAGAGTTAAACAATGCAATGCAAGCAACCCAAATCCCCTCGATTAACACTTTTAGTATACTGAGATTTAAAAGGAAACCTGGCCTATATCTTTATCAATACGTATGCTCAAGGGCTAGAACTCCAGCAGATATTGAAGATAAACTTTACATCAACCGCAGTAATGATACACTATATTCCGAATATGTAGCATTCAATGTAGTCTAACATAAGTTATAACACGCAAACGCCAAAGCTAACAGATTTTGTGTATTTCAAGGGCTGTAACTCGGCTATCTATGAAAATAAAGGTAGTACAAAAAATTACAACCTTCAACATTGTTTCCAAAATTTACACCACGCTCTTATTTAATTTTAAAATTTTCATAGAAATAATATACTAAACAGGTGTAACTAGCAATTAGCAAAAGTCTGTCTATCTATCCATCAAATTATTTACGTTGCTGACCAAACAGCCTATGCCACAATTGTTATTTAATACATACAAGATCACTTTTCAGAAGTGGTATGCCAATCTCTTCCTTTGTGAAATCCATGTAAGCGACTGAGCCATCACTAGAACAGCATATCAGGCTCATTCCACAGCTCGTCCTGAACACACAAGATACAAGAAATAATGTTATTCATTCCACAGCTCGTCCTGAACACACAAGATACAAGAAATAATATTATTCATTCCACAGCTCGTCCTGAACACACAAGATACGAGAAATAATGTTATTCATTCCACAGCTCATCCTGAACACACAAGATACAAGAAATAATGTTATTCATTCCACAGCTTGTCCTGAATGCACAAGATACAAGAAATAATGTTATTCATTCCACAGCTCATCCTGAACACACAAGATACAAGAAATAATGTTATTCATTCCACAGCTCATCCTGAACACACAAGATACAAGAAATAATGTTATTCATTCCACAGCTCGTCCTGAACACACAAGATACAAAAAATAATGTTATTCATTTCACAGCTCGTCATGAACACACACAAGATACAAGAAATAATGTTATTCATGCCACAGCTCATCCTGAACACACAAGATACAAGAAATAATGTTATTCATTCCACAGCCATGACAGCTGCTCCTGAACACACAAGATACAATAAACAAGAGGCCCTGGACCATAGGCATCTGAACTAGAATGGTCATTAACAATAAGTAGAACTCCAATGAGTTGAGCAGAATTGCAACAAGAAAACAGAGGCTATGTTTCTTTATGTATCACCCTCTCTTGAAATAACTTTAATGACCCTTAGTCATCACTATCATATATCCCAAATTTCAGCCCAATCCGTTCAGCAGCTCTGGAGATGAAGTCGCTTTTATGAAAACCAGGCCATCCAAGATGGCCGCCCAACCATTTTGCAAATCAAGTTCCCTTGAACAAACTTTGTTCAGCTCGTGCCCTAAATAATATTTTATGAGTTTCGAATCAATCGCTCAAAGAGTTTCAGTGAAGACTTTTATACATTTCTAAAAAATCAACCAAAATCCATGATGGTCGCTGACCAAATTGGCCGATCGGCTTTGTTTGAACAAACTTAAATCTACATGCCCTAAGGATGTTTCCTGCCAAATATAATTGAAATCAGCCCAGTAGTTCTCAAGACAATTTTAATTTCCCATTGCGTTAGTATGACGGCGGGAAAATGATCCAAGATGGCCGCCAAACCGTTCATCCGACATTTTTCAAAATTGCAAATTTGAGATCAGAATACCCCACATACAAAACCAATTTCAGCCTCAAAATCCATCAAATAAAAAAATCCAATATGGCCGGCTAACACGCTACATTTTGATTGGCCCACGGCGGCCATGTTTTTTGACGGATCACCTTCCCGTGAACAAACTTTTATGGCCCTTAGGCCCTAATCATATATGTCAAATTTCGGCCCGATCCCTTCAGCGGTTCTGGAGAAGTTATTTTCACTAAAACTCGGTCAACCAAGATGGCCGCCGAACCATTTGACCAATCAAGTTCCTTTGAACAAACTTGGTTCAGTTCTGTGACTAGATCATATTTCGCGAGATTTGCATCAATCCCCTAAGCGGTTTCGGAGAAGATTTTTAAAGACATTTCTAAAAATCAGCCGAAATCCAAGATGGCCACCGGCCAAATTGGCCGATCAACTTCGTTTGAACAAACTTGGATCCTAATACCCTAAGGATGCTTCCTCCCAAATATAATTGAAATCGTCCCAGTGGTTTTTGAGAAGTCATTTAAAGGAAAAGTTGAAGGACGCCGGACGATGGATGGACAACTGACGGACACACAACGGATGGTCGCCATGGCATAAACTCACTTGGCCTTTCAGGCAAGGTGAGCTAATAATGTTATTCATTCCACAGCCATGACAGCTGGTCCTCAACACGATATACAAGAAATAATGTTATTTATTCCATGGCTTATCCTGAACACACAAGATACAATAAATAAGATTATTCATTCCATGGCTGGTACTGAACACAAGATACAAGAAAGAATGTTATACCTTATGCGTAAACAATGTATGAAATGTGAAGATGTCTAGCATGCCGTCAAACAGGTTTTCATAAGCAAATGTTGATTAAACGAAATCAAGGATTTCTTTTTTCACGAGAGAGTTGATACTTACCTCCCTAATACTTTTGATATTGCTAAATATTGGCTTTCACTCAATAAACACTCAGATTAAAACAGTTAGGTGCCCCTACTGGGCAGGGAGTCAGAGCGTAGTCTGGCGGATGCCAGCCCCACCACCGCGCATGCGCAGACTAGCACTTCCTCTGACTAATTTATTGGCTGATACACATGCAACTATAAAGAGCCTGAAGACCGAGCCTCTGTGGGGTGGAGAGGCCGGGTCCGTATCTAGGGAGGTAAGTATCAACTCTCTCGTGAAAAAAGAAATCCTTGATTTCGTTTATTTCACATCAAGAGTATACTTACCTCCCTAATACTTTTGATATTGCCAGAATTCGACAGTGAATTCGGCGGGAGGGAGGCGAGGTCAAAAGACCAGCTCATCCCTATACGCTTTTCTGCGTTTAAGGCACTTAAACTTCTGAAACTGTATGAAAAACAGTCAGGATTTGACTAACCATCGGATAACACCCCCGATGTATGAGAGATGACCGAATGTCATATGCGCTCCCCCCCCTCCTTCCTGGGAGGAAGAGTCGAATGACCTCAATGTCCTATACGCTCTCTACGTACAAGTGCCATGTACTACAGGACAGAGACGAAAAAACTCCATTTTCGTATACTCTCAACAATGAACCACATAAATACACAAAACCATCATCATATAAATAACGGGTAACGTGACAAGACAATCAACAATGGACAACACATACACAAGACTGACCTTGTTGAAATGGCTGCTGACATCCTCTTCCCATTGGTGAAGATCGATGCAGTCCCAAATTAGTGGTTGTTTCCATAAATTAATTGTGAAATTCATAAGCAATGAGGAAACCCCATCAAAAATATATATGCCTAGTTATTTTTTCAAAATCGACAAGGCGAGAGGATTAGAGGTGTCACGGAGATAATGGTCTGTAAAACTTGACTCACAGTGCCACTGAGCCACCGACATAATATCATCCACAGGGACCCCATTAAATAGGGCAGTGGATGTCACTACGCCGCGGACACTGTGAGCCTTGGCCACGTCAACCTGCTTCCCGGTGGCGGATTTATGGCAAAACTGAATGCATTCTACAATCCACCTGGAAATGGTGTCCTTAGAAGCCCTGCCATGGGGTTCAATATATGACAACCATAACGCTGACTGATCGGTGCGCCACTCCGCCGTACGTTGTTTGTACCGGCGAAGCGCCCGGACAGGACACCATGCTTTAGAATTAGGATCATATCTAGTTAAAGCAGGCAAAATAATAGGTTGACCTGGATATTTCAACGACTGATTTTTAGCCAAGAAATTAATCCTAGGTAGCAGCTTAAGGCCTTCCCCTGAAACCACAAAACGGTCATCCTCGGCTGATAAGGCATGAATCTCACTCCTACGCCTAGCCGAGGCCGCAGCAATTAAAAACACAGTCTTCAGTGTTAATAGTTTCATAGAAATGGAACTAAGTGGTTCAAACGGCTTATCACCTAGTACTTGAAGCACTAGCGATAAACTCCAAGACGGAATCACCGGTGGATTCCTTGGTCTTAGATTGCCCATGCCTTTAATTAATACATTTAATGTATTCACTTCATCACTTCCCCTCTTAGCCAAGCAAGGAATAACAGACATTAAAGCTGACTTATAACCAGCAATAGAGTTAGGCTTGAGGCTATAGGCATCATAAAGGTGACAGAGGAAATCAGCTACTATCTGAATAGATGCATCCATTGGATCAATACATCTTTTTGAGCACCATTCTGCAAATCTGTTGATTTTATAATTATATGCTCTGGAGGTTGACCCCCTCCTGGCTTTGGCCATAAACATGGCTGCTTGCTCAGAAAAGCCCTCCTTAATTCTAGATTCCTTGACAACATCCACGCAGTCAATCTGAACATTGACGGATTGTTGTGAAGGGCCTTGCCCTGGAAGATAATATCGTCCATCAGAGGCAGAGGAACCGGATTGCAGACCAGAAGGTCCAGCAGATCCGTATACCATGATCGGCTTGGCCAATCCGGGGCGATCAGAAGCACTTGGCATTCCTCTTGTCTGATTTTCTGAAGAATTTTTGGAATCAGGATTGCTGGAGGGAATGCGTATGCATACATTCTCCCCCAGCTGATAGCTAACGCATCTGTTGCGAAAGCGCTTGGATCCGGAATCGGAGAGACGTACGTCGTCATCTTCGCATTCTTCTTCGTTGCGAACAAATCGATGTTGGGTTTCCCCCAATGGTCGAACAGACGATCCGCCACACATTGATTTAGTTGCCATTCCGTGGGTAAAACACTCATCCTTCGGCTCAATGAGTCTGCTAGCAGGTTTAACCTTCCCGGAATATGAACTGCTTTCAAGGTAATCTGGTGATCCAGACACCAACAAAGCAGTTTCCATGTCATCATACAGAGACTGGGCGACTTCGTTCCGCCCTGGCGGTTTATGTAAGTCACAACTGTTGAGTTGTCTGAACGAATAAGAACAATCTTGCCCTGAACTTTCTGTAAGAAATGTTCCAGGCCCAGGACTACTGCTCTTAGCTCCAGTAGATTTATATGTTCCTTTGACTGTTCCAGATTCCAAAGCCCTGATATCGTGGACTCTTCCAGGCAAGCTCCCCAGCCCTCCATCGATGCATCTGTATACACAGTCACCTGAGGGTGGGGAGGGGTTAGCATAACCCCCACCAAGAGATTCTCTGTGTCCAACCACCATTGCAGGTGATGAATCAGAGGCGCCAACACTGACACATTCGAGTCCAGCGAACCTGTACTCTGGGTCCATTGTGTCATGAGAAATAACTGGATCGGCCGCCTGCGTAAGGCGGCCTGAGGAATGACTGGTTCCAATGAAACCATCAACCCCAGCATTCTCAAGTAAACCCGTGCCAGGACATGACGACTGTCGCACACTGACTGAATTAATGAGATGAGTTTCTGAACTCTCTCCTGAGTAGGATAAACATATCCTGTCTCTAGATCGAAGAACATCCCCAGGTAAACAAACTTCTGGGATGGAGTCAGCTCTGATTTTGGGAAATTGATCATCCAGCCTAAGTCTGTGAGAGTTTTCAAAACAATCTCCAGACTGGCCGATAAACTTTCCCGGGTGTGCGCTTTCAACAGCCAGTCGTCTATGTCCGTGTGGACTGCTATGCTTCTCCTGCGGAGGTATGCGGTGATCGCAAGAACCACACGGGTGAAAACCCGAGGAGCCGTGGAAATTCCGAAGGGTAGCACCCTGAATTCCCACTGTCTGCCCTGGAATGCAAATCTCAGGAAGCAACGGAAACTCCTGTGTATGGGGATGTGGAAATAAGCGTCCTTCAAATCTATCGACGCTGTCCACATTCCCCTCTCTAACCCCGCCAACACCGAGCGCACAGTCTCCATCTTGAAACTGGGCGTCTCTATGAACTTGTTCAATGGCTTGAGGTTGAGAATTGGTCTCCACCCTCCGGTGTTCTTTGTTACTAAGAACAGGGTTGAATAGAAGCCCGGACACCTCTGTGCCGGCTGAATAGCTCCTTTTTGTATGAGGGAATTTATTTCCTCCTCGATACACAACCTTTGATCTGGATCTCTCGGATTTGGAGTCCAGATCGGCACTAGAGACAGTCGCGATGGCGGGCCTGTCATCCAATCGGGATGATACCCGACTGAAAGCCATCGCAAGACTAAATGGTCCTGAGTTAACCGTTCCCACTCTTGCATGTGGTCGGCTAATCGGCCTCCCATCGGTCCACCTAGGGATAGAGGTGGACATAAGGAGTGCAAGAGCAGCACTGTCTCCTTTGCCAGAAACACCGGCGCCGTTCTCACCGCGGTAACCGTCCCATCAGGAACGATTACCCCGCCCAGATCCTCGCGCGCCACGACCAGCACCGCGCGCACCTCGGTGCGCGGGCGGCTGCCTGGCTGACTGCGCCTGAGGAGCCTGCGCCCCCCTCGCTGCTGGCCGAATCGCACGCGGCCGAGGCCGGCGCTGCGATGGTGGTTGGCCTCTGACCTGGCCACTACCACCTCGAGCCTGCAGGGGACGATACGCAGGGGGTGCGGCGCGAACGTTGGCACGACGAAGCACCTCAAACTGTTCGCGCAGCGCCCTCTGGTTATTGACCAGAGTAACCGTCTCCTGGAGGTGTCTACATCCCTCACCTCCAAAGAGACCAGGACCTGTCATAGGCGTACGTAGTAGCCTATTGTAGAGGTCCTGGGACGGGCACAGATTATCCAAGGCAAAAGTGCGCCTTGCCCGGACACTCCTGGTCACCGCCCGCGTCATACAGTCCAGAGCCAGGTTGATACCATCCTGGATGGCTCGCTGGACTGTGACCGGACTTGGCTGGCGCGATGCGGATGCTGTTACTACCCCTTGTAACAGCTGGGAGACATGGGACAGAGCGGCAATCGAAGCCCTCCCACTCTCCTCCGCATCACGCAACGCGGTATTTGCCGAACGCAACGCGTTCGAACACAAGACTCCCGTGTCAGAACGGGAGCCTGGCCGCGCATCCTCACCCAAAGCCGCGCGGTCATCCACGCTCGGCTTTGGTACCACACCGTACCGCTGGTAGTCCAGGGGCACGATGCGGCAACGCCTGGCCACCTCGCGCGGGGCCTTAGCGAGACGTCCACTCGCCTTAATGGACGTCTCCGCCGCCTCGAACATGTCAGCGACATGCTCTGCCAGCGGCAGAGAAGGCATAGCGTTAGCAGTAGGCTTACCAGCTAACCACGGCCTGTGTTCACGCTGGCTAGCCGACTGCTCCACGGGCAGATCTAGTCTAACACTCACCAACCACTGGCAAGCGTCAGACCAATCCTCCTCCGTGGCTAGTTGCGAGCGCTCTACAAGACGGGGGCCTTCGTCTTCCTCCTGAGCACAAGCAACAGAGCTTGACGGCGGATACGCTGATATCCCTGGCAAGCCAGGGAGAGCATGCGGGCCTGATAATACCGGCATGCTAATCTCACTGGCTTGACCAGGAGCAGGCGCCGTGGTAGAGCGCGGGGCATATACCGCCCCACCACGGCCCCGGCCAGCACCAGCTACACTCTCGGCAAGCCGAGGTATGCGGTACCGCTGGCCTTCAGCGCCCAGGGCCACAGTCTGAACCGTGGATTCTACCCCTGGGAGAGTAGAACCGTGGAAAAAGGCGCCTGTATTCCCCGCGAGGGGCGCACAAACGTCATATTCCATGGCCACGTCTTCAGACGGCGACCCCAACAGGTAATCATCATCCTCCTGGCCAGAAAGATTAGACTCCGGGTCAGCAAAGAGAGCTAACCCGGACTGGCCAGGGAAGGCGCCATACGAGGTACTGGCAGCCGCGGTGTGCGGATACCCCTGGACTGATGAGCAGCCCGCGGGTTCCAGCGACGACCGTCCACGGTCCCTATTGGGCGCGGCAATAAGCCTGCTGCCAGGGCCGTGGAACACCCCCTCTAATGGGGCCACCTCTGAATCTTCAAACAACGGAAGCGTACTAAGGAACGTTGATTCAGAGGTGGGGATTACCTGCTCCGAAGCAGATGATGAGGTCAATAAAGGATTTGGTCCAGGAAGCATGCCACGAAGCAACTCTGGAACCAAATCCTTGATTGTCCTCCTCATCTCTCCCAACATCTCGGTCCGGAAGGCCTCCATGTCCACCGCGGACGAGGCCTTCCTCTTACCCTTCTTACTTACGACCTCTTTTTTCAGCTTCTTTTTCTCCTCCTCCAACTTGTCCTTCGCCTGCAAGCACAAGAATTCGGACATTAGCTCGCCCCCCCAGTGCTTACATATCTCGCAATTAAGCAAGGGACCACAGGGGCTACACTGAAAACATAGATGAGGGCCAAACTTGTCCCTCAAAAATCGTCCACAGGACGCACAACCAGGTCTCTGAAAAAAGCCAAAGGACGAGGAGTATGAACAAACTAGTTACGCTTAGAAACTCACCAACTCAAGAGAAGGAAATGATCATAAAGATCATAATTTTTATGAGAAACCAGCTTCGGACAACTTTAATTGTAAATAAAGAGCAAAGCTGATTATGACGTCATTAATCCTATGACAGGACAAAATCAATCCCAACAAACATCCCAGTGCAAGGACGAATTGTATCTCTAACCAGAACATGTGCAGAATGGACATTTCGACTACACAAGCATCAGATAAATACTGATAACAATGGCAAATAGTGTTAATTATCTCCCTTTCTCATATCAATAATTAATACCTGACACCTTGCCTAGACAAACCATCCAACCTGATGAACTGGAGAACTCCACCACTGAACGCCTCTTAACTCTCTCCACCTCAAGGGGAAGGAATTGGATCAAGAGGGAAAAGTGAGAAGACCTTTATAATAGGCCTCCAACTCACTGGGCATAGAATTTTTGGTTAGATAACCTAACAGTATTAGTAGGAAATGGAACCATGGTGGAGAGACACAAACCCTCTGCTGATGTCATGTCCTTATTTCTCCTTCACACAGACCTGTGGACATAAACACAAAGAGAGATTAGTCTTGTATAGCACCTAGTTGAAAAAACCCAACTAATTAAGGCGCTTATCACGTTTAGCGAGAGTCCCGGAAACACATTACAACGGGACAAAACTCGCTAATTTTACTAGAAGTCACCTGATTTAAAGGTCCAAGGCCCTCCTGTGGCGAAGTCACTCTCTCAGCCATCTTTGTCAGCAGTAAACTTCTATCTAATAGTCTTAAAAAGCTTTGAAAAGAGTATAGAAAGATTCTATCATGAAAGCATGTGTTGTCTCTCAGCCAATAAATTAGCAAAGAGAAAGTGCTAGTCTGCGCATGCGCGGTGGTGGGGCTGGCATCCGCCAGACTACGCTCTGACTCCCTGCCCAGTAGGGGCACCTAACTGTTTTAATCTGAGTATTTATTGAGTGAAAGCCAATATTTAGCAATATCAAAAGTATTAGGGAGGTAAGTATACTCTTGATGTGAAAAGACATTTCCATGCTTTGTAACCTCAAGATTGATATGGCTGTTTTCAGGCTATCATGAGTTTCAATAATAACAACCTTGACCTCTTACCCCCAAACCATCATTCGGATCAAGTTTGGTGAATTCAAGTTATCATGCGGGAATAGAATCCTGGAATGACATACTCACTTAATGACACAAAGACAGACCGTCTCATTAGTTTGGGTGTATAACAATAGAGACTAGCAGTATATCCATATTAATTGATCAACTTAAGGAGAAAAAACTTAACACTGGTGGTCTCTTAATACAAACCTGCTACCATAGCAAAATACACAGGCTGATTGCTACCATAGCAAATATACAGGCTGAGTGCTACCGTAGCAAATATACAGGCTGAGTGCTACCATAGCAAATATACAGCCAGAGTGCTACCATAGCAAATATACAGGGAGAGTGCTACCATAGCAAATATACAGGCTGAGTGCTGCCATAGCAAATACATAGGCTGAGTGATACCATAGCAAATATGCAGGCTGAGTGCTGAGTGCTACCATAGCAAATATACAGGCTGAGTGCTACCATAGCAAATATACAGGCTGAGTGCTACCATAGCAAATACATAGGTTGAGTGTTACAATAGCAAATACATAGGCTGAGTGTTACCATAGCAAATACACAAGCTGAGTGCTACCATAGCAAATACACAAGGTGGATGCTGAGTGCTATCATAGCAAATAAACAAGCTGAGTGTTATAAATACAAAGCTAGAACCCTTGAAGAGCTGCAGCAAGGAAAGAGAGCAGCAACAGCAGCAACAACAATACATACCATGAGATGTCCATGACTGTGTTCTTGAATAAGTCATGAGTGACCACTAGAGGGCGCTTCAGAGCTGTCAGCTGGAAAACAAATCACATTTAGGTGTGAAAGTGCATCAAAATTAATAAAACAATTCGCTTAAACTTAACCTGGTAATGGCAAAACCATGCAATGTTGACCACTGCAGCACCGGTCTTGAGGAATGGTCATTTACACACCAAGAGAAGACTATTTTAGAAAATTTACCGGACTGGCTGGTTTGTTACACCTTTTCTTGGCCTGTGAATGGACAGACATTAACAAAGAGTCTCACGTTTCTTGACGAATCTTGATCACATGGATTCTGTAACTATCCAGCGGAGAGCAGATAACTGACAAATGTTCAGCATTTCATGAGGGATAACTCTGGCAAATACGAAAGGATTTTGATGAAATCTCACACGAGGGCCTGATGCTACGTATTCAACTATCAAATTAGATGGGAATCCATGCAGTACCTTTAGAGCCATTTTTGTGGGCATGAATGAATGCACAGGTGCATGGATAGACCCATGAACTGGTAGCTGTCTTGAGTGAATGAATGCACAGGTGCATGGATAGACCCATGAACTGGTAGCTGTCTTCAGTGACTTAATGCACAGGTGCATGGATAGACCAACTGGTAGCTGTCTTCAGTGAATGAAGTTAAGGACCATGTGCTAACCTAGGATATTGTGTCAACAATGCCTCAACATGCGCAAAACGCTACTTATATATCAAGTAATGCTTTACTGGGCAAGATTTTCAAGAAAACAGTTCTTGATCAGTGACTGTCCATCTGCGGGTTAAGAAAACTATATTTCGTAAATTTACTTAAATTCTGAAAAAACGCCTTCTCCTGTCTTGCAAATCGCTATGTGTTGTGACCACTGCAAAGGCATGTTTTGTCCGGCTATTAAACAGTCAGGAAAATCTAAATTCTTATGCTTAGGCACTATTTTCTTTTTAATTTATCGTCCAGTAAGGTGTTTTCGAGGGTCATGTGATTTCGAGGGTAAGTACTTTTGAGGTTCTCACGCGCGCGTCATTTAGGCGATGTCAACAAATCATGTGTCATTAAATAGATTCAGTATTTTTACACCGCAAGTGTAAATTTTAAAAAGATGTGCGTAGTACAAGTGATTATTTTATGCAATTTGATGTCAGTGTTGTGAAAAACATGTATTTTCAATACTTTTTTGACCCATGATAAAAATACTGATAACTCATAAGGAAATTATACAAATCAATAATGTTTTTGCGTCCAACAACATCTGCCAGTTACTGTCCTGAGCAGCATAGCAGACCCATGCCATAGCAATAATTTATTTCTCATGAAGCGTAGAACTGGCATGGAGTGTTTATGTAGTTTTCAGATCTAGATTGATTTTTCTCTACCTGCAATGGCAATTCAAACAGGCCCTAGTTACCACATACAATATAAATTTCAGTTTTTTTCTATTTTCCGGTAGGCAAAACACTTATGTTCATTTTCTATACCACATTTACCAATTTCCAAACGATAAACTGAAAGATTTTAACTTTTTTAATGTTTAGCTGAAATTTGCAGCTACCCGGTTATCACGAAAAGCGGAATATAACCTGATCTGGATTTACAACTATAAATTAATTTCTGTGTTTGTATCAGACCCGTTTATGGCATTATTGTTGGTGACAGACTATCCTTTGCTCAAATCATAAAAATGACATCAATTCACCACCTCACAAGAGTTAAACTTACGCGATTACATCACCCTCGAATACACATGACACAATACTAAGATTGCATCTGTAGACCAAGTAGTGGATATTTAAAAGCAGTGAGTTTATTTTAGCGTTTATTTTTATTTTTATGCATGTTTTATTTTATTGAATGTTTGCCAGTTACAAAATTGACACAATTTGTTGATAAAATTCCTACTCTTTTATTAAATCGGCGAAAATTTGCTTACACCCTTGCAAACCCATTATCCGATGATACCACTGGAATGACTTGTGCAGTTATCGAGCCAGTCATTCCAGTGGTAAATCTTTAAAATTAGCCTTCTCTTGACTTGCAAATGGACATTCCTCAAGACCACTGCAGAGGCCATTTTGCCTGGCTTGACCAATAAATGATTAAGTTGAGACAAGAGAACTAAATAAGACACCAGCAGCTTTCATCATTAGTATTTTCACACTGCACCATGTGCACCAGTTATTATGCAATATTGACCTTAATAATGGAAATTATATTCAATGCTCTCAATGTTTGTTGCTCACCCATATTGATAATGATCTGTCTCTGCTTCCAATAGCACAGCAAGAGTACTGCTCAGGCTGAAATAAAAGCACAACACAAGTACTGCTCGGGCTGAAATACAAGCACAGCCCAAGTACTGCCCAGGCTGAGATACAAGCACAAGTACTGATCAGCAATACAAGCACAACCCAAGTACTGCTCAGGCTGAAATACAAGCACAAGTACTGCTCAGGCTGAAACACAAGCACAAGTACTGCTCAGCCTGAAACACAAGCACAAGCACCACTCCGGCCGAGATACAGGCACTAGTACTGCTCAAGCTGAGATACAAGCACAAGTAACTGCCCAGACTAAGATACAAGCACAAGTACTACTCAAGCTGAGATACAAGCACAAGTACTGCCCAGGCTGAGATACAAGCACAAGTACTGCCCAGGCTGAGATACAACTACTGCTCAGGCTGAAAGACAAGCACAAGTACTGCTCAAGCTGAGATACAGGCACAAGTACTGCTCAAGCTGAGATACAAGCACAAGTACTGCCCAGACTGAGATACAAGCACAAGTACTACTCAAGCTGAGATACAAGCACAAGTACTGCCCAGGCTGAGATACAAGTACTGCTCAGGCCAAGATACAAGTACACGTACTGCTCAGGCTGAAAGACAAGCACAAGTACTGCTCAGATTGAAATGGGGATGGGAGTTATTACATCTACACAGACATCTGCGATGCAACAAGTACATTGAGCAGGGCAACTCCATCCACCACCCTTATACATCTATCTGCTAGAAAATTACACCATGAGTTGGGCTCACCACCGCTCTCCTTAGCAATCAGAGCCCCATAGATACAACCACGCTGATTGTGGAAGCCTTCAGGCCCCTGCTCTCATCTTACAGTTGTAAGCAGGAGGGTGGGTTAGACTAATGGGATATAGATCGACTGAGCACTTTCATTTCCTCTAAACACCATGTGACCTGGCATTTACATTATCACAGTCTACACAATAAACTTGATAGGCCAGTGATGCTCCCCACTCGTCAGCCTGATAGATAAATATAGCTTCTTTATTTAAAGGGGAACACAACAAGGATCACAATAGTTTGCATAAAACATGCAGTCCTACCGTAGAGCCCACATTTAAGCTACTGTGTAAAACTTTCCTTCGACATTAATATATAAATCCAATTAAAATGGTGTTAAGAAACGCTATGTAACTATAATTTTCTGCGAGTTAATTAAACCTGTCATAGGTTGAATATCATCTGACAAGAACCATGATAACAGCACTCTGAAGACAGGAGTGCATGCATTTGGATGGTGATATCTCTATATGTGATAATGCTATCGACATCATTTATATATCAGTGAATAACAACATAGTCAGTTATATGAGCTACTTGTAGAAGGCTATTTAGCCTAACGCTTGGTCGCGATGTGAGACCAAGTCTGAATGATCTGGACTGGAAATTTCTGTCCCTCTTATACCCTTCCTGGGCGAGCCTGTGGATTGAGTCGGTCTTGACTATATATGGGCAGAAAAAAACCAGATTGGCGGTTCCCCCATTTGAAGTTTTTGGAGGTTTGGCGGTATGGTCAAACATTTTACTGGTTGACCTGTGTTTTACCAGTTGGGGTCAAGTTTACCGGTTGTGACTTTTTTACCGGTTGTGCCTTTTTTGGCGGTTTGTGACTGTTTTTTGGCGGCTCTGGTTCTACCGTTTTTGGCAACCTTTTTTGCAGTTGTGGTCATTTTTACCGGTTGTAGGTCATTTTGGTGACAAATTTCTAAGGGTTTCTGTAGGTCAAGTTCGTAGAGGTGTTGCTCCCTTAGTGGAGATTTTTTGGCTGTTTGTTGGACCAACACGCCCACCACGGGCGGACATGCCCAGTATGTTGTTATTAATCATTTATATATCTACAGATTGATCTAAAGATCGATATATCGAAAGATGTATATGGATGTATATAAGAACTATTTAAACTCTCATATTAACATATGAAACTTTAATAACGTTATCATATTTAAATAATGAAGATATATACTTCTAATTTGAGCACAAAGCTTACAATTATATTTTTGAAAACGTTATGGTCTGTAGATTCATTCTAAAGCTGTCTTTTCTTACAAAACTATCATCTTCTAAATTTCTCTTATTCTTCAAAAACCGTCTTGTCTTTCTAAAGATATCACACCATTCTACTGAAACACAATCTTCAGTTTACGTACGTGTAGACACAATGCACAGATGGTTTTATCAAAGCAGCATATTCAGGAATATAATACTACAGACAGCATAGGAATGAGATATTTACAATAACACCTGTGATTAGGCTAGTACTATCTGTGTGAACCGTATAGACATCAATGACCTAGTTGTTAGTTGTAACCTAATCGTCAGCTGTTTATCAGACAGATGAGCAATTAGAACACTTTTTCGCTGCATGTACTAAACATTAACAAAGAGACTACCTGCTTGCAAACAGTGCACAGATCACTCAATGGACATGTGACCTGATCAAGCAATCAGCTCTGAATGCATAGCAGCTGTAAGAGACTCTAATCAGTCTCTTACAGCTGACATCACAATCATGCCACACAGATGGCTCGTCTATGATTAAGGATGGAACAGGGCTGTGAGTGAACCTGATCTCACATTAGCATGGCCAGGAGAGACGGCCACCAGAGTCCACGCCAGGAGAGACATCCCACCAGAGTACAGGACAAGAGAGATGTCCCACCAGAGTCCAGGACAGGAGATGCCTCACCGGAGTCCAGGACATGAGACACCTCACCAGAGTCCAGGACAGGAGACGTCCCACCAGAGTACAGGACAGGCAATGCCTCACCAGTCCAGGAAAGGAAAGATGCCCCACAAGTGTCCAGGCCAGGAGAGACGTCTCACAAGCATTCAGGCCAGGAGACGAATCACAAGCGTCCAGGCCAGGAGACACGTCTCACAAGCATCCAGGCCAGGAGAGATGTCTCACTAGCATCCAGGCCAGGGGAGCCATCTCACATTGCACCAGAGTCCAGGACAGGAGAGACGCCTCACCAGAGTCCAGGAAGAGAAACGTTCCACCAGAGTCCAGGTTAGGAGACACGGTTCATCAGTCCAGGAAAGGAGGGACATCCCACAAGAGTCCAGGTCAGGAGACACACCCCACCAGAGTCCAGGCCAGGAGAGACGTCTCACAAGTGTGTCCAGGCCAGGAGAGACGTCTCACAAGTGTCCTGGCCAGGAGAGATGTCTCACAAGCATCCAGGCCAGGAGAGACGTCTCACAAGCATCCAGGCCAGGAGAGCCATCTCACATTGCGCCAGAGTCCAGGACAGGAGAGACGCCTTACCAGAGTCCAGGAAAGGAGAAACGTTCCACCAGAGTACAGGACAGGAGAGACGCCTCACCAGAGTCCAGTAAAAGAGACGCCTCACCAGAGTCCAGGACAGGAGAGATGATCCACCAGAGTCCAGGACAGGTGAGACGTCTCACAAGCGTCCAGGCCAGAAGAGATGTCTCACAAGCTTCCAGGCCAGGAGAGACGTCTCACAAGCATCCAGGCCAGGAGAGACATCTCAAGCATCCAGGCCAAGAGAGCCATCTCACAGTGCACCAGAGTCCAAGACATGACAGACGTCCCACCAGACTCCAGGACAGGAGACACGCCACACCAGAGTCCAGGACAGGAGAGACGTCTCACAAGTGTCCAGGACAGCAGAGACGTCTCCCAAGTGTCCAGGCCAGGAGACGTCTCACATGCATCCAGGCCAGGAGAGATGTCTCACAAGCGTCCAGGCCAGGAGACGTCTCACAAGCAACCAGGCCAGGAGAGACGTCTCACAAGCGTCCTGGCCAGAAGAGACATCTCATCAGAGTCTAGGCAGGAAAGACGTCCCACCAGAGTACAGGCCAGGAGAGACGTCTCACCAGTCACACTAGTACACAAAAGAGAGCAGCATATTGTAGTTGCATGGTCCAACACAAAGGCTGCACAGATGATCACATGGAAGCCAGTAGAGGCTAGTAGGACAGTGGGTAGATGTTTTTTTGTGTGAGAGGACCTTTAGTTAGTGTCTTTCTGTGACAAATTCTTCTGCTAAACAGAGATCATATTTCGTGCTAGGCGGGAATACCCATCGCAATAAAAGAATACCTTCAACCCTGAAAACAGAAAATCATGTCATCCTTACCAAATAAGCAGCTTCATGTATGTTAGACTGTAATTGTGAAATGAATGTTGAAATGGGGTTAATCATCAAGGAGATGACTGGCTGATCATCATTTCCACATTTCCGATGACATAACTGCCAGTACACAGACGTCTTGTTAGTGATACCATGTATTTGGTGTACCCTGGTTATTCAGTGAGGGTGTTGCATGGGTAGTCGGGACCGTCAGGTTAGTGGTGCTGTGTCGCGGTTCTGCCTAGGTAGTCACCTACATATTATTGGTGCCATATGCGGGTGATGTCTGGATAGGTAGGACTTCCATGTTAGTCGTGCCATATCTTGGTGCAGCCAGGACCTCCATATTAGTGGTGCTATGTCGCGGGTGCTACCTGGGTAGTCAGGACCTACATATTAGTGGTTCCATGACCGGGTGATGCCTGGGTGGTCAGAACCTCCATAGGAGTAGTGCTGTGTTGCAGGTGCTACCTGCGTAGTCAGGACTGCCATATTAGTGGTGGCATGTCCGGGCAGTCAGGACCTCTATATTAGTGGTGTCATGTCCGGGCGATGCCTGGGTAGTCAGGACCTACATGTTAGTGGTGCCATATCCGGGTGATGCCTGGATAGTCAGGACTTCCATGTTAGTGGTGCCATGACCGGGTACTGCCTGGGTAGTCACTGATGTAATAGTCATCTGACTGTTGACTGAAGAGATATCGTCTGTCTGCAGAAGGTTGTCAGTATTGGCGAGTGGAGGTCAAACATTTCCACATACTGTTGCTTGAGGTGATTCTAGAAGATTACCTAAACATAAAGCTTCACCGGAATGTTACAAAACTGAAAAAGCAGATCCAGAACGACTGTACTGTAATATCAATACAAATGTAATGATGAGATATACTATATGACCCTTGCAGAGATATGTGCAAATATTTTAACCACTAAATTTGGAGGCCTGTGTATAAGACTGGAGGTATCGCATTTAAGCTCTGCATACTTTGTAAAAATGTATACTAAATACCATTTATAATCAACTAAAACTAAATTATCATATATACTTGATGGTGATGATAATGATACTCTATTGTTGTCGATGATGACAGTGATGGTGGTCATGATAATGATGATGATCAAGTAAACTTGAAATCTTATTGTGATAATATATCATAATTAAACATTACCTTTTCTCCTTTGATCTTTTTCTTCAAAATACATGGATTGAATCGCTGTATAAAACAATGATAATACAGTACACATAAGTAACAATTTACTGGAAACCTTCACTACGGATGGCACCTCCTGGTCCAATAAAGTGACCATTTCAAAGATTCTTTTATATATAAATCATATTTATCATAAATACATCTTTTAGTCCGTTTCATATTTTAGAGGCTTAAGTGAAAGGGAGAGGATTAGAGGGTTAAGAAAGAGGGTGAGGATTAGAGGGTTAAGTGAGAGGGTGAGGATTTGAGGGTTAAGTGAGAGGCTTAAGTGAGAGGGTGAGGATTAGAGGGTTAAGTGAGAGGGTGAGGATTAGAGGGTTAAGTGAGACGGTGAGGATTAGAGGGTTAAGTGAGAGGGTGAGGGTTAGAGGGTGAGGATTAGAGGGTTAAGTGAGAGGGTGAGGGTTAAGTGAGAGGGTCAGGGTTAGAGGGTTAAGTGAGAGGGTGAGGATTAGAGGGTTAAGTGAGAGGGTGAGGGTTAGAGGGTTAAGTGAGAGGGTGAGGATTAGAGGGTTAAGTGAGAGGGTGAGGGTTAGAGGCTTAAGTGAGAGGGTGAGGATTAGAGGGTTAAGTGAGAGGGTGAGGATTAGAGGGTTAAGTGAGAGGGTGAGGATTAGAGGGTTAAGTGAGAGGGTGAGGGTTAGAGGCTTAAGTGAGAGGGTGAGGATTAGAGGGTTAAGTGAGAGGGTGAGGATTAGAGGGTTAAGTGAGAGGGTGAGGGTTAAGTGAGAGGGTGAGGGTTAAGTGAGAGGGTGAGGGTTAAGTGAGAGGGTGAAGGTTAAGTGAGAGGGAGAGGATTAGAGGCTTAAGTGAGAGGGTGAGGATTAGAGGGTTAAGTGAGAGGGTGAGGATTAGAGGGTTAAGTGAGAGGGTGAGGATTAGAGGCTTAAGTGAGAGGGAGAGGATTAGAGGGTTAAGTGAGAGGGTAAGGGTTAAGTGAGAGGGAGAGGATTAGAGGGTTAAGTGAGAGGGTGAGGATTTGAGGGTTAAGTGAGAGGGTGAGGATTTGAGGGTTAAGTGAGAGGGTGAGGATTAGAGGGTTAAGTGAGAGGGTGAGGATTAGAGGGTTAAGTGAGAGGGTGAGGATTAGAGGCTTAAGTCAGAGGGTGAGGATTAGAGGCTTAAGTGAGAGGGTGAGGGTTAAGTGAGAGGGTGAGGATTAGAGGTTTAAGTGAGAGGGTGAGGATTAGAGGGTTAAGTGAGAGGGTGAGGGTTAGAGGGTTAAGTGAGAGGGTGAGGATTAGATGCTTAAGTCAGAGTGTGAGGATTAGAGGGTTAAGTGAGAGGGTGAGGATTAGAGGGTTAAGTGAGAGGGTGAGGATTAGATGCTTAAGTCAGAGGGTGAGGATTAGAGGGCTAAGTGAGAGGGTGAGGGTTAAGTGAGAGGGTGAGGATTAGATGCTTAAGTCAGAGGGTGAGGATTAGAGGGCTAAGTGAGAGGGTGAGGATTAGAGGGCTAAGTGAGAGGGTGAGGGTTTGTAATCCCTGATTAATGTTAATTCTGTCATCTATGTGAGCACAATAATAGCTGCGTACCACGACTGTGATCGCCTTCCTATGTCCTACAAAGTCCATGTTAGATTTCCAACCTTGCCGTTCCACAATTTGTGCAGTAGGTCCTGAGTTGTTCATTGCATGTGCCGAGACAATATAGTGACCATCAGGCGACCAGTTCAAGCGAAGCACATGGGTTGTGCCCCCACACTATAAACATAAAGAACACAAGAATGACAAACAGAGATTGCTAAATAAGTCCCACTAAGAGGAAGAGAAATCAGGCAGCCAACGATTACAAAAGCGCCTTTTGAGCATGAAATATCTAATTATACAAAATGTACTTTACAGTTACATTTTAACAATAAATTATAGCACGTATAGCACGGGGGAGATGTGCTTATATTTGCCACAGAGGGATACTATCCTAGCCGCGGTGTTTTGGCCTGATTGAAGCTTCTGAATGAGTTTTTTTGGCGCGCCTGATAGCAGGCTGTTGCAATAATCTAGCCTAGATAAGACCAATGAAGCTACAAGTTTAGTGGTAGTCTCTTTAGTCAGGTACTTTCTGATGTTACTTATGTTTCTCAGTTGAAGAAAGTACACCTTGCAAAGATTATTGACTTGCTTATCCATACTAAGCTCGCAGTCCAAAACAACCCCTAGGTCTTTTACCTTACTATACAAACTAACAGGGCTAGTACCAATAGTGATGGCATCGAGCTCAATTTTTCCACGCCTAACAGATGGACCCACTAGCAGTATTTCTGTCTTATCATCGTTAAGCTTTAGCATATTAGTGGAAAGTTAACTGGGAGCTGCGGATGTAACAAATTACAGCTAATCTACAATTATATATAAGTGGCATGTTCGATGGCATCGGTTACTGTCATACTGCAAAGATGTTTAAATTCAAATAAATTATACGTACAAGTTTGGACTAAGCATTGTCAGTGATGCGATGTTTAACCCATGAGTATAACATTGTCACAGAGATATGTGAATATTTCTGACTGTGGTTTACCTCTTGAAATGGCTTTGTTACGGAAGCTTCTTGTTGCCAGTCTAGTGTTCTCCAGACACGCAAGCTCTTATCATCACTCTAATAATGACACAATAGATACATTTATAATCACATGTATAATCAAATATAACAAGCATACAGAGTTCTCAAAACTTGCATGTTATCACGACCACTCTATTCACTGCTTAACATTTGTAATGTGGATCATGGCCAAAGTCCAGAAATCCACAATCGGTAACAGTCATTGTTATGTTAAAATTCGAGACAAAATGGATGTATGTATGTATGTGAGTGCGTGCGTGCGTGGGTTGATAGTGCAAATTCCAGTAAACCGCACAAAGGCGATTTACACGATTAACTATTTACAGAAATGCTATTTTATACAAGATGTTTGCTAAAACATATATCAATGACTTTCAGTCAAACTGTTTTCAAGATAATCAGAAACCTCCTCTCTTTGTCATGGAATAAATATCACCAGTATATATTATAAACAGAATGCAATTAATTAGCCACGGTCAATAATTACCTCCACAATCACAGGAGATGCACTCTTGAGAGTATATAAATTTCATATTACACTGTTTCAGCAGGTCTAATAACAAGAACTAGAGCATGTTTTGCATAAAATATTTTCTTGAATATTTTGACACTAATGTGACTGGGAGCTGCTACTTACTAAGGAACTAACAGGGAAGTCAAACAGGTATATAATGAACATAGTCACCTGTGATGCGAGATATTTGCCTACAGGGTCCCAAGTGACTCCTTTCACCAGACCAGAATGACCGCGTAAGACAGCTATTTGTTCTACAAGCAAACAACAAATGATTCAGATATGGTTTGAAAGTAGGAGTTACGATAGTAGACAAGAAATTAATTAAAACTTCTCTTACAGATTTTTATGGTCAAATGAAGAAAATATAGAACCTGCTTCATAAAGGGTGTTGATGCAGCTCCCTAATACTAAGACTGTATGCTATATAGGTTGCTTACGGGAATGTGTTTCTAGAATTGGCTAATAATAATAATAATAATAATAATAATAATAATAATAGACACTGGCTAAATAGTTTATTATTGATTCTAATAGGATTAGTTTCATCTATACTTTTAACAAGCAGTTTCAGAGAACTTTAAATGTGTTTCTGAATAGCGTAAAATCAAGATGTCAGCCAGCCAAATCGGCTTCCTATACCCTAAGGCAATTTCCTGTCAAATACAGTGGAAATTGACCCACCGGTTCCTGAGAAGAAATTTGAATTTTCCCATTCTTTTTCTATGAATTTTGGCAGCAACATAATTGAAGATGGATTTGATATTGCCCTATGTATAAACCTATATAAAACCAATTTCGATTTCAAAATCCATAAAACACAAAATTCCAATATGGCGGTCCAAATGGTGAATTCTGATTAATCGCTGGTGGCCATGTCTTTAACATACCACGTTCCCTTGATCAAATTTGAATGACCCTCAATCCCTAATCATATTTACCAAATTGCGTCCCAATCCCTTCCAGGGTTGGCAAGTTTTGGACACTAGTGGTTTAAACCGTGGTTTAAACCATGGTTTAAACCGTCCGCCCAAAATAGGTTTTGGACACCTTAAATTGTCCAAAACTGTCCAAAACCTAAAATATTGGTATAAAAAATATTTTTCTGAAATGTAATTTTCTTAAAACAACTATATAGCATTTATACACATACAGGTACATGCACATATTGATGGATGGTTATCTACATGTATTTTTGGATACTTTATTGCTATATAATAATAATAATAATCTAAAAGGACACATATGATTTCAATAAATTAGGAGTCTTATCTGCTTCTTTCTATAATCCATGGGTTAATTTTTTTCAACTTTTGTTTGTCTTAAATGTTTTAACTCTGTATATTTCGACCAGTTGTGTTAAACCCACAGAAACCCTATTTAATCAATAATGTAAACATATTAGACTACCTATGTACAGCTAGATGTTTATATTATTGAGAACTGTCTCTGTGTCTAAATCTATTTCTTGCAAAATGTTCATGGCCTATGGAAGAATCATAGAGAAAATATAGTCTGCTAAGATGTTGTTTCAACAATTAACTGATGACCCTTGCTCTCTAAGGCTATTTTAGAATGCACTACTCAGTACACACATTAGCTATGTTTACATAAGATCTTATGCAAATTTGGGATTACGGCATTAAGCTGATAGAATATAAATTAGATTCTTCATGTTTTCATCTATCCTCAGGTAATGCTAGATATCAATTAGACAATTAGTAAAAAGATATCCTTGTGCTACATTAATCTTTGAATTCTTCTGTTGTCCTGAATATTTATGTGTTGATGGTATTTGAAATAGTTAATATGTATTTCAAAGGTGGTAGGCCTAAGGATCCAATTTGGAAGCACTTTTTGGAAGTTAAGATTTATGGCAAACAAATGGCTAAGTGTAGAGAGTGTGAGTACACAGTTGTCAACAAGGTAGCAAGGATGAAAATACACTATGAGAAGCATGAGAAGTCTACTGAAAGTCCTGTTGAACAGGCTGATACAGACAGTGCAGACACACATATCAGCAAAGACATCAAGATTTTGAAGGTAAATAAAATTAATGCTTAACCCCTTGCCCTCTGTCAATAATTAAAAATTCTATATTTTATTGTGACTATACCAAGGAAACTGGTTTTCATTTTTAAAAAAATTTTGTTGGCCGATGACAAATTTGTTGAAAATAAAAAAACAGTTTATCTTTTAATTTTATTTGAAAAATGTTTTTTGTTGACATTGGAGTGCTAGGAGTCCAATATATCTAATACATGCCTTAACCCTTTCACCAATGAATTCCTCAGCTATCATTTTCAAGGACACTATGCGGGAAAACTGCAGAACATTTTGAAACTAATTTGACTGGAAAACAAATTTACTCGTGAAATGACTGCCGCTTTTACTAAGCCAGTCATTTCAGTGAAAAATTTTCAAAAATTTGTGCTAAGTTGTGTTTAAAAGTCATAATGTACAATGTAGGTAAGGTTACTATTCACTGTAATTGTCTTGGCCGCATAGGAGTTATCAACAGGATGTCTCACCTTTAGTTCAAATACCTGAGTTAATTATTCTCTTTGCCATGCTAGTAATAGAGCCAGGTCTGATAATCTCTGATAACCACAATCACATGCTGAGCCTCTTTACAATTCAATGGTATAGGTGTGATAATTGGCCTGTGAGGGCACTGGCTTAAGATTAGAAATAACACACAATGATCTGCTTAACCCTATACTTTCTGCAACCCAGGGTTTTCAGAAATACTCTTGCCTGAATACCTTTACTACAGTAATATTATGAAAACAATTTGGCATAGCACACTAACACCCTTCAGATAAAGTAAATTTGGCAAATTTCTTTTTCACGAGTGAGATGACATACTTACCTCCCTAACACTCTTGATATACTAGTATATCGGCTCTAAATTCAATAATATTCAGAATTATAAAAAGTTAGGTGCCCCTAATGGGCAGGTGGAAGTACACAGTCATGCACATGACAAACACCACCCTCTGCGCATGTGCACACCGGTACTTCCGTTACTAAATATTGGCTGACATAGAAGCAACTATTCAATAGCCAAAGGACCAGGCCTCCGTGGGGTGGTGAGGCCGGGATCCCGTTAGGGAGGTAAGTATGTCATCTCACTCGTGAAAAAGAAATTTGCCAAATTTACTTATATCACATCATGAGAACATACTTACCTCCCTAACACTCTTGATAAAAACCAGAATTTGAAAGTAAATTTTGGTGGGAGGGAGGCAAGGTCCTGAAAACCCGCACACCCTCGAAGAGGCTAGGCTCTTTGAATTCTCAAGAGATTTAAAACATCTGAAATTGTGACTGAAACCACAACCAGGAATAGAATTTTGCATCGGATAATCGACCGATGAAGAGAGATTGATCAAAAGGCAAATGCGCTCCCCCCCCCTCTTTCTGAGGAAGGTTTAGGAAAAAACGCTGCTTTAAATGACTAGCACGTTCTCTAATACTTAATGAAAGTATTACTAGACATTGGAAAAAGAAGAATTGCTTCTATTTCAAAAACTCTCTGAAACACCACAATTAAGAGACATTAACCATCACCATATAAAAAAATAAAATGACACCATCACCAAGACAGAAAATCAAAAAATGGTCATAACTACTGACCTCTGATGTCTTGGACGCGGCACTCATCTCTTCCCCCACCGGATGAAGAGAAGTGTACCAGCTAATAGTAGGGATATCCTACCAACAAATGTGATATTTTAAACGAAATCTAGGATTTCTTTTTTCACGAGAGAGTTGATACTTACCTCCCTAATACTTTTGATATTGCTAAATATTGGCTTTCACTCAATAAACACTCAGATTTAAAACAGTTAGGTGCCCCTACTGGGCAGGGAGTCAGAGCGTAGTCCGGCGGATGCCAGCCCCACCTCCGCGCATGCGCAGACTAGCACTTCCTCTGACTAGATTATTGGCTGACACACATGCAACTATTAAGAGCCTGAAGACCGAGCCTCTGTGGGGTGGAGAGGCCGGGTCCGTATCTAGGGAGGTAAGTATCAACTCTCTCGTGAAAAAAGAAATCCTAGATTTCGTTTATTTCACTTCAAGAGTATACTTACCTCCCTAATACTTTTGATATTGCCAGAATTCGAAAGTGAATCTGGCGGGAGGGAGGCGAGGTCAAAAGACCAGCTCATCCCTATACGCTTTTCTGCGTTTAAGGCACTTAAACTTCTGAAACTGTAAGAAAAAACAGTCAGGATTTGACTAACCATCGGATAACACCACCGATGTATGAGAGATGACCGAATGTCATATGCGCTCCCCCCCCCTCCTTCCTGGGAGGAAGAGTCGACTGACCTCAATGTCCTATACGCTCTCTACGTACAAGTGCCATGTACTACAGGACAGAGACGAAAAAGCTCCATTTTCGTAACTCTCAACAATGAACCACACAAATACACAAACCATCACCATATTAATAACGGGTAATCGTGACAATACAATCAACAACGGACAACACATGAACAAGACTGACCTTGTTGAAAATGGCTGCTGACATCATCTTCCCATCGGTAAAGACTGATGCAGGCCCAAAAAAGTGGGTGTTTCCATAAATTAATTGTGATATATATAAGTAATGAGGAAATCACCTCAAAAAATATAAACCGATTTATTTTTTCAAAACCGACAAGGCGAGAGGATTAGAGGTGTCACGGAGATAATGGTCTGTAAAACTTGACTCACAGTGCCACTGAGCCACCGACATAATATCATCCACAGGGACCCCATTAAATAGGGCCGTGGATGTCACTACGCCGCGGACACTGTGAGCCTTGGCCACGTCAACCTGCTTCCCGGTGGCGGATTTATGGCAAAACTGAATGCATTCCACAATCCACCTGGAAATGGTGTCCTTAGAAGCCCTCCCATGGGGTTCAATATATGACAACCATAACGCTGACTGGTCGGTGCGCCACGCCGCCGTACGTTGTTTGTACCGGCGCAGCGCCCGGACGGGACACCATGCTTTAGAATTAGGATCATATCTAGTTAAAGCAGGCAAAATAATAGGTTGACCTGGATATTTCAACGACTGATTTTTAGCCAAGAACTTAATCCTAGGTAGCAGCTTAAGGCCTTCCCCTGAAACCACAAAACGGTCATCCTCGGCTGATAAGGCATGAATCTCACTCCTACGCCTAGCCGAGGCCGCAGCAATTAAAAACACAGTCTTCAGTGTTAATAGTTTCATAGAAATGGAACTAAGTGGTTCAAAAGGCTTATCACCTAGTACTTGAAGCACTAGCGATAAACTCCAAGACGGAATCACAGGAGGATTCCTTGGTCTTAGATTGCCCATGCCTTTAATTAATACATTCAATGTATTTACTTCATCACTTCCCCTCTTAGCCAAGCAAGGAATAACAGACATTAATGCTGACTTATAACCAGCAATAGAGTTAGGCTTGAGGCTATAGGCATCATAGAGGTGACAGAGGAAATCAGCTACTACTTGAATAGATGAATCCATTGGATCAATACATCTTTTTGAGCACCATTCTGCAAATCTGTTGATTTTATAATTATATGCTCTGGAGGTTGACCCCCTCCTGGCTTTGGCCATAAACATGGCTGCTTGCTCAGAAAAGCCCTCCTTAATTCTAGATTCCTTGACAACATCCACGCAGTCAATCTGAACATTGACGGATTGTTGTGAAGGGCCTTGCCCTGGAAGATAATATCGTCCATCAGAGGCAGAGGAACCGGATTGCAGACCAGAAGGTCCAGCAGATCCGTATACCATGATCGGCTTGGCCAATCCGGGGCGATCAGAAGCACTTGGCATTCCTCTTGTCTGATTTTCTGAAGAATTTTTGGAATCAGGATTGCCGGAGGGAATGCGTATGCATACATTCTCCCCCAGCTGATAGCTAACGCATCTGTTGCGAAAGCGCTTGGATCCGGAATCGGAGAGACGTACGTCGTCATCTTCGCATTCTTCTTCGTTGCGAACAAATCGATGTTGGGTTTCCCCCAATGGTCGAACAGACGATCCGCCACACATTGATTTAGTTGCCATTCCGTGGGTAAAACACTCATCCTTCGGCTCAATGAGTCTGCTAGCAGGTTTAACCTTCCCGGAATATGAACTGCTTTCAAGGTAATCTGGTGATCCAGACACCAACAAAGCAGTTTCCATGTCATCATACAGAGACTGGGCGACTTCGTTCCGCCCTGGCGGTTTATGTAAGTCACAACTGTTGAGTTGTCTGAACGAATAAGAACAATCTTGCCCTGAACTTTCTGTAAGAAATGTTCCAGGCCCAGGACTACTGCTCTTAGCTCCAGTAGATTTATATGTTCCTGTGACTGTTCCAGATTCCAAAGCCCTGATATCGTGGATTCTTCCAGGCAAGCTCCCCAGCCCTCCATCGATGCATCTGTATACACAGTCACCTGAGGGTGGGGAGGGGTTAGCAAAACCCCCAGCAAGAGATTCTCTGTATTCAACCACCATTGCAGGTGGTGAATCAGAGGCGCCAACACTGACACATTCGAGTCCAGCGAACCTGTACTCTGGGTCCATTGTGTCATGAGAAACAACTGGATCGGCCGCCTGCGTAAGGCGGCCTGAGGAATGACTGGTTCCAACGAAACCATCAACCCCAGCATTCTCAAGTAAACCCGTGCCAGGACATGACGACTGTCGCACACTGACTGAATCAACGAGATGAGTATTTGAACTCTCTCCTGAGTAGGATAAACATATCCTGTCTCCAGATCGAAGAACATCCCCAGGTAAACAAACTTCTGGGATGGAGTCAGCTCTGATTTTGGGAAATTGATCATCCAGCCCAAGTCTGTGAGAATTTTCAAAACAATCTCCAGATTGGCGGACAAACTTTCCCGGGTGTGCGCTTTCAACAGCCAGTCGTCTATGTACGTGTGGACTGCTATGCTTCTCCTGCGGAGGTATGCTGTGATCGCAAGAACCACACGGGTGAAAACCCGAGGAGCCGTGGAAATTCCGAAGGGCAACACCCTGAATTCCCACTGTCTGCCCTGGAATGCAAATCTCAGGAAGCGACAGAAACTCCTGTGGATGGGGATGTGGAAATAAGCGTCCTTCAAATCTATCGACGCCGTCCACATCCCCCTCTCCAACCCCGCCAACACCGAGCGCACCGTTTCCATCTTGAAACTGGGCGTCTCGATGAACTTGTTCAATGGCTTGAGGTTGAGAATCGGTCTCCACCCACCGGTGCGTTTTGTTACCAAGAACAGGGTTGAATAGAAGCCCGGACACCTTTGTGCCGGCTGAATAGCTCCTTTCTGTACGAGGGAATTTATCTCCTCCTCGATACACAACCTTTGATCTGGATCTCTCGGAATGGGAGTCCAGACTGGCACCAGAGACAGTCGCGACGGCGGGCCTGTCATCCACTCTGGATGATACCCCACGGAAAGCCATCGCAAGACTAAACGGTCCTGAGTTAACCGTTCCCACTCTTGCATGTGGTCGGCTAGCCGGCCTCCCACCGGTCCACCTAGGGACCGCGGTGGACACAAGGCATGCAAGAGCGGCACTGTCTCCGTCGCCATACACACCGGCGTGGTCCTTACCGCGGTAAGCGCCCTGTCAGGAACGATAACCACGCCCAGATCCTCGCGCGACCCGCCCCGCCCCGCGCGCACCTCGGTGCACGGGCGGCTGCCTGGCTGACGGCGGCTGAGGAGCCTGCGCCCCCCTCACTGCTGGCCGAATCGCACGCGGCCGAGGCCGGCGCTGCGACGGCGGCTGGCCTCTGACTTGGCCAGCACCACCTCGAGCCTGCAGGGGACGATACGCAGGGGCCGCGGCGCGAACGTTAGCACGACGCAGCACCTCAAACTGTTCGCGCAGCGCCCTCTGGTTATTCACCAGGGTGACCGTCTCCTGGAGGTGGCGACATCCCTCACCTCCAAAAAGACCAGGACCCGTCATAGGCGTACGGAGTAGCCTATCATACAGGTCCTGAGACGGGCACAGATTGTCCAGGGCAAATGTGCGTCTTGCCCGGACACTCCTGGTCACCGCCCGCGTCATACAGTCCAGCGCCAGGTTAATACCATCCTGGATGGTTCGCTGGACCGCGAGCGGGCCTGGCTGGCGCGATGCGGATGCCGTTACCACCCCCTGTAACAGCTGGGAGACGTGGGACAGAGCGGCAATCGAAGCCCTCCCACTCTCCTCCGCATCACGCAACGCGGTATTCGCCGAACGCAACGCGTTCGCGCACAAGACCCCCGCGTCAGAACGGGAGCCTGGCCGCGTATCCTCACCCAAAGCCGCGCGGTCATCCACGCCGGGCTTGGGTACCACACCGTACCGCTGGTAGTCCAGGGGCACGATGCGACAACGCCTGGCCACCTCGCGAGGGGCCTTCGCGAGACGTCCACTCGTGTTAATGGACGACTCCGCCGCCTTGAACATGTCAACGACATGCTCCGCCAGCGGCAGAGAAGGCATAGCGTTAGCAGTTGGTTTCCCAGCTAACCACGGCGTGTGAACACGGTGGCTAGCCGACTGCTCCACGGGCAGATCAGGCCTAACGCTCACCAACCACTGGCAAGCGTCATACCAATCCTCCTCCGTGGCTAACTGCGAGCGCTCTACAAGACGGGGTCCTTCGTCTTCCTCCTGAGCGCAAGCAGTAGAGCTTGACGGCGGGTACGCTGATACACCTGGCAAGCCAGGGAAAACATGCGGGCCTGACAGCACCGGCATGAGAATATCACTGGTTTGACCAGGAGCAGGCACCGCGGTAGAGCGCGGGGTATATATAGCCCTACCACGGGCCCGGCCAGCACCAGCTACACTCTCGGCAAGCCGAGGTATGCGGTACCGCTGGCCATCAGCAGCGCCCTGGGCCACCACCTGAACCGCGGACCTTACTCCAGGGTGAGTAATACCGTGGAAAAAAGCGCCTGTATTCCCCGCGAGGGGTGCACAAACGTCTTCATCCATGTCCACGTCGTCAGACGGCGACCCTAGCAGGTAATCCTCATCACCCTGGTCAGAAAGATTAGACCCCGGGTCAGCAAAGAGAGCTAACCCGGGCTGACCAGGAACGGTGCCATAGGAGGTACTGGCCACCGCGGCGTGCGGATACCCCTGGACTGATAAGCAGCCAGCGGGTTCCAGCGACAACCGTCCACGGTCCCCTATCGGCGCGGCAATAAGCCTGCTGCCAGGGCCGTGGAACGCCCCCTCTAATGGGGCCACCTCTGAATCGTCGGACAACGGAAGCGGACTAAGGAAAATCGATCCAGAGGCGGGGATTACCTGCTCCGAAGCCGATGATGAGGACAATAAAGGATCTGGTCCAGGAAGCATGCCACGAAGCAACCCTGGAACCAAATCTTTTATTGTCCTCTTCATCTCTCCCAACATCTCGGTCCGGAAGGTCTCCATATCCACCGCGGACGAGACCTTCCCCTTACCCTTCCTACTTACAACCTCTCGTTTCCGCTTCTTCTTCTTCTCCTCCTCTACCACCTTGTCCGTCGCCTGTAAGCAGCACAAGAATTCGGACATTAACTCGCCCCCCCAGTGCTTACATATGTCACAATTAATCAATGGACCACAAGGGCTACATCGATAACACAGATGCGGCCAGAACTTTACATGCATAAAACGTCCACAGGATGCGCAACCCGGTCCCTGAAACAGGGCAAAGGACAAGGAGTATGAGCAACTAGTTAAGCTTAGAAACTCAATCCAACTCAAGGAGAAGGAAAACGATCATAAAGATCAATATACATCAAAAACCAGCATAGCGCTTGAATTGCTAATAAATACATAGCCAGCTGATTATGACGTCATCAATCCCGTGACAGGAAAAATTCGATCCCAACAAAACATCCAAGTGCAAAGACGAATTGTATGCTGAATGGATAAGTTGACTACACAACCATCAGATACATATAGATAACTCTTTTCTGGCAAAAATGTTAATTATCTCCCTTTGATTGTTTACAATAATTAACATCACCACATTATCAATAACTAGATACCTGACACTTTGTATAGACAAACCATCCAACGTGACGAACCGGAAACTCCACCATCTGCACGCCTCTTAACTCTCTCCACCTCATGGGGAAGGAATTGGATCAAGAGGACAAAGTGAGAAGACCTTTATACCAGGCCTCCAACTCACTGGACATAATTTTTCATTTGGTTAGATAACCTAACAGTGTTAGTAGGAAATGGAACCATGGTGGAGAGAATACTAATTCTCTGGTACTGTGACGTCACCACCTAGCGTCATACAGACCTGTGGACATAAACAGAAAGAGAAATTAGTCCTAGGTAGCACCGAGTTGATATAACCCAACCAACCAAGGCGCTTATCACGGTAAACGCGAGTCCCGGAAACACAATACACCGGGAAGAAAACTCGCTAATTTTACTAGAAGTCACCTGATTTAAAGGTCCTCCGTCCTCCTGTGGCGACGTATTCCTATCCGCCATCCAAAAAAGTGACTAACACTCCAAACAAACACCACTTAATACAGTTTAAGAGAGCGAAAAAGCTATTGAACAAAAAAACATGTGTGATCTCTTTGCCAATAATCTAGCAAAGAGGAAGTGCTAGTCTGCGCATGCGCGGTGGGGCTGGCATCCGCCGGACTACGCTCTGACTCCCTGCCCAGTAGGGGCACCTAACTGTTTTAAATCTGAGTGTTTATTGAGTGAAAGCCAATATTTAGCAATATCAAAAGTATTAGGGAGGTAAGTATACTCTTGAAGTGAAAGAAAATAGCAGAGGAGGCAAACTATTTACAAACATAAAACCTCTGCATAAATATTTTATTTCCTGAGGACTGAGACGGCGAGTGGGTTAGAAGTGTCACGAAGGTAATGGTCGGTAAAACTTGACTCACAGTGCCACTGGGCTACTGACATAATGTCTTCAATAGAAACACCATTAAATAATGCCGTGGAAGTTACCACACCACGGACACTATGAGCCTTGGCTCTATCTACCTGGATTCCAGTGGCTGTTTTATGACAGAATTGGATACATTCCACTATCCATCTGGAAATAGTGTCTCTTGACGCCCTACCATGGGGTTCAATATATGACAACCATAGGGAACATGGGTCCGTCCGCCAAACCTGAGTTCGTTTCTTGTACTTATTCAAAGCACGGACTGGACACCATACTTTAGCACCAGGATCATATCTGGTTAAGGCAGGTAAAATAATAGGTCTACCCGGATACTTTAAAGATTGATTCTTAGCCAAGAAATTCAATCTTGGTAGAAGCTTAAGGCCTTCACCTGTAACTATATAACGGTCAAGCTCAGCAGACAAGGCATGAATTTCACTCCTGCGTCTGGCTGAAGCCGCCGCCACTAAAAATACAGTTTTAAGTGTCAATAATTTAACAGATATAGCACTAAGTGGTTCAAAAGGCTTATCACTCAAAACCTGCAGAACCAGAGAAAGACTCCATGATGGTGTCAGTGGAGGATTTCTAGGTCTGAGATTGCCCATACCTTTAATAAGAGTATTTAAAACACTTACTTCATCACTTCCCCTCTTTGCCAAGCAAGGGATAACAGTCATCAATGCTGATTTGTATCCAGCAATAGAATTAGGTTGAAGACTATAGGTATCATACAGGTGACAGAGAAAATCACCTACTACCTGAATAGATGCTTCCATCGGATTGATACATCTCTTTGAGCACCATTCTGCAAATCTGTTGATTTTATAATTATAAGCTCTGGAGGTTGACCCCCTCCTGGCTCTGGCCATGAAATTGGCTGCTTGCTCAGAAAAGCCCTCCTTAATCGCGGATTGTTTGACAACATCCATGCAGTCAATCGAAACATTGACGGATTGTTGTGAAGGGTCTTGCCCTGGAAGATAATATTGTCCATCAGTGGCAGAGGAACCGGATTGCAAACCAGAAGGTCCAGCAGATCCGTAAACCATGATCGGCTTGGCCAATTCGGGGCGATCAGAAGAACTTGGCATTCCTCTTGTCTGATCTTCTGAAGGATCCTTGGAATCAGGATTTTTGGAGGGTATGCGTATGCATACATTCCCTTCCAACTGATAGCTAGCGCATCTATTGCGATAGCGCTTGGATCTGGAATCGGAGAAACGTACGTCGTCATCTTCGCATTCTTCTTCATTGCGAACAAATCTATGTTGGGCTTTCCCCAATGATTGAACAGGTGATCCGCCACACATTGATTTAGTTGCCATTCCGTAGGCAGAATACTCATCCTTCGGCTCAATGAGTCTGCTAACAGATTCAGCCTTCCCAGAATATGAACTGCTTTCAAGGTGATCATATGATCCATGCACCAGCAAAGCAGCTTCCATGTCATTATACAGAGACTGGGCGACTTCGTTCCGCCCTGGCGGTTTATGTAACTCACTACTGTAGAGTTGTCTGAACGTATCATCACAAATTTTCCCTCCACCTCCTCTAGGAAGTGTTCCAGGCCTAGAACTACAGCCCGCAATTCTAGCATGTTGATATGTTCCTTTGACTGTTCCAGATTCCAAAGCCCTGATATAGTGGCTTCTTCCAGGCAAGCTCCCCAACCCTCCATCGATGCATCCGTAAACATCGTTACTTGAGGGTGGGGAGGGGTCAGCATGACCCCCGCCAGGAGATTTCCTCTCTCCATCCACCAGTGAAGGTGATGAATGAGAGGGTCCAACACTTGAATGCGCGAGTCCAGTGATCCTGAACTCTGCGTCCACTGGGTCATGAGAAACAACTGAATCGGCCGCCTGCGTAAGGCCGCCTGAGGAATGACTGGTTCCATCGAAACCATCAGACCCAACATTCTCAGATAGACCGGTGCTAGAATATAACGACTGTCGCAAACCAACTGAATGCACGAGAGGAGACTTTCCACTCTCTCCTGGGACGGATAAACATATCCTATCTCCAGATCGAAGAACATACCCAGGTAAACAAACTTCTGGGATGGAGTCAGCTCTGATTTCGGAAAGTTGATCATCCAGCCTAAATCTGTGAGAGTTTCCAAAACTATCTCCAGATTTGCTGTCAAACTTTCTGGGTTGTGTGCTTTCAGCAACCAGTCGTCTATGTAAGTGTGAACAGGTATATTTCTCCTGCGGAGGTATGCCGTAATAGCAAGTACCACTCGAGTGAAGACCCTTGGAGCCGTCGAGATGCCGAATGGAAGAACCTTGAATTCCCATTGGCGTCCCTGAAAAGCAAATCTCAGGAACCGACGAAAACTCCTTGCAATTGGAATGTGGAAGTAAGCATCCTTGAGATCTATAGACGCTGTCCACATCCCCTTCTCTAACCCCAACAACACCGATCTTACTGTTTCCATTTTGAAAGTCGGAGTGTCTAAAAACTTGTTTAGAGGCTTGAGGTTGAGAATTGGTCTCCACCCCCCCGGTGTTCTTTGCCACAAGAAACACGGTTGAATAGAAGCCCGGGCAATCCTGCGCCGGTTGAATTGCTTCTTTTAGAACGAGAGAATCTATCTCCTCTTCTATGCACAACCGCTTGTCTGGATCTCTTGGAACCTGAGTCCAGACCGGTACCAGAGACAAATGCAACGGCGGACCCCTTATCCAATCTGGACGGTATCCGTGCGAAAGCCATTGCAAGACTAAGCGGTCCTGAATTAACCGCGCCCACTTCTGAATGTGACAAGTCAAACGACCTCCGACTGGTGCACCTAGGGTTGACGGGGTGCCCATAAATTTTAGAAGTGGGTGTGTCTCTGATACGAGTGGCAACACCCGAGTGGTACATGTGATAACCGGAAAAATTTTTCTTGCATCAGGCCCGGTTACCACGCGCCGCTCCCCACGCTGCGGTGCGCGGGCTGCTGTCTGGCAGGCAGCGCTTGAGGCGGTCTCTGAAACCTGCTGGCCGGCTGGCCTCTGACACTGCCAGCTCCGCCACGAGCGTACGGCTGTCGAGCAGCCGAGGGCTGAACACGCACGTGTTCCCTGCGCAGCACTTCAAACTGTGCCCGCAGCGCCCTCTGGTTGTTCACCAAAGTCACCGTCTCCTGGAGGTGCCGACAACCTTCACCTCCAAAGAGTCCAGGGCCCGCCATCGGCGCTTGCATCAAGCGCGACTTGAGCTCCTGCGACGGGCACAAATTGTCCAGTGCAAACGTGCGCCTCGTCCTCAGCGACTTCGTGACCGACCTAGTCAGACAGTCCAACGCCAGGTTGATGCCATCCTGGATGGCTCGTTGGACTGTCACGGGACTAGGCTGTTGCTGCACCGACGCTGCTACCACCCCCGATAGCAGCTGAGAGACATGCGACAGCGCACTGATCGCTGCTCGCGAGCTCTCCTCGGTGTCACGCAAGGCGGCATTCGCCGAGCGCATAGCGCCCGTGCACAACGCTCCCGTGTCAGCCCGGGAACCCGGCCGCGTATCTTCCCCCAGAGCGGCGCGGTCGTCCGCGCTCGATCTGGGTGCCAGGCCATACCGAGCATACTGACTGGCAGTAACCCGACATCGCCTAGCTACCTCGCGGGGGGCCTTCGCGAGGCGACCTCTCGGTCGGATCGACTCCTCTGCCGCCGCAAACATATCTAAGACATGATCAGCGTACGGCAGAGACAGAGCCGTGCTGGCCAACGGCTTCGCCTGTAACCATGCCCGAGGGTTACTGGCGACCGTCTCCTCCACGGCGAGCTCTGGTCTCACAGCGAGGAGCCACGCACACGCCTCCGACCAGTCTTCGTCCGTGGCTACCTGCGAACTGCCGATGAGCAGCGGGCCCTCGTCATCCTCAATGGCATTCGCAGGCACAGCCGAGGAGGCTATAGACGAACCTGGCTGCCCAGGGAACGTATACGGGCCCGCGAGGGCTGGCATAGCATTCTCCCTAGGCAAACCAGGCTCCAAGGCCGCGCTTGTGTGAGGGGGATCATACACACCAGCGCGGCCCGGAACGTCCGTATGAGACTCCACGTCCAACCGTGGAACCTTATACGGCCGGCCGTCTGCTCCAATGCGGGCCACAGGCTGAACCATGAAACCGGCTCCCGAGGGAACAGTGCCATAGGTGCGAGCGTTCACGCTCCCCAAGAGAGGAGTGTAGGCGCTCACATCCATGCCTTCATGATCCACCTGTGGACCGAGCAGGTAGTCCTCATCATCTTCCTGGTCAGGAAAGTTAGACTCTGGATTAGTAAAGAAAACTAATCCAGACTGACCAGGAGACTGCCCGAAGGCAGATGACGAGTTTACTCCGCGAGTGATCGTGGTCAGGCCCGCTGGTTGGGTCCCGCCTGATTCTTCTCGCGCCGCTGGCACCCCAGGCGATGCGAACATCAAGCCTGGCTCCAAGACGGCCGCCCCTGGATCACTCAACGCTTTGTCCGAGCTAATAGGCCATGATCCAGGGACGGGGGCTACCTGCACTGAGGTCGACGCGCAGGAAGTTAAAACACCTGTGCCAGGCAACATGCCGCGAAGCATGTCAGGCATCAGGTCCCTCAAAGTCCTGCGCATCTCACTCACCAACTCACTCTTGAAGGCCTCGAGCCCACCCTTCTCAGAGGCCTTCTTCTTACCCTCCTTCTTCGGTTTCTTCACCTCCTCCGCCATCATCTTCGCCTGCAAACAGAAGAACTCAGAGGTTAGATCACCCCCCCACTTTTCACAAATAACACATTTGTTGGACAGCCTACACGCTGAACACAGATGGCAAGGGTGGGGGAAGAATCTAGCTTTCATGGACTTCAGACAGGATGGGCACTTCTGAAAAGGGAGGGATACGAAGACAATGAGTATGACAGTCTCAAAGCCGTGATAACGGATGTTTACGTAGAAACCAAAAAACCAACTCGAGAGAAGCTCCACTATTACGACCACCCTGACAGGAGACTTCTCAAGTTAAAGACATCAAATACAACCAGACCCCACATTAAGAGAGAGAGAAAGATTATGACTATCTAGCTATCTGTCAACCCTCTTAATACCAGGGAGATGAACACATCATATACTACTCTAACCTAGGATTATGACATCACGGAAAGAGCAAACTCTGGTTGATTATGACATCAAACCTCACTATGCAAAAGCTCCTACCAGGAGAGGGGACGTCAGATTTATGTAAGAAATATCTAGATCTCCAGACATTCTCAGCTCTCGACTAATATAATATTAAATTATATATACTCGAGAACCCATGCACACGCAAGAGAGAAAATAGTGCAATAGCAAACGGCAGCAGAAAAATGTAATTATTTTCAAATAATCATGCGCCATAATTAATAACTCCCTTAGCCTGGGCACAGGCAACCATCCTCTTGTGCAGGAAACACGTCCATCCATCCGCCGAGACTCCTCTTCCAGAAGAACTGACGAGGGGGGATGGGACAAAAGGAAGGAGATATTTTATTTATTAATATATTATATCTCCAACCCTTAGACATATCACGATGATAAGTCATCCTGGGACGTGAACACCTTCCAGAGAAGACCAGGCAACCTTGTATAGACACAAGACCAACCTGTAAGCATAAAACACAAGAGTTTATTAGCCCTAGGCGCTGGAAAAAAATTTACAAGGATTCCCAGCGCCTGAAAACGCGGTACCGCCGAAAATGGCCGCTACGAAAACCGGTAACACACAAAGGTTACAAGCTTAAAATAAAAGACAGGAACAATTCCACCTTGGATGATGACGAGGAGGACTCCTCCAACAGTTTAGCATCAGCCATGATGGATAGGGATGATTATGTTCTAGTAGAATTCAGAAAAGCGCCTGTGAAGATTTTCACATGTTGCTTCTCCGCCAATATCTTAGAAAACGGAAGTACCGGTGTGCGCATGCGCAGAGGGTGGTGTTTGTCATGTGCATGACTGTGTACTTCCACCTGCCCATTAGGGGCACCTAACTTTTTATAATTCTGAATATTATTGAATTTAGAGCCGATATACTAGTATATCAAGTGTTAGGGAGGTAAGTATGTTCTCATGATGTGAAAAGACTGATGCAAACAGTCAAACTAATATTCAGCAAGTCCCAAAGTTTTGAAAATAAATAAAAACATGCATTTATTTGACAGAAGGGTGGTCTATCTTTAACTCTATCCATTCCAAATTTTAAATGTATTGAATTATGACATAAAATTAATTACTTTTGAAAATTCAACATAGGAATGACTGATTTTGTTGCAATGCCAGTCATTTCAATGTAAATTTTTAAAAAGATTATCATATCTTGTCCCCAAATGGCTTGGACCAGGTAGGGTGTATATCTACATTTGGCTTATATAGCACATGTAATATCCCTTTTCTTTGTTTCAGCTGGACAAACCTTCAGCTGCACCATGCACAAAGCGACTAAGAGAAGAATTGCCATCACAATCAGCACCACCCTCACCAACCTGTCCAGTTCAATTCTCAATTCAACCCGATCTGAGCCGACATTGTATCACTACCACCTCAGCGATGAAGTCAGCAATAGATATAGAAGTCGCGAGGTTGTTTTATGCTTGTAACCTTACATTTTCAATGGCTGAACATCCGCAGTTCATAAAAGTTGTTAGTATGCTACGCCCAGGATATAAACCCCCTTCACGTAAACTGATTGGTGGAAAGCTTCTAGATGCTGTTTATGATCAGGTGACAGAGGATATGAAGGTGATTCTTGATGGCAAGACAGCAACATTAGTAGAGGATGGGTGGAGTAACATTCACAATGAACCTATCATAGCATCCTGCTTGCAAGTAGAAGGAAAGAGCTTATTCCTAAACAGCTTTGACACTGGTTCTATGACTAAAAGTGCTGAAAACTGTAAGGTGAAGTGTCAAGAGACAATACAATATGCTAAGACAAAATACAACTGTACAGTTAAGAGCATTGTCACAGATAATGCAAAGAACATGGAAAAAATGCGTGATGGTTTGAAGGCTGATGACAATGATCTTATTGTCCATGGCTGTTCTGCACACTGGCTAAACTTACTAGGGCAAGACATAACACCGGATACGCTAATTAAGCGTGTAGTTGAGATTCAAAAATATTTCAGGAATCACCACAAGCCACTATCCTGGCTCTCGGAATGTATTGGTAGTGTTAAGCCACAGCTTCCTTGTGACACTAGATGGAAGAGTCAACTCGTGTGTATTGACTCCTTCATTCACAACCGTCCACATTTCATGAAAATTGTACAAGACCATGAAGGAGAAATAGATAATTCTATTGTCAAGAAGATAATGGACTTTAACCTGTTTAGAAATGCAAGAGACTTAGCCGAACAACTTCGGCCAATTTCAATAGCAATTGACACATGTCAGAGTGACACATCAACACTAGCCGATGCATGCCATGTTTGGCTTGAATTACTAAACAACACTCTGCTAGAACCACACAAGAAAACTCTGTTAGCACATTTCAGCACGGCAATCCTGCCAGAGCATCTTGTCGCATACACATTACATCCAAAGTTTCAGGGCGAGATGCTGGTAGCAAAACAGTTTGAAAAAGTGAACAATTGGATAATAGCTAAGAACCCTAGCTTTATAGCAACATTTATTGCATACCAGGCTAAAAGCAGCCCATTTCCTGCATCATATTTCTGTGATGCTGCAGTTCAGGTGCCTTCAGTGACATGGTGGAAGGCCTTGAAAACACTAGGTGTGCCAGGTGATTTTATTGATATGGCTATTCAGCTGCTTGAAGCACCAGCATCATCAGCATCGATTGAGAGAATTTTTAGCAATTTTAGCTATATCCACACTAAAATCCGTAATAGGCTTGGAGTAGAGAAAGCGTCAAAGCTAGTGTTTTGCTACAGGATGTTGAGAGGGCTGTCTGATTTGGACTACTAATTAAACCTAATTAAGCCTTTTAAGTTTTAATTGTATGTATTTGATAAAAATGTAATAATAACTCATATAATAAATGGATTTGTTTAATATAGTGCTTTTGATGCAATCTAAACGAAATCAAGGATTTCTTTTTTCACGAGAGAGTTGATACTTACCTCCCTAATACTTTTGATATTGCTAAATATTGGCTTTCACTCAATAAACACTCAGATTAAAACAGTTAGGTGCCCCTACTGGGCAGGGAGTCAGAGCGTAGTCTGGCGGATGCCAGCCCCACCACCGCGCATGCGCAGACTAGCACTTCCTCTGACTAATTTATTGGCTGATACACATGCAACTATAAAGAGCCTGAAGACCGAGCCTCTGTGGGGTGGAGAGGCCGGGTCCGTATCTAGGGAGGTAAGTATCAACTCTCTCGTGAAAAAAGAAATCCTTGATTTCGTTTATTTCACATCAAGAGTATACTTACCTCCCTAATACTTTTGATATTGCCAGAATTCGACAGTGAATTCGGCGGGAGGGAGGCGAGGTCAAAAGACCAGCTCATCCCTATACGCTTTTCTGCGTTTAAGGCACTTAAACTTCTCAAAACTGTATGAAAAAACAGTCAGGATTTGACTAACCATCGGATAACACCCCCGATGTATGAGAGATGACCGAATGTCATATGCGCTCCCCCCCCCTCCTTCCTGGGAGGAAGAGTCGAATGACCTCAATGTCCTATACGCTCTCTACGTACAAGTGCCATGTACTACAGGACAGAGACGAAAAAACTTCATTTTCGTATACTCTCAACAATGAACCACATAAATACACAAAACCATCATCATATAAATAACGGGTAACGTGACAAGACAATCAACAATGGACAACACATACACAAGACTGACCTTGTTGAAATGGCTGCTGACATCCTCTTCCCATCGGTGAAGCACGATGCAGTCCCAAATTAGTGGTTGTTTCCATAAATTAATTGTGAAATATATAAGCAATGAGGAAACCCCATTAAAAATATATGCCAAGTTATTTTTTCAAAATCGACAAGGCGAGAGGATTAGAGGTGTCACGGAGATAATGGTCTGTAAAACTTGACTCACAGTGCCACTGAGCCACCGACATAATATCATCCACCGGGACCCCATTAAATAGGGCAGTGGATGTCACTACGCCGCGGACACTGTGAGCCTTGGCCACGTCAACCTGCTTCCCGGTGGCGGATTTATGGCAAAACTGAATGCATTCTACAATCCACCTGGAAATGGTGTCCTTAGAAGCCCTGCCATGGGGTTCAATATAAGACAACCATAACGCCGACTGGTCGGTGCGCCACTCCGCCGTACGTTGTTTGTACCGGCAAAGCGCCCGGACGGGACACCATGCTTTAGAATTAGGATCATATCTAGTTAAAGCAGGCAAAACAATAGGTTGACCTGGATATTTCAACGACTGATTTTTAGCCAAGAAATTAATCCTAGGTAGCAGCTTAAGGCCTTCCCCTGAAACCACAAAATGGTCATCCTCGGCTGATAAGGCATGAATTTCACTCCTACGCCTAGCCGAGGCCGCAGCAATTAAAAACACAGTCTTCAGTGTTAATAGTTTCATAGAAATGGAACTAAGTGGTTCAAACGGCTTATCACCTAGTACTTGAAGCACTAGCGATAAACTCCAAGACGGAATCACAGGTGGATTCCTTGGTCTTAGATTGCCCATGCCTTTAATTAATACATTTAATGTATTTACTTCATCACTTCCCCTCTTAGCCAAGCAAGGAATAACAGACATTAAAGCTGACTTATAACCAGCAATAGAGTTAGGCTTGAGGCTATAGGCATCATAGAGGTGACAGAGGAAATCAGCTACTACCTGAATAGATGAATCCATTGGATCAATACATCTTTTTGAGCACCATTCTGCAAATCTGTTGATTTTATAATTATATGCTCTGGAGATTGACCCCCTCCTGGCTTTGGCCATAAACATGGCTGCTTGCTCAGAAAAGCCCTCCTTAATTCTAGATTCCTTGACAACATCCACGCAGTCAATCTGAACATTGACGGATTGTTGTGAAGGGCCTTGCCCTGGAAGATAATATCGTCCATCAGAGGCAGAGGAACCGGATTGCAGACCAGAAGGTCCAGCAGATCCGTATACCATGATCGGCTTGGCCAATCCGGGGCGATCAGAAGCACTTGGCATTCCTCTTGTCTGATTTTCTGAAGAATTTTTGGAATCAGGATTGCTGGAGGGAATGCGTATGCATACATTCTCCCCCAGCTGATAGCTAACGCATCTGTTGTGAAAGCGCTTGGATCTGGAATCGGAGAGACGTACGTCGTCATCTTCGCATTCTTCTTCGTTGCGAACAAATCGATGTTGGGTTTCCCCCAATGGTCGAACAGACGATCCGCCACACATTGATTTAGTTGCCATTCCGTGGGTAAAACACTCATCCTTCGGCTCAATGAGTCTGCTAGCAGATTTAACCTTCCCGGAATATGAACTGCTTTCAAGGTAATCTGGTGATCCAGACACCAACAAAGCAGTCTCCATGTCATCATACAGAGACTGGGCGACTTCGTTCCGCCCTGGCGGTTTATGTAAGTCACAACTGTTGAGTTGTCTGAACGAATAAGAACAATCTTGCCCTGAACTTTCTGTAAGAAATGTTCCAGGCCCAGGACTACTGCTCTTAGCTCCAGTAGATTTATATGTTCCTTTGACTGTTCCAGATTCCAAAGCCCTGATATCGTGGACTCTTCCAGGCAAGCTCCCCAGCCCTCCATCGATGCATCTGTATACACAGTCACCTGAGGGTGGGGAGGGGTTAGCATAACCCCCACCAAGAGATTCTCTGTGTCCAACCACCATTGCAGGTGATGAATCAGAGGCGCCTACACTGACACATTCGAGTCCAGGGAACCTGTACTCTGGGTCCATTGCGTCATGAGAAATAACTGGATCGGCCACCTGCTTAAGGCGGCCTGAGGAATGACTGGTTCCAATGAAACCATCAACCCCAGCATTCTCAAGTAAACCCGTGCCAGGACATGACGACTGTCGCACACTGACTGAATTAATGAGATGAGTTTCTGAACTCTCTCCTGAGTAGGATAAACATATCCTGTCTCTAGATCGAAGAACATCCCCAGGTAAACAAACTTCTGGGATGGAATCAGCTCCGATTTTGGGAAATTGATCATCCAGCCTAAGTCTGTGAGAGTTTTCAAAACAATCTCCAGACTGGCCGATAAACTTTCCCGGGTGTGTGCTTTCAACAGCCAGTCGTCTATGTACGTGTGGACTGCTATGCTTCTCCTGCGGAGGTATGCGGTGATTGCAAGAACCACACGGGTGAAAACCCGAGGAGCCGTGGAAATTCCGAAGGGTAGCACCCTGAATTCCCACTGTCTGCCCTGGAATGCAAATCTCAGGAAGCGACGGAAACTCCTGTGTATGGGGATGTGGAAATAAGCGTCCTTCAAATCTATCGACGCTGTCCACATTCCCCTCTCTAACCCCGCCAACACCGAGCGCACAGTCTCCATCTTGAAACTGGGCGTCTCTATGAACTTGTTCAATGGCTTGAGGTTGAGAATTGGTCTCCACCCTCCGGTGTTCTTTGTTACTAAGAACAGGGTTGAATAGAAGCCCGGACACTTCTGTGCCGGCTGAATAGCTCCTTTTTGTATGAGGGAATTTATTTCCTCCTCGATACACAACCTTTGTTCTGGATCTCTCGGATTTGGAGTCCAGATCGGCACTAGAGACAGTCGCGATGGCGGGCCTGTCATCCAATCGGGATGATACCCGACTGAAAGCCATCGCAAGACTAAACGGTCCTGAGTTAACCGTTCCCACTCTTGCATGTGGTCGGCTAGCCGGCCTCCCACCGGTCCACCTAGGGATAGAGGTGGACATAAGGAGTGCAAGAGCGGCACTGTCTCCTTTGCCAGAAACACCGGCGCGGTTCTCACCGCGGTAACCGTCCCATCAGGAACGATTACCCCGCCCAGATCCTCGCGCGCCACGACCAGCACCGCGCGCACCTCGGTGCGCGGGCGCGAGGTGCGTGGGCGGCTGCCTGGCTGACTGCGCCTGAGGAGCCTGCGCCCCCCTCGCTGCTGGCCGAATCGCACGCGGCCGAGGCCGGCGCTGCGATGGTGGTTGGCCTCTGACCTGGCCACTACCACCTCGAGCCTGCAGGGGACGATACGCAGGGGGTGCGGCGCGAACGTTGGCACGACGAAGCACCTCAAACTGCTCGCGCAGCGTCCTCTGGTTATTGACCAGAGTGACCGTCTCCTGGAGGTGCCTACACCCCTCACCTCCAAAGAGACCAGGACCTGTCATAGGCGTACGTAGTAGCCTATTGTAGAGGTCCTGGGACGGGCACAGATTATCCAAGGCAAAAGTGCACCTTGCCCGGACACTCCTGGTCACCGCCCGCGTCATACAGTCCAGCGCCAGGTTGATACCATCCTGGATGGCTCACTGGACTGTGACCGGACTTGGCTGGCGCGATGCGGATGCTGTTACTACCCCTTGTAACAGCTGGGAGACGTGGGACAGAGCGGCAATCGAAGCCCTCCCACTCTCCTCCGCATCACGCAACGCGGCATTTGCTGAAAGCAACGCGTTCGAACACAAGACTCCCGTGTCAGAACGGGAGCCTGGCCGCGCATCCTCACCCAAAGCCGCGCGGTCATCCACGCTCGGCTTCGGTACCACACCGTACCGCTGGTAGTCCAGGGGCACGATGCGGCAACGCCTGGCCACCTCGCGCGGGGCCTTAGCGAGACGTCCACTCGACTTAATGGACGTCTCCGCCGCCTCGAACATGTCAACGACATGCTCTGCCAGCGGCAGAGAAGGCATAGCGTTAGCAGTAGGCTTACCAGCTAACCACGGCCTGTGCTCACGCTGGCTAGCCGACTGCTCCACGGGCAGATCTGGTCTAACACTCACCAACCACTGGCAAGCGTCAGACCAATCCTCCTCCGTGGCTAGCTGCGAGCGCTCTACAAGACGGGGGCCTTCGTCTTCCTCCAGAGCGCAAGCAATAGAGCTTGACGGCGGGTACGCTGATATCCCTGGCAAGCCAGGGAGAACATGCGGGCCTGACAATACCGGCATGCTAATATCACTGGTTTGACCAGGAGCAGGCGCCGTGGTAGAGCGCGGGGCATATACCGCCCCACCACGGCCCCGGCCAGCACCAGCGACACTCTCGGCAAGCCGAGGTATGCGGTACCGCTGGCCTTCAGCGCCCAGGGCCACAGTCTGAACCGTGGATTCTACCCCTGGGAGAGTAGAACCGTGGAAAAAGGCGCCTGTATTCCCCGCGAGGGGTGCACAGACGTCATAATCCATGTCCACGTCTTCAGACGGCGACCCCAACAGGTAATCCTCATCCTCCTGGCCAGACAGATTAGACTCCGGGTCAGCAAAGAGAGCTAACCCGGACTGGCCAGGGAAGGTGCCATACGAGGTACTGGCACCCGCGGTGTGCGGATACCCCTGGACTGATAAGCAGCCCGCGGGTTCCAGCGACGACCGTCCACGGTCCCTATTGGGCGCGGCAATAAGCCTGCTGCCAGGGCCGTGGAACGCCCCCTCTAATGGGGCCACCTCTGAATCTTCAAACAACGGAAGCGTACTAAGGAACGTTGATTCAGAGGTGGGGATTACCTGCTCCGAAGCAGATGAAGAGGCCAACAAAGGATTTGGTCCAGGAAGCATGCCACGAAGCAACTCTGGAACCAAATCCTTTATTGTTCTCCTCATCTCTCCCAACATCTCGGTCCGGAAGGCCTCCATGTCCACCGCGGACGAGGCCTTCCTCTTACCCTTCTTACTTACACCCTCTTTTTTCAGCTTCTTCTTCTCCTCCTCCACCTTGTCCTTCGCCTGCAAGCACAAGAATTCGGACATTAGCTCGCCCCCCCAGTGCTTACATATCTCGCAATTAAGCAAGGGACCACAGGGGCTACACTGAAAACATAGATGAGGGCCAAACTTGTCCCTCAAAAATCGTCCACACGACGCACAACCAGGTCTCTGAAAAATGCCAAAGGACGAGGAGTATGAGCAATCTAGTTAAGCTTAGAAACTCATCAACTCAAGAGAAGGAAATGATCATAAAGATCATAATTTATCAGAAAACCAGCTTCGGACAACTTTAATTGTTAATAAAGAGCAAGGCTGATTATGACGTCATTAATCCTATGACAGGAAAAAATCGATCCCCAACAAACATCCCAGTGCAAGGACGAATTGTATTTCTAACCAGAACATGTACAGAATGGACATTTCGACTACACAAGCATCAGATAAATACTGATAACATTGGCAAATAAAGTTAATTATCTCCCTTTCCTCTAAATAATTAACATCACCTCATATCAATAATTAGATACCTGACACCTTGTCTAGACAAACCATCCAACCTGATGAACTGGAGCACTCCACCACTGAACGCCTCTTAACTCTCTCCACCTCTAGGGGAAGGAATTGGATCAAGAGGGCAAAGTGAGAAGACCTTTATAATAGGCCTCCAACTCACTGGACATAGAATTTTTGGTTAGATAACCTAACAGTATTACTAGGAAATGGAACCATGGTGGAGAGACACAAACCCTCTGCTGATGTCATGTCCATATTATTTCTTCACACAGACCTGTGGACATAAACACAAAGAGAGATTAGTCTTATATAGCACCTAGTTGAAATAAACCAACTAATCAAGGCGCTTATCACGTTTAGCGCGAGTCCCGGAAACACATTACAACGGGACAAAACTCGCTAATTTTACTAGAAGTCACCTGATTTAAAGGTCCAAGGCCCTCCTGTGGCGAAGTTACTCTTTCTGCCATCTTTCTCAGGTATCTACAGTTCAGAATTATGCCAAAAACGCTTATAATTGAGCTACAAAAAGCACCAGCACAAAAGCATGTGTTGTCTCTCAGCCAATAAATTAGCAAAGAGGTAGTGCTAGTCTGCGCATGCGCGGTGGTGGGGCTGGCATCCGCCAGACTACGCTCTGACTCCCTGCCCAGTAGGGGCACCTAACTGTTTTAATCTGAGTGTTTATTGAGTGAAAGCCAATATTTAGCAATATCAAAAGTATTAGGGAGGTAAGTATACTCTTGATGTGAAATCTGATTTCTTGTTATTTTTTAATAGGATTATGATGCATAAGAGTATGGTGATATGTCCAACATAGTTTTGGACAGCTTTGGACAATTTTGGACAGTTTTGGACTGGTTTAAACCATTTAAGACAGGTTTTAGACAATGTCTGCTCAAAGTTAGTTTTGGACTGTCCAAAACCCAACCCTGATCCCTTCAGTAGTCGTTTTTGTGAAAAACTAGGCCATCCAGTATGGCCGACAAGCAAATTGACCAATCAGGTTATCTTGAACAAATTTGATTCATCTACTGCCCTAAATGAAGTTTCTCATCAATCCGACTCCAGAGATTTTTTAAAGGTGCTTCTTAAACTAACGCAAAGCCCAAGCTGGCCATCCGACAAATCAGTCAATTGATACTCTTGAATAAATTTGGATCTCTATGACCTAAGGAAGTTTCCTGGCAAATATAATTGAAATCGGTCCAGTGGTTCTTGAGATGACATCACTTACAGATAAAGTTGACGGACGGACAATGGATGGTTGCTATGATATAAGCTCACTTGACCATTCTAGGCTAGGTGGCCTAACAAGCCATTAGCCTACAATGCATCAATATACCAAGTTTGGTTACTGATTACGAAAAACTCTCGAAACAACAGACCAAATATTTTACTATTAGTTCTAATGGGAAAATTGACCTTTGACCTATATTGTCAATCCACTAGGTCATCAGAGCTAAAAAAATTTATTGGATACCTTTCTGATTTACTTTTTATCTTATGTGTGGTATGCAGGATTATCACAAGCAATAATTTACATATTTAACTCTATGGTGTTGAGTAATACTACTAACCTTCAAACATGTTCAAATACTACGATAGACAAATTATCACATTAACCCTTTAATGGTCAAGCCAGCCAAAACTGGTCTCTGTAGTTGTCTTGGGAAATGCCCATTTGAAGACCAAGAGAAGACTATTTTTGTATATTTAGAAATGAAATGACTGGCTCAGTAAACGAGTCAGTCATTGCAGAGGCAAATTTTCAAAACTAGTCTTCTCTCAGCCTGCAAATAGACATTGACTGAGCAAAAATGTTAATTTTCTTAACCAAATTTGAGGAGTAAGTGTCAATGTTTACAAGAGAGTGCATTACAGCTGAGCTTTACCTGGAAACTTGAGTGCATTCCAGACAATAATCGTATTATCAACACTACAAGAGGCTAGCCATGCATCATGAGGTGACCAGGCAACGTCCAACACATCTACAAGATAACAGAAATACTCAGTACATAAACACAATCTACAACGTCCAACACATCTACAAGATAACAGAAATACTCAGTACATAAACACAACCTACAACGTCCAAAACATCTACAAGATAACAGAAATACTCAGTACATAAACACAACCTACAACGTCCAACACATCTACAAGATAACAGAAATACTCAGTACATAAACACAATCTACAACGTCCAACACATCTACAAGATAACAGAAATACTCAGTACATAAACACAACCTACAACGTCCAAAACATCTACAAGATAACAGAAATACTCAGTACATAAACACAACCTACAATGTCCAACACATCTACAAGATATCAGAAATACTCAGTACATAAACACAACCTACTCTTTGACAAATGTTAAGATAATGAACAATAACGTCACTACGAAATCTGAACAGATTTGCATGAAACAATCTGTCTTGGAAACAGTGCCTCTATCGAAGAGGAGACCATTATCAACAGGATAGTCCACTAGCATCGGGCTAGTCCGCTAGCCTTGGGATTGTCCACTAGCTTCTGGATAGGCCACTAGCCTGGCTTAATCCACTATCCTCAGGATAGTCCACTAGCACATAATCCACTAGCCTCAGGATAGCTCACTAGCCTTGGGATACTCAACTAGCCTCAGGATAGTCCACTAGCCTCGGGATGATCCACTAGCCTCGGAATAGTCTAATATCCTCGGGATAGTTCACTAGCCCCTGGGTAATCCACTAACCTTGAGATAGTCTACTAGCCTCGGGACAGTTCATTAGTAATCCATGGTAGTAAGATATCCTCCGGAAGCCACTCTTCTGCAAGTCTGTCAGGATGGTGCCATGACATAATTCTTTTGATGGGGTAAAAAGCACTAGAGTCCTACTGGCTTGTGGCTCATTCAGGTTAGTTTGTCAACTATTGACTAGTAAATTTAATTTCTATCACTAGCCAGATTTACTGGTCATTAGCTAGTGAGTCATCCAGGTTAATTTCATATCCTAAGGTTATATAGGGCTGAGAGTTATTAGTATATAATTCTAGTCCAGCTTAATTTCATGTCTTAAAGCGATATAGGGCTGTGAATTATTGGTATATAATTCTAGTTATCTCTATTCAAGAGCAGAAAATGAAATGTGCAAAATGTTCACCACGGTACAGATGTATTATGTCTCCCATTTGCTGAAACATCTGGCAACAATTCATGGTGCCTAGATCTGTCTATCAAACATACGTTACTCAGCTCATGTCACAATCAAAGGACATAATTTGTTCGAGCACTGTCGGAATAAACAGTAATAGAAGTACCCTGGCTACAAGAACAATCAGCTGAGATAGACCCACTTGTACTTGTATGTATTATAATATAGTGATGTTATTCTACGTGTTGTATCTATATTTCATGAGCGCACCTTCAGAGTGACCGCGTAGATTACTGACACACCTCCATTGCTCCACATTAACAACCTTACCACTGCTACCAAACACTGACGAGGGGCCATTACTCCTGCAATTAAAACACAAACATAATAACTAGTTACATAATGGCGGATCCCAGTTTCTCAGTCAATCATATAATGTCATAATCTAAACGAAATCAAGGATTTCTTTTTTCACTTACCTCCCTAATACTTTTTGATATTGCTAAATATCGGCTTTCACTCAATAAAACACGCAGATTAAAACAGTTAGGTGCCCCTACTGGACAGGGAGTCAGAGTGTAGTCCGGCGGATGCTAGCCCCACCACCGCGCATGCGCAGACTAGCACTTCCTCTGACTAATTTATTGGCTGACACAGATGCAACTTTTAAGAGCCTGAAGACCAAGCATCTGTGGGGTGGAGAGGCCGGGTCCGTATTAGGGAGGTAAGTATCAACTCTCTCATGAAAAATGAAATCCTTGATTTCGTTTATTTCACTTCAAGAGTATACTTACCTCCCTAATACTTTTTGATATTGCCAGAATTCGACAGGGAATTCGGCGGGAGGGAGGCGAGGTCAAAAGACCAGCTCATCCCTATATGCTTTTCTGCGTTTAAGGCACTTAAACTTCTGAAACTGTGTGAAAACACAGTCAGGATTTGACAACCCATCGGATAACACAACCGATGTATGAGAGATGACCGAATGTCATATCCCCCCCCCCCTCCCCCCGCCCCTTCCTGGGAGGAAGACTCGACTGACCTCAATGTCCCATACGCTCTCTTCGTACAAGTGCCATGTACTATAGGACAGAGACGAAAAGGCTCCATTTTCATATACTCTCAATAATGAACCACATAAACACACAAACCATCACCATGTTAATAACAACGGGTAACGTGACAATACAATCAACAATGGACAACACATGAACAAGACTGACCTTGTTGAACTTGGCTGCTGACATCATCTCCCCAGTGGTGAAGACTGATGCAGACCCAAAAAAGTGGTTGTTTCCATTAATTAATTGTGAAATATATAAGCAATGAGGAAACTCCATCATAAAAAATGTACACCTAGTTATTTTTTCAAAATCGACAAGGCGAGAGGATTTGAGGTGTCACGGAGATAATGGTCTGTAAAACTTGACTCACAGTGCCACTGAGCAACCGACATAATGTCATCCACAGGGACCCCATTAAACAGGGCAGTGGATGTCACTACGCCGCGGACACTGTGAGCCTTGGCCATATCTACCTGCTTCCCGGTGGCGGATTTATGACAAAACTGAATACATTCTACAATCCACCTGGAAATGGTGTCCTTAGACGCCCAGACATGGGGTTCAAACCATAACGCTGACTGGTCGGTCCACCACTCCGATGTACGTTGTTTGTACCGGAGCAGCGCCCGGACGGGACACCATGCTTTAGAATTAGAATCATATCTAGTTAAAGCTGGCAAAAAAATAGGTTGACCTGGATATTTCAAACACTGATTCTTAGCCAAGAAATTAATCCTAGGTACCAGCTTAAGGCCTTCCCCTGTAACCACAAAACGGTCTTCCTCGGCTGATAAGGCATGAATCTCACTCCTACGCCTAGCCGAGGCCGCAGCAATTAAAAATACAGTTTTAAGAGTTAACAGTTTCATAGAAATGGAACTAAGTGGTTCAAAAGGCTTATCTCCAAGTACCTGAAGCACCAGAGATAAACTCCAAGATGGAATCACTGGGGGATTCCTTGGTCTCAGATTGCCCATGCCTTTAATTAATACATTTAATGTACTTACTTCATCACTCCCCTTATTAGCCAAGCAAGGGATAACAGTCATTAAAGCTGATTTATAACCAGCAATAGAGTTAGGCTTGAGGCTATAGGCATCATACAGGTGACAGAGGAAATCAGCCACTACCTGAATAGATGAATCCATTGGATCAATACATCTTGTTGAGCACCACTCTGCAAATCTGTTGATTTTATAATTATATGCTCTGGAGGTTGACCCCCATCCTGGCTTTTGCCATAAACATGGCCGCTTGCTCAGAAAAGCCCTCCTTAATTCTAGATTCCTTGACAACATCCACGCAGTCAATCGGAACATTGACGGATTGTTGTGAAGGGCCTTGCACTGGAAGATAATGTCGTCCATCAGAGGCAGAGGAACCGGATTGCAGACCAGAAGGTCCAGCAGATCCGTATACCACGATCGGCTTGGCCAATCCGGGGCGATCAGAAGCACTTGGCACTCCTCCTGTCTGATTTTCTGAAGAACTTTTGGAATCAGGATTGCTGGAGGGAATGCGTATGCATACATTCCCGCCCAGCTGATAGCTAACGCATCTGTTGCGAAAGCGCTAGGATCTGGAATCGGAGAGACGTACGTCGTCATCTTCGCATTCCTCTTCGTTGCGAACAAATCGATGTTGGGTTTCCCCAAATGATCGAACAGATGATCCGCCACACATTGATTTAGTTGCCATTCCGTGGGTAAAACACTCATCCTTCAGCTCAATGAGTCTGCTAGCAGATTTAACCTTCCCGGAATATGAACTGCTTTCAAGGTAATCCTGTGATCCAGGCACCAACAAAGCAGTCTCCATGTCATCATACAGAGACTGGGCGACTTCGTTCCGCCCTGGCGGTTTATGTAAGTCACTACAGTTGAGTTGTCTGAACGAATAAGAACAATCTTGCCCTGAACTTTCAGTAAGAAATGTTCCAGGCCCAGGACTACTGCTCTTAGTTCCAGTAGATTGATATGTTCCTTCGACTGTTCCAGATCCCAAAGCCCTGATATTGTGGATTCTTCCAGGCAAGCTCCCCACCCCTCCATCGATGCATCTGTATACACAGTCACCTGAGGGTGGGGACGGGTTAGCAAAACCCCCACCAAGAGATTCTCTGTATTCAACCACCATTGCAGGTGGTGAATTAGAGGCACCAACACTGACACGTTCGAGTCCAGCGAACCTGTACTATGGGTCCATTGTGTCATGAGAAATAACTGGATCGGCCGCCTGCGTAAGGCGGCCTGAGGAATGACTGGTTCCAAAGAAACCATCAACCCCAGCATCCTCAAGTAAACCCGTGCCAGGACATGACGACTGTCGCACACTGACTGTATTACTGACATGAGTCTCTGAACCCTCTCCTGAGTAGGATAAACATATCCTGTCTCTAGATCGAAGAACATGCCCAGGTAAACAAACTTCTGGGATGGAGTCAGCTCTGATTTGTGGAAATTGATTATCCACCCCCAAGTCTGTGAGTCTTCAAAACAATCTCCAGATTGGCCGATAAACTTTCCTGGGTGTGTGCTTTCAACAGCCAGTCGTCTATGTACGTGTGGACTGCTATGCTTCTCCTGCGGAGGAATGTGGTGATCGCAAGAACCACACGGGTGAAAACCCGAGGAGCCGTGGAAATTCCGACGGGTAACACCCTGAATTCCCACTGTCTGCCCTGGAATGCAAATCTCAGGAAGCGACGGAAACTCTTCGCTATGGGGATGTGGAAATAAGCATCCTTCAAATCTATTGAGGCTGTCCACATTCCCTTCTCCAACCCTGCCAACACCGAGCGCACAGTCTCCATCTTGAACCTGGGCGTCTCTATGAACTTGTTCAACGGGTTGAGGTTGAGAATTGGTCTCCACCCTCTGGTGTTTTTTCTTACTAAGAACACGGTTGAATAGAAGCCCGGACACCTTTGTGCCGGCTGAATCTCTCCTTTTTGTATGAGGGAGGTTATTTCCTCCTCTATACACAACGTTTGATCTGGATCTCTCGGGATTTGAGTTCAGATTGGCACCAGAGATAGTCGTGATGGTGGGCCTGTCATCCAATCGGGATGATACCCGATTGAAAGCCATCGCAAGACTAAACGGTCCTGAGTCAACCGTTCCCACTCTTGCATGTGGTTGGCCAGACGGCCTCTCACTGGTCCACCTAGGGAGAGAGGTGGACATAAGGAGTGCAAGAGCGGCACTGTCTCCTTTGCCAGAAACACTGGAGTGGTTCTCACCGTGGTAACCGGCCCATCAGGCACGATTACCATGACCAGATCCTCGCGCGCCACGACCAGCACCACACGCACCTCGGTGCGCGGGTGGCTGCCTGCACCTGAGGAGCGTGCGCACCCCCCCCTCACTACTGGCCGAATCGCACGCGGCCGAGGCCGACGCTGCGATGGTGGCTGGCCTCTGACATGGCCACCTCCACCTCGAGCCTGCAGGGGATGGTACACAGGGGGTGCAGCACGCTCCCTACGGAGCACCTCAAACTGTTCGTGCAGCACCCTCTGGTTGTTGACCAGTGACCATCTCCTGGAGGTGCCTACATCCCTCACCTCCAAAGAGACCAGGACCTGCCATAGGCGTACGCAGAAGCCTATTGTACAGGTCCTGGGACGGGCACCGGTTATCTAACGCAAACGTGTGCCTCGCCCGGACACTTCTGGTCACCGCCCGAGTCATACAGTCCAGAGCCAGGTTGATACCATCCTGGATGGCTCTCTGGACTGTGACCGGGCTCGGTTGGCGTGATGCGGATGCTGTTACTACCCCCTGTAACAGCTGTGGGACGTGAGACACCACCGCATAGACACTCTCCCACTCTCCTCCGCATCACGGCATTGGCCGAACGCAGCGCGTTCGAACACAAGGCTCCCGTGTCAGAACTAGAGCCTGGCCGCGTATCCTCACCTAAAGCCGCGCGGTCATCCACGCTAGGCTTAGGTACCACACCGTACCTCTGGTAGTCCACGGGTACGATGCGGCAGCGCCTTGCGACCTCGCGAGGGGCCTTCGCGAGACACCCATTCGCCTTAATGGACGTCTCCGCCGCCGAGAACATATCAATGATATGCTCTGCTAGCGGCAGAGATGGCATGGCACTAACAGCCGACTTTCCAGCTAACCACGGCCTGTGGTCTCGCTGGCTAGCCGACTGCTCCACGGGCAGGTCTGGCCTGACACATATCAGACATTGACAAGCGTCAGACAAATCCTCCTCCGTGGCTAACTGCGAAAGCTCTACTAGACGAGGGCCTTCGTCTTCCTCCTGAGCTAATGCAGTCGAGCTTGACGTTGGATATGCTGACACTCCTGGCAAGCCAGAGAAAGCATGCGGGCCCGAAAGAGCAGGCATGTTAATCTGACTGGCTTGTCCAGGAGCAGGCACCGTGGTAGAGCGTGGGGCAGATACCGCCACACCACGGCCCCGGCCAGCACCAGCAACACTCTCGGCAAGCCGAGGTATGCGGAATAACTGACCATCAGATCCAACCAGGGCCACCTTCTGAGCCGTGAATTATACTCCTGCATGAGTAGAACCGTGGATCATGTCACCTGTATTCCCCACGAGGGGTGCACAGATGTCAAAATCCATGGCCACGGCTTCGGAAGGGGACCCCAGCAGATAATCCTCTTCTTCCTGGCCAGAAAGATTAGACTCCGGGTCAGCAAAGAGAGCTAACCCGGACTGGCCAGGAAAGGTGCCATAGGAGGTACTGGCGCCTGCGGCGTGCGGATACCCCTGGGCTGATAAGCAGCCAGCCGGTTGCAGCGACAACCGTCCACGAACCACCGGCGCGGCAAGCCTGCTGCCAAGGTCGTGGAACGCCCCCTCTAATGGGGCCACCTCTGAATCGTCGAAAACTGGTAACGGCCTAAGGAAAGTCGATTCAGAGGCGGGGATTATCTGCTCCGAAGCAGATGATGAGGACAACAAAGGATTTGGTCCAGGAAGCATGCCACGGAGCATCAAAAAAGCATCCGCTTTTGTTTCTACGAGAATTCTTAATACTTACCAGATGTACTATTATGATAATATCTATTATCTAGTCTAGCTCAAAATAAACAATTAAAACTCCGCACTCTCCTGGTCCTGCCCCTACTGTGTCCGGGAATACCATAGCCGCAGGTACCGAGTCAATTCCCAATCACAGTCAGATTCGTCTTATGTTTGCCTTGGCAAACTGCGAAAGCAGCTCAGCCTCACCTCAGCGGGGCGGCTGAGGCAGGGCCATAGTACATCTGGTAAGTATTAAGAATTCTCGTAGAAACAAAAGCGGATGCTTTTTTGATTCTACTTCGAATAATACTTACCAGATGTACTATTATGATAAACTCCGGATTTCGACAGCCAGAAAATGCCGGTGGGAGGAGGTGAGGCTCGAACCAGCACTCAACTACCATCCAACAGAGAAGGTTGTGAAGAGACTAGAACCCTGGCATACGCTTGGGTTCTGCTATCTGACTCATAGAGTGCTAAACTTCCATGGTCTAGACCGCGCTCCCCCCCCCCCCCCCCTCTTTTGTCCGCACAAAATTCAGAGGGCTGTCACTGGGGATGCAACACCCACCAGACCCGTGTCAGCCCCAAGTCTCAGCTAGGGCAGTCCAGTAGAGTGCAAAGAAGCTACTACAACTTCTAACTTTGAAAAAATATCAGTATATCGACTAGATTTTCAAATTGGAATGAGTCTAATGTCTGGTTGACAGGATAAGAATACTCTTGTACCAGACTATTTACCTAAGCCGTCTGGTATTTCGACTGTAAGTAAATATATTTATAGTCACTTAATTAATGTAAACACTCACCATTTTGAGTGCTTGACCTTTTCTTGATCATCACAGGAGCTCGGCCCAATCCACGGTCGTACTCAGTCATGTGCATAGCGTTTGTTCAGTGTAGGCGGAAGACTTTAGTGATGTGTGCCAAGTAGTGGTCGGACGTGGCTTAGTTTAGGTTTGACAGATTGGCGACGGCTACCGGATTAAGTGAGCTGGAGATGTCGCGAAGGTAGAAATCAGTGAATGACGACTCGGCATGCCATTGTGCTACAGACATCACCTCCTCTAATGAGACACCCTTATAAAGGGCCGATGATGCTGCTAGTGCTCGGACCTGATGGGCATTCGCATGATCAATTTGCTTTCCTGTAGCGATTTTGTGTGACATCTTAATAGCGTCAACTATCCAACGAGAAATAGTATCTTTCGAGGCACGTAAATGGGGAGCTTTGAGACATAACCACAGAGATTTCGGGTCGTCTCTCCACTCATTAGTACGTTTCTTATACATTTTAAAACATCTGACAGGACACCAAACAGGTTTGGGTCATGTCTAGTTAAACTTGGCAAATTGATCGGCTGTCCTGGATATTTAAGTGACTGATTCTTTGACAGGAAACAAAGACGTGGAAGTAGTCGTAAACCTTCACCCGTGACGACAAAACGGTCCTGTTCGGCAGAAAGCGCATGAATTTCGCTTCTCCTTCTCGCCGACGCTGCTGCAACCAAGAAAACTGATTTAATAGTTAACAGTTTAATATCAATAGATCTAATCGGTTCAAAAGGAGCCTGTCCTAAAACCTGTAGAACAAGATATAGATTCCATGATGGGATAGGAATTGGCTGTCTAGGTCGCAGATTGCTCATTCCTTTGATAACTTCATTCAAGGTGTCATTCTCCACTCCTTCAACAGTGAGACTGGGAATGACTGAAGCTAATGCAGACTTATATGCTGCTAGGGTAGAAGGTACAAGTTTGTCAACTTCGTATAAATGACAGATAAAATCTGCTACGTGTTGAACAGATGCAGAAAAGGGATTAATATCTCCTCTCTCACACCACTGTGCAAATTTGTTGATTCTATAATTATATGTCTTTGTGGTTGAAACTCTTCTGGCTGAAGCAACAAACTTCGCTGCTTGCTCAGAAAAGCCACCCTCAATTGCACGCTGCTTGACAACATCCATGCAGTCAATTTGAACATTTCCAGTCTGTCGTGGAGGTACAGACCCTTGTTCTGAGAGATTAGATCTCTTGCGTCTGGCAGAGAGACTGGATTGCAGACCAGAAGGTCCAGCAGATCCGTAAACCATGATCGGCCTGGCCAATACGGGGCGATCAGTAGTACCTGGCACTCCCCCTCTCTTATTTTCGCCAGAACTTTCGGGATGAGAATTGTTGGAGGGTACGCATACGCGTACATTCCCTCCCAACTTATTGCCAGTGCGTCTACTGCTAAGGCTAGCGGGTCCGGGATCGGTGACACGTAAGTGACCATCTTTGCGTTTTGATTCATCGCAAACAGGTCGACATTTGGCTTGCCCCATTGTTTGAATAGAACCTCTGATACCGATTGGTTGAGCTGCCATTCCGTCGGACGACAAACCGTCCTTCGACTGAGAGCATCCGCTAGGATGTTCAATCTTCCTGGAATGTGTGCTGCCCGAAGAATAATATTCTTCTCTTGGCACCACAGCAGAAGGTTCCAAACCATCATACACAACTCTGGTGATCTCGTCCCACCCTGGCGGTTCAAATACGACACCACTGTCGAGTTGTCTGTCCTTATTAGGACAACTTTGCTTTGAATTAGGCTCTCAAACTTTCGACGTGCAAATACCACCGCTAATAGTTCGAGCACATTGATATGTTTCTGCGCATTGGTCCGATCCCATTCCCCTGACACTGACTGATTGTCCAATACCGCTCCCCAACCCGTCAACGATGCATCCGTAAAGATGGACATCTGAGGTTGAGGAGGTTGTAGAGGAACACCTCGCAGGAGATTCTGTTCGGATAACCACCACTGAAGGTGGAATATCAATGGTTCTTTGACTGGAATCCTCAGAGATAACGGATCCGTTTTCTGAGACCAGAATGACATTAGATACATCTGAATTGGCCTGCGCCTGAGTGCCGCATATGGAATCACCTTCTCCAGAGATACTAGTAACCCCAGTATCCTGAGAAACTGGCACGCCGTCAGATAGGCTCCTAGAGAAATAGACTCCAAAACTGCAATCAGGCTTCTGACTCTGCTCTCCGCCGGAAAAGCTACGCCGTCCCTGAGATTGAAAAAGATTCCCAGATGGACAAACTCCTGGGATGGAGTGAGTTCTGATTTCTCTAGATTTACAATCCACCCTAGATCCTTTAATAAGGCTAGGACTACCTGCAGATTGCTGCGCAGAGTGACTGGATTCCCCGCCTTCAGCAGCCAGTCGTCTATGTACGTGTGAACAGCTATGTTTCTCCTGCGAAGTAAAGAAGTCATGGCGAGAACCACCTTGGTGAAGACCCTCGGAGCTGTGGTCAGGCCGAACGGGAGAGCATTGAATTCCCAAAAATTGTCTTGGAATGCAAAGCGAAGGTACCTCTGAAAAGGAATTGACATTGGAATATGAAAATATGCATCCTTCAGATCTATCGACACTCCCCACATGCCTTTCCTCAGCCCTGTCATTACTGCTGCAACCGTCTCCATCTGAAATTTGGGAGAAAGAATAAACTTGTTCAACGGTTTGAGATTGAGAATTGGTCTCCATCCTCCGGTATGCTTCGGAACGATGAACATGATTGAATAGAAGCCCAGAGAAGACTGATCCTTGACTAAATGAATGGCCTTCTTCTAATGAAGAGATTGTATTTCTGACCGAATGGCGTCTAGACGATCTGATTCCCTTGGAACAGGAGTCCATATTGGAGTCGAGGTTAACGGAACTAACGATTGATGGATGAGCCAGTCCGGATCGTAGCCGTTTCTTATCCACTGACAAACTAAACAGTCGCGCACGACCTATTCCCATTGGCTTAGGAATAATTGAAGTCTGCCTCCAACGGATGGCATCTGCACACTGCTGTCGGTCAAGATTGGCCGATAAGACGCTAAGTCGCTTGGGTGAAGATTCTCGACTCCATCTGTCTCCAAAGCCATCGGTAGTGGTTCCGCCAGAAACCCGTCAGGAACGAGCCCCACGGCCGCCCCGCGGCTTCTTGTGGTACGACGGTCCGGAACCGCCGCCACGGCCATCCTTACGGTAGCCGCCTCGGCCCGAACCGCCACCCTTCCTGTCTTCCTCATACGGCCTCTTACTAGAGGACTTGTATGAGGATGAACGGCCAGGTCCTTGTGCTCCGGATGGCCTATGGGCATCACGGCCAGAAGGACGGATGGGCGAGCTCGGACGCTGCCTCTGCTGCTCCTGTCTATGTTGACGGTAGGACTGTTGCGGCTGAGTCCTCTTAGTCGACTTCCACGACTTGCCGACCACTTCTTGCTCCGCCACCATTGACGCAACCTTGGAGAGCGCTTGCCGTGCCGAGCCGCCGAACAAGCCTGGACCTATGAAGGGCGCAGAAGATAATGCAGCCCTCATTTCCGGTCCTGGTTCTACACAATCGAGAACCATTCTCCGTCGCTCTGCCAACGTTCTAGTGATCACCCTGGCCAGGCAATCCTGAGACAGGCGCATGGTGTCCCGAACAATTCCAGGAGCAGCCTCTGGCACCTGTCCGCCTTCCGCCGTGCAGTCCAGCATACCCTGCAAGACGGTACACCCGTGCGACAGCGCAGCCATGGCTGCCCTCGCCGCATCCTCAATGAGCGTGAGCTCATTGAACGGGTCTTTGTTGGTCTGAGAACCCAAAGGACGTGACTGCCCCTTAGCCTTCCCAGCCAACGGCCTATTCAGCGCCTCTCGTTCCGCAATGGAAAGCCGTGGAACCCAGGCGTACTGATGATAAGCCAGCTCCGGAAAACGGACCCTACTCCTTATCCCCTTCGGGGCCTTTGGTAACGCATAGTCTGGCTGAACCAGACGGTATGCCGCAACTTCCAACATGTCAGAAGTCTGCGTATCCAATGGGAGTGTCGGCATGGCAGAAGACCACTTGACAGAGCGCTAGCCGCACGCTCTGACATCCGTTCCATCGCCGGATCGCGCTGAGATCCTAAATCAGATGCCAACCCCAGACGATTGGTCATCCATCCAAGGACCTGCACCCATTCAGCTTCGGTGCAGAAAACGGACTCGTCCATCAAAGAACTGCCGTTCTCATCCTCCCTCTCTCCCTTAGATGAGAGGGCCACCGACGATCCCTGCTGAACGCTATGATATGCGTCTCTGCCAGGACAGAACGCATCCATAACGCGACTACCAGCGGCACCGGTGTCTTAACGAATCACCAGACCCGGATTCCCCGCAGTCCATCGGCTCCCGCACGGGATCCGGGACTACGGCCGCCTTAACTACGGCTGGTACCGTCACTCCAATAGGAGCCGCACCTAACGCCGCCGGGATACCAGCACGAACTGCAAAACACGGCTCCGCCGGCAGCACAAACAGTGGATGGAATATGCCCGACGGAACGTCGACATCACCATCTGCCTGGCAAACCCGTACAAAACCAGAGGGCGACCCCTGGGACGTACTAGGCCTTGCCGTCATCGAAATATCCGGCATGCCGGAATCTTCCATTAGCAGCAGATCTTCCTCCTCTATCGTCGGCTCTTGAGCCAAGGACAGAGAAGGGGCAGGTGCATGACCCTCAGCAGAACTAGCCGGACCACCTAACGGTTGTCCTGCACCAGCTTGCCTCACCGGGACCGTGGACTGCAACGAGTCAAACATCGCCTTGAACTGGGCCGCCCATACGCCCAGCGCTGAATCCATTCGTTCATTCAGACGACCTTCAAGTCCCATAAGAGACGCCTGCTGCAATTTCGCTGCCTTGTCCTTCGCGATCCTCTCCAGCCTCACCCGTCGATCCCTGTCAAACTCTGCCACCATTGCCGATGACCACTTCACGCACACATCACAAGGGCTGCCGACCTTACACTGAGCGCACGCCACACAGTGATGTCCCAAGTACTTCCGCTTCATGAACCTGTTGCACTTCTGGCACAACGTGTCCGGATTCTTCGGTTTCTGCGAACACAGAGAAAAATTACAACGCTGCACATGACAAACGATGACGAGCAATACGCACAATCGACTTGATAGTTAAGATTTCTTAAACACATTAACTTTCTCTTAAATTAATGATAATCAAGTTCTTAGGCAGGAAATATTTGAAACTTTTAAAAACACAACTCAGCCTTTAACTAACGTTAAATAACCAAGGCTACATCGCCGATCGCTACAAACACCCTCGACAATGAAGCGAAAGCTACTATCGGCGATAAACAGAGTGCATAGACACACCAAGCCAAGAACGACATAATTTAAACGAAATCTAGGATTTCTTTTTTCACGAGAGAGTTGATACTTACCTCCCTAATACTTTTGATATTGCTAAATATTGGCTTTCACTCAATAAACACTCAGATTTAAAACAGTTAGGTGCCCCTACTGGGCAGGGAGTCAGAGCGTAGTCCGGCGGATGCCAGCCCCACCACCGCGCATGCGCAGACTAGCACTTCCTCTGACTAGATTATTGGCTGACACACATGCAACTATTAAGAGCCTGAAGACCGAGCCTCTGTGGGGTGGAGAGGCCGGGTCCGTATCTAGGGAGGTAAGTATCAACTCTCTCGTGAAAAAAGAAATCCTAGATTTCGTTTATTTCACTTCAAGAGTATACTTACCTCCCTAATACTTTTGATATTGCCAGAATTCGAAAGTGAATCTGGCGGGAGGGAGGCGAGGTCAAAAGACCAGCTCATCCCTATACGCTTTTCTGCGTTTAAGGCACTTAAACTTCTGAAACTGTAAGAAAAAACAGTCAGGGTTTGACTAACCATCGGATAACACCACCGATGTATGAGAGATGACCGAATGTCATATGCGCTCCCCCCCCCCCTCCTTCCAGGGAGGAAGAGTCGACTGACCTCAATGTCCTATACGCTCTCTACGTACAAGTGCCATGTACTACAGGACAGAGACGAAAAAGCTCCATTTTCGTAACTCTCAACAATGAACCACACAAATACACAAACCATCACCATATTAATAACGGGTAATCGTGACAATACAATCAACAACGGACAACACATGAACAAGACTGACCTTGTTGAAAAGGCTGCTGACATCATCTTCCCATTGGTAAAGACTGATGCAGGCCCAAAAAAGTGGGTGTTTCCATAAATTAATTGTGAAATATATAAGTAATGAGGAAAAACCACCTCAAAAAATATAAACCGATTTATTTTTTCAAAACCGACAAGGCGAGAGGATTAGAGGTGTCACGGAGATAATGGTCTGTAAAACTTGACTCACAGTGCCACTGAGCCACCGACATAATATCATCCACAGGGACCCCATTAAATAGGGCCGTGGATGTCACTACGCCGCGGACACTGTGAGCCTTGGCCACGTCAACCTGCTTCCCGGTGGCGGATTTATGGCAAAACTGAATGCATTCCACAATCCACCTGGAAATGGTGTCCTTAGAAGCCCTCCCATGGGGTTCAATATATGACAACCATAACGCTGACTGGTCGGTGCGCCATGCCGCCGTACGTTGTTTGTACCGGCGCAGCGCCCGGACGGGACACCATGCTTTAGAATTAGGATCATATCTAGTTAAAGCAGGCAAAATAATAGGTTGACCTGGATATTTCAACGACTGATTTTTAGCCAAGAAATTAATCCTAGGTAGCAGCTTAAGGCCTTCCCCTGAAACCACAAAACGGTCATCCTCGGCTGATAAGGCATGAATCTCACTCCTACGCCTAGCCGAGGCCGCAGCAATTAAAAACACAGTCTTCAGTGTTAATAGTTTCATAGAAATGGAACTAAGTGGTTCAAAAGGCTTATCACCTAGTACTTGAAGCACTAGCGATAAACTCCAAGACGGAATCACAGGTGGATTCCTTGGTCTTAGATTGCCCATGCCTTTAATTAATACATTCAATGTATTTACTTCATCACTTCCCCTCTTAGCCAAGCAAGGAATAACAGACATTAATGCTGACTTATAACCAGCAATAGAGTTAGGCTTGAGGCTATAGGCATCATAGAGGTGACAGAGGAAATCAGCTACTACTTGAATAGATGAATCCATTGGATCAATACATCTTTTTGAGCACCATTCTGCAAATCTGTTGATTTTATAATTATATGCTCTGGAGGTTGACCCCCTCCTGGCTTTGGCCATAAACATGGCTGCTTGCTCAGAAAAGCCCTCCTTAATTCTAGATTCCTTGACAACATCCACGCAGTCAATCTGAACATTGACGGATTGTTGTGAAGGGCCTTGCCCTGGAAGATAATATCGTCCATCAGAGGCAGAGGAACCGGATTGCAGACCAGAAGGTCCAGCAGATCCGTATACCATGATCGGCTTGGCCAATCCGGGGCGATCAGAAGCACTTGGCATTCCTCTTGTCTGATTTTCTGAAGAATTTTTGGAATCAGGATTGCTGGAGGGAATGCGTATGCATACATTCTCCCCCAGCTGATAGCTAACGCATCTGTTGCGAAAGCGCTTGGATCCGGAATCGGAGAGACGTACGTCGTCATCTTCGCATTCTTCTTCGTTGCGAACAAATCGATGTTGGGTTTCCCCCAATGGTCGAACAGACGATCCGCCACACATTGATTTAGTTGCCATTCCGTGGGTAAAACACTCATCCTTCGGCTCAATGAGTCTGCTAGCAGGTTTAACCTTCCCGGAATATGAACTGCTTTCAAGGTAATCTGGTGATCCAGACACCAACAAAGCAGTTTCCATGTCATCATACAGAGACTGGGCGACTTCGTTCCGCCCTGGCGGTTTATGTAAGTCACAACTGTTGAGTTGTCTGAACGAATAAGAACAATCTTGCCCTGAACTTTCTGTAAGAAATGTTCCAGGCCCAGGACTACTGCTCTTAGCTCCAGTAGATTTATATGTTCCTTTGACTGTTCCAGATTCCAAAGCCCTGATATCGTGGATTCTTCCAGGCAAGCTCCCCAGCCCTCCATCGATGCATCTGTATACACAGTCACCTGAGGGTGGGGAGGGGTTAGCAAAACCCCCGGCAAGAGATTCTCTGTATTCAACCACCATTGCAGGTGGTGAATCAGAGGCGCCAACAATGACACATTCGAGTCCAGCGAACCTGTACTCTGGGTCCATTGTGTCATGAGAAACAACTGGATCGGCCGCCTGCGTAAGGCGGCCTGAGGAATGACTGGTTCCAACGAAACCATCAACCCCAGCATTCTCAAGTAAACCCGTGCCAGGACATGACGACTGTCGCACACTGACTGAATCAATGAGATGAGTATCTGAACTCTCTCCTGAGTAGGATAAACATATCCTGTCTCTAGATCGAAGAACATCCCCAGGTAAACAAACTTCTGGGATGGAGTCAGCTCTGATTTTGGGAAATTGATCATCCAGCCCAAGTCTGTGAGAATTTTCAAAACAATCTCCAGATTGGCGGACAAACTTTCCCGGGTGTGCGCTTTCAACAGCCAGTCGTCTATGTACGTGTGGACTGCTATGCTTCTCCTGCGGAGGTATGCTGTGATCGCAAGAACCACACGGGTGAAAACCCGAGGAGCCGTGGAAATTCCGAAGGGCAACACCCTGAATTCCCACTGTCTGCCCTGGAATGCAAATCTCAGGAAGCGACAGAAACTCCCGTGGATGGGGATGTGGAAATAAGCGTCCTTCAAATCTATCGACGCCGTCCACATCCCCCTCTCCAACCCCGCCAACACCGAGCGCACCGTTTCCATCTTGAAACTGGGCGTCTCGATGAACTTGTTCAATGGCTTGAGGTTGAGAATCAGTCTCCACCCTCCGGTGCGTTTTGTTACTAAGAACAGGGTTGAATAGAAGCCCGGACACCTTTGTGCCGGCTGAATAGCTCCCTTTTGTATGAGGGAATTTATCTCCTCCTCGATACACAACCTTTGCTCTGGATCTCTCGGAATGGGAGTCCAGACTGGCACCAGAGACAGTCGCGACGGCGGGCCTGTCACCCACTCTGGATGATACCCGACGGAAAGCCATCGCAAGACTAAACGGTCCTGAGTTAACCGTTCCCACTCTTGCATGTGGTCGGCTAGCCGGCCTCCCACCGGTCCACCTAGGGACCGCGGTGGACACGAGGCATGCAAGAGCGGCACTGTCTCCGTCGCCATACACACCGGAGTGGTTCTTACCGCGGTAAGCGTCCTGTCAGGACCGATAACCACGCCCAGATCCTCGCGCGCCCCGCCCCGCCCCGCGCGCACCTTGGTGCGCGGGCGGCTGCCTGGCTGACGGCGCCTGAGGAACCTGCACCCCCCTCGCTGCTGGCCGAATCGCACGCGGCCGAGGCCGACGCTGCGACGGTGGCTGGCCTCTAACCTGGCCAGCACCACCTCGAGCCTGCAGGGGACGATACGCCGGGGCCGCGGCGCGAACGTTAGCATGACGCAGCACATCAAACTGCTCGCGCCGCGCCCTCTGGTTATTCACCAGGGTGACCGTCTCCTGGAGGTGTCGACATCCCTCACCTCCAAAAAGACCAGGGCCCGTCATAGGCGTACGCAGTAGCCTATTGTACAGGTCCTGAGACGGGCACAGATTGTCCAGGGCAAACGTGCGTCTTGCCCTGACACTCCTGGTCACCGCCCGAGTCATACAGTCCAGCGCCAGGTTAATACCATCCTGGATGGTTCGCTGGACAGTGACCGGACTTGGCTGGCGCGATGCGGATGCCGTTACTACCCCCTGTAACAGCTGGGAGACGTGGGACAGAGCGGCAATCGAAGCCCTCCCACTCTCCTCCGCATCACGCAACGCGGTATTCGCCGAACGCAACGCGTTCGAGCACAAGACACCCGTGTCAGAACGGGAGCCTGGCCGCGCATCCTCACCCAAAGCCGCGCGGTCATCCACGCTGGGCTTGGGTACCACACCGTACCGCTGGTAATCCAGGGGCACGATGCGACAACGCCTGGCCACCTCGCGAGGGGCCTTCGCGAGACGTCCACTCGACTTAATGGACGACTCCGCCGCCTTGAACATGTCAACGACATGCTCCGCCAGCGGCAGAGAAGGCATAGCGTTAGCAGTCGGTTTCCCAGCTAACCACGGCGTGTGAACACGCTGGCTAGCCGACTGCTCCACGGGCAGATCAGGCCTAACGCTCACCAACCACTGGCAAGCGTCATACCAATCCTCCTCCGTGGCTAACTGCGAGCGCTCTACAAGACGGGGTCCTTCGTCTTCCTCCTGAGCGCAAGCAGTAGAGCTTGACGGCGGGTATGCTGATACACCTGGCAAGCCAGGGAAAACACGCGGGCCTGACAGCACCGGCATGAGAATATCACTGGTTTGACCAGGAGCAGGCACCGTGGCAGAGCGCGGGGTATATATAGTCTCACCACGGGCCCGGCCAGCACCAGCAACACCCTCGGCAAGCCGAGGTATGCGGTACCGCTGGCCATCAGCAGCGCCCTGGGCCACCACCTGAGCCGCGGACTTTACTCCAGGGTGAGTAAAACCGTGGAATAAGGCGCCTGTATTCCCCGCGAGGGGTGCACAAACGTCTTCATCCATGTCCACGTCGTCAGACGGCGACCCTAGCAGGTAATCCTCATCACCCTGGTCAGAAAGATTAGACCCCGGGTCAGCAAAGAGAGCTAACCCGGGCTGACCAGGAACGGTGCCATAGGAGGTACTGGCCACCGCGGCGTGCGGATACCCCTGGACTGATAAGCAGCCCGCGGGTTCCAGCGACAACCGTCCACGGTCCCCTATCGGCGCGGCAATAAGCCTGCTGCCAGGGCCGTGGAACGCCCCCTCTAATGGGGCCACCTCTGAATCATCGAACAACGGAAGCGGACTAAGGAAAATCGATCCAGAGGCGGGGATTACCTGCTCCGAAGCCGATGATGAGGACAGTAAAGGATTTGGTCCAGGAAGCATGCCACGAAGCAACCCTGGAACCAAATCCTTTATTGTCCTCTTCATCTCTCCCAACATCTCGGTCCGGAAGGCCTCCATATCCACCGCGGACGAGACCTTCCCCTTACCCTTCCTACTTACAACCTCTCGTTTCCGCTTCTTCTTCTTCTCCTCCTCTACCACCTTGTCCGTCGCCTGTAAGCAGCACAAGAATTCGGACATTAACTCGCCCCCCCAGTGCTTACATATGTCACAATTAACCAAGGGACCACAAGGGCTACATTGATAGCACAGATGAGGCCAGAACTTTTCATGAAGAAAACGTCCACAGGACGCGCAACCCGGTCCCTGAAACAGGGCAAAGGACAAGGAGTATGAGCAACTAGTTAAGCTTAGAAACTCAATCCAACTCAAAGAGAAGGAAAACGATCATAAAGATCAATATACATCAGAAACCAGCATAGCGCTTGAATTGCTGATAAACACATAGCCAGGCTGATTATGACGTCATTAATCCCGTGACAGGAAAAATTCGATCCCAACAAAACATCCAAGTGCAAGGACGAATTGTATGCTGAATGTATCAGTTGACTACACAACCATCAGATACATATAGATAACTCTTTTCTGGCAAAAATGTTAATTATCTCCCTTTGTTTGTTTACAATAATTAACATCACCACATTATCAATAACTAGATACCTGACACTTTGTATAGACAAACCATCCAACGTGACGAACCGGAGAACTCCACCATCTGCACGCCTCTTAACTCTCTCCACCTCATGGGGAAGGAATTGGATCAAGAGGGCAAAGTGAGAAGACCTTTATACTAGGCCTCCAACTCACTGGACATATTTTTTCATTTGGTTAGATAACCTAACAGTGTTAGTAGGAAATGGAACCATGGTGGAGAGAAAACTAACTCTCTGCTACTGTGATGTCACCACCTAGCGTCATACAGACCTGTGGACATAAACAGAAAGAGAAATTAGTCTTAGGTAGCACCGAGTTGACATAAACCAACTAACCAAGGCGCTTATCACGGTAAACGCGAGTCCCGGAAACACAATACACCGGGAAGAAAACTCGCTAATTTTACTAGAAGTCACCTGATTTAAAGGTCCTAAGTCCTCCTGTGGCGAAGTGTTCCCTCCTGCCATACAAATCAGATACTATCACTCCAAAATATACACCAAATAACAGTTTAAGAGCAAGAAAAGCTTATGACTCAAAAAGACATGTGTGTTCTCTTTGCCAATAATCTAGCAAAGAGGAAGTGCTAGTCTGCGCATGCGCGGTGGTGGGGCTGGCATCCGCCAGACTACGCTCTGACTCCCTGCCCAGTAGGGGCACCTAACTGTTTTAAATCTGAGTGTTTATTGAGTGAAAGCCAATATTTAGCAATATCAAAAGTATTAGGGAGGTAAGTATACTCTTGAAGTGAAACATGGGCGCCGCCATCTTGGCCAAGGGCGCATCCATCTTAAGAGGAACCGAGTCGCAAGAGAAAATTAACCGAGTACCCGAATTAAACTAACCGTTAACGGGTACAGAAGCGACTCCAACAATGGCTAACATTTTAAAACAATGTGCCAATTTAAGGAAATTTCAAACAGTCATTATGGCACGAATGTATAAATTCTAGATTGATACAACCTGCCCCTGTGATGATTTTCCTTTTTCCTCCATGATGCCAACAGTAACACACTCCAACAACACTTAAATCAGTTAAAATTGAAGAGCTTTGACAAAACGTGACTTTCTCAAGTCGCAAAATAGACGAATCTGACTGTGATTGGGAATTGACTCGGTACCTGCGGCTATGGTATTCCCGGACACAGTAGGGGCAGGATCAGGAGAGTGCGGAGTTTTAATTGTTTATTTTGAACTAGACTAGATAATAGATATTATCATAATAGTACATCTGGTAAGTATTATTCGAAGTAGAAACTCTGGTACCAAATCCTTTATTGTCCTCTTCATCTCTCCCAACATCTCACTACGGAAGGCCTCCATGTCCACTGAGGACGAGGCCTTCCTCTTACCCTTTTTACTCACAACCTCTTGTTTCATCTTCCTCCGCAACCTTGTCCTTCGCCTGTAAGCATAAAAACTCCTTCATTAGTTTGCCCCTCCCCCCCCCCCAATGCTTACACTCATCACAATTAAGTAATGGCCCACAGGGGCTACATTGGAAACAAAGATGTGGTATAAACTTCTCCTTCAGGAAGCGACCACAGGACGGGCAACCAGGTCTCTGAAACAGGACAGAAGACGAGGACAATGAGTATTTTAGTTAAGGTTAGAAATTCAAAACCAAAAATAAAAGAGAGGGAAACTGATCATAAAGATCACTATTCATATGAGAAACCAGCGTTGGGCAAAACTTTAATTGTTAATAAAGAGCAAGGCTGATTATGACATCATTAATTCAAGACAGAAATTAAATCGATCCGAAAATAAACATCCAGGTGTAAGGACGAATTGTATTCATAACCAGAACATCTTCAGGATAGATATTCAGACTATACAAACATCAGATACACAATGATAATAGTGGCAATTTTATAGTTTACATAATTATCATCACCTCATATCATTAACTAGAATACCTGACTCCTTGTATAGACAAACCATCCAATGTGATGAACTGGAGCACTCCACCAAGACTACGACCTCTTAACTCTCTCCACCTTAGGGGGAAGGAATTGGATCAAGAGGGCAAAGTGAGAAGACCTTCTTACGAGGCCTCCGAGTCACTGGACATAGACTTTTTGGTTAGATAACCTAACAGTATTAGTAGGAAATGGAACCTTGGTGGAGAGAAACAAACCCTCTGTTGATGTGATGTCCCATACATATCCTGACAGATACCTGTGGACATAAACACAAAGAGAGATTAGTATTATATAGCACCATGTTGACATAAAACAACTATACTAGGCGCTTATCACGATAAACGCGAGTCCCGGAAACACATTACACCGGGAAAAACTCGCTAAAATATAATAGAAGTCACCTGATGGATAGATCCTGAGCCCTCCTCTAGCGAAGTAACTCTATCTGCCATCTTTACAGGTGTTCTAATAAACGCTTAAAAAGACTTGAAAAAGACTTGGAAAAGCTTTGAGCACAAAAGCATGTGTACACCCTCTGCCAATAAATTAGTAAAGAGGAAGCGCTAGTCTGCGCATGAGCGGTGGTGGGGCTGGCATCCGCCGGACTGCACTCTGACTCCCTGCCCAGTAGGGGCACCTAACTGTTTTTATTTAGTGAAAGCCGATATTTAGCAATATCAAAGAGTATTAGGGAGGTAAGTATACTCTTGAAGTGAAAAGTCATTCATTCCAGCTTCATGCTGCCTCAATGCAAAAGTTACCATACATAGCCATTCATTCCAGCTTCATGCTGCCTTAATGCCAAAGTTACCATACATAGTCATTCATCCCAGCTTCCTGCTGTCTTCATGTCAGTTACCACATTCCAGCTTCATGCTGTCTTCATGTCAGTTACCATGCATAGTCATTCATTCCAGCTTCATGCTGCCTTAGTGCCAAAGTTACCATACATAGTCATTCATTCCAGCTTCCTGCTGTCTTCATGTCAGTTACCATACATAGTCATTCATCCCAGCTTCCTGCTGTCTTCATGTCAGTTACATACATACATAGTCATTCGTTCCAGCTTCATGCTGTCTTCATGGCAGTTACCATACATAGTCATTCATTCCAGCTTCATGATGCCTTAATGCCAAAGTTACCATACATAGTCATTCATCCCAGCTTCCTGCTGTCTTCATGTCAGTTACCATACATAGTCATTCATTCCAGCTTCCTGCTGTCTTCATGTCAGTTAACATGCATAGTCATTCATCCCAGCTTCCTGCTGTCTTCATGTCAGTTACCATACATAGTCATTCATCCCAGCTTCCTGCTGCCTTAATGCCAAAGTTACCATACATAGTCATTCATTCCAGATTCCTGCTGTCTTCATGTCAGTTACCATGCATAGTCATTCATTCCAGCTTCCTGCTGTCTTCATGTCAGTTACCAGGCATAGTCATTCGTCCCAGCTTCCTGCTGTCTTCATGTCAGTTACCATACATAGTCATTCATCCCAGCTTCCTGCTGCCTTAATGCCAAAGTTACCATACATGGTCATTCATTCCAGCTTCATGCTGCGTTAATGCCAAAGTTACAAGACATAGTCATTCATCCCAGCTTCCTGCTGTCTTCATGTCAGTTACCATGCATAGTCATTCGTCCCAATTTCCTGCTGTCTTCATGTCAGTTACCATACATAGTCATTCATCCCAGCTTCCTGCTGCCTTAATGCCAAAGTTACCATACATGGTCATTCATTCCAGCTTCATGCTGCCTTAATGCCAAAGTTAAAATACATAGTCATTCATTCCAGCTTCCTGCTGTCTTCATGTCAGTTACCATGCATAGTCATTCATCCCAGCTTCCTGCTGCCTTAATGCCAAAGTTACCATACATGGTAAGCTGTGAAATAGGTTAAAATTCATTTTCCTGGAAGCCTTTAGCAGCAACAACTTAATCGAATTAGTTCTAAGAAAAGATGATATAACTAGAGAATCGTCACTGTGTCAATCATTATGGACAACACTTTGGTAGAATGTTAGTGTTGAGATTAACCATTCAGATTGTACGTACATTGAGATGTCTGACTGGTAACACACGCCACACTCCTGGTGTCAGTATAGAAATCTTCAAGCTAGTAAATACAATGAAATCACTGTTAGTCAAGGAGACAGGCAACATCTATCTCTTACCTGCTAACTTGCCAGATCATAATAATCTTGTCATCGCCACCAGAAGCTAAATGCCGACCATTATTCGACCAGCGAACACAGTTCACACACGCTGAAAGATAATTACATTATATGCATTCATAAAAATACATTCAGTTCCTCAATTTAAATATTCAAGCTGCATATTCACACCAAAGTACTAGAAAATAAAATTCTTAAAATTGTATACTTAAATTATGTACCTCAATGTAATGAAACGAAAGAAATCTTAACATATTGTAGATATGGGACTGTTCGGTGGGTAGTCATGACCCCACTGGACGTCTTATATGTGCGAGTGAGTCCCGAGTGAAATTCATGTTTTGAATACCAGGTGAGCTAATAGACTATGTCACGAGGTATATTTAGATGCACTGGGTGGCACTAAGCAGTTTCGCAGAAACGATGCGATCACAATCTATATGTAGATATATTACCAGCATTAGGTAACAGTCTATATTTAGATGCATTACCAGTAGGCGTAGTGCAGGCCTCTTATTATTTGGATATATATTATCAGCACTGGATAACTGGAACCGTCTATAGCATCCTTGTAAGAGGAATGTACACATTATCAAACTGACAAAATGATTAGCGTCAAGCTGGAATCAGATTAGATATGATATATGGACGTAGTTAGTTACGATAGCGATCTATATTCTCACGAAAACTTGAGAAGATAAGCCGAAAAGTAATCAGTCAGGCTAAGAGGAATGGTAACTTGTTTACCGCTCATTCGTCATTCTGACAGATTCATGGACATGAGCCGAAAAGTAATCAGTCGGGCTAAGAGGAATGGTAACTTGTTTACCGATCATTCGTCATTCTGACAGAGTTAGGTACACAAATCGAAACTTGTTATCAAACAAGCATACATCATTCTGTCATGGGAGGCAGCTGGAATTCTAGGGAACAACAGGGTATAGAAACTGAGATGGTATAAAAGGGGGACTTTAACTTTCAGTCGGGAGTCGGTCTGCCTCGCACCTTGTGAAACTCTTGCTGAATGGTTTTAAGTAAGCAAGAGCTGGTCTAGGTTTGAGAAGCTAAGTTTGAGAAGCTTGGGAAACGTAGATTGAAAAATAATTATTGTTGTAAGATACGTAAATCGGTTACAGTAAAAGTGACCAACTTTGTAGGTTATTGTATAGTTAAAGATAGCGAATAAAACGATCACCTTGTGGTATATACAAGGCAAAAGTTTGGAATATATTGTTGTTATTCTGGAGAACACGGAAGACCACCGTGTCGAATCTATCGTCTGAAGCACGCAGTTTAGATCAGGCCCAGGCACTAAGATAAATATTGTTATGTCTTGCTACCTACGAGGCGAGCTAGTGTCACGCTCCGCCTTCCTCGGTGGAATTGGTTGTCGCAGCAACCACCCGTCAAAGTTTCATCGAAGAGGGCAGGGCATACGTCATCAACAAGGGTAGACAACCCGAAATCTTCAGTGGCGAGCCACTGCCAGGATCCAGAGTAACAACAGTGAGTAGATAGATATATGGCCCAACCAGAAACACCGCTAACTAATTCAGCCATCGTATTGAAAGACGTCGCTGACCGCGTACAGGTATTCCTAGACGACAGCACCCCGGATCACCCAGCATCGCGAGTATCGTGAGGGTTCCGCTGTAAAGATCACCACTGAGGTAGTCTGCCCCGAGCAGCCCCGTCTCCGAAGAATTGCTAGTGACCTTCATTATAAGTAAACCTAGAATGGCAACGGGACCCAAGAGAAATGCTGAACCGTCCCTGCCCCCCATGGAGATACCGGGACCACCCCAGCTGAGACCGGAGACCATCGCCGCGATGCAGACGATGGGCGTAGCCATGGCGGGGGCCATTGTCGAAAGCAGCAATCGTCGGGAGGCCGAGCGTGTATACCGCAGAGAAATCAGGGACACGATATACCGCATTCAGCCCTGTGACGGCGTGGTACCAGAGGAGGTGAGGACCTTCCTCGATGAGACCCGGCGAGCATGGGTCGCTAATGAAGGGCGGCTAGAGGGCGTACCAGCCTACATCGTCACGCGAGCGGCACAAGGGCAATTGTCCAGAGCCATAGATGGGTTCCTCGTGGGAAAAGTTAGGGAGGATATCACCTTCGAAGAATTCCACGAATATATAACGCTGAACTTCATCTCAGCAAACGAGGGAGAGTGAATAAAATATGATCTCGAGGGTGTACGACAGAGGCGGAACGAAACCGTCATAACATTTAACTGACGTTATCGGGAACTGAGCGCCCGGGCTTACCCTGTCGAGAACATTGACAACTGGAGGACCATTTTGGGGATTTACCTCAAGGGACTATCCGATCACCGTCTTAGCAAGAGGATTGTCCGCAAGAAGGCCACCACCCTGGCCCGTGCTATTGAGATTGTGGAGGAGGAAGCCACCTGTGACGACCTGCTCCGAGCCATGAAAATCGACGAGCGACAGGAGGAGAGCATGGAGGTAAACATGGTGCGTCCCGGGGAGGAAAAGGAGATCCGGAGCATAGTTAGCACACTAAAGAAACAGATTGCTCAACAGAGCAGAATGGTTGAGCAATTGTGTGGGTTGGTAAGCGACCTACAGCTAAAAGAGCAGCAGCCGGCGACTAGGGCCGCCAAGCCCGAGAAGAGAACCCCCCGCCGGCAAAACCACGTACACCACCGTCGCTCAGACCAGTTAGGGCAGGGAAAGACTTGCAAAACATTACCTGCTATAACTGTGGATGGGTAGGCCACTACAAAAGTGACTGCCGTCTGGCGATGCAGCCGCGAGAGGAAGTCGCCCGGAAGCCCACCCCGCATCCCAAGCAGCCGCCACGAGCACCGCCCGTGACATGTTTTAGTTGCGGAAGAGAAGGACACATGGCCCAGAATTGTTTCAGGGCATACATGAGCCGACAGACAACTCCTGCCGAAACGATAAAGTGTTTCGGGTGTGGCAAAGACGGCCACTACGTGACGGACTGCCCATCAAGAGGCCCACCGCGGAATGGTCCCGCATGGGGCCAGCAACAGAGTCCACCCGCACGAAGGGCCATCAAGTGACCACGCACTGAGGACATGGACATCGGCATCGTCGACCGACGGCAGCGGGAGAAAAATATAACACCACGTGACTGTTCGCGTAACCTCCGAAAGGACATGAACAATCAGTTTCGTGATCGGGACGAATATGAAGACCGCGATGGATTCGTATTGACCGGAGAAGGGACGGATGCGCAGGGCCGTTATTCATACGGTGTCGGACAGGACGCATCCTCCCGGGGAGACAGTTATGCGGAAGTGGTTAGTGGACGAAGGAGCCCTTCGTTAAACAAGGACGGAGGAGACCGTTGGTAAGCATACCGACCGAGCGGTTTCTAATCCGTCTAAGATTAGATAAAAACGGTCCAACGGATCAGGGCGAGTACTTGCATGCCTTAGTGGATACTGGTGCTAGTACATCCTTGATTCGCAAGGATATATGGCGTAGCATGTTGAATGCTAGGCCATTAAAAAGGGCGAAGACGCTCTTGGCAGTAAATGGTTCCCCAATAGAACTTTTGGGGGAGACCCAGGTAAAATTTAATAATGCCCAACCTATTCCGAGTACGGTGGTAGCGAGAATGAGGCATGAATGTTTGCTGGGTGCGGATGCTTTGCACTTGGGAAATGCAAAGATTGACTATCGGGCCAAAGTTGTAGTATGGTTTGGCCAGATATATCCCTTTAGATATCCCTATAGGAAACAGACGAATTATGTGTATGAGAATTGCAAAGAAACGACCGGATATAAAGCTATTGACAAAGTGCTTGAGGACTTTGCGGATAACTTTGATACGGCTCGTCCAAACACTTTAGGATTGGTCCCCAAAGTGAAGTGCACAGTACCAACAGGAGATGCGTTTCCTATAAGGCAGAAAGCCTACCGTCTACCGCTTGCCAAGCAGTATATAGTCAAGAATCAAGTGGCTGAAATGCTGGCGGCGGGCATCGTAAGACCGTCATCGTCACCCTGGGCGTCGCCCATTACGTTAGTGCCCAAGAAGGACGGGGACATGAGATTTTGTGTTGACTACAGGAAGTTGAATTCTATATGTCGCAAAGACAGTTATCCATTACCGAATATAACCGATATTTTTGACTCGATGCGCAGCGCAACGATATTTTCAACTATGGACTTGAAGTCTGGCTATTGGCAGATACCAATGGACAGCCAAGACATAGAGAAAACACCGTTCGTTTGTAGTGAAGGTTTGTTCGACTTTGTTCGGATGCCTTTTGGTTTTTGCAACTCAGGCGCCATATTTCAGAGGGCAATGAACGATATTTTCCGTGAATTCGTGGGAAAATATTTGCATGTTTTTGTTGATGATGTAGTCGTATATTCGAGAAACCCGGCTGAGCATGCACAGCATTTGCGTAAGATTATGCGACGGATTCAGGACTACAATTTGCAGGTTAAGAAAAAGAAATGTGAGTTTGCCCATAGGTCTGTGGACTTGTTAGGATATCGCATTTCCGCACAAGGAGTAGCTCCTCAGGTACAAAAGGTCAAGGTCATAAGGGAAATGTCCCGGCCCGCGACGTGGGAGAGGTGAGAAGTTTCCTGGGCGCTACAGGTTATTACCACTCTTGTGTGCAAGGGTATGCCGAAATTGCTAAGCCTTTGATAGCATTGACTAAGAAGTACAAACGTTTCGGATGGGGTAAGGAGGAACAGCAAGCATTTAAGAAATTACAAAACTTGCTGTGTAGTGAGACAGCTCTTGCCTATCCGAATTTGAATGCTCCATATAAGCTTTATACCGATGCGTCTAGGTATGCGATAGGTGCGATATTGGTACAGGTAGATGATAAGGGTATAGAACGAGTGATACAATACGTAAGCTCGACCCTGAAGGACAGTCAGCTAAACTGGCCCGTGATAGAAAAGGAAGCTTATGCTGTGATATATGCATTAAAGAAGCTTAGGCCTTATCTATTTGGCGCGCAGTTCACCGTGTATACTGACCACAAACCCGTAAAGAGTTTGTTTGTGGGAGAAGTTAAGAACACGAAAGTGCAGCGCTGGGCGGTGCTGATTGCCGAGTATGGATGTAAGATTGAATACATCCAAGGCTCGAAGAATATTCGAGCGGACATATTGTCCAGGTTGCGTCGTCCAGTGGAGATTTCCACCTTAGACACAGGCGATTTTGTCATACCGGATGTAGACGAGGGTGCATTACTGCATGTCCCTCTCGAGGTATTCCACATTCCCTACGACGAGTTGTGTGCCGAGCAGACCAAGGAATACCCGGAGTTGTTCAAGAACACCGCGGAGGAGTATATGGTCAAGAACGGTATTTTATATTCTTTAATTACACCTTCAGCGTTGGATGCTGAGTACCCCAGAATCATGTTGCCTACCCAGTTCCGTGAGAAAGTGCTCCGGATGGCTCACGAACGAGCCGGTCACCAAGGTCTGCAGAAGACCATCGGTATGGTAAGAGATTCGTTCATGTGGACGTCTTTGAGAAAAGACGTGGTACGTATGCTAGAGACGTGTACGACGTGCCAGGTCAACAGACCTGTCAACACTCGACCACAGTACATTGAGATGCCCATGGCCAATTATCCGAGCCAGATAATCGGCATGGATCTGATAGGTCCACTGTTAGAGTCGAGTAAAGGTAATATGTATATCATGACGATAGTCGATCACTGTTCGGTGTGGGCGGAGGCATATCCGATCCCAGCAAAGACGTCTCAAAATGTTGAAGACAAGTTTTTCAATGAGTACGTCGCCCGTCATGGTGTCCCTGAGATATTGATAACAGATCAGGGAAAAGAATTTTGTTCTAAATCTCTGGAGGAGAGATTCAGGGAACATGGGATCGATCATAGACGATCGAGTCCCTACCACCCACAAACTAACGGGCGTACCAAGAGGTTTAATCGCACCTTTAAGGATTTGATCCAGAACGGGGTTAACAATGCTTCTCGCACATGGGAGGACGAATTGGGTGCGGCATTAACAGCTTACCACAGTACTCGTTATTCCACTACTGGTTATACACCATTTTATCTGACATACGGTCGACGGGCGAGACTGCCGTTCGCTATTCCTATAGACGCATCGCAGGATTTGGGTGAGAGACTGACCTGTCTCAATAATGCCTTGCTGAGTGCTCGCATGGAAACGGCTAGGTCGCGCGAGGTCCACCGTGAACAGATTGACCGGCGTGCGAACGCTGGTGTATTTAAGGTGGGTGATTCGGTGGTCGTGAAAGCGGAGGAACGAATGAAGTTGACCTCTCGCAGTGACCCCGAGATCTTTAAGGTCAACGGGCCTGTGGCTCATGTCCGGCATCAACGGTCTGGGAAGGTGCGCGTACTGAATATAGCTAAGTTACACGTAATCGACTCAGAGATGTGCTGGGACAAGGTACGGCCACGCCCTGTTCGTAACCCTGCAAAGGGTACGAAAGTTAGCCATCAACCCAGGGTGATGATGCTCCCCAGGTCCGAAGAAGGGCCAGAATCCGACCCCAATGCAACCCGTGGTAAGCGAGCTCGTAGGAAGCGACCAGCTTCTGATGATGAGCCAGGGGTGAGCAAGAGGGGTAGGATGGTTGATAATACCATCAGTCAACCTGGTACGAGTGAGACTCGAAACCATGAGTCACCAATGGAAACTCACGTGACTCCGCAGACAGTGGTGATGGACAGCTCGGAGGAGGTACCCGAGAGTGTACCAGAACCAATGGAACCGCTGCCAGAACCGCGCTACTTTATGCGCAAGCGCAGGCACGCTCCTGAGGTCGAAACCGACAACAAGCGACTCAGAATTGGCGCGTTCGGCCGCGCCATGTACGATGACTTCATCGATCGTATAGAGGCAGTTATAAGGCGACGTAGCCGCCGCTAGTTAACCTTCTGTCTATGATTGTACCAGTAAGCATCGCAGAGCATGGAATCATGTATATTTTACGATTTAGTGTGGTAGTAGCTATGGTGAGTTTAGTAAGTGGAATGTGTAAAAAGTCTGGTGTGCATAGATTACCAAACGGTGTAATGATAACTAACCCCGAGGATATATCCATTATCCGAGCTGAATGGACCGTAGTGGTATCTATCGACCACCCTTATTTGCCTGCCAAATTTCTTGAACGATTGGTGCAATTTCGTGCTCTTATTGCGAACATCGGTCGAAAGACTTTGCTGAGCATTCGAGACATTTTCGGTTTGCAACATCGTGTTAACAATATTAGGAAGATCGCTGTTAGGACACAACAAAATATGGTGAGTGGGGACAGTATACGACGCAAACGTGGCTTATTCAACTTTGTCGGGGACATAGCCTCATCCCTATTCGGTACTGCTACCTCGGGTGATATAGATACGATTAAAAGGGTAGTAAAAATTGCTTTGAGGGATATGAATCGTCTGGTACATTTCTCCAACGAACTGGCGTCCCGTGTGAAACTAGCATTCGTAGGGATCAATACCAACGTTGACCGTATCAACGAAATTACCACCGGCTTAGTGGAGTTAACTAGAAATGTGAGCGATGTATTTAAGGTGCACACCACCCGACATGCCGAATTATACGCATTAGTGCGACTTGGACACATTATTGACTCTGCCGAAAGTGTAATGTATAGCTACCAGAGGGCAGCAGCGCAATTTCATAGACAAACGGCATCCCTAGAATTAGGTAGGCTAACAGAGGAGTTATTCAGTCCTGCCGACCTCGATTCCGTGGCCAAACAAGTTAGTGTGGGAAATCGGATGATACATCCGTATCAGTGGTACTACCGCAACATGGTCGTGTATCCGTTATGGAAAGACGACTCACGACTCCACTATGTAGCGACGTTACCGCTAATTGACGGAGGCGAATATATCGAATACGGGTTGCATGCATGGCTGGAACTGCTAAGTGTGAGGGGGATACTACATGCAAGTACTGATCGCGCGAACCAGCATCGGTCTTGACACCAAGACTGGATGGTACTTCGCGCCCTCCGAATGTCGCGGGGAGGAGCCCCGAGTGTGTCATGGTCCACTACGGGTCGACAAGACCCATGTTCCATGCATTGTAAGCCTGTTAACCAACACGACTGACAGTGCTTGTAATATTCAGCTTTCCGAATCAAATGAAACATCTAGCAAATTGTTTGCCGATAAGAAAATAGGCGTTGTGTTGCAAATGTTCGGGGAAACAATGGATGTACACTGCGATGGACGACTGACCGACCGGTGTGTGGTGAGTAATGGAGTGTATGCATTAATGTCTGGTGAATGTGGTTATAGCGGGAAGGGCTGGCGATTCGAGCCTGTTGCGTCTTACAGTCGGACTTACACTCGGGTTAGCCTGGCCATTGAGATGCCCCACTTGGACGTGACCGGGGTTTTGAACCAGTCCATGATAGTGAATCATTTGAAAATGCAACCCTGGAACCATTTACAAAAGTCCAAGTACGTGCCGCTAGCACCGCTATCAGCGATCGAACCAGTGATGGTCGATGGCATTGGAGTACGCTCTTTCGTATCGTATTCAGCGGGCTCCTCCGTTGTAGTGGTTGTGATAGTGCTTATATTATATAAATGTGGTATTTTGAACTGCATGTGGATTTGGATCAAATGCAAGCCACCTGCGGCCCATAGTAGTGCGCCACATCATATTCGCTCTCCGCGACCGCGGGGAACTGCAGCCCTGCCGGTAATGGTGGAGATGTCGGCCGGGTCGTCGCCTAACGCTATTGCCAGGACCGAGATCGACCCGACGGCTGACGACTGGATAGACGTGGAGCTATACAATGACATTGGTACACCTAACGTGGCTCTTAGTGACCGATTGGAATCATCCCAATGACATTTTGGAGTTAACTTCATATGTTGTGTATGGAACACTCAGTGGTAGGGAATTGACTTTTATAATATCGTAATAACTGAACATGATTTGTAATGGTTTTGTACTGTGATTTTTGTATTGTATTGATATTGTCATATTACGCATATATACTGATATATTTATACATTAATGATGCTATTAATGTGTTTCCGGGGATGGTCAGTTGCGCATGATATTCCATTATCCAGACAAGTTTGTAATTTGTATAGGATTATGCTGTTTTCCTATGTTTCCGGGGACGGTCAGTTGCGCATGATATTCCGTTACCCGGACATGTTTAGTTAACATTGTTGGATTAAGATATGATGTAATTGTGATGTATGACATAGTCTGGAGGACTCTGGTATGGCGTGGTTTAGGTTGTTGATAGTGCACAACGAGTTAATTATCACTCTCTTTAGGCCTTAAGAGACGGTTAATTAACTTCGGTTGAGGGGCATGTGTAGATATGGGACTGTTCGGTGGGAAGTCATGACCCCACTGGACGTCTTATATGTGCGAGTGAGTCCCGAGTGAAATTCATGTTTTGAATACCAGGTGAGCTAATAGACTATGTCACGAGGTATATTTAGATGCACTGGGTGGCATCAAGCAGTTTCGCAGAAAACGATGCAATCACAATCTATATGTAGATATATTACCAGCATTAGGTGACAGTCTATATTTAGATGCATTACCAGTAGGCGTAGTGCGGGCCTCTTATTATTTGGATATATATTATCAGCACTGGATAACTGGCACCGTCTATAGCGTCCTTGTAAGAGGAATGTACACATTATCAAACTGACAAAATGATTAGCGTCAAGCTGGAATCAGATTAGATATGATATATGGACGTAGTTAGTTACGATAGCGATCTATATTCTCACGAAAGCTTGAGAAGATAAGCCGAAAAGTAATCAGTCAGGCTAAGAGGAATGGTAACTTGTTTACCGATCATTCGTCATTCTGACAGATTCATAGGCATGAGCCGAAAAGTAATCAGTCGGGCTAAGAGGAATGGTAACTTGTTTACCGATCATTCGTCATTCTGACAGATTTATAGGCGTTAGGTACACAAATCGAAACTTGTTATCAAACAAGCATACATCATTCTGTCATGGGAGGCAGCTGGAATTCTAGGGAACAACAGGGTATAGAAACTGAGATGGTATAAAAGGGGGACTTTAATTTTCAGTCGGGAGTCGGTCCGCCTCGCACCTTGTGAAACTCTTGCTGAATGGTTTTAAGTAAGCAAGAGCTGGTCTAGGTTTGAGAAGCTAAGTTTGAGAAGCTTGGGAAACGTAGATTGAAAAATAATTATTGTTGTAAGATACGTAAATCGGTTACAGTAAAAGTGACCAACTTTGTAGGTTATTGTATAGTTAAAGATAGCGAATAAAACGATCACCTTGTGGTATATACAAGGCAAAAGTTTGGAATATATTGTTGTTATTCTGGAGAACACGGAAGACCACCGTGTCGAATCTATCGTCTGAAGCACGCAGTTTAGATCAGGCCCAGGCACTAAATAAATATCGTTAGGTCTTGCTACCTACGAGGCGAGCTAGTGTCACGCTCCGCCTTCCTCAGTGGAATTGGTTGTCGCAGCAACCACCCATCAAAGTTTCATCGAAGAGGGCAGGGCATACGTTATCAACAAGGGTAGACAACCCGAAATCTTCAATATGATGCTTTCATTCTGTATAAATTAATATAATTGTCTTAGTTGTGAAGCCGAATTAGGGACTCATTCATGTCTCTAATTCAATTTCACAACATAAATAATTTTATTAATGTATACGTAATGAAATCATCATACATGTATATTAAGATTTATTTCATTTTATTACGTCTAACCACACAATGTAAGCCTCTAAAAGTATAGAATTTAAACAATTTTATTTTCAAACATTTTAGTGTGAATATGCACCTTTAATGTATATATTCATAAGTGTATGTGCGATGCATCCGCCTGGACAAAGGACAACAATGCTATCACTAGACAATTAACTCATTACTGGTCACGTCAACTAAAAGCAGCTTCTACAGTGATCTCTAAAAATATCCATTTGCAGACGAAGAGAAAACTAATTTTGAACACTTACCACAGGAATGACTGTCTCGATAGAAGAACCAGTCATTCCAGGGGTAAATTTAAAAAAAGTCTTCCTACTTATAAATAGACGTTCATAATGGAGAAATTTTCGTGACTGATCTTGACCACTAACAGATGAATACATTTCATTCTGCATTTCGAGAAAAGCAATTTCAAGAAAAATGTATCCCTATAAATCAATTTATAAGAAGATCTGAAGCAGAAATACCCTAGTAACCCTTTACAGGTCACGCTTCCCAAAAGCGGTCACTGATGTTGTCTTGCAGAATGGATATTTGCAGAGCAACAGAAGACTAATTTTGAAAATTTACCTCCGAAATGACTGGCTCGGTAACCGAGCCAGTCATTCCAGTGGTAAATTTTCAAAATTAGTCTTCTCCTGGCCTGCAAATGGACATTTAAAAGGGAAATATTTAGATTTTTTCTACCAAATTTGACTAGCAAAGGGTTAACTGGCTTACACTGAGACTGGTTTCATAGTTTGTGGTGATCTATTGCCCCTCATGACAAAGCCGGACAAAACTGGCCTCAAGGAAGATTCATTTGCAGGTGTAGAGACTATTCATGAAACCTAGCCACTGGAATGCCTGCTTAGATAACCGAGCCAATCATTCCGGTGATAAATCTTGTAAAATACTCATCTCTTTGCCTGCAAATGTGCATATTCAAGAAACAAATATGTATATTTCCTGGACCTATTCTGACCATTAAAGGGTTAAATATCACTAAGGAGGATTAAATGGTTAAATATCACTACAGAGGATTAAATAAGCTGTAAGACATCCATACAGGAAAACTGAATTTGAAATTAATTTGACAAGAAGTCATTGCTGCCATAATTTCAAAATATTCACAAGAATAAGTTTTATATCGTAAGGATTAAACTTTTTCGGGGATGTGGTCAGACACATAGTCACCATGACAAGACATACCTAAGTGGTTGATAAGTCATACCTAAGTGGTTGATAAGTCATACCTACGTGGTTGATAAGTCATACCTAAGAGGTTGATAAGTCATACCTAAGTAGTTGATAAGTCATACCTAAGTAGTTGATAAGTCATACCTAAGAGGTTGATAAGTCATACCTAAGTAGTTGATAAGTCATACCTAAGTAGTTGATAAGTCATACCTAAGTAGTTGATTAGTCATACCTAAGTGGTTGATAAGTCATACCTAAGTGGTTGATTAGTCATACCTAAGTGGTTGAAAAGTCATACCTAAGTAGTTGATAAGTCATACCTAAGTAGTTGATATGTCATACCTAAGTGGTTGGTAATTCATACCTAAGTGGTTATCCATTTGACAGAGAATTTTGGGGACATTTTCATCTTTTTCAAACTTTTCATCACGTACTGGTGCCATGTTCCAGATGACCACCCTTCCTGTGCTGCAGTCATCACCTAGAAATACACACACAATGCAATACTTAATGATCTTACAACTCCCATGTTCAAGATAATTTCAATTTTCTCATAGAAAATGTCCATTTGCAGACCAAGAGAAGAGTATTTTTTAAAGTTTATCACTAGAATGACTGGCTCGGTTATCGAGCCAGTCATTCCAGTGATAAATTTTCAAAAGTACTCTTCTCTTGGCCAGAAAATGGACATTCCACAAGACCACTGCAAAGGCTGGTTTTGACTGGCTTGACCATTAAAGGGTTAAAAAACTGAATAAACCCATCCATCCATCTGTAAAGCGTGTCAGACACAGACATGTATGTACATCATGAGTCAGAGAGAATGCCATAAGCCAGTGTGTATGTCATAAGCCAGTGTGTATGCCATAAGCCAGTGTGTATGCCATAAGCCAGTGTGTATGCCATAAGCCAGTGTGTATGTCATAAGCCAGTGTGTATGTCATAAGCCAGTGTGTATGTCATAAGCCAGTGTGTATGCCATAAGCCAGTGTGTATGTCATAAGCCAGTGTGTATGCCATAAGCCAGTGTGTATGCCATAAGCCAGTGTGTATGCCATAAGCCAGTGTGTATGCCATAAGCCAGTGTGTATGCCATAAGCCAGTGTGTATGCCATAAGCCAGTGTGTATGCCATAAGCGAGTGTGTATGTCATAAGCCAGTGTGTATGCCATAAGCCAGTGTGTATGCCATAAGCCAGGGTGTATGCCATAAGCCAGTGTGTATGCCATAAGCCAGGGTGTATGTCATAAGCCAGTGTCTATGCCATAAGCCAGTGTGTATGTCATAAGCCAGTGTGTATGCCATAAGCCAGTGTGTGCGTGTGTGCACATACATGGGTGTGTGCATGTGTATGACTTTATCATTTGTCAATAAGACAATAGTCGTAATCGTGTAAATGAATTAAACCTTCAGCCTAGAAATAGACACAACTTTAATTTTAATACAATTACAATCAGAATACATATAGCTTTGCTTTATTAAATCCTCACAACATTTTCGACGATATGTGGAAGGATATTTTGAACTGGCTTACCTTGCCCTCCAGTTGCAAACCGAGAGCTGTCTGGATGAATATCGATTGAGAAGATAGGCTTTCCTGCAAAACACAGAAAACAAATATTTAATTCTAAGAGTACAGTAATAAATTTGTAAGACCGAAGTAAATTCCACACCATTGAAAATGTAGAAAGATTTTCATACACATAGGCCATTGTCATACAAAACCTTGTAGCAGATGTAAGCCAAATACGATTAACATCTTTAGATACAACTCTCACATAGTAGTTTGTCAGGCGCTTACATAACTCTCACATAGTAGTTTGTCAGGCGCTTACATAACTCTCACATAGTAGTTTGTCAGGCGCTTACATAACCTTACACTTGTTGCTTTAGTTGAAATGTTGGCCACGGTCGTATATACCACATGGAGCTAAGCTCCACCCACACTTTGCCCTTGTTGGGATGGATCAATCCCTGAACTCCCTGACTATCAATTTCCAGAAAAATATACAGGCAAGCTGTAGAATGCTTTGAAACTAATTTAGCCGGGTGCTGTTGCTGCCTATGGCAAAATATTCAATAGCATGTTTATTAACTAGTAAAGACATAGAATTCGTACTTGTAACAACGCTTAGTCCGTCATCAATTAAGCATTCATGACAAACTTAGTTATGTCATTCATGTCATATGATCTATGGCTAAACTGGAATCCTCCATTCTACTGGAAACTATTTTTGTATTCATCCAATATGTTCAAACACATGCAGGCTATCTTGCATTTCAAGATGGCCATTTGGAGGTCATCTTGGTCATTATCTCTGAATCTACCCTCACTCCAGTAGCAATAACTATAATTATGCTGCTATGGAAGCAATTGACATTGTGTGTCAAGTGACAACCTTGTATTTCAAGATGGCCACTATTTGCATGCTATTTAGCTTTGTATCCAGTCTAATGTATTGCAGCTAATACCATCGTAAGATCATTTAAAAAGTAATATTATATGGTCAATGGTATTGAATGGTTTGGAAAGGCCCCAAAATACACCTACATGTACAGGGATATTCTTTCCACCATCTCAATACATATGGTGGAGTGCTTTTCCCTGAAACCATACTGATATTAGAAGAGACTAGAGGAGATTGGAAGAGAATAGAGGAGATTGGAAGAGAACCGAGGCGATTGGAAGAAAACAGAGGAGATACAATTGATGGGTATAAAATGAGCATAAGTCTGGCTGTACAGTATGTGTTTTCTGTCGGCCCATCGTGAAGACAGAAAGCAGTTTTATAGACATAAATATGCATAAACAAGGAGGGCATGTCTAGGCACGAAGTTTACTGATTGGTTGCAATAGAACCTATGCCTGAAGACTTGCAACCAGAGCAATGTCTGTGCAGAATATCTCAATCTAGAACACGCAGAAACCACTGGCTGTACCATCCCCGCCAGCAGTGCCTCAGTCATCAACATTGAGACCAACTTGTTTAAACGGAAAGTTAAAGAGGCCATCGAAATCTATAAATATCATCCAACCATGAACCGAGACTAGGACTACCGTATACCAGCAGTCTACCAGTCAATGCTGTCATGTGAATCCACAAGAACTGACCGGAGTGACGTTGCCAGTGACAATCAGTTAGTGCTGAAAAAGTGACTGAGATGGTCACGAAAGCTACACTAAAACTATTTCTACATCCTAGAGAGGTAACTAATATTTCCTTATTATGTCATTCTAGGTTCAGCAGTTTCTTATTGATTCTGTTGCACAAACATGTATATGGTAGAATGAAGGAAATTTCAATTTCCCTTTGTCCGAGATCTAACAATACTCACCATTCTATTACTTCTGATACAAGCTAGCCTGGATAGCTGGGCCCTAGGACTTAGTAAGCTTTACCGACTCCTGGAACCGGGTATTCGGCTCCCAACTGCCGAGTACCCGTTTGCCATGAAGCTCATAGTGTTTGCATAGCCACCAAACATGATATACCCATGGCTTGCCTCCGTGGGGCTGGGAGGCTGGGTCCGTAATAGAATGGTGAGTATTGTTAGATCTCGGAGAAAGGGAAATTGAAATTTCCTTCATTCTCCTTCGATCAATACTCACCATTCTATTACTTCTGATATACACCAGATTTAGACAGTAACCTGGTGACAAGCTATCAATTGCTACTTTTGCCCCTTGGAGAAAGAGCTAGACCTAAACTTGATTAATGGAGACCTAAAAGGACCATCAAGTTAACGGAACCGAATCACATTTGCATCACTGCCCCCCCCCCCTTTTCTCCTAAGAAAAGGGAGAGAACTCACGAACATGCATCTCGCCTGAATCACAAATATACCAAGAGGGTTAACTGCTCCTTGCATATATTAGCCTGGGAATGAGCATGAATATATAAGATGAATGAACATGATATATAGATATAATACAAAAAACTCTCAATCTTGAATTACCTCATGATATTTGGATTTCAGACGTGGAGCCTCCAACCATTCACTTGTCCGGCCATCAGTGATGCAATCTGGTTGACATCCTCTCGCTCGACCATGTCTGTTTTCTTAATTCTCTTTTACAAAGGCCAAAAAAAGGAGAAGAGCAGTGTGGTCGTATAACTATCATTTCAAAACAGCTAAAGCGAGTGGATTGGCGGAGTCTGACACATCCCTCATATAGTAATCTGTGAAAGAGGACTCACAGTGCCATTGTGCAACAGCCATGATGTCCTCTAACGGAACACCATTGTAATGGGCGGTCGTGGCGGCTATTCCTCTAACATTGTGTGCCCTTGCGCATTGCACCTGGTGCTCAGTCGCAATCTCATGGGTAGTCTGAATGCATTCGACTACCCAACGAGAGATAGAATCCATGGATGCGGCGCCATATGGCTTCTTATGGCAGATCCACAGATGTCTATCATTCGACCGTAACAAGTCTGTCCATTTTTTGTACTTAGTCAAAGCACGATCAAACCTAGTTAGTTTCGGTATAATGATCGGTTTGCCAGGATATCTCAAAGATTGATTCTTTGACATAAACTCTGCTTTTGGCAGTAGACGCAGACCCTCTCCGGAGACAATAAATCGGTCCCTCTCTGCTGAAAGTGCATGGATCTCACTGCGCCGTCTAGCTGAGGAAGTTGCCAATAGAAAGACCGCCTTTAGAGTCAAATGCTTTAGACTAGCCGAACGCAACAGTTCGAAAGGGTGCTTGGCCTGTACATTAAGCACTAAAGATAGACTCCAGGCTGGAATGACTACCGGTTGTCTCGGTCGGAGATTGCTCATTCCCTTCATCATCACATTCAACTGGGCCACCTCTGGACTATCCCTGCTGGCTAGACAAGGGATAACTGATGCCAAAGCTGACTTGTATCCAGCAATTCTGACAGGAGCTACATATAGTCCTGAAAAGAACAGCTCACAGAGAAAGTCTGCTATTTGTTGAATAGTGGATTGAAAGGTATCAATACCCTTTCCTTCACACCAGTCTGCAAATCTGTTAACCTTGTTGTTATATGACTTGAAGGTTGACCTCCTTCTCGCAGCCGCGATGAAACCAGCAGCCTGTCGAGAAAAGCCTTCCGACATGGAACGTTGTTTGATAACATCCACGCAGTCAATTTGAACATTTCGGGATGCTCGTGTAGGAAGCGTCCCTTGGCCTGGGAGATTATGTTCGGAATCTCGGGTAACTGCACTGGATTGTCCACCAGCAGATCTAGAAGATCCGTGAACCACGCCCTGCTGGGCCAAAATGGCACTATTAGCAGGACCAGGGACGGTTCCTCCTTGATCTTCACCAATACCTTCGGTAGAAGAATGGTGGGTGGGTACGCGTAAGCGTGCATCCCTCTCCAGCTTATCGCCAGAGCGTCTGTATCGACGGCATTTGGGTCTGGAATCGGCGAGACATATGTCATGATTTTAGCATTTTCCTTTGTGGCGAACAAGTCCACGTTGGGTTTGCCCCAATGCGCGAAGATCTGTCGCAAAACTGGAGGGTTGAGGGACCATTCTGTTGGCAGAATTCTCTGTCTGCGAGACAAAGCATCTGCCAGAATGTTCAATCGGCCAGGAATATGAGCTGCTTTCAAAACAACCGAGTAATTCCTGCACCATTGAATCAAGTGCCACACTCTGATACACAGAGTGGGCGACCTGGTCCCGCCTTGGCGATTTATATATGATACTACTGTCGAATTGTCCGACCGTATCAATATCACCTTGCCCCTGATCATCGGAAGGAACTCTTCCAACGCCAGTTCCACTGCCATCATTTCCAACAGATTGATATGCAGCTGACTCTCCAGGAGAGTCCATGTGCCCGAGACCTGGTGTTCTCCCAGGCAGGCACCCCACCCCTCCAGCGATGCATCCGTGTACACGGACAGCTGGGGGTGGGGTAGGTGCAGCGAAACCCCTACTAGGAGATTCTGACGCTCCTTCCACCATACAAGATGCGACATTATCGGCTCCAAAACTGGTACCAGTTTTGACAGGGGTTCTGTTCTCTGTTTCCACAGAGACATCAGATACAACTGGATAGGCCTTCGCATTAGAGCAGCGTACGGGATAACCTGCTCCATGGAGACCATCATGCCCAGCATCTGAAGGAACTGCCTTGCCTGAATGTGGTTTCCCACTCGAAAACTCTTGAGGATGGCTAACAGAGACACCACTCTGGGCTCTGACGGGTAAACCCTGCCCTCCTCGAGATCGAATCGCATCCCCAAATAAACGAAATGTTGAGTGGGCGTCAACTCGGATTTCTCCTCGTTGACTATCCAGCCTAGATCTGAAAGTAACCTCAGAGTCAGAGCAGTATCCACGTTCAACCTGGCTGCCGAGTCTGCCTTGATCAGCCAGCCGTCTATGTAGGTGTGTAGCGCCAAGTTCTCTTTTCTGAGAAACGCTGTCACCGCAAGGACAACTCTTGTGAAAACCCTCGGAGCTGTCGACAGGCCAAATGGGAGAACAATAAACTCCCATACTTGATTCTGAAACGCAAATCTCAGAAACCTGTGACAACTCCTGTTCATCGGAATGTGGAAATATGCATCTTTCAGATCGATCGATACACACCACATTCCTTTCCTCAATCCCGCCATTACCGACCTCGGCATTTCCATCTGGAACCGAGGTGTATGGATAAACCAATTTAATGGCCTGAGATTGAGTATGGGTCTCCATCCCCCTGTGCTCTTGGGGACAAGGAACATGTTTGAATAGAAGCCTGGAGTGTTTCGGTTTGCTGGTTTTATTGCTCCCTTCAGAAGCAAACCCGACACTTCCTTTTGAACGGCTTCTAACTTGTCTGGCTCCCTTGGTACGGGTGTCCAGACAGGTGCCAAAGACAGATTTTGTGGTGGAAAGTCCCACCACTCCGGCATGTAACCCTGGGATAACCATCCCAGGACCAGACTGTCTGACGTCACACCTCGCCAGGCCTCGACGAAACGCATGAGCCTTCCACCCACCATAGACGCCTAACGGGGTTGTCCGGCTCGTAGTCCGCTCTCCCCTCTTTCTTAACGAGAGAGAGAGAACCATTTCGTTCTAGGCACGACGGGTATAACTGGCACCGCTGTTCCTGTCGCACAGGCACGGTCCAGACGGATATGAAGGGAGCTCTCGTATCCTCAGGTACGATCCGCCCCCTTCTGTCCGCCCTTTGAGGACTTACCCGTACCCTTCCCCTTGCCCTTCCCACCTCTAGGGCGGTCAGGAGCAACCTGGGGGAGGGTAAGCGCCTCTACAACCTTCCTGGCTTTCTTCGCCTGCGGCGGCTGAGAAAAGCCAGCTGAAGCAGAAGTCGCAACAGGCTTAGCTTTCGCTTTGCCCTTATGCTTCTTCTGCTTCTTAGAAGGTTGTCCCGCTAGCGGTTTCCCTACAGCCCCTAGTGCATGCGCTTGCCGCACTAGCTCTAGCTGCAGGTTGACCGCTAACCGATTCTGCGCGATACTGGCTGTATCCTCTAAGATGGCCCGCACCTGGCCACCGAAGATGCTAGGCCCTGTCAGGGGCGTCCCAAGAAGACGCTCCCTGACTGCCGTAGCCGGACGCATATGGTCAATGACCATTTGCCTCCTGGATTTAGTCACTCACGCTTGCACCCTTGCCAATGCATCCATAGACAGCACCAGGCCGTCATTTACGCACGAAATCGCCACAGGTGGCATAGGGTGGCCTGCCCCCGCTTCAGCCCACACCGACTGAAGGAGACGATACGAGTGGTTGACAGCGCTCATAGCTGCCCTCACACCCTCATCGCATAGGGACAGGACTTCCTCTTGGTGTACCTGAGCCTTCTCCACAAGTGCCAGACCGGGGCCACCCGCCCCGGCACTCTGAACGCCCAGTACCCATCGGTCATCCTCGGTGACCGACAGGACTACACCATCTGTCGTATTCCCCCCGCGGAATACGACATCTTGCCCGCACCTCCCCGGAGGCCGCAGGGAGCTGACCCTTGGTCATAAGTTGTTTGCTATAAATAGCCTCCAACAATTCTATGAACCATGGATCCAGTCCCACAGACTGGATCCGGGCCGCGGGCAAAATCCCCGTCCTGATCGACGCACGGGGCGTATCTTCATCGGCCGTGGCCGAAACCACAGACGGGTCAACCCTGGCTAGCCACGCCAGAGCCTCTGACCAATCTATCTCCGATGAAGACACACCCGCAAACACATCACCCGTTGACGTGTTCATGGGCCTGCCAGCCACGGCCTCCCGGCAAGGAGCCACTGCTGACACGCCAGGCACTCCGGTACCACACGGTTCCGCCACCACCCCATGAAACACTCCGGTCCATGGGGTAGGTCCGCACGGAAAACCGCATGGACCCGTAGCAGTCGCGGAACCGTAGCCAGACACGGGCGCCAACGGCACCCCACGTCCGACTGCTGGAGCAGGCGAGATAGGTGAGTACCACGCCCGGCCCGGCCGACCCGTTACCGTGTCGGCTGGTGCCAAACCAACCGTCACGGAACCGGTGCCCGGTACCAGATTAGCCTCAGTCACAGGCGGAGCCGCTGCCCTGGCTTGCGCCAAGCCAGACAAATGGAGGCCGGTCGCATCCAGGACGGAATCGACCTCCATATTCTCCACCTGCGGCATCACAGGCCGCAGCAACCTCTCCTCCTCTGCCTCCTCGTCCTCAGACTCCGAAGAGTCGTCACTAGATGAGTAAACCGTGGAGCCGTCCTGGCGGACGGCTCCCACACCTGACAGACTGGCCACCGCTACTGGACCACCCGGAGGTGGCTGCAGAGAAACAGAACCCATCTGGCCGGAGCCAGGCAGGACTGCCAGGGGTCCGTACAAGACGGCCCCCTCGGAAACCAGTCCAGAACCCTGTCCGAGGACAGGGTCCATACTAGGCATGGGGAGAAACTGCCCCCCAACCTTTGGTAGCAGGGACGACACCAGCGTGGGCAGAACGCTATGCAGAAAACCCTGCATAGCCGGACCAAACCACGCCGGCGGTGCCATCTCCGCCACCTCCAGCTGGGGACGTGGAGCACCCCCACCGGCCGAACCTGGCGCTCCACGATTTACTCTCGGACCGCCTGACCCCCCGTCAGACCCAGCCAAGTCCTTCTGGGCAAGGAACTTAACCATCATATCCACGGACCACACTGCGCACACATTACACCTATGGTCTAGGTTACAGGGCGAACACCTAAAACAGACATGGTCCTTGAACACGACTCGTACAAATTTATGGCACTCGTCACATGATGGCGGGGTTGGCTTGGCCTATAAAATAAGCACAAACCTACAATTACAAGCGGAACGAGACCCTGATGGAAGGCAGACAATTAATTTTCAAATAATTTGACTCATAAATTAACCGTATCCCTCCCGCACCCCACCCCGCCACGTTACAACAAAGATCGCATTGATTATGACGACAAGAACGAAGCGGGCATAAAACACACCCATATTAGATCCTCCAGGATGTGTAACGGCTCCAGGAATCATATCGCATAGCATTCGGGGTATATTTACCAATCAATATAAATTATACTCCCTAACGAAAGCCAAACGATATGTGAAGAAAACAACAAAATGTATAACAAACTGCTGTATCACACGGTAAAACCGCAGACCACGCATCTACTCAAGAATTTTGAAACCACCGATCATTGCAAACAGATCGTGATCGCACGTAAACTTGAACATTCTAAAGTTTCCGGTACCATTTTTAGTACGCAGCACACAGAACGAGATGCGCGAATTAATGAAAACTTTTTCTTCACATAAACATCCGAGTGACCGGGTGTGACGTCACCCGCTCGGATCCTACGGAGAACGGCGTCAGCCGATATTCGTGTTAGAAATACCGTAGCAAACACCTATTTTCATATCTGCCGATCGCCTGTTGGGGTTTAAAGAAGGCGATCGTCTGGCATATATCGTTGTTAGCACACGTCCCAGATTCTCTGGGGTCAGAAATCAGGACATGCGACACAGCGAAATTTAGAGACCTAAGTCTTTTAACTATGGATAATAAAGAATGATACAACCTGGTTTTCATCGGCGGTATTCTCCATAGTATCCAGTTAAATCCTTCAAGAACGCACAAACTATCACTTTACAGACAAAGACTTAGATTTCTTTAATAAAAGACACTAAAATCTTCTCCCTGCAGAAAGCATGTATTGCTCTTGTTGCTATGCAAACAAGAATGAGCTCTATGGTAAACGGGTACTCGGCAGTTGGGAGCCGAGTACCCGGTTCCCAGGAGTCGGTAAAGCTTTCTAAGTCTATAGTCCTAGAGCCGCTGTCAAGGCCAGCTGTATATCCGAAGTAACAGAATGGTGAGTATTGATCGAAGGAGAAAGCAGATTATAAAGCTATGATTGCATATTTGAACATAGACTGGAGAAACCTTATGGGAAGATTCAATGATGTTAATGATCTTTGGCAAACAATACTTTCAAAATATCACGAAGTTGAAGAGAAATTCATTCGTATTTAAAAAATTAAAAGTAAGCGAAACAAATACCCACTCGATAAAGCAACCAGAAGTAAGATTAATAAAAAGAAATGTCTCTGGAGAAAATATATAGAAACTGAGAGTGAAGACATATATATTGAATACTGTAAAATAAGAAATCAAGTCAGGACAGCTACAAGAAAAGCTATGAGAATGCATGAAGATAGGCTTGCACGATTTTTTGATTTAATCGTGAAGTTCGATTTATTTTTAAAATCGCGATTTTTACGATGTAATTGAGGAAAAATTGGAAAATCGTCAAAAATTGCATATTTAAAAAAAAATCTGGTGTACTTCTCCGTCGCATTTTATCAGTACATGAGTACAACTATAATCGATTCACGCCTGTGTTTATTGTGCTTATATCCCACCATGCCATGCACATGTCGAATAGTTACTAATCACAACAGAAAGATCTACAATAAACAAGCTAACAATAGCGAGGTAACACCTTTGTCATTGAGAAAACCAGCTAGTTACTCCGTCGAATCGCCATATAATTTTCTTTCTTTCGCTGCAGACCCCGAGTCTGTCATGAAATGCCACGTATATACTTAGTTGCAGAGTGTTAGGCAATCAGTGAACATAATTCTTTTTAATTCTAGAGGTAGCAATTTCAGACGGTGTAGTAATTTTAGATTTTTGATTCGGTTGTCATGTCAAATTAAAGAAAATAAAGCAACAGCATTCCAGATTGTTTGGTTTTGAACTGTGCATTCTGTTGAATACTCTTAAATGTAAATCGTACATTCTGAAAGCAACTATAAACTGCACTATAGGACAAGTTTACGCCGTTACGCTCGTACCTACTCAAAGCTACCGTCCTATGTATGTGAATTGCGCAGTATCTCCCCGGGTACTAATATTAGCGTCTTCGCGCTACTCCGGTAATGACCTAAACACGTCATACAAAGGGAGGCTATAAGCGGAAGCTGATACATCATGTAATTTATACTTTTTTCTGTGACACTTTATCTCAAATTTGGATGAAATAAATAATGTTTATTAAACTATACGCAATATTTAGGTGGTCCCAATCAATTTCACTGCCACGATGATGGATATAAGGTATACATTAAGCATAGATGTAGGCTGGTAAGAATTCGTCGCATGAAAATGTTTTGTATCATTTATTTCAACTTTTTCTAGAAAAAAATCAGATTACCCCGGTTTATACTTTTGGGAATTTGGGCCAATGATTTAATCAAAAATCACGAATTTTTTTTTATAAAATCGATCGCGATGTTTCAAAGAAAAAATCGCGCAAGCCTACATGAACATAATATCTCGAAATATGTTAAACAAAATCCAAAGAAATTTTGGAAATATGTTCAATCCCTGACAAAACCACCAATTGGTATCCCTGATTTGGAAATACCTAATAATAATGGTGTTTTTTACTACAAATGATATGGAAAAGGCAGATGTTTTAGCTGACTACTTTAATTCTGTTTTCACAGTTGAACCAGATGAAGAGGCACCGTCAATTTCAACTAGGACATATAATTACGCAGTCTCCACTAATTGTTAATATCACTCCAGACATTGTGAAAGAAAAATTATCCAAACTCAAGATTTCTAAATCTCCTGGACCTGACAGATTACATCCTAGGCTAATATATGAACTTAGGCAAGTATTCTGCAATCCTTTATCAATGCTTTTTAATAGATCACTAGAATCTGGGAAATTGCCAGACTGTTGGATAATATATCAATATATCAGCCATATTCAAAAAGGGGGACAAAAAGAAACGTGAAAATTATCGCCCAATCAGCCTAACGTCGGTAGTGTGTAAAATAATGGAATATATCAGCCATATTCAAAAAGGGGGACAAAAAGAAATGTGAAAATTATCGCCCAATCAGCCTAACGTCGGTAGCGTGTAAAATAATGGAATCAATAATTAAGGATGCAATAATGGACCATCTAAGAACAAATAAAATGCTTTCAGATAAACAATATGGCTTTATCAGTGGCCGATCTACTGTTCTGCAATTGCTAAATGTACTTGAAAAATGGTTACAGACACTTGATAAAGGCGGATGATTGATGTTATCTACTGCGACATTATGAAGGCATTTGACACGGTACGGTTCCTCACAAACGTCTCATAAAAAAGTTGTCTATATATGGCATAGAAGGTAAATTGTTAGATTGGATACAGGCATTTTTACCCAGTAGAACGCAACAAGTATTAATTAACGGGGTCCCTTCTAAAACAACACAGGTCACAAGTGGCATACCACAGGGTTCTGTTTTGTGACAACTTCTTTCATAATATATATCAATGATCTTCCTGATGCAGTTAACTGTGGTTCTGAAATGTTCTTGTTTGCAGATGACACAAAACTCTTCAGATCAATTTTTAACCCAACAGACTGTATTTCACCACAAAAAGACATAAATTCGATGTGTTCATGGACGGATGATTCATTATTAAAACTTCACCCAGATAAATGCAAATATATGCGAATCTCTACCAAAAAAACAGAACCACACTCCTATACAATGAACTTATGCAGCCATACTTTAACATACTCCCCTGCTGAAAAAGATATTGGTGTAATAATCGATGAAAAGCTAAATTTTGACCAGCACATAAATGAAAAGCTAAACAAAGCAAACCAAATAATGGGATTAATCCGACGTACGTTTAGCTATATAGATAAATATAATTTTATCCACCTATTCAAGGCCCTCGTTAGACCACATATTGAATATGCTAATGTTGTCTGGGCCCCACATTTGAAAAAACCAACATAAATGTTGTAGAAAATGTTCAAAGACGAGCCACCAAGCTCATTCCTGGCCTACGCCATCTATCATACAGTGAACGCCTACAAACTTTGAAATTACCGAGCTTGGCATTTCGTAGATTACGTGGCGATATGATAGAGATTTATAAATATCTCAACAACAAATATGACCAAGAAACATCAGACTTCATTGAACTTCACAACGTTTGTTATGTAAATGACCTGCATGAAAATATAAAGTCACCCATTCACATGTTTGCAGATGATTCAAAAATTCATAGAGAAATACGCTCCATAACAGATACATCAGAACTTCAAGATGATCTGAACAATATAGAAGATTGGTGTTGCACATGGCAAATTCTTTTAAATCCAGAAAAGTGTAGTGTAATGCATTTAGGATCAAATAACAAGAAGTATCCATATTATGCAAAAAAGGGGGTACACAAGTCAAACTAAATGAAGATATTGTCGTTAAGGATCTCAGTATTAACATTGATAATCAGCTGAAATTTAGTGAACATTGTAAGACACAGGCAAATAAGGCTAACAAAATTTTAGGATTAATCAGATGATCTTATACCTATTTGGATGCACCAACATTAGTAAAATTGTACACTTCACTTGTAAGGCCAATCCTGGAATATGGCAATGGCGCATGGTGCCCCATGTTCATTAAAGATTGTGAAACCCTCGAATCTGTACAAAGAAGAGCAACAAAAATGGTGCCTTATTTAAGATCTCGCAGCTATCCTGATAGACGTAAACATTTGAAGCTCCAATCATTATACTATCGACGTGCAAGGGGGGATATGATTGAATCATACAAACATCTACATAATATTTATAATATTCAAAGCTAGTATCTTGAATTAGATAACAAAGCCAAAACCCGTGGTCATAGCCTGAAATTATCCAAAAAGCGGGCAAATAAAACCATAAGACAGCATTTCTTTTCAACTTGTATCACCAACAACTGGAATGGGTTACCTGAAACCGTCGTAAATTCTCCAAGCTTAAATAGCTTTAAAAACCAATTAGATATATATTGGACTACCTTTTGGTATATACAAGAACCTATGCACAACAGGTGCTCTGCAGTAAACTTTGCCTATCTTAGAAACTTATAAGGTGCAATGCAATTACTGTATTATCTACCTACAGGCTAAGTGGCCTATCAAGGTAGTATATGATAAGTATAAGTACAACACAAATACTAATACAAGAGGCCATAGCTTAAAACTCATGAAAGTTAGACCCAGACTAGACATAAGAAAGTACTCCGTCCCATTGCGGTGCACTGATCATTGGAATAAACTCTCTGAATATGTCATCAGCGCACCTTCAATTAATTCTTTTAAACATAGATTGGACAAACTTTGGGAGTCACCCTATCATATGCGCTTCAACTTTGAAGCTAAACCTACATGTATTTCCAATTCTACTTAAATACTAGTTGACTGATGTGAAACTGTTATTCTTGACGTTAGAGGCCTGAGGTCTGCTGTCAGATGTCCTTTCATTGTATCATTATGGTTACTTATAGCACAGGCATTTGAAGTTTACCCGCCTATTTCATATTATTAGCATATTTCATATACTACTATAAAGATAATATTAGTGTAGTGTATTATATATATATATATATATATATATATATATATATATATATATATATATATATATATATATACAGTTGCCCTTATGCGTCCTTTTGCGCGTATATACACATAAAAATGGCAGAGGGACGCATAAAAATGAACCCTCTGCGTCCCCGAGGACGCACGAGGGACGCAGTAAAAAAGTGTAACGGAAACTGGTAACTTTGCGTGTGCTTAATTATCGATTATATTATCGTGTGTGTATATTTATTTGTGCATGTTCTTACTTTAAAAAATATACCTAATGTATTGTGTTCGATAAAAACGAACTTACTGCGTTGTTTAAGACTATGATTTGTTGTATGTTTTCTTGCACAACTCAAAGTTGTTAATGCCCATAAATTAGATTCAACCGCCAAAATTAATTGTAAACACAATCCCCAGATCATCCTTAGTATTGCATTTGATCTAATTTTTATAAATAATGAGTCCGATGTCAGTCGCCTTGTTTGGCCTACAAATTGCAAAAATACCCGCCATGTTTCTGTCTGTTGTGCTAAACGTCAGTGTGACGTATTTGATTGGGTAACAGTGGAATTTCCCTCTAGAGGAACTCACGCTTGAGAAATCCAATACAACTGATCAGGCGTATACAAACGTGTCTGGGCGTCTTAACCCTTTCACAGCTCAGAACATTGGACAGATCACAAAGTTGTTATCACTAATATGCTGAATATTTTGAAATTAATTTGTGCATGCCTACTTGCCTAAAGCACTACCTACAGGCAAAATATTTCTTTCTATTTACTTATCAAAATATCTAAATGGATGAAGGAATATATGGAAGATATTGTGATATCTTTTACATTTGAATGGCCATTTGACGGATTAGCGGCGGTGTCTTTGTATTGCTGTTTGAATAACGGTATCAATACGCGCTATACGCTGTCTTTTATTTAGTAATAGCGGCTGATTGATTGACTGATGGATTAGTGTTTATAGTGTTTAACAATACTCGATCGTTAGGTGTTACCAATTTCTCAACTAAAAAGCTCATCCCAGCAGCGATGTTCAACGATATCGTCGATCTCCAGGTAGGCATACGTTAAAATATTGATTTTTTCCAAACAGCGTATAGTTCAAAGCTCCCAGATACAAGCGTCCTTATTGGATACACGCTAATGCGTTACCGTATCTATGCTTCAACCAATCAGAAATTGCGTTACATAGTTCCTCCCTATGAATTAGAGATATCCGGTTATTGGCTGATATATTTTCACTAATTACACAGTTTAATCTGATTTATAGATTATTTTTTGATAAATTATTGTTTTGTCTGATTTTAGCTTATGTATTCCACTATATTTAGTCATTCCAGTTACATTATAAAAAATATGTGCGCATTATATCGAAGAATGTCAAGTCGTCCTTGAGCAAACTCGCCCCAGACTCTCGTAATTTTTCAATTCGTCCAAAGTCAAGTCAGGGTTTAATAGAAAAACTAATGCAGTGGTCTTTGCTAATTACTAATGTAGTGGTCTTTGGAAATGTTAATCATACAAGGGTGTCAATGTAGGTTGGTTGGTTTATCAGACAACAAACAAGTACAGTGCTTTAAGTTATTGTTTATTGACATGCAGTTCAAATGTTATTAGTTAAATATACAAGGGCCATTTCAATAAATCAATTTTAGCCACCATTGTAGATCACAGAATACATTTTTTTTTTATTTACCACTGCATAGTTAATATTCTCTATATATACATTGACAGTATTTACACAATGTCATAACTAGTGCTTTCAACATGTTTAATAAAGTACTTTATAATTAGATCAATGTGTTGTGTTTATTTTAAGAAAAAAACATGGGACCCCCATATTCCAGATGAGGACCCCATGGGACCCCCCGATTTTACAGTGGGACACCCAAATCTGAGTGTGGGGTCCTTGGGACCCGCAAAAATCAGATGTTGTGGGCAACACTATATATATAGTCGAGTTGCTTAAATTCGTGAGTACCGAAATTCGTGAATTTGTTTTTATCGCTCTCGTTCTATGATGTAACGTGGCATGGAACGCATCTACACAGTAGCCGCTTTTTGATTGACAGTTCTGAACCGTTTGACAAAGTTTTGAGCAAAATGCGGTCAAAACAAGAAACTTTTCATACAATTACTGATGGTAGTGATAAAAATTGCAAGATTCCTTAATGCACTTTCTTAGATTACTTACTTGCGCTTATTTAGCACCTAAAATGAGCAATTTTCACAATCCGAAGTTACCACCTGCTTTGGTTACATATTCCCGCCGCGTCAGATTAGACTGATTGACGGTAGCATGTCTACATTTTATTGGAGAGGCTCTAGAGGAAGGGGTGGGTGCTTATCAATGATTTACCAAAATGTCAAAATTAACATAAAGTGCACACATGGTTTTGTTAACGATAGAAATTTTTTTATTCTTCCCTTTATGCCTGCTGAACATGTTTTAAAGACCCTAACGTTAGTTCATTTCTTCAGCTCATTAATATTTATGAATTTCATGTGACGTCACTACCTAACGAAAGCGGCATCCATTTGGGTTTTTTTCTTCTCTTCAAATGTATAAACTGCTTTTATAGTTTATACATTCATTTGTAGGACTAATTTATGGGTTAAAACGGGAAAAATTAGCAGTTGAAACATTCAACAAACCAATACCTTGATATTTAAGGATTTACAAGCATGTACCAGACAGCTGAAGATGCATAATCACCAATTCACGAAATTCGGTACCGCTATTTCACACATAACCTGGCGAAGTGAGTCAGTACAGATGCTTGGAATTTGTTTTAAAATTACGGTTTTGTGCTGAAATTTTTGCATTTGTATTCGGAAGTGTTATTTTACATTGTGTTAAATTTTTGCGCAGATCTGTTTAAGAGTTTTCTTTCACGAGTGCATTACTTGCTTAGATTCACGAACTTCGGTACCCATAGTATATATATATATATATATATATATATATATATATATATATATATAAATAGTAGTATATGAAATATGCTAGTAATATGAAATAGGCGGGTAAACTTCAAATGCCTGTGCTTATAGTATGGTAAGCAAAAATAAAATTTGTAAGACGAAAACTGGTAACAATTATTGTAATATTGCAATACCGTCATGCGTAACCCAACTCGGCTTCATTAAACGCATGGTGATTATTTCTTATTTGTGCGCGATATAGTTTTCGCCAGATATAACATGACAATAAGTAATTTATTCAAAATTTTATAGAAAAAAATGCATTAGTTTGTTCCTTTAAATAGAGCAACCCTAAGACGCGGAATGGTCGGAACCGCGGAACGGTAAAAAAAAAAAATACACGCACGCACGCACGCGCACGCACGCACGCAATTATCGTTGAATGTTGACAAAACAAATTATATGTTGTTTATAAATCTCAAAGTAAAAAAGATGATACTCCAAAAATCTCTATAAACGAAAAGGAAATTGAGGAGGCCACATTCGCCCAATTTTGGGGCGTATACTTGGACAAACATTTGACATGAGCCAAACACATTGAGCCAGTCATAGCAAAGGCGACAATAGGTGACATAGGTGTCATACCAAGACTAAAACCTTACATGACACCAGCTACAGTTAAAATTCTATACTGCACCCTTGTTCTTCCTCCTCCCACTTTCTGTAATGATATCTGGACGAATACATGCAAACGCAACCTAGCAAAACTACAAAGACTTCAGAAGAAAGCACTAAAACTCTTTTATAAACCAGCAAAGGGCCAGAATATTCAAGTCAGAGAAACTATTAAAACTAACTGACATAGGCAAACTACAGATGTATACCATTGTAAAGGAGTTTCATCACAATACATTGCCACAATCCATAACTTCCCATTTCACACTCAGCACCGACATCCACAAACACAACACTAGGACCAAACACAACCTGCACGCTCAATTTACATGAACAAAAATAAGAAAATGGCGAATTACAATAGCAGCCACAAAACTATGGAACAGCAGTAGTGGCATTCCTTAGTTCCAGCTTTCAAACACCCGTGCCATCACCGGACAACATGGACTGAATACAATGCTAGTCGCAAAGCCATGAAAATGTTTTAAGGGGACAAAATTTACAGTTTTAACACACTAAATCGTCTTTGTGTCGTAGATTGTGGTTATGTCTGGGTGGGTGATGACACACCCTCTTCTGTGTCCAGATCATTTCATTATAAAAAAATTTCTGTAGTGACGCATATTTCGTTAGTCGCTGCATTATTGTTGGCTGCAGTTAATTAATGAATTTATTAGTCAAGTTTTTTGCGGTTTGTCAGTTCTGTTGTTTGGAATGGTTATGGAAAATTCTCGATTAGATGTTGTGACACTTCGGCTCTACCATGATTTACAGCAGTTTGGTTAAATTTGTTTAATTATCTGTTTTATCTCGTGTCGTTTTTGGCCAGGTTAGCAGGTTTCTTCATTCGTTTCTGAGTTAATTTTTGAAATTATTCTTAAATTTACCATGAATGTCTGATCGACACGTTTTCTGCTTCCTATGTTTATAAATCCTTGAAGATCAATTTATGTGTGTATTTCGGCATTAACGTTCTTTCGCCTGTTATAGCGATCTTAGGAGCATGTTAACATGATTATGGTTGCTGGAGGGTTATCAATTTATTTTGTTATCAATTATTTTGAAAATAATTTGTCTGCCTCCCTTGTTATATTTGACTGTCTTGCTTATTGTATCCTTATACTTACCTTACAGACCCGGGCCACCCTGCCATCTTGTGTTGAATGTCATAAACTGGTGAATCTGATGTTCAAGAATCATCATCATCATCATCATCATCATCATCATCATCATCATCATCATCATCATCATCATCATCATCATCATCATTGTGTTTTCAGGACTTAAGCCTTAGGCTTCTTATGTCCTGTTGTATTGTATGTTTGTATTTTGCTGGTGTGGTTTTATTGGTAGTGATATCGGCTCTGGTGCTAGTCAAAATCGTATCTCATTTTGTCTAATTTTCTATCTCGTCTCTGTTTGATAACCTCACAGTATTTTGCTTCAACCATATGGGTGGGAAGAGAATTCCAGAAATTCAGTATTCGTTTGTTTTCTTGCACTAAGTGTAACATTGAAAATATGTGTTCAATATGGTCAGGATGGTCGGAGGAATTCTTTGTCTCTTTTTTTTTTAACCCAAAGTGATGCGGATGGGTCTGATGTGGTGTCAGGGTTTAAATAGGGAGCCACCTGTTTTGGCTCAGGTTGGTGGTTCCTGTCCTCGGTTGGAGGGAGAGGTGTCGGCATCCCCTGCATGATTTGGGCCTGCTATGCAAGGTTTCTTGCATCGCATCCTTTCCACAATGGTGTCAGTGCTCATCCTGAAGACTGTTGTGCAGTCTCTTCCCGTGTCTGGGATGGACCCTGTTCTAGGACAGGGTCCTGGTCTGGCTATCGGGGGTACCATATCGTATGGTCCCCTGGCGGTCCCTTTGATTTGAGTACCATTTTAGTAGCTCATCTCTGAATTCTTTCAAGTTTTTCTGCTTGTTTCCATGTGCTTGGTGAAAATACAGGGGCAGCATACTCCATATACCCTCCATACTGGATTCCGATCCAAAAGATCATGTGAGGCTCAGCTTATCATCGCAATGGATGACCTCACCAAATGCCTAGACCAACGGTAACAGCGTAGATCCAACTACAGTACCCACTACACAATGCAAGATCAGATCCTAAAAGAGACTATATCAAACCCATACCTCGGAGTGGTGTTGGCCAATAACTTAAAATGGAACAAACATATGTCCAACTTCACAAGCTCGGCTCACAGAGCTCTTGGATTCCTCAACAAAAACCTTCGTGGTGCCATCAAACAGTAAAGGGGCGGGCTTACCAGACACTAGTCAGGCCAAAACTGGAATACAGCTCTACAGTTTGGGACCCACTGACAAAAGATCTATGGCAATCCATTGAGACTGTCCAGAGTAAAGCAGCAAGATTTGTGCTAGCTCGACTTTCTACAAATATCCAAGACAGAGTGTTACCGGCATACTGACAAAGCCTAGGATGGGAGACACTCGCACAGAGAAGAAGAAAATCAAATGTGACATTCATGTATATGGAGGGAGGTAAATAAATATAACCAAGTCTAACAGTGCTTTACTTAATAATTGACGTTGTTAAAATCCACACTCATTAGCCCAGTAGTGCAAATATACAAACCTTCATTTATTTCTTGATTTCTGTATGATTAGTTCTTTGAGTTACTTAGACAATTTCAGACTATTTTATTTCATTCTCAGTCCTACGGTGGCAGTATAGCGCCCGTCTAGACTTACATACAAAAACCTGTTAGTGTGATCTGTCAAAAATACGCCTGCACGTGCTAGAAGTATGCCTTGCAAGCCACAGCCAAATTTGCTACTGATCTGTCAAGCAGTCCACATATAATACTTGACACTTAGAACTTTCAGCATACAAACTGCCAATAGAAATTTTAAGTCCTTTTGACCACATTCAAACATACTAAGTGTACAGCAATCACTCCAGCGTTAAGCAAGTATTAAGACACCAATCCTTGTGGCTTGTAAAGGACTGTACAGTACTGTAGACGCCAGCAATCAGTACTAACCAGATTGCTAGCACTTCTAAATTCATAGACAACAGTGAGCACTAATCCTAAAAAGGTCAATTTTCATACATTTACACCACAAAAAGGCATGCATCATCACATCTGCATACGCCACACGTGCCCCACTATAACAGTGCTATACACTTTGTTGCACACACATACCATCCACATACACCACCCTGGGTTGCATGGATGGCCAACGCCAACCTGTCAGTGACAGCCATTGTTCCAATGGTGTCACCCAACGACAAAACTCAGCCTTGGTGCACTTGGTGCATGCCTAACACTAACGGAATTCATAGATAGGGGCATAGAAGTACTTGTCAAGGGCACGAATGATGGCACCAGGACCGTAAGGTTCATGGGCGCCACTTTATCTCTCCTTGGCATGGGAAGCACCATCAGACATAGTTGATTTTGAGGCAAAATTACCAACACTTAGCAATATTGCATCACACCCAGCTGTGATGTATCTCCTGTAGCCGGCGAGGACAGTCTCATGCTGGAATTTCAGAAACAGATGGTAGAACAGGTGCTAGAACAGAAAGAACAGGCACTTTGACAAGAAGAACCGGTGCAAGAACAGGTGGTCCGAATATCACGAATTCGTGGTACAAATGGGGGAGGGAACACTTTATAAATCCGAAACTGCACCCGCTAACCAACAACCAGTTGATCTGTTCACGCTGCCCGCTACAATATCTATATACATGCACCCATATATATATATATATATATATATATATATATATATATATATATATATATATATATATATATATATATATATATATATATATATATATATATATATATATATATATATATATATATATATATATATATATATATATATACACCTGTGCAAAAGTTGAGCACCACCCTATTTCTACGCACATGCGAGGGTATATTCATGTGCTATGAAGAAAGCAATAGCATAAACATTTATGTACCCATCCATCTTAGTGCAAGAGGTAATAATGCAACTAGAGGAATGCTGATTATGATGGTGGGGAAACACTGGATGTTTTTGTTTGAACTTGAAAACGAGGCCTGAATATGGTTATGTTGACACAACTGACAACTATTGCCCTACAGTTGACACACGTGGCTAGATTGTCATTAATGGTGTCTGAAAACGAAGTTTAACATCTGTGCACGAGTTTGAGACTGTCATTATTAATACTGGGTATATCCACCTTGTGCCTGGATGACAGCCTGGACACAACGTCTCATGCTGGTCACCAACCGACTGATACGACATTGTGGTATTCGTTGCCATTCAAGATGGAGTGCGTCTGTTAATTCCTGTAGGTTCTGCACAGGAGGATCCCTCCTTCTCACCATGTTTCCCAGAATGTCCCAGATATGCGCAATAGGGTTCATGTCAGGGCTCCTTGCTGGCCATGGTAGGGTTTCGATGGCATTCTGGCGGAGGTATTCATGCACAGCTCTAGCACGATGTGGTCGGGCGTTGTCATCCATGAATATAGGGTGGGTTCCAGGTGCATGATTTACAAAATGAGGGACCACAACTCTATCCAGTATGGAATCTTGATATCTTTGTCCATTTAGTGTTCCAGGTACAGTCAACAGATCCAGCTTACAATCAAATGAGATGCACCCCCATATCATAACGGAACCTCCACCAAATGGAACTTCTTCCATGATGTTACGTTGGTCGTACGCCGTGCGTCTGGACCTCCATACACGAGTTCGACCATCTGTGGCATGAAGCAGGAACCGACTTTCATCGGACCAGTGTACCCGTCTCCAGGATCTCATCTTCCAGTGTCTTCTTTCGTTGCACCACCTCAGACGCTCCTCTTTGTGGTGTGCAGTGAGGAGAGGACGTCTGACAGGTCTCCTAGCTTTCATGCCAACAGCATACAGTCTCCTTTTGACGGTAGACATTGACACTCTATTGCGCGTTTCCCATTGCTGGCTGAGCACTCTGCTGTTGGTGAATGGAGATCTCCTAACAAGGCGTACTAGGGCTCGATCATCACGGGCAGTAGTCTTCTTCGGTCTTCCAGATCTAGGCCTGTCCTTCACCTCGTTAGTTTGCCCATGTTTTGCAATCAAACGACTGATTACAGTATGGTTAATGTTCAGCTGTCTGCCAATCTCTCTGCATGACATACCAGTGGTATGCATGCCTATGATTTGCCATTTCACACAATCACTTAACCTTCGTCTTGCCATAGCGGTTCACAATCAAGAGCTAATTCTCTCTGTACAAATAAACCACGGTCATGAACACAAAATTCCTAATCTTGTCGCCTAAATCTGTATGTAATGTTCTACACCTCAAACTGGACTTTTACATAACTGAACACGTGTGGTGTTTCCCGCCACGCACGGACATCAAGCGGCGTGAAGTCATGCATGCATGTGCATTTCGTACTTGGAATTATGTCAGCTAACGCGGGGACAAAAAGTATGGCAGCCTAGTTGTACCATCATGTTTCTACGTTCTATTGTTTTTGCTGGTGCTTAACTTTTATACATACATATATATGGAAGGTCTTATACGATATGCAGTGGATTTTGGAAGGTGTGATTTCACACCTTTCCCAAATCCTTATAAGCTATATGGTATCGATGGAAGGTGTGATTTCACACAGTTCCTCTAGACAAATCTAAATATGTATATTGTACAGATGCGGTTAAATTATCAGATTATTCTTAGGTAACTTACATGTGGGCTGGTGTGATTCCACTCCAACCCTTACTAACAGGGACATTTCTAGATATCATACATATGTTGGTCCCATTCCTTATCCACCGAGGAGCATCGCTGGCTCTACATCATGTAGAATTACATAACTGGACCTTAAGGGTCCACCGTTAAATAGTTCCTATTCAGTTATTAATTAAAAGAACAGATTACACTATGCTGATCTAATTCATGGTGTGGTGGCCCGAAAACTGTTGTGGTCCTAGCTGAACAGGAAGTTGTGACGTACCGAGATGATGCTGAATTCTGTCTTCAGTGCTCCAGTTATTCAGTCAGGATCCCATGCTTGGGCAGCCCCTGACTGGTCGGGCCCCGGCCGACGACGCTCTCGATTTGATGAAATCATCCCCTTTTATACTCTCTGCAACGTCAGAACCTGGCTGCTTCAACCAATGAGAATTAGCTGATCCAGTCAATCAGCGTGATGGAAACTCGTGACGTATGCACATCTATTACGTAGTACGTCACGTGTAAGCAAATCACTGATTATTTAGCTATATATATATATATATATATATATATATATATATATATAAATGCGATTGCGACATTACAGAAACGGTTTGAGAATAATTTAACAGAGAAAGACGGTGGTAACTTTAAACCGATTTTAAAACGGTTTATAGATTTAAGAAGCCCATCGAATTCTGGTGTTGATTGATACCAGATTCAATGGAAACAAATAATTATTAAGAATTAAGAGGTGCCTACTCGGCACACTAATAGCGCCACTCACTCTTGGATGTACTACACATGCTCTGTCAATACAGTGACTAGTGTGCGCGCTACACGTTTTAATGAACTTAGTCATTTTTACGACAAAATTCCTCCCATATAGGCTTATACACGCTTATAGCTCTACCCAGGGGTGGCATGCTTTATGGAACGAATCCAGGATGGACAGCGCGTACCCAGCTTAGCTGGTACGGCTCGTACCCGACTGGTCGATCCGTGCTGCACCACCCCCTCCTAGTTTGACATCTGTGGCAAACGATCACGCATAGTGGATCGCCGCACAGATGCACGCTATGCGGGAATTATAGACTTCCCAGGTAGGTGCGTGGCCTGAGAGTGGTAGTGACACAACAGACGTGTGTTATGAGAGACAGAGCACACAGAGGTGCCAAAGAGGACAAGGGAGACATACTTTTAGTTTGATTTTTGACCTGGAATTATTTTTTCAGGTCTTTTCTTTTTTGTGTTCATATCTTTGTACGTGCTTTTATTAGTATTATTTTTAACAATGATTGCTAAAACAATAGCTCACATGTGTGTTCTCTTTGGGTGCAGATAATCATTTCCCCCGCGAAGAACACCCAAGCTCCAACGTACCATAATTAAGTTCTTATAAAGTAATATAATATATGAGCAAAGTTAGATATAAAAATATATATGAATAATACCCACAAACGAGTATTTGATTAATTACCTGCGCATCCGGGTAAATAAAGGGTATGCAACATGTAAATAGGTTAAATATTTTTATATAATTGCGGCTCGTTATAGCGGGTCCACACGGGCAGCTCTCGCTAACCCCATAGCCATCCTGACATACTGAGACAGGAAGAAAAATAATAAGAAAAATAATATTTAATAGGTATAAAAGCTAGTTCATCATGCAGCCCCAGCATAGCTGAGACTGCATGATGGGATTATGACATTATTGCACTGTGATGTGTTGTTTACTGTACATCGCACACAGCGTTCTTACAACACAGGAGTCCGCAGTGCTCATTTCAGTGTGAGACACAGCTGGGCAAACATGTTGCGCAGCTGTGTAGGATAACCGTGGTCATCCTGGGGACGGGATTCAATTGAAAGAACATATATAATAATAATAAAAGAATATAAAAAATAAGATAATAAAATGAGAAACATTCCATTCCTCGCATCACTCCAGAATCCTGCTACATCCCTGGCAGTAGTGTCCGCAAATATTTGGTGCAAAGTTTTCCCACCATGTCTGTGTTCCGCGGCTGGTGGTGGTTGGGCATGGCGGATGTTCTTTGATTGCCAAAATTTCCCTATCATGTGATGGCTGTCTGGAATTGTCTGTTGTTAGATTAGTTAAGTTTGTACGTGAAATCACAGTGGCGGTACTAATGTTCGTGGCAACACATGTGGCTGGTGACGGTGCGATGGCTGTTTCTGATGTGGAAGCGGCTGCTGATGTGGCTGGTGTTGTGATGGCTGGTGACGGTGTGGTGATGGTGCCGATTGTTGTTTGCAGAGGCGACGAAGCTGCGGTTGTAATATGGAGAAGCTTCCGTGTTTAGCGGCCTTCAGGAGACAGCTAACAGTGACACGTGGAACTGGGTTGATCTCCTGAGTGTGAGTGATTCTCGTCTTCCCCGAATACAGATGGTCAGGCGTGGTGCTCTTCCTGATTTCTGGATCCTGCAGTCGGTGATGCTGGGGCGATGTCGGGATGATGACAGCGGTGCTGCTGATGCCGGTGGTTGTTGCGCACTGGTCCCCTTCATCTATCATCAAATCACCTGGAGACAGTGATGGAGGGTAGTCCGTGTCTGGTGGTGACGTGATTACCGGGATGGGATTGCCGATAGCTGGGGATGCTAAGAATGCTGGTGACCTGCGGTGTTGTTGACGACGGTGTACTGATGATGATGCTGCGACTGTGGTGGTGGATGCTGGTGACTCATGGTGTGCTGTTGCCGCTGGTCTAGATCGTGCGGGCGACGTTGGTGCCTGGCTTGCACTGGGTACTGGATGGGCTGCTGCTGATGATGGTGTGTTGATGGTGGCTAAATGTCCGAGAGCGTGACATGCAATAGAGATGTTGGCGGTGGTGATGGAATGGTGCCTTGTAACAATGGCCTGACATCACGTGGTGTTCTTTGCTCACGCCATCCTTTCTGTCGGGAGTACTATAACTGGTAGTCTCTGTTCGAACCTATCTGCTAACACTACCAGATCGTCACTTTCTTCTCCCACGATTAAAGTAACTTTTAACACATGATGCTTGTATTTAATAGCGTGTGTCACACTGTAACACGTTGCAGAAAACAAGTACTGACAACTGCACAGAACACGCACTGAAGCAAATGGTCCCAATTGACACGCAGTTTCCTCTCCAAATTTCGTGTGACAGTGCGGTCACACTGTTGTCTGTCAAGTAGAAGAACGCCGCAGGAAAACCTCTCCGCATGTACTGGTGAGGTAGACTCTTTAGATGCTGAGAGAGCCAAATATTGCTCGAGAAACATGCTGTTCCCGCATAGTAATGGTGCGGGTTACCTAACCTATACTTAATAATCTAACACTTTATAATTAATACATTCCAAGCCTAATACAATAATAAAGAAATAATAAGATGTAGCAGAATTTTGTTTGAGACACGAAAGTAGCCTAGTGCTGTGATCTTCCCTAGTGTCCAATTGGTCAGGAAGACGAAGTTTCAGAGCACGCACCACCTTTTTATACAGATTAGTGATGTCACAGGAGGGTGGATGACCACACCTGGAAGTTTATGGGTGATTTGGGCATGCCCTATATGGAAAGTTTTGAATCTTACTTTCCCGTAGTCACATAAATATCTCCTCCCATATACAGGGAGTATTTTTAATTATAAGGAGATTGGCTGATAAACTTTGTGTTCATTCTGCTTGAAATATAAGTTTCCGATCAACGTAAAACTAGGAACTACTTATTCCTGTGGAAGCTCACCTTTAAATTCGCTAATTAGTATTAGTAAAAGTGCAAACCTAATACTATACACCTTTTGGCCTTTCCCGTCGAGGTCTGTCTTTGTCATGGGACGTCACCAAGCGCCTCATGTAGGAATGCAGCCTAGGCTAGGTGCCATTCCCGTATATGCATATGAGATTAAGGACCATGTCCATAAGAAACATGATTGAGGAACATGGCCCATGGGACACTAGTCTAACATGCGATAGAGAACCATGCTCATAGAAACATGATTGAGAAACACAGTCCACGATCCCTTCATGTGATGCCTCTCTCTGCATATACCCTCCCGCTTCCCAAAGAATCACTTTTCATGACTTATGATCACGGGAGGCATGGCTCACAATATAAATGCTTGCCATGGCCTGACTGTACATTGAGCCATCTTGATCACACGGATGAACTGACCTGATCAAGACAACCGGCCAGCGACCCAGTCGATAGCGATCACCATCTGAGCTCACACTGAGGGGCAACCGACGGTTTGATCCGTATCTATCTGCCAACAGTATACAAACTTTGACCACTTTCCCCAGCCTTGCCTGCAGGGCATCACCGACAAACCACTTCCAAAAATTTGCAGAGACTTGTAGTGCAACGGGTGTGGATTGTCATCCACGTACCACGCATGTCCACTTACTGAGACAGGATGAACCAATAATGTCAGCAGTCCGGACAATACGCCGACTAGATGGTACCACAGTAGGATGTTAGTTCATCCTTCGTTCGACACAGAGGCCTTCAGTATCGCCTCAGCCCTATAAAAATAATTTTACGTGCCTCCTGACTCTGACGAGCCCACTGCCGCCTGTTCACACTACCCTTGGGGTGTGTGGGAGCCTGGTGACGTCAATGGTAATTACCCAGACTCACCCTCGCCACTCCTCCATCACGTGGTGGTAGTCACGTATTTGGGCAGCTCATTTGTTTAAAGTGCTTAATCCAATTTACTGGAAATAGCAGTAAAAGTCACGTGGCTCTTGAAAACACGTGGTTGATCGGAGACTTAGATGCTGTTTATGGCAATGGCCGAAAATAATACTGCTGATGTATATATTCTTTGTAGATACGAGAAATTGAAATATATGTTCTATCATGAATCTTTTATGAAATAATGTCCCTATATTGCGCGAGTTCTTATACATGCATCTTCTGTTTGTCTGTAATAGGTAGTTCTCAGCCTGTGTTGATTATGGGCTGGAACGCAGGTAAGAGAATTTTTGAAATTCTCTTTGTAATTATACTGTCAGATTTTTGATGCCGCTTTATCGGCCCGTGCGCTAATGATCTGTATACACGGTAGAGCAGTTGTCTTCTTAATCAAAAATATAACAGTAAAGCTGTAGGTAGTTTGATGTGTGGTATAAACAGGTCTATTCATGCGGTGCATCAAAGTTACTGATCCCGCCATGATAGCTGGATTTTCCGAGTGGGTGGGCTGCCAAGCATTCTCATCAATGGGTAGCACTAGCCTCATCCTTACCTAGACCAGACATATTAATATATATATATATATATATATATATATATATATATATATATATATATATATATATATATATATATATATATATATATATATATATATATATATATATATATATATATATATATATATATATATATATATATATATATATATATATATATATATATATATATATATAAATATATATATATATATATATATATATATATATATATATATATATATATATATATATATATATATATATATATATATATATATATATATATATATACACCTGTGCAAAAGTTAAGCACCACCCTATTTTTACGCACATGCGAGGGTATATTCATGTGCTATGAAGAAAGCAATAGCATAAACATTTATGTACCCATCCATCTTAGTGCAAGAGGTAATAATGCAACTAGAGGAATGCTGATTATGACGGTGGGGAAACACTGTATGTTTTTGTTTGAACTTGAAAACGAGGCCTGAATATGGTTACGTTGACACAACTGACAACTATTGCCCTACAGTTGACACACGTGGCTAGATTGTCATTAATGGTGTCTGAAAACGAAGTTTAACATCTGTGCACGAGTTTGAGACTGTCATTATTAATACCGGGTATATCCACCTTGTGCCTGGATGACGGCCTGGACACGACGTCTCATGCTGGTCACCAACCGACTGATACGCCATTGTGGTATTCGTTGCCATTCAAGATGGAGTGCGTCTGTTAATTCCTGTAGGTTCTGCACAGGAGGATCCCTCCTTCTCACCATGTTTCCCAGAATGTCCCAGATATGCCCAATAGGGTTCATGTCAGGGCTCCTTGCTGGCCATGGTAGGGTTTCGATGGCATTCTGGCGGAGGTATTCATGCACAGCTCTAGCACGATGTGGTCGGGCGTTGTCATCCATGAATATAGGGTGGGTTCCAGGTGCATGATTTACAAAATGAGGGACCACAACTCTATCCAGTATGGAATCTTGATATCTTTGTCCATTTAGTGTTCCAGGTACAGTCAACAGATCCAGCTTACAATCAAATGAGATGCACCCCCATATCATAACGGAACCTCCACCAAATCGAACTTCTTCCATGATGTTACGTTGGTCGTACGCCGTGCGTCTGGACCTCCATACACGAGTTCGACCATCTGTGGCATGAAGCAGGAACCGACTTTCATCGGACCAGTGTACCCGTCTCCAGGATCTCATGTTCCAGTGTCTTCTTTCGTTGCACCACCTCAGACGCTCCTCTTTGTGGTGTGCAGTGAGGAGAGGACGTCTGACAGGTCTCCTAGCTTTCATACCAGCAGCATACAGTCTCCTTTTGACGGTAGACATTGACACTCTATTGCGCGTTTCCCATTGCTGGCTGAGCACTCTGCTGTTGGTGAATGGAGATCTCCTAACAAGGCGTACTAGGGCTCGATCATCACGGGCAGTAGTCTTCTTCGGTCTTCCAGATCTAGGCCTGTCCTTCACCTCGTTAGTTTGCCCATGTTTTGCAATCAAACGACTGATTACAGTATGGTTAATGTTCAGCTGTCTGCCAATCTCTCTGCATGACATACCAGTGGTATGCATGCCTATGATTTGCCATTTCACACGATCACTTAACCTTCGTCTTGCCATAGCGGTTCACAATCAAGAGCTAATTCTCTCTGTACAAATAAACCACGGTCATGAACACAAAATTCCTAATCTTGTCGCCTAAATCTGTATGTAATGTTCTACACCTCAAACTGGACTTTTACATAACTGAACACGTGTGCTGTTTCCCGCCACGCACGGACAGCAAGCGGCGTGAAGTCATGCATGCATGTGCATTTCGTACTTGGAATTATGTCAGCTAACGCGGGGACAAAAAGTATGGCAGCCTAGTTGTACCATCATGTTTCTACGTTCTATTGTTTTTGCTGGTGCTTAACTTTTGCACAGGTGTATATATATATATATATATATATATATATATATATATATATATATATATATATATATATATATATATATATATATATATATATATATATATATATATATATATATATATATATATATATATATATATATATATATATATATATATATATATATATATGTCAACCTGAGTGTCTGTGTTTCTGACATGTTGTGGTTTTTGATTGATATGCGTGGCTGGTTATCTGTGGATGATACTTGCGCTGTGGTGAGAATGTGACATCTTTATTGCCGCTGGGTGCAGGAGGGGTGCAGTGGTGCGGTGTCAACTTTATCGAACCTGCTGGTATTTCGCCCTGTACTGGCCGAGCTCGTGGGCAGAACAGAGTTATTTTAAAACAAAGATGACCTGAAGGATGCTGCTGAAACTTTGATCAATCCATTATCGAATTCAACATTTCGGTAGCAAAATCCTACTTGTGACTGACGACAATGTGGGCATCTTGCTCTCTTAATAATATTGACTGTTATTACGTGTGAATGAAGTGTGGTATCATTAGCTGTTTCTGTACGACGTGTCCGGGAGGGATGGGGTGGGGTGGGGTGGGGTGGGGGGTGGGGTGGGGTGTTAATAGATGGTTCTCCCATAGCACGTACTGTAGATGGCTGCGGTGTATTCCTCCTATCCGCATGATTAGTTCTCCCGTAACCGGATAAGAAGGTATGTGCAGGAGGAATGTTGGCTGGTGTTGTTGACGATAGTGAACTGTTGTAGGGAATTCTGGGCTGCTGTATGATGCTAATGTTATACATGGTGGGCGTATTCCAGTTTTCCACGCTGGTGAATGCCAAGTCTGTTGTTATTGCGGTGACTCAGGTTTGCAGGAGAGAATATTTCTCCCGCATCTTTTGCGGAGGGATGTGTTGCGGATATTTTATGTCTCTAACGGTGCTCAATTAAAACCGTTAGGTGTTGCTAAGTGGTGTTGTTGCCGGTGATGACTGTCTCCGTTATGCTGAGCATAACTGAGTATGTGTGTGATGTGCGCGCAATGATGAATTGACGTATCCAGTTATGAAGGTAGGTGTGTTATGTATGCAAATTGACGTTCTGTCTGCGGTGCGATGTCCTGACTGCTCACGGGGGAGTATGGTGGGCCTTATGGAGAGGGTGGCCCTTGGATGGGGGGATGTGGTCATCTCCCGTTACACGATGGTTGGTGCCATGTCATAGTTTTTAGACAACGGGAAAATTTGAGCCGAGAGTCTGCTAAACAGGCTGCTTCCCTGCCCACCGCAGGGGTTATTGTTGGTCGGTGTGGTGCTGGATGCTACCTCCTCTGTAGCAACAGTCTCTCTCATATCTGAAGATTAATGGTCAACAGACGATGAGTGGAGTGTGAAATGGACTCTCCTTCCATGCTATTCATCACATGTTCCACCCCACAGGAAGCATGGCTTGTGTCAGCCTCAGCTTCCGCTTGTGGTAACTCTATAATGGGTGGGGGGGGGGGTATAGCATGAAGTGGGTGGGAGTGGGAAGAGGTCGGTGGAACAAACCTTCCATCCAGCCCCTTGGACAGTACAAACGAGAAGTTCTTCAAATACGACTTCCCAGATCGAGTAGACCCGTGCTGAGGAGGGAGGGGGCGAGTACGTATCTTGGCATCGTCCTCAGCACTAGCTGCTTGTTCACCGGTGTTCTGGCTTGGTAGAAGACGGGCTGAACTGGCACTGTAGTGCTTTGTGCTAATCGTGGGAATACTACTTTCCATATAAATTTCTGTCTGGGTACCGGCTCTGGTGCTGGGCTGTCACTGACACATGGTTTAAGCCGATCGAAGTGGATGACTGAGGTCAGGCCATCCGAAGCACGGATACAGTAGGTTACGTCCAACGTCTTACCTACTACCATATAGGGGCCTTTGAACTGGTAACTCAGTTTACTTGGCACGTTTGCAGATCGTCGTGAATCGTGTACCCATACCATCCTTTCTGCTTCATATGGGTTTCCATGCACCCTGCGGTCGTGCCATGTCTTTTGCCGCCGGTGTGCAGTGGATATAGTTTCTCTCACCAACTCATGGGCTTGTTCTATCCGCTGCCGCAAGAGTTCAACATAGAGAGATGGTAAGGTTGGTATGTGGTAACTCTATAATGGGTGGGGGGGGGGGGTGTATAGCATGAAGTGGGTGGGAGTGGGAAGAGGTCGGTGGAACAAACCTTCCATCCAGCCCCTTGGACAGCACAAATGAGAAGTTCTTCAAATACGACTTCCCAGATCGAGTAGACCCGTGCTGAGGAGGGAGGGGGCGAGTACGTATCTTGGCATCGTCCTCAGCACTAGCTGCTTGTTCACCGGTGTTCTGGCTTGGTAGAAGACGGGCTGAACTGGCACTGTAGTGCTTTGTGCTAATCGTGGGAATACTACTTTCCATATAAATTTCTGTCTGGGTACCGGCTCTGGTGCTGGGCTGTCACTGACACATGGTTTAAGCCGATCGAAGTGGATGACTGAGGTCAGGCCATCCGAAGCACGGATACAGTAGGTTACGTCCAACGTCTTACCTACTACCATATAGGGGCCTTTGAACTGGTAACTCAGTTTACTTGGCACGTTTGCAGATCGTCGTGAATCGTGTACCCATACCATCCTTTCTGCTTCATATGGGTTTCCATGCACCCTGCGGTCGTGCCATGTCTTTTGCCGCCGGTGTGCAGTGGATATAGTTTCTCTCACCAACTCATGGGCTTGTTCTATCCGCTGCCGCAAGAGTTCAACATAGAGAGATGGTAAGGTTGGTATGTGGTAACTCTATAATGGGTGGGGGGGGGGGTGTATAGCATGAAGTGGGTGGGAGTGGGAAGAGGTCGGTGGAACAAACCTTCCATCCAGCCCCTTGGACAGCACAAATGAGAAGTTCTTCAAATACGACTTCCTAGATCGAGTAGACCCGTGCTGAGGAGGGAGCGGGCGAGTATGTATCTTGTCATCGTCCTCAGCGCTAGCTGCTTGTTCACCGGTGTTCTGGCTTGGTAGAAGACGGGATGAACTGGCACTGTAGTGCTTTGCGCTAATCGTGGGAATACCACTTTCCGTGTAAATTTCTGTCTGGGTACCGGCTCTGGTGCTGGGCCGTCACTGACACATGGTTTAAGCTGATCGAAGTGGATGACTGAGGTCAGGCCATCCGAAGCACGGATATGATAGGTCACGTCCGATGTCTTACCTATTACCATATAGGGGCCTTTCAACTGGTAACTCAGTTTACTTGGCACGTTTGCAGATCATCGTGAATCGTGTACCCATACCATCCTTCCTGCTTCATATGGGGTTCCGTGCACCCTGCAATCGTGCCATGTCTTTTGCCGCTGGTGTGCAGTGGATAAAGTTTCTCTCACCAACTCATGGGCTTGTTCTATCCGCTGCCGCAAGAGTTCAACATAGAGAGATGGTACAGTTTTTTTCTCCTGGTATCCTGGGTATAGCCAGATCCAGGGGTAAGGCTAATTCACAGCCTAACATTAACCGAGCAGGGGTGTAGCCCATGTTGGAATGTACTGAAGTGTGGTATGCCATGAGTGCATATGGGAATCGTAAATCCCAATCTCTACAAGCAAGGCGTATTTCCTTTGTCAACATTTCCACCAGGGTGCAGCCAAAACGTTCTACCATACCGTCACTCCTGGGGTGATATAGTGTAGTCCTTGTCTTGACGATGTGAAACAATTTGTAGAGCTCTGATATGAGCCAGCTCTCAAAATTACTTCATTGATCAGAGTGTAGCTCAGAGCGCATACCGTAGTGGCAGAATACATTACTTGCCAAGACCTCCGCTATGCTGGATGCCTCTTGGTCCGGCAAAGCAAATGTTTCTAATCACTTCGTGAAATAATCTTGTAATACGAGGATGTATTTGTTTCCGTCATCCATCGTATTCAAGGGTCCGAGCACATCAATAGCCACTTGCTCCCACGGTGCACCAACTATCTTAATTTGAAGAGGTGCGTAGTGATGCTGGCCAACAGCGTGCCTTTGCCATGGGATACATTTGACAACCCATGCCTTCACACTATCGCGATTCCCGATCCAGTGGAATCTCTGTTTGATGCATGTCAAAGTTCTTGCCATGGCTAGATGCCCGGCGTTATCATTTAGTTGTTGTACTATATCATTTCGATAACTTTCCGGGATCATCAGACGGTTATTGATGTAAAGAACGTTGTTGTTGATATGACATTCTTCGTACCACTGGTAATAATATTTGGCCATTGGGTATAGTGGTGTCAAAGATTTCTTGGGAGGGCACAACCCCTCCTGGATCCACGCATAATTATGTCGTGTATGCTGTCTGTTGCTTGTTCGTGTGCGATTTTCTCCAGATTCCACTCTGTGCACCACAATTTGGGGAACTCCGGAGATGGTTGTGTCACAGTTTCGGCCTGTTCGTGTTCATCTCCTTGCCCAATTCTGTTGAGGGCATCAGCATTTCCATGCAATTTGCTGGAACGGTGAACAACGTTAAAGTTATAGGCCCGCAGGGATTCCTGCCATCTCTCTACCGGTTCCTCCAATTTTTTAAGGTTTCTGAGCCAGCGTAGTGAGACATGGTCTGTACGGAGTGTAAATGACGTGTCCCAGGAACTCTCTGTCTGAAGAGATGGCATTTCTTTGGTTTGAGCTTTAAGTTGGCCGTGTGGAAGCGTGACAGCACGGTGTCCAAATTTGTTAGTGTTTGCTCAAATGGGGGACCAAAGACAATTACGTCGTCAATGTAGCATAGACAGGTTTCCCATTGCAGGGTGGTTAGTACCTGCTCAATGAGACGCTCAAAAGTTCCAGCAGTCTTTTCCATGTCAGCCACTAGCTAAATCAAGTGTACAAAACCACTTGGCTCCGGACAAGGAATCCAAGGCCTGGTCTATCCCAGGAAGTGGATAGGCGTCCTTAATGCTAAGATCATTAAGGCGGCGGTAGTCGATGCAAAATCACAAGGTTCCATCCTTTTTGCCTGCTAGTACTATGGGGCTGGCCCATGGAGATGCTGATGGTTCAATAATACCAGTCTGTAACATGTCATTTACTTGTTGATGTGCTTCTGCTTCCCTATGAATGGGAAGACGTCGTACCGGTTGTCGCACTGGGCGATTATTTCCTGTATTGATGGAGTGTCGCACAATATGAGTTTCTCCGAGATCCATGTCTCCTGATGAAAAACTATCACGATACTTATATAATAAAGTCTGTATTTGTTGTTTTTGAGATCGCTGTAATCCTACTGTGGCACGTACTTACAAATGATGAAGATATTTCGGTATATCATCAGTACTTTCTGTAGGTGCTGTGGTGAGCGTTGGTGTTTCCAAAGAAATCACATCCACCAAATGACCACAACGGACTCCAGGTTCAAGGGTGATAGGGTCCACTGTGCCATTGAACACATGGAATGGTACGTGTTCTTTGTTGGTGGTATCCACGATCATACGTGGGCTTGCGCATTGTGAAGCGATCATGTAATCCGGGTCGGGTTCCAGCATGGCGATGTGTGTGTGTTGTCTCCTAATTGTGGTGCAGTGACCCATAAGATTTGTTCTTGTCCCGGCTCAAAGGTGGCAGTACTTGAAAGTATCAATGCACACGTGTCATATAATGACGACTCTGGTCCAAGAGGTATTCGTCGACCGTGTATATCGAGTTCTTGTTGTCTGCAGTGTACGATGGCTTCGCTGGCACTAAGAAAATCAGAGCCAAGAAGCGCATCGTTTTGAATAGAGGCGATGACAACTCGCTGTATGAATTGCATCTCCTCTATTTGTATAACAAGATTAACTACTCCAGCCATGGGTACATCGGCTCCCATAGCTGTCTGTAAAAAGATGTTTGCAGGCCTAAGGGGTGGCTTTTTATGAGGTGGGATGCTCTCATACAAGCGCTTGTTGAAAACGGTGATGGAAGCCCCAGTCTCAACAGTGGCACTGGTGGAAATACCGCTAAACAGACAGGCACACTTGTAGATGATTTTGGTGCACCTGTGGAAGAGTCTTCAATGATGCCGTCTGCGAAAGTGGATGCGGAGCGCAATCATTTTGTATGTAGTCAGTTGTTTTTGGATGGCATCCTTTAATGCAGTTGGTGGCTGAGTGAGGAAAGGGCCAGTCCATCGTCACCGCTGCTGTGAGTGCTTTGGTGAAGACGGAGCTGGTGGTAGCAGTGGTGATGGAGTTGTTGTCATTTCTGTATGTGCAGTGTTCGTGTAGACAGTGGTGCGGATGGGATTCTCGTGATCACGGATGAGAGCTACCTGAGCGAGCCACTTCTTACAATGCATCATGGGATGTTTCGTTGATGCACAGAAGAAACAGTCACATCGTGGAATGCATTCATATCACCGGCAGCATTGTCGTTTACGAATCCATGATGCGGAGTGAATAGTTTGTCCCGTACCGCTGCTGTCTGTGGATGTGGAGATGATGCTGTGCGCGGGATGGTGTGTTGCATACCAACAAGGGACACCGAGAATTTGATGTCTTGGTGGTGGGACGTGGTGCTTGGAGAAATGTTGTTTCAGTGGAGGTGCTACAACCTACCACTGCCGTTTTACACATAAAAGAAGGTTTGCTATGTGCTGATCGTTCCACCCGTTTGTCCTACTAATAATTTCAAATTGGACTTTGTAGTTAGCCCAGTCATTCTCCCTGCTAAATTCAGGGGGAAGAATATTCTTCTTCTTCTTTTCAATCGCTGGTATCACGCTTGGAGATCCGTTCTCAAGAGGAAATCTGTGGTTTTCTGCAGTTCTTCCACATGCCCATACAGCTTTTCAAGAAAAGGGGTTGACAAAGGCCAGATCTCTTCTCTCAGCAGCTGATACATACTGCAACATTGAAGTATGTGCTCTGGTCTGTTCTGCTTCTCCACAAGAACAAGCGGGCGATGTCGTAAGGTGGAACCACCTGTATATGTGTTGATTTAGTCTGTTATGTCCAGTTCTGAGACGAAAAATGGTCACTTGCTCTGGCCTCGAGAGATGATGGTAGGCATCTTCTGATTGAGGTGTTCTATAGAGTGACTTGATGATAGTCTTCATCTCTGTATGGGTAACCATGTTTTCTGTCTGATTCTCTTCAGCACTCACCTCTGTCACCTTGTCTGCTTCCTCATTTTCTTGGACTCCAAAGTGTGAGGGGATCCACTGCAATGCTATCCGAAAGCATTTGATGGTTTGTAGTGCTTCTTCAAGTTGTGACAGCTTACCTTTGGTGATAGCCTCAAGGACGGAGTGGGCATCAGATAAAAAGACAATCTGTGCAATGGGGTCTGCTGTTCTGCTGATGGCATTAGCTACATGAACCAGTGCTTCGACTTCAGCTCTGTAGTGTGTGCAGTGTTTGCCTGTCGGTATTGCAGCTGACTCATGTTGTCCATTTGGATATTGTATGTGCAGTCCAGCACCTCCGCTCCTAATTGCATCTTTGGCCGATCCATCTGTGTAACTCCTTATCCATGTCTCCTGAGGGTACATTTCTTCCAGCACGGCTAGGGTCAGGGACTTCTTGCTCACATCACTATGTTCATCTTTGGTTGTGAGATGAGGTACTGTGGTGCGAATAGCTATGCTCTCTAGTTTGTTTTCTCAGGGTTGAGGATCAAGGGTGTTGTTTGGGTCTTCTATTTGTGCTGGCAACATTTCTTGGTGTTTCCTTTGAAGTGTTTTTGTCTCTTTCACAAAGCTTGATCTTTTAAGTCTTCCTGATGACAGCTGTGCTTGCCTGATCTTCATCGGGTGGTTGTTGAACGATTTGAACTTCGCTTTGCATTCCCTTCCTTTGCTAAGTGGGGGGATGCCTGCTGTCTGCTCCATTTTTTCTATTGGTGTTGATCTCATTCCACCAGTGATGATGCGCAGTGCCTGGTTTTGTACTCTGCCGAGGTTCTGTTGATGAGATTTAGCTGCTGTCATCCATGAGCTGGATCCATACTCAAGGTGTGATCGTACAGCATCTAGGTAGATGGTCTTTGGGATCCTTTCATTGGCACCCCACTTTGTTCCTGCCAGCTTCCTCAGGATGTTTAGCTTTCTTCTGGCCTTTGCTTCTGCGTTCTGGATGTGCTCCTTCCATGTTAATCGTCTGTCATAGGTGACTCCCAGGTATGTCTGCTTGTCCTCGTACTCGAGTGGAGTACCGCCCAGTGTCAGATTGCCAACCTTGGTTTTGGTGGACAGTGAGAATAGCATGGCTGATGATTTTTCTTTGTTGATGGTCATACACCAGCGATTGGTCCAAGCTGTAATTCTGTTTAAGGCGAGCTGCATTCTGTACGTGGCAGTCATTGTGTACTCCTCGGTGCACCAGAGTATGAGGTCATCTGCATAGACGGCTGCATGGATCCCATTGGGCAGCTCTGCCACAATGCCATTAATGAAGCGTATGAACAGAGTTGGTGATAATACTCCATCTTGTGGCACCCCCTTGTCTCAGCAATACATTCTGTCCAGATTGTCCTTCCACCAGCACCATAGCTCTGCGATTGTGTAGGTATGACTTGGTCCATCGGAACATGTTGCCACCAATGCCTGTGCACCGGAGCTTCACGAGGAGGCCATCCTTCCACACCTTGTCAAATGCCTTCTGCAGATCGATAAAGGCAGCTAGCATCACCTTCGTGGCTTGAAAAGTGTCCTCTATGACCTGTGCAAGATGTGTTGTTTGATCTTCTGTGCTCCTGTATCTTCTGAAGCCAGCCTGCTCTGAAACTATAATGTTCTCTGACTCCAGGTACCACTGCATCTGCTGGTTGACGATGCACTCCATGGTCTTGCATATGCAGCTTGTAAGACTGATATGACGGTAGCACAGCACTTTCGCCTTGCTCTTTCCTTTTTTCAGAATAGGAGTCATTCAGGCTTCCTTCCAGCACTGAGGAACCTCTCCATTGGTCCAACTGAGATTAAAGATGTCTAGCAACTTGCAAAGAGATGCATTACCAAGGTGTTGGATCATTTCATTCGTAATGCCATCTGGCCCGGGAGATTTCTTCTTCTTCAATTGGCAGATAGCCTTCTTCAGTTCTGCTAAACTAATGCCAACTTTCATTGCATCATGAATGCTGGTGTCTGTTCTTTCCTTTCGTTCTTTTCTAACCTCTTTTTGACGCATTCGTGGTATAGAAATGTTGCTTTCTTTTGCATATGGCTTCGCAAAGGCATCTGCAGCCATCTTTCCTGTCAGTGTTTGTCCATCTTCTTCAAGAGTAATCTTCTCTCCACCGACACCCTCATCATTCAGTGCTTTAATCAGTCTCCATAGCTTTGTGGTGTCTCTCTCTAAATTAAACCCTGCCATTTTTTCCCTCCAGCTTCTTCTTTTGGCCTCCAGCTTGGTCTTTAGATACCTGGCTTTAGTTTGTTGTAGCGTGAAGTTGTTTTCATGACAGGGATTACTCTCTGCATCTCTCTGGCCTTGTCTAGTTTATCATGTGCTGCTTGCAGTTCTGTTGTCCAGTAGGGGTGGTAGTTTTTCCTGAACCCTAGAGGAATCGCTTCATTGGTGGCCTTGAGGATACTTGAATTAAATTTCTTGACCACATTGTTGATGTTTCTCCCTTCTACTGCTATATTTTGGGTAAGCTCGTTGGAACGAATGCCGAACAGACTCCAATTTGCCTTTTTGTAGTTCCACATTGGATGATGAGGTGAACTTGTCGAAATACTTCCAGAAAGAGAGAAGAGGACTGGGCAGTGGTTGCTTCCTCCTAACTGTGATCCGACCACTCTACTGAGGTTTCTGTGAATGTCTTCTGTACAAAATGCCAAGTCCGGTGTTGTTGTCGAGTGCCACCGGCGTGAGTAGAAGGTAGGCTGATCTGTGGGATCATTGACAAGTAAAAGGTGCTTTTCATCTTGCCATGCTTCAATGTCTTCTCCTCGTTTGTCAAGTGTGCTGTATCCCCAGCTCTGGGACTGGCTATTAAAGTCTCCCACAATGAGAAAGTGGTAGTCTGGGACATGGATTGTGTCAAGTGAGAGATTCTTGTCATTAGGGCAGTAATAATTGACAATGTCAATCACAGAGTTGCTGGTTGTTACCTTGATCTTGATATATTCTGCCTCTTCCATAAAGGTTTTGATATGGCTGGCGTTCATGCTGTTTCTGACCAAGGTGATCACCCCACCTTTCTTTCTTCCTCTTCGATCACACAGGAAAATCTGGTAACCTCTGGTCTTAAATGGTTTTCCTTCTTGCAGGTGTGTCTCTTGAATGCAGCAGATATCAATGTTGTTTTCGTACAGGCACTGTTCGAGCTCTGATTTCTTGTTGGTAACCCCTTCTGTGTTCCAGTGCATGATGTTGATACTGGGGTTCTCTTTCGGTTGGCCAGTAGCTCTCCATCCTCGTCCCCTGGCTCCACAAGACGAGTTGATGGGACCTCCAGTAGCTGAGGGTGGGCTTCTTCGAGGCATGGAGCCCAGCGCTGCACCTGCCTGGCGGATCCTCACAGGGCGAGCACCATTTCGGTTGATTCGATCGCCAAGTGTCATTTCATTAGCGTTGTGCATAATGCTCTGGTTACCCCTCCAAATGTTTCGATTGACACCCAGTGGGTTACACCCCTGCGCCATGTTGAGGCCGAGCATATAGTCTTAAACAGGGGGAGGGGTGGGGGGAGAATGACCTGGCCAGTCCTACGGGAAGGACTAAGTGGTGGAAATTCGGGTGGTGGTGGTGGTACTCGGGAGGCTGATGAGAAGGCTGACGGTGGTCAACATGCGGGTGATGGTGGTGGTGGTGGTGTCGGTGTTTCCCGTTGGCGCTGCTGTTGATGATGAGGAGGCTGATTATAAGAATAAGAATAATAAGTATGTGGCTGCGTGGTTAAATTTGCTGAGGCCCGCCCTGATGCTGGTCCATAAACCTGTGTTGTGTCTATGGAGGGAAGGCGTTGCAGTATGTTGATAAAGCGGTCGTTCTTCAAATTGTTGTTGTGGTGTTAGACATTCCTCATATGGCAGCGGCGCGGTAGGCTGATGGGTGTGGTGTGTGGTGTGACTGATGTATCTGTGGAACGGAGGTGCTCCCGTTGATGTCGTGATGTCCCCTGAAAATAAAGTGATACATTTAAAGGGGACAATGCGGGAGGTTGTACATTATGAGGATTATTATTATCCTGCCACATATCACCTATTGATGACGAGGGTGAATAGTAGTGGTGAGAAGGATAATAAGTTTGCCCGTATACGGGTCTTTGTCGAGATCGTTCACGGTCCGGCTCTGATGGTGGTAGCCTATTGCGGATGTCTGAAAGTGTGCGAAATTCAGTTCCGCTTGTGAGGCATCGCAGAATGTCCCCTCACTAATGGGCGAGAATTGTTGTAGATACGGTGCTGGTGATTCCGCATCGCTGGAATTTTGGACATAGTCAGTGAGCACGTGAGCATTTCGTCCATCGTATGAGGCCACCTCTTGATCGAAGGAGTCTTCGCTGAATGGAGAAAGAGATTCTAGCTTGCTGTATGGTGTGGGCGTGATTTCACTGCGCCATGTTGTTGTTCTTCGAGCCCCACATCGGGTGCCACTTGTATCTCGCGGGATCGTGTCGGGTCGTTCTGAGGTGTACGCCACACCACTTGTGCTTCACGAACGGTGATGCAGGTTAGTTCCCTATCTTGGGGTTACAGACTCCGAACAACGCTGACCAGCGGGAAACAGAGACCAGCTCCTAAAGCCGGTGGAATTCAATCATTCCGGTGGGGCCTTGTGCCCATCGCCGCTAACATTAAATTGTGCGGTGTCAGCCCATGAATTTGTGTCACCGGTATGCCTATCCATAGCAATTTAGTGATCTATGAACTTACAAGATTTTGAAGGGTGACCTAAAGTGACTAAAAGTAATTAAGTATAACTAAACAAACCATATAAGTTTGTGTGATACAATGCTATTTAAATAATACATAACATAGAGACAGCCTGATGAACCTTTACACGTGGAGTCACCGGAGGTACCACACAGACACACAGGTCCGCAAAGGTACCCCTGTAAAGGAGGCTCCCGCATACGAGATCACTAATTAACTTAATATAAGCAAGTATACCTCTATGCTGAAAAGTAAAAGGAAAGAAAAGAAAATCCTGAGGGGCGAGAGGCGTTGTGCCTCACGCAGGCATTTCTTCTGATGCTGTGTCTTTGGGTGAGAAGTAGTAGCCTCATGCGGCCCGCTGTCACTGGATCCTTGCGAGAGGCAAGTGTCTCGCGCTCGCCTCAGTCACAGGAAAATGCTGCCACCGCAGAAGCGGAGGGACAAGGAGGGCCAAATAGGGCCACTCTGTATGCAACCAAAAGTGCTGTAAAGAAAAGACCATCCTAGTGAAATTATAACTAAAAATGTTGCATGCTGTTTTACGTGAAGACGAGACGAGCGATTCCCGCAGGATTCCCAAGTCACCGTCTTATGTAGTTCCAAGATGCTAAATTAGTAGGTGCCGCTTTTGTTTCTGCAGGCCTTCTTCTATGCCTAACCTACCATTTAGGTTTTAGAGACACAAACTATTTTAAAATGGCAGGAACCCTACCTACCTTTGGATACGGTGAGCGTACATGTTACATTGCAAGACATCTGAACTCGGTGAAGCTCCGGGTGCCTTGCTCCGTAACCACATAAAATATCACAGGAAGATGGTTACCTTTTTACACAAGCAGATTATTCCAACTGACCTGTCATTACGGTGAGGATTAGAGAGATGAATATCCACCACAAATGTCCTTCCCGCAAGGGCGTGGCAGATTCCAACATCATGCCCAGACATTTGTACAGAATTCGGTGGAGATGCGCATCTCGTCTGTCACCACATTTTATGGAGCTAAGTTATTGACCTAACATTAGGTTTATATCCAAGTTGCCCAAATATGCACTGCGGTGCGGGAGATATATCCTAAAAGACATAAAGAGAAATAATAATAATAATGTTTTCGCAGTGCTTTCTACATTGGCAATGACACTAACTAACGAGTGTCCTAAGATACAGGGGAGGTGTATGTAACACCGCACCTTGGCCATCACCACCCGGAAACCTCCAATAGTTTCCCAGGGGCAGACCAGTCCACGGTGCGGATAGGGATATCCAAATAATTAAGAAGCCATAAGGCTTAGTGGAACATGAAGAGAGACAATAACTTTATAGATATGAGGCCCTATATGCATATTGGCCAATTTAACACAACCTTGCTGGTGTACGGGGATAGATTACCGTAATGACCGGAAAAGAGGCGTAAATTATATGTCTCTTAATGAAGAAATTGTCTCTAATCATATTAACCCTATCCTATCGAGCTGAATAGACAGGTTTAGTCGGCAGCATGCCGGGCTAAACAGAGTTAATAGCACAGACAGCGACCTTAGTGAAACATGACGGTGGCGGGGAAAAGTGATGCATTTATAAATGTTTCTATAAAGTATTTCCTAAATGCACTGCGGTCCTAAGTTTTATATAAATAAAAAAAACATATCAACTGATGGCTACTTGCCATATACCTAACTAACCAAATACAAAACGGTGACAGTATGTGAATTGATTAGAACAGTAATAATATAGGTTGATAGACTTAATACGGTGTGGTTAGTAAAACACCTTACAGTAAACAAGGATAAATATTAACAGTAATAATAAAGAACCTATAAATTGCGGCCCTAAGACCGGGAAGGTGGCTGTTAGTCATCGGTACCTTTTACAGAGGAAAATACGGTAATTAAAGAATAATTAAACAAGTAACTAATGAATAATTAAAGATGTAATTAAAGATATATCATGTATAGTTACTTGAATACCCAGTAGCCATTCTTAGTTGCGGGCTACTATGTTGCTGAAATTGAGACGTCACTAGAATCGTGACGTGAGTCGACACGTGTTCTGGAAGCTAGATGTTGTCTCCGCATGCTGATGCTCTGCAAGACAGAGTTCCTGTATGTTGTTCCAGGACGGTAGCGGTACGATCTCAGGACAGTATAACACAGTTATGAGTAATGTCTACTGAAAAACTAGTAAGTTCTACACAATAATACTGTAGATATGAAAGTTCCTGTTACAACAACGGTGAGTTGTAAAGTTAAGATAACCCATTAACAGAGAGGGTTATTGATACAGTTGTAATTAAGATATACTTATATAAGCTTAACAGTGCTGGGTGCATCAAATAGCTCTTGTGGCACACCGAGCAAAGTTTACTTGGCTGCGGTCAAAATGTTAAACTATCACACACGACATGCAGTGTGGTGGTTGAATATCCACTTTTCGGCGTGGCTGGCAGATCCAGTGAGTTATCCACTGAGGAACATCGCTGGCTCTACGTCATGTAGAATTACATAACTGGACCATAAGGGTTCACCGTTAAATAGTTCCTATTCAGTTATTAATTAAACAAGAACAGATTACACTATGATGATCTAATTCTCGGCGCAGTGGCCCGAAAACTGTTGTGGTCCTAGCTCAACTGGAAGTTGTGACATACCGAGATGATGCTGAATTCTGTCTTCGGTGCTCCAGTTATTCAGTCAGGATTCCGCGCTTGGGCAGCTCCTGACTGGTCGGCCCCCGCCCGACGACGCTCTCGATTTGATGAAACCATCCCCTTTATACTATCTGCAATGTCAGAACCTGGCTGCTTCAACCAATGAGAATTAGCTGATCCAGCAAATCAGCGTGATGGAAACCCGTGACGTATACACATCTATCTAAATATTATGATAGATATAGATGTGTAGATGACGTAGTACGTCACGTGTAAGCAAATCATTGATTATTTAGCTATATATATATATATATATATATATATATATATATATATATATATATATATATATATATATATATATATATATATACATATGCGACTGCGATGTTACAGAAACGTTTTGAGAATAATTTAACGGAGATAGATGGCGAAAACTCAGCCATTTCTGAACCGATTTTAAAGCGGTTTATAGATTTAAGAAGCCCATCGAATTCTGGTGTTGATTGATACCAGATTCAATGGAAACAAGAAATTATTAAGAATTAAGCGGTGCCTACTCGGCACACTAAAAGCGCCACTCGCTCTTGGACGTACTACACGTGCTCTGTCAATACAGCGACTAGCGCGTTTTAATGAACTTAGTCGTTTTTACGACAATATTCCTCCCATATAGGCTTATACATGCTTATAGCTCTACCCAGGGGGGGGGGGTGTGTGTGTGCTTCGTGAACGAATCCAGGACGGACGGCGTGTACCCAGCATAGCTGGTACGGCTCGTACCCGACTGGTCGATCCGTGCTACAATGATTTTATTTAGCTCCGCCCATTTGTTACTCAGAGTGTTCACATTAGAATATATACAAGAGAGGTGGACTTTCTGCTTTTGTCATAGTTGCTGTGCTACTGCCACTCGTGTGGTTTCTGGCATTCCAGCAGGCCTGTCTACTGCATCACCTGTTCCTGATGCTTTGGGCGGCTGCACTGTGTTTCTGGATTTAGTCAGGCGGGTGTTGACTACTCGTCCTGCATGAATTATCCATTCTGCATCTTTTCCTTTGTTCCTCGACTCTTTAATACACTTATCCTTCTCTGCAATCAAATTTTTTCTCTCCCCTCTCTCTCCATAGGAGTCATATCCGTCTTTGTCCACACCTTGAACATAGTATCTTTACAGTCAGCTAACTCCTTGGCCGAGCTAAGTATCCGGCTATGACCTTCTTCTGATACCATAGATCCTCTTACAGGTCTGGCTGTATCACTCTTGCGACCCAGCCTCACAACTTTTTTCAAAATTTACCCTTGTCTCCAGGATTTCTTCATAAATTTTCTTCACAAGATTCTCATCATGCTTAATTCGCTGGTCTGTAGTGCTGCTACTACTTCTTTGGAGGTTGAAGATTACTAGATTTCTCTTTCTGGATTCACGTTCTTTATTTTCTTGTTCAGTTTGTCTCGTCATTTCAGCAATACTTAAGTGTGTTGATGATCCCAGGTCTCCTCGCTCAGACTTTGTCTCCTCAAGAATATGTGTCAGCTTATCCAGTTTTACCTGATCTACCTTCCTCACCAAGGCCTCCTCAACCATGTGTAATCTCTCATCCGTCTTATCCTTTCTCGCGTGAACATTGCATAGCTGAATCATTATGGATTTGGCTACCAAATTGCAGTATGCACAATACTAGCTTATACTGCCAGTTTCCTCGCTAGACAAAACTGCATATAAATTGTTTGATATTTTTTGCCATTTTTTTTAGTGAAACCAGTGTCTACAGACTTCACATTCTACTGTTTTATGGTCGTCCTTTACTAATCCATTTCAGTCTGGGCATGTTAGATTTGGTGTGGTAGTCTGTGTTGCTTGTACCCGAGACTGGTCACCTGGTGCTTTTGGGATTGCACTGCTTAAGCTATCTTTTCTGCCATCCCCCTTTCCTGCCTAGGTTTGGGTCGTGTCCAACATGCCTGCAACAGGTTATATATTATTTCTTGTACTTTAGTGGTAATGCTTGATTCTCTTTAGCAACAGGGACTGTATGTAAATAATATAAACATCAACCAGAACTATTGTGATTCCGCACCAAGCGTGATTTATAATACAGTATTTACTTGAGTACGAGGAATAGCTCTCATTCAGAATTAGTGGAGGATTCGGGTCAATACAAACTAACAAAAAAGTAAGTAAAGGATTTCGTTCTTGTGGTTGATGTCAACATTGAGAAAGGTGTACTCACCAATTTGCTGTTGTATGTGAATGAAATTATAGGATATCATTGATCTCTCCCTGGTCCACGAAAATGTCAGTTTCGTCTGGATAAGTCTGGTTGTTAAAACATTCTTGTTAAATGCCATGTAGTATATATACAATCCAGGTAAGGCTGACTTCTTGACATGGGTGGACACCGTCAGGCAAAACACTCAGATTTGGAGAGAGCCTTGCCGGGTTGTTCGACTTTTTGTGGCTACGTATTATGAACTGGTTTAATTGTAGTGGGATCACCCACAGCTTGGTTATATTTATCTTCAGAATTACATTATTTAGTTTGTTGATCTGCTAGGCCACTATATGATCATCTAGTTGAAATTTCTCTGGGAAGCTATGCCGATGCTTCGCATTCCAGGTTGATATGGAGATGTATGGAACGTCCAATATCTTAAACTTAACTGATCACTGTAACTCTGCACCACTTTTAGGGCTCTCAAATATTTGTCCACCACTGTACCGACTGAGCTGTTAGATTTGCTCTTTTAGTAAATAAAGCGACCTTTCTTGTAAGTTAGATCACATGTGCCAGCCCATAGGTACACTAACACTTTTTTGTGGTGCCTGATCGCTTTGTCTAGTCTTGCTTTTAAGAGTTCCACTAAGGTATGTGCATTTGCACTTCTGACACACCAGAGCTCTAACTGGAATCTCTCTTCATGCCCGTCATACCATGAATCTCGCAGGTGAAAACCCTTGCTGTCAGAGATTAATATTGGTAGTCTGTATTTGTGACCTGTCAAATGAATGTCGTTTCTAAACTTATTTTGAAATGTTCTTAATTTACTAAGACTCATTTGGACACAGATGTGTTCTATAATTTAATGATGCTGTATTTATCTGCTGTTCATATACTTTGCCATGGGCTTAGTGTGCTACCGGGAACAAGTTATATTTTTTATTTGTTTGTCCAGCCATAAAACTGTTTACAGCAACCAAATCAAGACGCAAGCCACTCACGAAAACAGGTAATGAATATGAAATCCAATGATTTGATCAAGCTGTTTTCAGAAATCAATTATATTAATCAGAAGTTCTGCTGGGTGCGCCTAATGAAAAGGCGGGAGTTACAGAATAGAAATAGAATAGAATAGAATAGAATAGAATAAAATAGAATAGAATAGAATAGAATAGAATAGAATAGAATAGAATAGAATAGGATAGGATAGAATAGAATATGACCCTGATACTTCATGTAATACAATGATGTAGGGATTATGTTAATTTTGATGATCCTTTTTTCTGGAAACTTGTACAAAAATTCACCATCTTCTTGTTTCGTGACTTGTTAGTTAGAGGTAAAATCCTGATTCTATATGGCTTTCAAATGTTAGTTTTGTATCTATTGACACGCATAAGTCATTGATTATATTTTCGTCATGTAATTTTAAGGCCTCCCCATCATCTATCATTTGATTGGAAGTATTAAAGTGATTATGACCTATGTGCATTACAGAACATTTTAAGGACTAAATCAGACCTGCCATGTTTCTGAGAAATGCTGCAATGAGTTCAAAGAAAGAATTCAAAGAAAGAAATTTTGAAAGTGACTGAGAAAGCCATACTATACCAGAAGCACTGAGACAATAACACGCTAATGGCTTATGCCTGGTAAAATGATGATGATGATGATGATGATGATGATGATGATGATGATGACATCAATATCTAGCATCTTTATGCTCAGTACACAATTACATCCTCAAAACACAAGAACAAGAAATAACCTGTACTCAACACACCACCAAACAAAAGCAGCACAACAAAAACCCTCATACAAAGCAATTCAATTAGGGAATAATACAGACACAAGCACATGCACAGACATCATACAGCTACAATCTTTTAAGCCGAGTATCAAAAAGAAGATTATAGAAAACTACTAGAATCTGGAAAACACTCACCATCATGGCATGCTATTATCATACTTGGACCCAGTCACCAGAACAAATAATAATAATAATAATAATAATAATAATAATAATAATAATAATAATAATAATAATAATAATAATAATATCTGTCATAATGGTAGCCACCAAACTAAAAAAGGTATACAATTCTGATACTTTGCCAATGATAATAAGAATATGTAATATAGAATTATTAACTTAAGCAAGACAAGCACACATCCCTCATGTCTGTCCCTGTAAATATGTTGTAAATTGTCATACGTATATTAACTGTCAGACTGCTGCAAGCCACCAGACAATAATTTCAATTGGCAATGACTCTGGATTGGCTGAGTATTTAGGAAACAATTTGACTGAAAGTTGTTGGTGTCTTAGCCACCAACAACTTTTAGTCAAATTGTTTCAGAGGTACTCAGCATACCCTGAGTTAAACCCCATGGAAAATGTAGACTGCAGAAACTTGGCAGCGAGACAGTTAACTATATGTATATAGGACTATAACATATTAACTTTATTTATTTAGTATTCTTATGTCCTATATTGTTGTTATATGTTATATGTAGGGGTCCGCCGCCACATAGGCTCTGCCTTTGGTGGACTACCTGTTGTGAAACTATAAATGTATATTCTAAATCAAAATAAATAATCTTGAACTTAAACTTGAACTTGGTAGGTCTGGGTTGGTTCAGTGCGTGGAGACATTCTTCATATGGTATGTCTTTAAATCCCGGTTTGACCACTGTAGCACATTGTTGAACATTTTCTAGTAGTTGTATATCCTTTTTATACAATGGCGACCAAACTACATTTCCATATTCCAGATGTCACCATCCTGAATAGGATGGATGTGCTCGGTTCGACGAAATTAAAGGATCGCCGAATCCTGCTGACTGTTCTAGATATTCCATATTGGTTATCAGTTCAGCATGTTCAATTCGACCTCGACGAAGAAGAATACTGGAATCTGTTACATGCATTAAGCCTACCCAACAGAAGAGGACTATGTAACTATGAATCTTGAAAATGAGGTTCGACTTGTGATACCTATTTTCGTAAATCTGCATACTGTTTACAGGTTACTAAGGCAACATTTTACAGGCTAAATTGTACATCTTGTATACTAAAACAGTACAACAAATAATATAAATCTTATTGTTTCACCTAACAGCTAAAACACCATTCCATAAGCGTACACAATATTGCCGCTAGGAGTTTTGTTATTGCCCAATAATAGTACCAGCGGTACTGCCGGTAGCATCTATTCTAACTACACACAAATTTTAATATAAAAAATATAAAAAATAAAATAAAATAACAACCAACTAAACCAACTAAATAAATAGGGAACTCGGAAAACAAGTATACACACATTTACAAAATCACCAAATACTATACCACTAAAAGACAAAATAAAATGAACATAAGTGTTTCAATAATCAACTTCATTGCACTTGTCAACCCACCTGTCTTTCTCACTAATATCTGTTATATGTTTGTATTTCCGGCTGCCCCCTGTCTTCTCTCTTTCACCGAGTGGCCGCGGGGCAAAGGACTTAACACTCTGTCACCTAACCAATGTTTCTGTTATATCCTTTTGTGAAGTGTCTGTGCACATAGGCTTATATACCAATTAAACATACAATTATACTCACATATACACAAACACACATTCCGGTAGTGATACCATCAGACCAATCAATAATCCGCAATGAACTGTGAGGACTGTGGCCATAAACACAAGTCGGTAATGAACCGACACTGTGACCCTTTCTTATGTGATGATTGCTTCTATAAGTGTTACCTCAGTATAGGCCTAGTGCCCCTACTTGTAGAAAACAAAATGATAATATGTCTGTGACAAGCACTGAAGTTAGCAATGTGCCCACAACGTCAGAACCAAAAGGAGAATCACCTCCAACATGTCCAAAGGTAACAACAGCAGTACCAAACATGTCTGTTGCTAGCCTACTAGCTAACACACCTACTGCAAATAATATATCGACTGCCAGTTCTATAAGCACCCCGGTTACTAACATCAATTCAATAGAAGGTGGTGCCTCTGAATCTCCAAATCCCATCCTAAGTAATGTACTACCAGGAGAACCCAAATGTTCATGTGGCGGACCTGATAGCATGTATATGATCAAGTGCGATCAGTGCAAGAGGTGGGTGCATTACGCATGCACCAAATTGCCTGTATATATGTTGTCAATGCTTACCTCAACGAAGCGGAAATACAATTGTTCTACATGCGCAGCCATTACGGACCATATTGCAGATTACTTAGCTTGGTATATATCTGTTAATAACAAGCCATATGATGTCCATACAAATGGAAGGTGTAATGGTCACATTAATGAATATGTGGCACCTGCTGACGCTAGCATGGGTCATGACTCTGTAACAAGCATTGACAAATGTACAGCATCTAAATCGCAATCAAAATCTCAAATGGCAGGTATGGACACAAATACTATACCAGATCTACATTGGGACCTGACAAATGAAACTAGTGACCTGACAAATGATAATAGTCTGGAAGTTGGCAATCCAACCAAGCTCACAAATGAACCATGTGGTGACTTGTTGCTGGAGGCTTTAAACGAAATTAAAGAAATCAAGAGAGATTACCAGGTATTAAAAACGCAGGTCCATAACCTACAATCCTCCAATGACAATGAGAACAACAGTAACCAAAGCATGGAGTTAATAGAACCCATAGTAGTATGTGAAACCCAGGATCAGACTAGGTACAAAGTAAATCAAAGCATAAGCAACACCACCCAAACACAAAGGAAATCAATTTACAGACCACAGACTCCGCCTATGATGAACGCATTCCAGAACACTCAGAAAGCCTCCAAATTACAAACGGTCAGTCTACCATATATAAAACAGGTATACACGAGTAACAAATACCAAACATCAAATGATAGTAGCCATACCCTAAAACCAGGTGTTAAAAGCTATAGCCAGGCTGTTGCAACTTCTGCAAGTAACGCTCATGGTGCTAGTAATGTTGCACAGAGCTACAACAGAGTAGCTGGCCAGCACTCCAACAACAACAAATTCAGGCATGCACAAGGCCGGCTATCTTCAATGCCATCAAGCACTAATACAGCAACCAAAGTCTTAATTATCGGCAGCTCTACACTAAAAAACTTAGTGGTAGATATATGACCACCGAAACTAATGACATTACCATAAGATCTTACGGAGGTGCCAGAATCAGTGAAATTAATGACAAAGTAGAGAAATTTCTTATTGCTAAATCATTTAATACAATTGTTATCCATGTTGGTAGCAATGATATTGGAAGGCGGAAAGTGAGCGGTATGATTAACGACTATGACTCACCAATAGAAAACATCAAACTACTGGCACCCAACATCCAAATTTGTGTATCATCTCTGCTGCCACGACCCATCAACACATATGAGAACAACACTGTGCATGAATTCAATGAAATGTTAGAATTTCTTGCATCATGGCACATTGCAGTCTTTATAGATAATACTGAATTGTTTACAAACCAGTATGGCGAAGCAAATGAAGAGCTCTTCACGGATCACATCCATCCCAATTATCACGGTGTACGAGTACTTTCAGAAAACATAACAAACTATCTTGAAACTAACCACTATCCTGTTAAGAGCTAAGAAGACAAAGTCAAAGAGCAATGCACTAGACCGTCATCTATCTACTTCTGAAGTATTCAAACCATTAACACTAAGTAATCGATACAACAATATATTAGATGAATACATATCTCCAAATACCCGTAAATAAATCAATCCTACCCATGAACTACCCTCTACTGTATCCAGGAGCAAAACTAAAAGAAAAATACATACTGGACATGCTCAAATTTACATATGACCCATTCAACCAGAGCCTGTAAAGACTTCAAAGAAAAAGAAAATTGCACTACAATTGAACCAAATTATGACCACAGACAATCTGATAATAATCTAAATAATAACAAGCATGGATCTATCACGCATGATCACCGGAACATTTCTAAACCAATAGAAAACATATGTATATATACCAATGCTGATAACTTAATAAATAAAAAGGCAGAATTAGAAGCAATAGTACATAACGTCCAACCAGCACTTATTTTAATTACTGAGATTTTTCCGAAAAACATAGCTGTAAGTAACAATATAAATCTATGTGAATTACAGATTGATGAATACAACCTGGTAATCAATAATACGCCCAAACGAGGAGTTGCCATATACACCCACGAAACAATAAATGTCCAATATTGCGATATAATAAACAATGACCCCTTTAACGAATCTCTCTGGTGTTCCTGGACGACTAAACAAAAAGAAAAGATATTAGTTGAGTGTATATACAGAAGTCCTTCTTCAGATATATCAAACAATAATTACTTATTAAATCAGCTGAATGCTATAGGAAAATATACGACAGACCACATTTTAATAGCAGGGGATTTTAATTTCCCAACCATTAACTGGACTACTGGACTTGCAGGCAGTACTGAAGGGGACACATTTATTTCAACTCTAAGAAATAATTTCCTTCAACAACTAGTTACTAAGGCAACACACCACAGAATAAACCAAACCTCTAACATATTAGATCTTGTACTATCTAACAATACTAATGTTGTCTACGAAATAACCCAACTTCCTCCTTTAGGCAAGAATGATCACGACATTTTGCAAATCTCATTGCACCCAGATTTATTCAGATCCACCAAGGAAATAGCTAAACCTAAATTGTTGCTGAATAAGGGGATGTATGGAGAAATATGTAACAAATTAGAGAGTGCTAACTGGCAGTATTTGTATGAACTCGATATCAGAGAAACATGGAACCACCTACATGAAAGTCTAAGTAGCCTGAAGAACCAATATATTCCAATATCTAATTAGCGCAATAGGAAAAAAGCTGTGTGACTTAATCACAGTGCATCTCAATCGCTCATAAAAGCTGTCTTTAGAACAGAGAGTGGCTTCAAAATGTAAAACTAATCCCAAATCATTTTGGAATTATGTCAAAAGTAAAACTACACTTAGGGAATCAATAACCAGTTTGAAAGACCCAATGAATGGTTCATTATCCACAAGTGACAAAGACAAATCTAATATTCTAAATAACTTCTTTGCCAGCATATTTACGACCGAAAACTTAGACTCTGTTCCAATCGTGTCCCTCACAAGTAAGGAACCTGTTTTAGCAGACATCATAATAACATCTACTGCTGTAGAAGAGAAACTCAGGAGATTAAACCATAATAAGAGTCAAGGCCCAGATGAAATACCAGCAACAAAATACCTTCTTCACACCCTCCACCAATACTCAGACATGGGGACACAAACTTAAGTTATACACACAACGTAGCATTAAGGGTGTTCGTAAATGTTTATTTTCCAACCGAGTAGTACCATACTGGAACTCACTAACAGCTGAGGCTGTAGGGGCACATACTCTTGAAGTATTTAAAATAAAAGTAGACAATCACTATAGGGAAATAGTCCATAACTATGACTAGAATCTACATAAATCCAGAACAATAACAAGCCATATGCTTATGTTCTGTGGATATTATGATGATGATGATGATGAGTTTATTCCGAGAGACGGGATCGCCACAAGACAAGAAGAAAAGAAGAAAATTTATTTTTATTTTCAAAGTAAACGTGTTTAGGTGTTAATTAATTTAATTTAATTTTCTATAGTACATCTCTTTTGATACTCATAAGAGCTGATAGCGTGTAGTATAATTGTACCGTATGTTCCTAGCACCCATTTACTATCGTTACCGGTTTTCGATTTACCGTAACGCAAAACTACACTGTTGACTTTAGCCGTAGGCTTATGTACCGTTATGTTGTTACTTGACGAAAGGTTTGTCCAGATCTTCACTATTGTCTTCATAAAACTGATGTGTTGTGTCTCGAAGTTTCTACAGTATTTTAAGTTTTTTCATGGCATTAAGTCAGTAGATCACTTACAGTAACAATACAAGATACGGGAAGACTTGTCAATCATAGAAGAGTATACCCACCGACAACAACAAAAACAAAATTGTCGTTGTAGTATATAGACCTGGAAGTGATAATGAGAAATTCAGAAATACTAAACACAATTCTACAAACTATTCATACAAAATTTATTAAATTACTCTGTACTTTCGGCTTTTATCCAGTAATCACCAAACCAACAAGAATTACTGGCATTATCATCAATCTCTCCCGCTACCAGGCTTTTTCCGTATGGCGTGAACAATAGAAGTGGAAGAGATTGACGATATAATCATAATCATAACATGTACAGCTTTTTAGGACATTGTATCCTATTATCAGCTAATTCAATAAATTTGGTGATGAGTTACATTATCTAATAGTAATTTTTGGATTACATGGTTTGTCTATAGATCTATAATTATAGTATACAGGATGTTGAATAAATAGTTTATCTAGTCTGGTTTTAAAACTATTTAGAGATGGAGCTTGAACAACTTCATGCGTCAGGGAGTTCCACCAGTCTATGACATGGTTAGAGAAAAAGCTTTGTCTAAGTGACGTATATGCTCTTGGTTTTAGTAATGTAAATTTATGACCTCTAGTTCTCTTTCTTGGACGGATAATTAGAAGTTTTCTAGAGTCCACAGTATACAGGTTATGCATGTACTTATAGACATTTATAAGATCCCCTCTTATTCTTCTGTATACTAGACTTGGTAGTTCTAAATATTCTAATCTTGCCTGGTAATTTAGATTTTTTAAGTTGGGCACCATTTTCGTAGCTCGTCTCTGAATTTTTTTAAGTTTTTCTGCTTGTTTCCATGTGTTTGGTGACCATACAGGGGCAGCATACTCCAGGTGAGAGCGGATTAATGTTGGATAAAGTTTCATGAACAGATCTTCATCTATATATTGGAATGTACGCCATATTATACCTGTCATTTTATTAGACTTGGAAGTTATCTTCTCTATATGGCTCTCAAATGTTAGTTTTGTAGCCGTTGACACGCCTAGGTCATTGATTATATTTTCGTCATGTAATTTTAGGGTTTTCCCATCATCTATCATTTGATAGGAAGTATTAAAGTGATTATGGCCTATGTGCATTACAGAACATTTTTGAGGATTAAATCTGACCTGCCATGTTTCTGACCACTGCTGCAGTGAGTTACGGTCTTGTTGTAGTTCTTTACAATCATCTGCATGTGTTATGGTTCTATAAGCTTTAGTATCATCCGCAAATAAAAAAATGTCAGATTCAATCACAGATGGCATGTCATTGATAAAAATAGTGAAAAGTACTGGACTGAGTACACTGCCCTGTGGAACTCCACTCAAAACAGGTGTCCATGACGAAAAGGCTCCATTTACTACAACCCTCTGTTGGCGATTTGTTACAAAGGATCTTAGCCAGTTTAGTAGATTACCTGAAATTTTGTATTGGCTTAATTTACTTAGAAGGCGTTCATGAGGCACTGTGTCAAATGCCTTCATGAAATCAAGATACAGGACATCTATATCGTCACCCCTGTCTAGAGCAGTCGTCCAGGCCTCTGACACTTCTAATAATTGTGTAACTGTAGATCGCCCAGCCATGAAACCATGTTGATATTCAGTAAAAAAACCTGTTATTTATCATGTGGGCTACTACCTTGTCCCTCACAATGCTCTCCAGTACCTTACAGGAAATGGAAGTATGGCTAACCGGTCTATAGTTATTTGGTTGTCTTTTTGACCCCTTCTTATGTATGGGTATGACATGGGCATATTTCCAATCTGTCGGCACTGAACCTGTGTCTAATGATTTTTGGTATATAAATGTCAAGGGCCTTGCTATGACATCTATTAATTCTTTGAGTAGCCGAGGATGTAAACCATCAGGTCCTGGGGATTTGTTTTGCTTTAAGTTGCCTAGTTTTTCTTTCACAGTATCCAGATTCACATTAATGCACTGGCTTCGGTTTTAAATTTCATATTATGCATATTTTCTTGGGTAAATATACTAGAAAAAAGTTGATTTAATAATTCTGCTTTTTCTTGGTCTGTTACAGTAAGGTTACCATTTATGTCTTCAAGATCTCCTACACTTTCTTTTGTTTTTAGTTTATTATTGACATAGCACCAAAATTATTTAGGGTTCCTTTTAATGTTAGTCGTGATGTTTCTTTCAAAGAGCCTGACTGACTTTTTACATTGTGCTTTTACTTGATTTCTCACACGCGCATATTTGTTATAATGATGTGTATCTTGTGTGTCCAAATATGTTTTCCAGTACTTTTCTTTTTTTCTTATTAACCTAAGTAATTGTCTATTTAGCCATGGTGGTCTTTGTTTGTTTGAGGGAATTATTTTTTTTGTGCAGTATATATATTGGCATTGGTTGACTTATACTCTCTTTTAACTTCACCCAGCATTGATCCAGTGACAGTCCTTGAAATAGCGTCTCCCAATTCTTGTCCAATTCCCTACATAACCCTTCATAATCTCCTTTGTCATATAAGAATTTTGTAACCTTATTCTGAGTTATTTTGGTGTAACATATCAAATCAAAAGTAAAACAGATATGGTCACTTTTTCCCAAGACAGGAAAAGTAGAAATATTTTCAACCATATACTGTTGATATAGCAGAATTACTGAGTTCACTGCTTCTATAAATGACAGCATATTCACAAATAGTACTGTAGAAGGTAATCTTTAAGGCATTTTCTTAACAGATATATCTGACCATTTACCTATCTACTATATAGAGAAAGCTAAAACTAGACAAAAATCATTTGCAAAAGAGACAGTAACTAGTAGAGATTTTGGTGATGAGAATATTAGAAATTTCAAAAACAAGATGGCTGCTGTAGACTGGAATACAGTAATTGAAAGACAATCATGTGACGATGCCTACAACACATTTCACATTATATGCACAGAAATTTATGAGCAATGCTTTCCGCTAAAACAAGTACGAAAATTTAAAAGAAATCCTACTAAAGCCTGGCTAACTAGAGGATTGATTGCTGCCTGTCAGAAAAAGAGTAATTTTTATCTAAATTCCAACCAAGTATAATGAAACGCAATTCAAGAAATATCGAAACAAATTAAATCAAATAATTAGAATAGCCAAAATTCATTATTACAAAAATAAATTTAATGAATAGAAAAATGACATAAAAGAAACTTGGAAACTTATCAAGACACTATTAAATAAACAAAACAGTAAATCAGAATCATCAAGATTCATCTACAACAACAAGGTCATAAATGATTCTCATGAAATTGCAAATAAATTTAATGGATATTTTATTAGCATTGGACCAAATTTGTCGCAGAAAATTCAAATTAGCTCAGATGCTAGCATACAAAATTATCTGACAGGCGACTATCAATCTTCTATTTTCTTAAATCCCACTGATACAAAGGAGAGCTTTAAAATACTAATGAACATTAACCCTAATAAAACAGCTGGAATTGATCATTTTAAATGGAAATTATTTTAAAACTGCACCTCACAAATATTAACCAAACTCAATCACATTTGTGATTTATCTCTAGCAGAAGGTGTGTTTCCATCATGATTAAAAGCAGCACACATGGCACCTATATATAAGGCAAAAGATTCCTCTTATTTCACTAACTATCAGCCAGTCCCAGTACTCCCACTTTTCTCGAAACTCTTAGAAAGACTGTTATTATCACCTAACTAAATACTTAAGCAAACACTATAATTTATCAATCACAATATGGATTTAGGGAAAAACATTCGACAATAGTAATGTTCTGGCTGTCTTTGTGTCGCACTCGCTTGGCCAGGGATTTACTCCTTAAAAAGAAGACAAGAAATTCTTCGTAAATAATCAGAGCAAACTTTTTATTATGGCTAAATTCAGTTCAGTGCCTTATTCAGTAGATTATCAATATATATATTATATATATATTATATATATATATATATATATATATATATATATATATATATATATATATATAGTAAATGATGGACCAAGTTAATTCAGTGACAATCAAGGGAGACAATTCAGATGCTAGAATAATTTTAGTTCTATTCAGAGGAGATAATTTGATTGGACAGAATTAGAAATATAAATCAAATGCTTGTTTGTTTTCACTCCAATTAATCCAAATTAGATAAATCTTTGATAAATGGTTTCAATGTTAAGTAAAATTAAATCATAGTTGATTGGAGGGAATTATTAAAATATTTTCAATTAACTTGATTGTCTGTAAATTGTGAAATCCATGAATAATTCCTTTCACTTCCAAAATGTGATATTTCAGCCCTCAAAATTTCAAATATTTGCGAGACCCATTTTTGGGTCCCGTGTTTTCAGGTCTGCGTAACCAATTGTTCGGTTGCGCAAAATCAGTGCGTAACCAATTGTTTGCGCAAATTGGTTACGCCATTTTTTATCCAAACCTGCTCTATCTGAACATATTTCATCTGTATATTAAGTTAATAATGAATTTAAAGTGCATGTTGCTGAATTATCATTAGCATATTGATTACAGCATGGACTTATCCACCAATTACCTAATTTACAGATAAAATATGTTTAGTTACTCAACTATTGACCTCATAATCAATTGCATCACATATGGGTTGATGTCACCAGTCACTATTATAATTGACAGACAATACCAACTCTCATAGTAGTCTGTCAGTAAGTATTAATTGTATGTCTGCAATTTAATAAACATTCTGTTGATTGTTTTGAGGGGAAGTTTGTTTTAAAAGTATTCACCAAGTTAGCTGTATAGTTACCATGAAATTGAGATTCTTGGACAAAGCTTGGAGCATAGCTTAGCTAGAGATGGGTGGGGAATAACTAAGAGTGGATTCATCCATTGTGATATAAGTACTGTAATATTTCTTAAGTAAATTTGTCAAAAAGCAGATTGAGTTTTTGTTTTATGTCCATTCATTCGTTCCATTTCCAGACCAAGAAGAATATTTTGGAAAATTTACCCCTGAAATTACAAGCTCGATAACCGAGCCAGTCATTCAGTGATAAGTTTCCAAAAACAATACTCCTTTGGTCTGCAAATGTACATTTTCTCTGCCAAAATATCTGTATTTGTATGACAACACTCATTGGTAACATCTTCCCAGCTTGCAACAATTTCAGGGTTCATACACCTTGGCCACAATAAAATTCCATACTTTTTCTAAACATATATTTCAAAATTCCAGACCCACTATAATAATTAGTGACTAATGACCCAATATTTATAAATATCTTAACACCCTCCTCCCACCCCACCCACAAACCCCACTACAAAAACAAAGAAGTTAATATCTTACATTGTTGTGGCTTACCTAGTTGAGCAACCCTCTCCAGCCGACCTACCACCACCTTGAAAGCAATGGCTTCCAGTCATATTATTTTCAAAATATTAAAAATAATATGCTTCAATTTATAAAGAATTTCACCTGTGTCAAAGAACTACCATCTTAATTGCCCCCAAAAACAACAGGGGTTGAAATGTTTATAAAATTGTACCTGTGACGGGTAGATTTTTTTGTAACTGTTACCAAATATTTGTACTTGTACAAGCAGCGTACATTTCTAATATAAAACAATAACCCGCAAGTCCGCCACAATAAAAAGCGTAACCAGCTCTAAGGCATTTAGTAGATAGCTTGACCCTTCTTAACTTGTATGCTTTAAACTGACAATTTAGTGCAAATGCGATTTACTTGAAAATAAGAGTTACTACGCACCGGTCTTCCTGACATATAGTCCTGTTTTCTCGGTTGCTCCAAAGCAATGAACCACTTAAATATCGGGTGGTATGACTGTCAGAACCTTCCAACAATAATATATTGGGTCATATAACCCGTCAAAGTGGGCGCTAACATATTGGTTTACTGCATTTAAAAGCGGCACAGTGACTAGATTTTCTGTTCGCCATTAGCCATCAATATTAATCGCGAGAGTCGCACAGAGATTGGTTGAAATAAATCATGTGATTAATTCGTTAGGAATGACAACGAGGCACATGATCAAAATTTTACTACAATAATAATTTTCATTCATGACTATTGAAATCGGATATCCCGCGAGCCAATCAGAAACTACGAGTGCTCATTATCGATTGTTATTAACTATGACTGTGCAGTCACGCGAGATCGTGGCGTTCTGTAAGAATGGAATGTTTACGTTTTTGGAAGCATTTATTTATGAGAATCCAGTTGGATTCCCATATTTTTCAATTTCGGGAATATTATGAGAATCCCGTTGAATTTCGAGGCCTGAATTATTGTGTGTCATGGACAAATACACACTGACACAGTAGCTAGGATCTATGAATGTAACAGTTTAAATTAACAGATAAATTCTTAAACAGCTGTCTCTACAAGCCAACTGAAACTCTAGGAGAATATGCTGTGAGACTCACTCAACATTGCATGTCTTCCTATGTTATATCATGATCCAATCGCGTATATAAAATAATACATCGGGAGCATGCAAGCCGACGGTTGCACATACTTGCATGCAACGGTTTATAATTGAACAGTCCGTTGTTGATGCATAACGTGTAGTGAGACTAGTTCCCGGCCTATGTAGTAATGCTAGCGGAAATACAACGGAAGTTTGTCTCTGACACATGCGCGCTGTAGCTTATTTATAGAATTTGACAGACAGATGTTATCAGTCTTTTAGATGTTTGAAAATGCTAAATTCCGTTGTAAATAGCATGCTTCATATCAAAAAGTTTTCTGTTTTCCATGATCAGAGATAACTACCGTTCTGGACTTTGTCACTTACGTGACCATTTTTTCGTTCACGGTAATTTTACTTCACGTAACCGACACGCGAACGAAACGATCATTCGCGCCAAATTTTGAGGGCTGTATTTGCATCCATACACAAGGGGAGACTACTATTTTTAATGGCTTAAACATCAAATGCATTCAGCTCTTAAAATCACTTGGTTATTAATCAAAGATATGTGATATATACAATAATAAAAATATATAAAGGTTAATATAAAAAATACACACTATAAAAATGGTAAATGACTCCTATTATCAACAGCGTCCAGAATAGTTTAATGAATTGTGTACAGTACATTCGTTGACTTACAAATAAGTATACCTTCAGCAAATGCAAGTATACTAAAAAGATGCTTGCATTTTAAATATACCAAGTTATCAAATAGCTTACTGGTCACTTCTGATAATTTGTATTCTGTGCTATACTCATTCTTCATAACTATATTTTCACATCAAGAGTATACTTACCTCCCTAATACTTTTGATATTGCTAAATATTGGCTTTCACTCAATAAACACTCAGATTAAAACAGTTAGGTGCCCCTACTGGGCAGGGAGTCAGAGCTTAGTCTGGCGGATGCCAGCCCCACCACCGCGCATGCGCAGACTAGCACTTCCTCTTTGCTAATTTATTGGCTAAAAGACTACACATGCTTTTGTGCTGGTGCTTTTTGTAACTCAATTATAAGCGTTTTTGACTAAATTCTGAACTGTTGACACCTGAGAAAGATGGCAGAAAGAGTATCTTCGCCACAGGAGGGCCTTGGACCTTTAAATCAGGTGACTTCTAGTAAAATTAGCGAGTTTTGTCCCGTTGTAATGTGTTTCCGGGACTAGCGCTAAACGTGATAAGCGCCTTGATTAGTTGGTTTATTTCAACTAGGTGCTATATAATCTCTCTTTGTGTTTATGTCCACAGGTCTGTGTGAAGAAATATTATGGACATGACATTAGCAGAGGGTTTGTGTCTCTCCACCATGGTTCCATTTCCTACTAATACTGTTAGGTTATCTAACCAAAAATTCTATGTCCAGTGAGTTGGAGGCCTATTATAAAGGTCTTCTCACTTTGCCCTCTTGATCCAATTCCTTCCCCTAGAGGTGGAGAGAGTTAAGAGGCGTTCAGTGGTGGAGTGCTCCAGTTCATCAGGTTGGATGGTTTGTCTAGACAAGGTGTCAGGTATCTAATTATTGATATGAGGTGATGTTAATTATTTAGAGGAAAGGGAGATAATTAACTTTATTTGCCATTGTTATCAGTATATATCTGATGCTTGTATATTCTGTACATGTTCTGGTTAGAGATACAATTCGTCCTTGCACTGGGATGTTTGTTGGGGATCGATTTTTTCCTGTCATAGGATTAATGACGTCATAATCAGCCTTGCTCTTTATTAACAATTAAAGTTGTCCGAAGCTGGTTTTCTGATAAATTATGATCTTTATGATCATTTTCCTTCTCTTGAGTTGGTGAGTTTCTAAGCTTAACTAGTTTGCTCATACTCCTCGTCCTTTGCCCTTTTTCAGAGACCTGGTTGTGCGTCCTGTGGACGATTTTTGAGGGACAAGTTTGGCCCTCATCTCTGTTTTCAGTGTAGCCCCTGTGGTCCCTTGCTTAATTGCGAGATATGTAAGCACTGGGGGGGCGAGTTAATGTCCGAATTCTTGTGCTTGCAGGCGAAGGACAAGGTGGAGGAGGAGAAGAAGAAGCTGAAGAAAGAGGGTGTAAGTAAGAAGGGTAAGAGGAAGGCCTCATCCGCGGTGGATATGGAGGCCTTCCGGACCGAGATGTTGGGAGAGATGAGGAGGACAATCAAGGATTTGGTTCCAGAGTTGCTTCGTGGCATGCTTCCTGGACCAAATCCTTTATTGACCTCATCATCTGCTTCGGAGCAGGTAATCCCCACCTCTGAATCAACGTTCCTTAGTACGCTTCCGTTGTTTGAAGATTCAGAGGTGGCCCCATTAGAGGGGGCGTTCCACGGCCCTGGCAGCAGGCTTATTGCCGCGCCCAATAGGGACCGTGGACGGTCGTCGCTGGAACCCGCGGGCTGCTTATCAGTCCAGGGGTATCCGCACACCGCGGGTGCCAGTACCTCGTATGGCACCTTCCCTGGCCAGTCCGGGTTAGCTCTCTTTGCTGACCCGGAGTCTAATCTGTCTGGCCAGGAGGATGAGGATTGCCTGTTGGGGTCGCCGTCTGAAGACGTGGACATGGATTATGACGTCTGTGCACCCCTCGCGGGGAATACAGGCGCCTTTTTCCACGGTTCTACTCTCCCAGGGGTAGAATCCACGGTTCAGACTGTGGCCCTGGGCGCTGAAGGCCAGCGGTACCGCATACTTCGGCTTGCCGAGAGTGTCGCTGGTGCTGGCCGGGGCCGTGGTGGGGCGGTATATGCCCCGCGCTCTACCACGGCGCCTGCTCCTGGTCAAACCAGTGATATTAGCATGCCGGTATTGTCAGGCCCGCATGTTCTCCCTGGCTTGCCAGGGATATCAGCGTACCCGCCGTCAAGCTCTGTTGCTTGCGCTCTGGAGGAAGACGAAGGCCCCCGTCTTGTAGAGCGCTCGCAGCTAGCCACGGAGGAGGATTGGTCTGACGCTTGCCAGTGGTTGGTAAGTGTTAGACCAGATCTGCCCGTGGAGCAGTCGGCTAGCCAGCATGAGCACAGGCCGTGGTTAGCTGGTAAGCCTGCTGCTAACGCTATGCCTTCTCTGCCGCTGGCAGAGCATGTCGTTGACATGTTTGAGGCGGCGGAGACATCCATTAAGTCGAGTGGACGTCTCGCTAAGGCCCCGCGCGAGGTGGCCAGGCGTTGTCGCATCGTGCCCCTGGACTACCAGCGGTACGGTGTGGTACCGAAGCCGAGCGTGGATGACCGCGCGGCTTTGGGTGAGGATGCGCGGCCAGGCTCCCGTTCTGACACGGGAGTCTTGTGTTCGAACGCGTTGCGTTCAGCAAATGCCGCGTTGCGTGATGCGGAGGAGAGTGGGAGGGCTTCGATTGCCGCTCTATCCCACGTCTCCCAGCTGTTACAAGGGGTAGTAACAGCATCCGCATGGCGCCAGCCAAGTCCGGTCACAGTCCAGCGAGCCATCCAGGATGGTATCAACCTGGCTCTAGACTGTATGACGCGGGCGGTGACCAGGAGTGTCCGGGCAAGGCGCACTTTTGCCTTGGATAATCTGTGCCCGTCCCAGGACCTCTACAATAGGCTACTACGTACGCCTATGACAGGTCCTGGTCTCTTTGGAGGTGAGGGGTGTAGGCACCTCCAGGAGACGGTTACTCTGGTCAATAACCAGAGGGCGCTGCGCGAGCAGTTTGAGGTGCTTCGTCGTGCCAACGTTCGCGCCGCACCCCCTGCGTATCGTCCCCTGCAGGCTCGAGGTGGTAGTGGCCAGGTCAGAGGCCAACCACCATCGCAGCGCCGGCCTCGGCCACGTGCGATTCGGCCAGCAGCGAGGGGGGGCGCAGGCTCCTCAGGCGCAGTCAGCCAGGCAGCCGCCCGCGCACCGAGGTGCGCGCGGTGCTGGTCGTGGCGCGCGAGGATCTGGGCGGGGTAATCGTTCCTGATGGGACGGTTACCGCGGTGAGAACCGCGCCGGTGTTTCTGGCAGAGGAGACAGTGCCGCTCTTGCACTCCTTATGTCCACCTCTATCCCTAGGTGGACCGGTGGGAGGCCGGCTAGCCGACCACATGCAAGAGTGGGAACGGTTAACTCAGGACCGTTTAGTCTTGCGATGGCTTTCAGTCGGGTATCATCCCGATTGGATGACAGGCCCGCCATCGCGACTGTCTCTAGTGCCGATCTGGACTCCAAATCCAAGAGATCCAGATCAAAGGTTGTGTATCGAGGAGGAAATAAATTCCCTCATACAAAAAGGAGCTATTCAGCCGGCACAGAGGTGTCCGGGCTTCTATTCAACCCTGTTCTTAGTAACAAAGAACACCGGAGGGTGGAGACCAATTCTCAACCTCAAGCCATTGAACAAGTTCATAGAGACGCCCAGTTTCAAGATGGAAACTGTGCGCTCGGTGTTGGCGGGGTTAGAGAGGGGAATGTGGACAGCGTCGATAGATTTGAAGGACGCTTATTTCCACATCCCCATACACAGGAGTTTCCGTCGCTTCCTGAGATTTGCATTCCAGGGCAGACAGTGGGAATTCAGGGTGCTACCCTTCGGAATTTCCACGGCTCCTCGGGTTTTCACCCGTGTGGTTCTTGCGATCACCGCATACCTCCGCAGGAGAAGCATAGCAGTCCACACGTACATAGACGACTGGCTGTTGAAAGCACACACCCGGGAAAGTTTATCGGCCAGTCTGGAGATTGTTTTGAAAACTCTCACAGACTTAGGCTGGATGATCAATTTCCCAAAATCAGAGCTGATTCCATCCCAGAAGTTTGTTTACCTGGGGATGTTCTTCGATCTAGAGACAGGATATGTTTATCCTACTCAGGAGAGAGTTCAGAAACTCATCTCATTAATTCAGTCGGTGTGCGACAGTCGTCATGTCCTGGCACGGGTTTACTTGAGAATGCTGGGGTTGATGGTTTCATTGGAACCAGTCATTCCTCAGGCCGCCTTACGCAGGCGGCCGATCCAGTTATTTCTCATGACACAATGGACCCAGAGTACAGGTTCGCTGGACTCGAATGTGTCAGTGTTGGCGCCTCTGATTCATCACCTGCAATGGTGGTTGGACACAGAGAATCTCTTGGTGGGGGTTATGCTAACCCCTCCCCACCCTCAGGTGACTGTGTATACAGATGCATCGATGGAGGGCTGGGGAGCTTGCCTGGAAGAGTCCACGATATCAGGGCTTTGGAATCTGGAACAGTCAAAGGAACATATAAATCTACTGGAGCTAAGAGCAGTAGTCCTGGGCCTGGAACATTTCTTACAGAAAGTTCAGGGCAAGATTGTTCTTATTCGTTCAGACAACTCAACAGTTGTGACTTACATAAACCGCCAGGGCGGAACGAAGTCGCCCAGTCTCTGTATGATGACATGGAGACTGCTTTGTTGGTGTCTGGATCACCAGATTACCTTGAAAGCAGTTCATATTCCGGGAAGGTTAAATCTGATAGCAGACTCATTGAGCCGAAGGATGAGTGTTTTACCCACGGAATGGCAACTAAATCAATGTGTGGCGGATCGTCTGTTCGACCATTGGGGGAAACCCAACATCGATTTGTTCGCAACGAAGAAGAATGCGAAGATGACGACGTACGTCTCTCCGATTCCGGATCCAAGCGCTTTCGCAACAGATGCGTTAGCTATCAGCTGGGGGAGAATGTATGCATACGCATTCCCTCCAGCAATCCTGATTCCAAAAATTCTTCAGAAAATCAGACAAGAGGAATGCCAAGTGCTTCTGATCGCCCCGGATTGGCCAAGCCGATCATGGTATACGGATCTGCTGGACCTTCTGGTCTGCAATCCGGTTCCTCTGCCTCTGATGGACGATATTATCTTCCAGGGCAAGGCCCTTCACAACAATCCGTCAATGTTCAGATTGACTGCGTGGATGTTGTCAAGGAATCTAGAATTAAGGAGGGCTTTTCTGAGCAAGCAGCCATGTTTATGGCCAAAGCCAGGAGGGGGTCAACCTCCAGAGCATATAATTATAAAATCAACAGATTTGCAGAATGGTGCTCAAAAAGATGTATTGATCCAATGGATTCATCTATTCAAGTAGTAGCTGATTTCCTCTGTCACCTCTATGATGCCTATAGCCTCAAGCCTAACTCTATTGCTGGTTATAAGTCAGCATTAATGTCTGTTATTCCTTGCTTGGCTAAGAGGGGAAGTGATGAAGTAAATACATTAAATGTATTAATTAAAGGCATGGGCAATCTAAGACCAAGGAATCCACCTGTGATTCCGTCTTGGAGTTTATCGCTAGTGCTTCAAGTACTAGGTGATAAGCCTTTTGAACCACTTAGTTCCATTTCTATGAAACTATTAACACTGAAGACTGTGTTTTTAATTGCTGCGGCCTCGGCTAGGCGTAGGAGTGAAATTCATGCCTTATCAGCCGAGGATGACCGTTTTGTGGTTTCAGGGGAAGGCCTTAAGCTGCTACCTAGGATTAATTTCTTGGCTAAAAATCAGTCGTTGAAATATCCAGGTCAACCTATATTTTGCCTGCTTTAACTAGATATGATCCTAATTCTAAAGCATGGTGTCCTGTCCGGGCGCTTTGCCGGTACAAGCAACGTACGGCGGAGTGGCGCACCGATCAGTCAGCGTTATGGTTGTCATATATTGAACCCCATGGCAGGGCTTCTAAGGACACCATTTCCAGGTGGATTGTAGAATGCATTCAGTTTTGCCATAAATCCGCCACCGGGAAGCAGGTTGACGTGGCCAAGGCTCACAGTGTCCGCGGCGTAGTGACATCCACTGCCCTATTTAATGGGGTCCCTGTGGATGATATTATGTCGGTGGCTCAGTGGCACTGTGAGTCAAGTTTTACAGACCATTATCTCCGTGACACCTCTAATCCTCTCGCCTTGTCGATTTTGAAAAAATAGCTAGGCATATATATTTTTGATGGGGTTTCCTCATTGCTTATATATTTCACAATTAATTTATGGAAACAACCACTAATTTGGGACTGCATCGATCTTCACCAATGGGAAGAGGATGTCAGCAGCCATTTCAACAAGGTCAGTCTTGTGTATGTGTTGTCCATTGTTGATTGTCTTGTCACGTTACCCGTTATTTATATGATGATGGTTTTGTGTATTTATGTGGTTCATTGTTGAGAGTATACGAAAATGGAGTGTTTTCGTCTCTGTCCTGTAGTACATGGCACTTGTACGTAGAGAGCGTATAGGACATTGAGGTCATTCGACTCTTCCTCCCAGGAAGGAGGGGGGGGAGCGCATATGACATTCGGTCATCTCTCATACATCGGGAGTGTTATCCGATGGTTAGTCAAATCCTGACTGTTTTTTCATACAGTTTCAGAAGTTTAAGTGCCTTAAACGCATAAAAGCGTATAGGGATGAGCTGGTCTTTTGACCTCGCCTCCCTCCCGCCGAATTCACTGTCGAATTCTGGCAATATCAAAAGTATTAGGGAGGTAAGTATACTCTTGATGTGAAATAAACGAAATCAAGGATTTCTTTTTTCACGAGAGAGTTGATACTTACCTCCCTAGATACGGACCCGGCCTCTCCACCCCACAGAGGCTCGGTCTTCAGGCTCTTTATAGTTGCATGTGTATCAGCCAATAAATTAGTCAGAGGAAGTGCTAGTCTGCGCATGCGCGGTGGTGGGGCTGGCATCCGCCAGACTAAGCTCTGACTCCCTGCCCAGTAGGGGCACCTAACTGTTTTAATCTGAGTGTTTATTGAGTGAAAGCCAATATTTAGCAATATCAAAAGTATTAGGGAGGTAAGTATCAACTCTCTCGTGAAAAAAGAAATCCTTGATTTCGTTTAATCTAACTTATGAATTATAAATAATTCTGACTTTCTAAAGGCTGTTGGTACAGTTAGTCTTTTACTTTATGATACAAATTGACTATGGCTTACCTTAAAAAGAAGACAAGAAATTCTTCGTAAATAATCAGAGCAAACTGCAACTTTTTATTATGGCTAAATTCAGTTCAGTGCAGTGCTCCACAAGAAATTTCTTGCTTATAAAGGTTCCAAATTATCTCAGCTAAAGTTGGATTCCGTGTAATTGGCTCATCTTGTCTGGCAGTTGATTTGTCATTGGACAGTGAACTTAGGCTAATGGTTAAGTTAACTGCCTGGCTTTTGTAAATAACATTTATCAACATTTAATTAAATCTTGCATAATTTTACATAATGTCAGGAGTGTAATTTCAGAACTTTTGACATTGTATTTTCTGCATAATGTCCTAAGCTTATATTTATAAATTGACTGCTCCCAAAGCACAATGAAAATCTGATCTTGGAGAGTACAATGAAGCATAGAACATGATTTGAGACAATATGAAGATAATGCCTTGTGTATGATAACACCAGCCCATTTGCGGGGAAGATAAAAGACAAGTTTTATATAGAAATATTATAGTTGCCAGCTTTGACATAATAAAGTGTACATTTACTGCAAACCAGTATTTTACTAAAGAGCTACAAAATTCTGAATAATAGATAGGAATATCAAAGTTATCCAGATTTATGTAATAAAATGGACAATGTATTGAATAAGCCATGTGTTAGTAAAACGCTGCCATGTATAATAAATAACATTAGATGTGTGCATGAGCGACTCAGGAATTAAGTGAAAGACTTCTAGGTACTGTTAGGATGTGCTTATTTCAGATAATAGGTAGACATGTTGGCAGTGTTTGTGTCATAAACTGAACACTGTTTTCTAATAACCACAATCAAAAGAATCTAAACAAAGAGGCTAGCTTAACAAAATGCATGTGCCTAAAAGAATCGAAGTACACTACTAGAGACTGACTGCAAGGCCATTGAAGTACACCACTAGAGACTGCCTACAGAGCTATTGAAGTACACCACTAGAGACTGACTACTGGGCCATTGAACTGCACCACTAGAGACTGCCTACATAACTATTGAGGTATACCACTAGAGACTGCCTACAGAGCTATTGAAGTACACCACTAGAGACTGACTACAGGGCCATTGAAGTACACCACTAGAGACTGCCTACAGAGCTATTGAAGTACACAACTAGAGACCGATTACAGAGCCATTGAAGTACACTACTAGAGACTGACTACAGAGACATTGAAGTACACCACTAGAGACTGACTACAGGGCCATTGAAGTACACTACTAGAGATTGACTATACAGCCATTGAAATACACCACTAGAGACTGACTACAGGGACATTGAAGTACACTCCTAGAGGTTGATTATACAGCCATTGAAATACACCACTATAGACTGACTACAGAGCCATTGAAGTACTCTAGTAGAGATTGACCATACAGCCATTAAAATACACCGCTAGAGACTGACTACAGAGACATTGAGGTACACTACTAGAGATTGACTATACAGCCATTGAAATACACCACTAGAGACTGACTACAAATCTATTGAAGTACACTACTAGAGACTGACTGCAGGATCATTGAAGTACACCACTAGAGACTGACTACAGAGACATTGAAGTACACTACTAGAGACTAGCTACATGGCCATTGAAGTACACCACTAGAGACTGCCTACAGAGCTTTTGAAGTACACCACTAGAGACTGCCTACAGAGCTATTGAAGTACACTATTAGAGACTGCCTACAGAGCTATTGAGGTACACCACTAGAGACTGACTACAGGGCCATTGAAGTGCAACACTAGAGACTGGCTATAGAACTATTGAAGTACACCACTAGAGACTGCCTACAGAGCTATTGAAGTACACCACTAGAGGCTGACTACAGGGTCATTGAAGTACACTACTAGAGACTGACTACAAGGCCATTGAAGTACACCACTAGAGACTGCCTACAGAGCTATTGAAGTACACCACTAGAGACTGCCTACAGAACTATTGAAGTACACCACTAGAGACTGACTAAAGGGACATTGAACTGCACCACTAGAGACTGCCTACATAACTATTGAGGTACACCACTAGAGACTGCCTACAGAGCTATTGAAGTACACGACTAGAGACTGACTACAGGGCCATTGAAGTACACCACTAGAGACTGCCTACAGAGCTATTGAAGTACACAACTAGAGACCGATTACAGAGCCATTGAAGTACACTATTAGAGACTGACTACAGAGACATTGAAGTACACCACTAGAGACTGACTACAGGGCCATTGAAGTACACTACTAGAGATTGACTATACAGCCATTGAAATACACCACTAGAGACTGACTACAGGGACATTGAAGTACACTCCTAGAGGTTGACTATAAAGCTATTGAAATACACCACTGGAGACTGACTACAGAGACATTGAAGTACACTACTGGAGACTGACTACAGAGACATTGAAGTACACCACTAGAGACTGACTACAGGGCCATTGAAGTACACTACTAGAGATTGACTATACAGCCAGTGAAATACACCACTAGAGACTGACTACAGGGACATTGAAGTACACTCCTAGAAGTTGATTATACAGCCATTGAAGTACACCACTAGAGACTGACTACAGAGACATTGAAGTACACCACTAGTGACTGACTACAGAGCCATTGAAGTACACTACTAGAGATTGACTATACAGCCATTTAAATACACCACTAGAGACTGACTACAGAGACAATGAGGTACACTACTAGAGATTGACTATACAGGCATTGAAATACACTACTAGAGACTGACTGCAGGGTCATTGAAGTACACCACTGGAGACTGACTACAGAGACATTGAAGTACACCACTAGAGACTGACTACATAGCCATTGAAGTACACCACTAGAGACTGCCTACAGAGCTATTGAAGTACACTACTAGAGACTGACTACAGGGCCGTTGAAGTACACCACTAGAGACTGCCTACAGAGCTATTGAAGTACACTATTAGAGACTGCCTACAGAGCTATTGAGGTACACCACTAGAGACTGACTACAGGGCCATTGAAGTGCAACACTAGAGACTGGCTATAGAACTATTGAAGTACACCACTAGAGACTGCCTACATAGCTATTGAAGTACACCACTAGAGACTGACTACAGGGGCATTGAAGTACACCACTAGAGACTGCCTACAGATCTATTGAAGTGCACCACTAGAGACTGACTACAGAGCCATTGAAGGACACTACTATAGCCTGACTACACGGCCATTGAAGTACACTACTAGAGACTGACTACAGGGTCATAGAAGTACACTACTAGAGACTGACTACAGGGTCATTGAAGTACACCACTAGAGACTGACTATATGGTCATTGAAGTACACCACTAGAGACTGACTACAGAGACATTAGCACTAGAGACTGACTACAGGGCCATTGAAGTACACGACTAGAGACTGACTACAGGGTCATTCAAATACACGACTAGAGACTGACTACATGGCTATTGAAGTACACTACTCGAGACTGACTACAGGGTCATTGAAGTACACTACTAGAGACTGACTACAGGGTCATTGAAGTACACCACTAGAGACTGACTAGAGAGCCCTTGAAGTACGCCACTAGAGACTGACTACAGAGCCCTTGAAGTACGCCACTAGATACTGAGTACAGTGCCATTGAAGTACACCACTATTGAATGAATAAATTGGATCCTTGAAGGGATTCTGCAATGGCTGCACTTAATGATAGGCTAGACTGGTGCAAAAGGGGAGACTGGGTATGAAATTAATTTGCACAATTGTAATTTAACCTGAATCTTGTTACTCTACAGTGATTTGGTGAGTTGGGGATGGGGTTTAGATTTTTTAATTTCCCTGGCAATAGTGAACATTTTTATTAGTTTTATCTATTCTGAAAACATGTGGAATGTTCTAAGTCCTCATCATCTCGTTGTTAACGATTCATGCGATGACATCATATGTTTATGGTGTGTCGAAATTCATGATTTTAACATAGAGTTTGTGAAAATTTGTCAAAATTCTTTTTAATTCGTAAAATTTGATAAAAACTTATTATTAACATTTCTTGAAATTTAATTCTTGTCTCCAATCTTTAAACACTTATTCATGGTGTCTTGCTTTTGCAGCCTCGTTTGTGAGCATGGCAGAAGCTACCGATGTGATAGAATCAGAAATATGTTCCATAAAGGACAAGGTTCCTGGCATGGATGGATTACAGTTAGTGGCTTGTGTTCCTGCCATCATCAGGATTCATATCAAGTATGTGTGTGTGCGTGCGTGCGTGTGAAGGTGTGTGTGAAGGTGTACGTGTGTGTGTGCCGCACGCTGTAGAGAGAGAGAGAGATGGAGGGAGGGAGGGGGGGTGAGATTCTAGTGATAAAATTTCAAACATCGTCTTCTCTTAGCCTGAAAATGGAAATTTCTCAAGATCACTCGCACAGAGGTCAGTTTTTATGGGCTTGACAGTTGAATGATTAACTGTAAATCTGTATTTTCACTGTTCCTAGATTAACGAATGAGAAGCAGTTGTCGGTGTGTATGCATTTCCCAGAGAAGTATCCACACGATTCACTCATCATAGAGCTCAAGAGTAAAACATTAGCAGATAGACTACTGAATGGTTTGACAAAGGTCTGTGATACAGAGGTTAAGAAAGTTATTGGATCAAGACAGGTAAGTGTAAGTATGGTCAAGCTGCTCTATAGCAAGTGTTTACACTATCATCTCTTCCCGGGCGCTTTTGTAATTGATAAAAGATGATTTATAACTATGCTCTGCCCATTCCTAGCTAAGCTCGCATCACTTTGCGCATATTGGGATCGATTTAAATATACTTTGAACCCTCGATTCACAGAATTAAATTTTCAAAGTAACTATAGCTGTTGAATATTTTGAAATTAATTTGACTGGGTCCTGTTGCTGCCTATGGCAACAGCAACAGCGCCCAGTCAAATTAGTTTCAAAATATTCAACAAAATGTTTATTACAGTAAACAGTAAATCCACCACTGACAAAATTTACAATGTTCATCATGGAGCAAGATGCATCATTCATTATGATTGTGACACCAGTCTGCATGTCTCAGACTTTACAATGTATGATTGTGACATCAGTCTACATATCTCAGATGTTACAATGTTCATCACGGAGCAAGATGCATCATTCATTATGCATTATGATTGTGGCGTCAGTCTACATGTCTCAGACTTTACAATGTTCATCAGGGAGCAAGATGCATCATTCATTAAGCATTGTGATTGTGACGTCAGCCTACATGTGACATAATTGATCATGGGGTCATATATTAATAATAGAGCACTTGCTAATTAAGATAATGAACTCTTTATAAACTGTGTTCTATTATTTTCCTGTGTCTAAGATGATGTACTTCAGATCCTCTACATGGTTTACCATTTAACCCTGGCAATCCCAGTGTTTCAATGAATGTTTCCATTTTTAGCTATGCCCCGCCCATCTCTAGCTAAACTCCACCCACACCTTGCTCATTTTGGGATCGATCGATCTCTGAACACCCTGATTATCAATTTCCAGAAAACTATACAGGTAAGCTATTGAATATTTTCGAACTAATTTGACTTTCCAGTCAAAATAGTTTCAAAATATTCAACAGCATGTTTATTAAATAGTAGAGCCATACAATTCGTACTTGTCAGACTATTAAGAGTTAAAGATGGGCCAAAGAGAATCATTTATGGCATAATTATTATGACGTGACCATCATACACTTCACTTAGTTAATTATGATGCCATATGACGTCAGATGATTGATGGATAAACTGGAAAGGTGAATTGCAAAAAACTGTACAGGAAAGCTGTCAAATATTGCGAAACTAATTTGCGTGGAAGAGCAGCTTCCAGTTAAATTTGTTTCAATATTCAACAGAGTATTCCTTTCGTCATATAGAATTTGTCTGGCTTATAAGGGTTAAGATGATGACCTGTGCTATTTCAGGTGCTCTACATGGTTAAGTTCATCAAGATGTTCCTCCAGGAGAATCCAATGTGTGTTTGCAGTGAGGAGTTCCATCATCTAAAACATGATCTGTTAGAAGAAGGCGATGATATCAAGCTCAAACAGAAAACTTCACAAATACAACTCAATATTAAAAAAGACAGTTATTTTATGAATATCAAATTAACTATCCCAGACCTGTATCCAGAGAGGCAACTTGAGTAAGTAATAACAATCCCAGATCAGTACCCAGAGAGGCAGCTTTAGTAATAACCACCCCATATCTGTACCCAGAGAGGCAACTTGAGTAAGTAATAACCATCCCAGATATGTACCCAGAGAAACAGCTTGAGTAATAACCACCCCAGATTTGTACCCAGAGAGGCAACTTGAGTAAGTAGTACCCACCCCAGATCTGTACCCAGAGAAACAGCTTGAGTAAGTAATAACCACCCCAGATCTGTACCCAGAGAAGCAACTTGAGTAAGTAATAACCACCCCAGATCTGTACCCAGAGAGGCAACTTGAGTAAGTAATAACCACCCCAGATCTGTACCCAGAGAGGCAACTTGAGTAAATAATAACCACCCCAGATCTGTACACAGTGAGGCAACTTGAGTAAGTAATAACCATCACAGCCCTGTACCCAGCGATGCAACTTGAGTAAGTAATAACCATCCCAGACCTGTACCCAGAGAAGGAACTGGAGTAAGTAATAAGCACCCCAGACCTGTACCTAGAGAAGGAACTTGGATAAGTAATAACTACCCCAGATCTGTGCTCCAGTAAGGAACTGGAGTAAGTAATAACCGTCCCAAATCTATACCCAGAGAAGCAGCTTGAGTAAATTGTTTGATTAAGGAAATACTATTTATTCCTGCGCGTTTTGAAACAAGCTTGTTAGAATCACAGTTGCTGTGGGTTCCAGATTTTTTCCGATCATGTACAAAGTCGTGAAATCCTAGTGTATGGCCACACCCTTTCCAGTGTTAAAATTTGAGCCAAATCGGACCAGAGATTTATGAAATCCTGAATTTCTGAAATTTCTGGATCCACTGATCCATACTTTGATCCGATCAGGATCCGGCTTCCTTTTTATCCGGATCACAACCAACATCTAGAAATCTTCTTCCATGGCAAATTCCTTCATTGTGTTAAAATTTGAGCCAAATTTGATCAGTAGTTTTTGGGATACAGCACTGACTGGCTGACTAACTACTGAAGAAACATGACAGTTTATTGAGCTGCTATCTGCAGCTAAAATGACAGTGATATTGCAATCACCTCTATCAGTCTGTCCATCCGGATTTCTCCTCTGTAACCATTGAAAGAATTCAATTCAATCAAATTTGTTACCAATATGATTGCAAGATGACATTTACATTAGGCTCCCTCCCCCTAGGTCATGGGCTTGGTGGAGGTAAGGGGATGAAAGTTGTCTGGATTGCGAGGCAATGTTTGTATTAGGCTCCGCCCCTAGAGTATGATATGGGAGGTGGTGGCCAGAATGTTAGAATTGATGTAATTATATGTGAGTTATCAGTATGTTCATGTCAACGAAACCTCTCAGAAAAACTTATGTTTCTTGAAACTAATTTAACAGAAAGCTGCTCCCCAGGTAGCAATAGCTCCTAGTCAAATTAACTTAACTAGAAAATCTAACAGAATATTTCTTAGCTTATAAAGAGTTTATTTGTTGTATCTGATGTGTAGATAGGAAAGTGTTACGATCAGTGATTCTCGTAAGGGTCCTTTTGAGAGTATATACACCCCTAAGATATAGTGGTATGGGGTTTCATGGGACACCAGTAAATCTTATATGATTGTTAAATACTAGTTTTATAATTTTTTACACAAAGATAGCTACAAATTTGTGGTCATGGTACCTTCTAATGTTAGCATGGGTGAGAAATACTGAAACACCGGATTTCAGTTTGAGCCCCACCAGATTTTAAAGTATGGGGTCCCTGGTACCTCCAAAATTTAGCTGACATGAGAAACATTGGTTATGATAGCAGCATTTATACATGCAATTGACCATTTGTCATTTCCCTTAATAAAGTGTTATTATTATTATTGGCGGAAGTTAGAATTTTCCGCCAATGTATCAATGGGTTCCGCTTCACCGTCTGTCTGTTTGTTATTGTCCAATCTCAGTTAAGTTTTATGTTTAGCGCAACATATCATCTAAGATCTCATGATGGCTTCACACTATTGGGACTAATCTTGGACACATGCTTCCATATATCAAGGGGATTGAGCACAATGATATTGAGGTCATCAGGTCAAACTTCAGGGTGACTGAACTTGAAATAAAACTATTCTTTATGGCTAAGTTTTTGGTTTAGGTCAACATCTCATCCTATATCTCAGCATGGCTTCACCGACTAGACACGGATCACACATGCACACACATTCACGCATGCACACACTAATGAGATATACCATTATGTGTTTCAGTGTAGAAGTATGTGATCATAACTTTCCAGAGCTGCTTGCTGCATACTTCCAGGCACAAGCAATAGAAATATCTCGCAGATGTGTCCAGCCTCCACTCAAGAAGAATCCCAAGTAAGATGTCCTGTCTTAACCCTTTAACTCTCAAATTTGTTCAAGAAAGTTTTCTCATAGAAAATGTCCATTTGCAGACTGATCTTGAGATTATTTTTGAAAATTTATAACTGGAATGACTGGCTCGGTTATCGAGCCAGTCATCCCAGTGATAAATTTTCCAAAAATGGTCTTCTTGACCATGGTCTGCAAATGGACATTTCTCAAGACCATTGTAGAAGCCGCTTTTTGCTGGCTTGATTGTTACAGGGTTAGGATTGCTTTGTACTGTTCTTGAGAAATTATCATTTGCAGGCCAGGATAAGACCTTTTGAAAATTAACCATATAGTTTGATATAGTGTCACATATTGTTTTCAAGTTTTCTACTAAAGAATCTCAAGTCCATGTGAGTCAATTCTGTCAACATATGATGGTTAGTATAAAAAACCTGTGCATAACAGGCAGATAAACTCCCCACAGTTTCACTGACCAGTCAGAAAAAAGCAAACTCAATAAATTTATTGGTCTTTTCTTTCAATTATTCATTGTTTCTATAGTCATTTACATGGAGAAATGCATGTTGGCATTTGAGAGCATCTACATCAAAGAATTTCCGGGGAACATACCCCACCCCCTCCACTACCCATTTGATACTTGAGCCCTTGGCATTGAAACTTGAAAGTCAATTCTAAAGCCCCAAGACATATCGTGATCGTTCAACAAATTCTCACATAATAAAGAAATATTACCGTGATTTCTCGACTAAAGGCCGCCCTCGAATATAGGACGCTGTCCCAAATTTGACCAAAATCCGCCCAAAAAACTCTTGTATTCAAGTATAAGACGCTGTTAAATTTAGAAAAAATGTCCCTTTAAAAAATTGAAAATTGGTATAAAAAATAACCATCACTCTGCGCTATGTTTAATGCATGACTAAAAATTATCATGGTGGAAGAGAAATTACTAAATAGGACCGCCTAAATATCGTGTATCTTCAATAAAGATTGTTTATTACATCAAAATCAATCTAATTTTGGCATAAAATGTCTCCTTGAAAACATAGAAATCACGTGATAGAAACAGATTGTAATGGCTCTTTTGCGTTTGGAGGCGCTGTGTGATCTTATGCGCTAACAGGAGTTGATTATCTGGCTCTTTTGTGATTGGAGGTGCTGTGTAATCTTATGCGTTAACGGAAGTTGGTTATAAAACGGGTATGGGAATATTCAGATGGTCACTAGTTGTAATGACTGTTTTGCGTTTGGAGGCGCTGTGTGATCTTATGCGCTAACGGGAGTTGGTTATCTGGCTCTTTTGTGATTGGAGGCACTGTGTAATCTTATGCGCTAACGGGAGTTGGTTATCAAACAGGTACGTTCAGTTCAGAACATTCAGTTCCTATCGCGCAATGATGATATATAGCAATTTCCGAGTCCAGAATATTTTGATCCGAGTACTCGCTCTAATTAGAATAAAGATCTTTTGCGATTGGAGGCGAATCACGTGATTTATACACGTATCTTTTCTCGACGCCATTTTATGTCCAATTCTGGATTAATTTTGATGTAATAAGTGATATGTATTAAAGAATAAGCAATATTTAGGCGCCCCAATTTAATAATTTCACTTCCGCTTGGTGTTTTTGGAGTATACATTAAACATAGTCGTCAAGCGGCGCGAATTGTCTAGGGTAACATTTAGTTCAATTTCTGTGGTATAATCTGTAACTTTTTAAGAAAAATTTTGACGCAAAAATGTGCGGAAGTAATGTTCTCGATTATAGGATGCACCCGCTTTCTAGTACATGTATTTTGACAAAAAAATGCGTCCTTTAGTCGAATTTTAACGGTAGTTACCTCTCCGAGATGTAGAAATTGTTTTAGTGTAGCTTTCATGACCATCTCGGTCACCTCTTCAACAAACTCTCACATGATTACATTCTGTGATGAGAATTGAGAATGACTACTCTGTGTTGTATTATATATATATATAATGGTTTACATTGTTCCTTCTCAGAAAATGATCTGATCTTCGACAGTGTTCATAGAATCAAAACCATTTACAATGATTTCTAAAGTATGAAAATGTTCTGTGTATTTTTATATCCAGAAAGGATTTCTAAAGCTTGATCTTGTACTTGTTGTTGGGGATGTGGGCTTTTGTTTATTTTTGCTACCCATTCAGTTGTTGTCTAATCTCGCTGAAACTTCACACACCTAATCTAGGGAAAAGTCCCAACATCGGTACAGAGCCAGATTTTCGATTCACTGGCCTACTGCGTTTTAGTAGGACATCCCACTCTAAAATATGAAAATTGTTACTTCTCCATTATTGATAAATGTAGCTTGATAGAGCTTTAAGGGAATATTCTAATGGTACTGATTGACATCGCTATGGAGCCCACTTTTCAATTAAATTTTAAATCACTACCTCCTATGGTATTAACGAGCTGATCTCAATAAAACATGAGAGGGATATTGTATGGGAAACACTGACAATATTGCGGAGCCCGATTTTCGATTCATTACCTGGCTGGGTTTTAGTAGGTCGTGCCACCATTAAATCATAAAATCGCTACTCTGTTATTAATGAATGGATCTCGATGAAACATGAGAGGGATGTTCTGTTCATAACCGTTGACATAATTTCTGTGCCAGATTTTCGATTCACTGCACTACTGGGTTTTAGTAGGGCACCTCGCCCTTCAATTTTGAAGTCGCTACTCCTCTGTTATTAATGAATAGATCTCAATACAACTTGACAGGGATGTTCTACGAGTAACTCTTGACATCATTTGCAGAGGCAGATTTTTTTATCACTGCACTGCCGAGTTTTATTAGGATGCCCCACCCACCCTTAAATTAAAAAAAAACTTCCTCTATTACTGATGAACAGGTCTCGATAAAACTTTAGAATGGTAATCTATGCGCCACTCTATGATTATGGCATCCGATTCTCGATTTACTTCCCTGCTGGGTTTTATTTAGGGTGCCCTACCCGTAAATTTTAAAATGGTTATTCCTCCGTTACTGATTAACGGATCCTGATAAAACTCGACAATGGTATGCTATGGGACACTCGAATTCAGTATGGAGCCCAATTTATACACAGCCCTGGTGGATTTTAGAAGTGAGGTGTACCCTTAAATTTTAAGATCACTACGTTATTAACGAGCAGATCTTGATAAAACTTGAGAGGGATATGCTAGCAGTAATTATTTACCTCATAGCGAAGCTGATCTGTGATTCACCTCATGATGAGGTTTAGACGGGAGCCCACACTTAAATTTTAAAATATATAGAAGCTGTGGAATGTTCCAGATCTTAGCTCAAATTAGATTTTTCTTGTTGTTTAACCCTTACCACTCTGATGTCAAAATTTTTAATTTTCAAATTAAATTAAAAAATGAACTGGTGTTCATTTTTCGACAAATTTGTTGGAAGATGGTGCTGTTGTAGACAGCACCATCGTCCACCAAAATTGTTGAAAAATGTACACTAGTTTCTTTGCTATTGGTACCGTACAAGATAGAATATTGACATCAGTGTGCTAAGGATTAAAAAATCTAATCTGTTACCTATTTTCAGAGAACAGTTTCAACCGAAGCCTTCATTGCGCCGTGTGTGCGACTTTCTCATCAAAGACTGCATCAAACATTATCCAGTACAAAAGTGTCCTTTATGTCAGAAGTATGCTATGTCTCCTGACCCTAAAGTAAGTCAAAAGTGTCCTCTCTGTCTTTCCATCCATCTGATTCATGTCTGATCCATATCTTGAAGGGGTTTGAACTGGCCGGTACACTCACATTTTTTTGTTCACCGAGACACAGTGCCATGATTTTGGTTTAGTAAAATCCGTCTGTAAGCTCCAAAAACCTAAGATTCACAAACGCTAACTGTTCACATTTATCGTTCTTCAAACATGTATGTTTTTGAGGAATCACAGCAGTGAAATTAAAAATATATTTCTGACTTGCAAAGGGCTAGTAATGTCTGTGAAGTTTTAACAAAACCCACCTTCCTTGTGTATAAATAATGAGTATAGTCCTTGAAGGTTGTAAAGTTTAGATGTTTATTTATTAACTAATATGTTTAATGAATAATTCAGATTGTCTAACTTCTGCTGTTTATTGCCAGGCTCCATATCGTGATGCAGCCCTGGGATTGGAGAGAAACTATTGTGGTCATCTATATCATAATGGCTGCCTCGATAAATACATGAAAAAACCTCCATTCACAGGTAATGCGTCCTGCTTCAGGTGAAGGATAATGAATGATTTAACACCTACACTGTTAATCCTTTCATAAACAAATCCTGGAAAAAGTATATTCTTTATGATTTAAAACTTATTCTGTTGAATATTTTGAAATTAATTGGACGGGAAGCCGTTGCTGCCTAAGGCAGCAGCGGTTTCCAGTCAAATTAATTTCAAAATATTCAGCAGTTTTGCTGTATGGTTGCCTTGAAAGTGATATATGGGGAATTCATCGGTGAAACGGTTAATATTTTAAAACAGACTCGGTTTTGTGGTAGCCGCGAAAGAATAAGTATTCAAAGCTAGTTCCTTCCAGGGCTATATTTATTTTGATGAGCTTTCATGCCTAATGGAGCATGTGAAATGTGTGAAGGCTTGTCAAGATGAACAAAGAAAATCTTTAATGGTACCACCTTTCATATCCTGTTATCATATGTTAAAATGGCTTGCACGTGTATGGTCAACTTTCTGGTCAAATGTCAAGGCCATTTCACTGAGAATTATCACTGTTTCTATTGATTATTTGTGTATGTTTATCTTAATCAGGGATAATTCATTGTTTTGATGATATCTCTAGTGTTTACAGGTCTGTATCAACTGAAACCTAACCTCTTCTTGTTTCAAACTGTGAATCTTCACACACGACAAACAACAAATTCTTTATCATGTACAAAATATTCTGTTGAATATTTTGAAACAAATTTGAGTGTGAACTGTAGCTGCCTAAAATATTCAGCAGTTTTCCTGTATAGTTGGTTGAATTCGATATGCTTATATGTGTGTAGAATGAGATATGCTTATATGTGTGTAGAATGAGATATGATTGTAGTTAGCCGAAAACTAGTCCTATTTATAGTATCACGATTTCTCATTATTACCCCTGTAACAGGAAGAGGGTATTATGATCGAGTCTGTCTGCGTGTTCGGAGATCTAGCTAAAAAAACTTCTGATCTGATTTGGTTCAAATTTTAACACTATGACGGAACTTGTCAGGCAAGGTTTCCAGACTTTGTCTGTAATCCAAATAGAAGAACCTGAATCTGGATGAGATTAAGTTGTGGATTTGTTGATATCTTGGAAACTACTGGTGTGATTGGCTCAAGTTTTAACACAGGAAATAGTGTGGCCATACACTAGGATTCCACAACTTTAGGTGTTATCCGGAAAAATTTGGAAAATCTGTAATAAATATCCAGAAAATACAGAGAAAATTCTGATGATCTGAAAGAATATGGAAAATCTGAATAATTTTACAGTGTGACAAACAATAGAGTGAGGGTCTACAATCTCTGATTTCTCTAGAGAGTGAGGGTCTACAATCTCTGATTTCTCTAGAGATTGAGGGTCTACAATCTCTGATTACTCTAGAGAGTGAGGGTCTACAATCTCTGATTGCTTTGGAGAGTGAGGGTATACAATCTCTGATTGCTCTAGAGAGTAAGGGTCTACAATCTCTGATTGCTCTGGAGAGTGAGGGTCTACAATCTCTGATTGCTCTAGAGAGTGAGGGTCTACAATCTCTGATTGCTCTAGAGAGTGAGGGTCTACAATCTCTGATTGCTCTAGAGAGAGAGTGTCTACAATCTCTGATTGCTCTAGAGAGTGAGGGTCTACAATCTCTGATTGCTCTAGAGAGTGAGGGTCTACAATCTCTGATTTCTCTAGAGAGTGAGGGTCTACAATCTCTGATTGCTCTAGAGAGTGAGGGTCTACAATCTCTGATTGCTCTAGAGAGTGAGGGTCTACAATCTCTGATTGCTCTAGAGAGTGAGGGTCTACAATCTCTGATTGCTCTGGAGATTGAGGGTCTACAATCTCTGATTACTCTAGAGAGTGAGGGTCTACAATCTCTGATTGCTCTAGAGAGTGAGGGTTTACAATCTCTGATTGCTCTAGAGAGTGAGGGTCTACAATCTCTGATTTCTCTAGAGTGTGAGGGTCTACAATCTCTGATTGCTCTAGAGTGTGAGGGTCTACAATCTCTGATTGCTCTAGAGAGTGAGGGTCTACAATCTCTGATTGCTCTAGAGAGTGAGGGTCTACAATCTCTTGAGTGAGGGTCTACAATCTCTGAGTGAAGGTCTACAATCTCTGATTACTCTAGAGAGTGAGGGTCTACAATCTCTGATTGCTCTAGAGAGTGAGGGTCTACAATCTCTGATTGCTCTAGAGAGTGAGGGTCTACAATCTCTGATTTCTCTAGAGTGTGAGGGTCTACAATCTCTGATTGCTCTAGAGTGTGAGGGTCTACAATCTCTGATTGCTCTAGAGAGTGAGGGTCTACAATCTCTGATTTCTCTAGAGAGTGAGGGTCTACAATCTCTTGAGTGAGGGTCTACAATCTCTGAGTGAAGGTCTACAATCTCTGATTTTTCTTGTTTCTTGTAGGTGGCAAGAAGTGTCCTGCATGTGGTAACAGAATATTCCACGAGAAATGGAAAGTGACGCCGCAGTTAGCCGAGGCAAGATGGGCACACAAAGAGGCGAGAGAGAGGGAACTTGATGAAGTTGTTGAGTTTCTTCAATAACCATGGCCTATTTTAAATTTAATTTATTATTTTAAATCAACATATTCAAATTTTGTTCCTTTCTCAATCCTGAAAAAGGAGTGTTTGTTAAGGATGGTATGTGTTTTTATATGGAGATATTAGAATGGCCAAGTGAGCTTATGCTGTGTCAACCATCCGTCATCTGTTGTCAACTTTTTCTTTAAACAACTTCTCAAGAACCACTGGGCAGATTTTAATTATATATGGCAGGAAGCATCCTTAGAGCACTGAGATCCAAGTTTGTACAAGCAAAGCCAATGGGCCAATTTGGCCGGCGGTCATCTTGGATTTAGCCAAATATTTAGAGATGTCTTTAAAAATCTCGTAAACAGCTTTGGGAATCGATTCAAAACTCATGAAACATCATCTAGGGCAACAGCTGAATCAACTTTGTTCAAGGGAACATGATTGGTCAACTGCTTCGGCGGCCGTCTTGGATGACCTAATTTTCACAAAAATTACTTCTCCAGAACCGCTGAACAGATCCGGCCAAAATTTGGGAGATATGATCGGTGACTAAGACCCATTGAAGTTTGTTCAAGGGAAGTTGATCCGTGAAAAAAAACCCAGCCGCCGTGGACCAATCAAAATGTAGCGTGTTTGGTGTCCATATTTGATTTTTTTATTTGATGGATTTTCAAGCTAAAATTGGCTTTATCTTGGTTTAAAGGGTATGCTGATTTCAAATTTACTACTTTTGAAAGTGTAAGATAAACAGTTTGGTGGCCATCTTGGATTGTTTTCCCGCCAAAAACTCCTGTACTAAAGCAATATGAAATTTTAAATGTCTGAACCCCATAACCAATTTTAACTAAATTTGGTAGGACACATCCTTATTCTTGTTGGACCTCTGGTCAAACCTTAGGGTTCTACTTACAAGTGATGCCTTTTCTAGTTGAAATACCTATGTTCCAGGTGAGCGATACAGGACCCGTGGGCCTCTTGTTGATAATGTTATAATTACCAGCAACTAATTATCATCTTGTTTTGTAAACAATGCATGAATCTTTGGATTCCACCTCCATTTAAAGTCTACGCACGCACGCACGCACGCACGCACGCACGCACGCACGCACGCACGCACGCACGCACGCACACAGAGAGAATAATAACCTGACTATTAAGAGCACTTTCTCTGGTTCTCGGAGTGCTTCCTAATAGATAGGTTTTGACTTATGGAATTGTATGATTCTCAGGCGTTTAAACACACGTTTATAGGCCAATGTTATTAAATGATCTAATCAGTGTAAAAAATTACATCAATGGCCAATTTGGCTAAATATTTTGAAACAATTTGACTGAAAAATTGTGCTACCTAAGGCAACAAAGGCTTTCAGTCAAATTGTTTGTTGAATCTTCAGTAGATTTTATCCGAGTATAATTGATGAAAGGATTAACAAACATAAGATTCAGGCATTTTTATACCTTTTAATGAGCTTGGCTTTGAAACTGAATCAAAGTTCTCTAACACTTTACTGGCTAATTTAGATCACAAAGCTAAAAAAAAATACATCCTTATTGAACAAGCATTTCCAAAAATACTAATTTCGAAATTTCCCACTGGAATGATTGGCCACAAAGCCCTCAAAAAGTGCGTTCTTTACGATGTATATGTCGAATATTTTGAAATTAATATTACTGGAAGGCATTGCTGCCTTAAGCAACAATGACTTCCATTCATATTAATTTCAAAATATTCATCTGTTTTCCTGTTTGTGTACGCTAGGATTGAGATATGGGGGAATTTATCAGTGAAAAGGTTATAACATTACCTCTCTGAACTGAAGAAGTCATCACATCACATGATTGAGTCACATCACATGATTCATTCATGTCACATGACAGTAGTGGATAGTAGTAATGTTAGTATCCTGTGTCGTGGTTCCCAGTCACCTGATATACAGCTCACTGTTCAGAGATCTTCTAGGGTGCTAATGTTATTAGCAAATTTAACTGTGATACTATAGGACATTGTTTGTATATTGATATAATTATGAAATATTGTGATAGCACCTGATATCAGGGTGTGAATATGAATGAAGATTTACTGGTCAACCGTCTGGAGGAGGTGTATTTCATAAGACTGATGAAATGGAAGTCATCTGTCAGTGATATCCCGTAACACTGGTCATTTGTCAGTGATATTCTGTAACACTGGTCATTTGTCAGTGATATTCTGTAACACTGGTCATTTGTCAGTGATATTCTGTAACACTGGTCATTTGTCAGTGATATTCCATAACACTGGTCATCTGTCAGTGATATTCCATAACACTGGTTATCTGTCAGTGATATTCTGTAACACTGCTCATTTGTCAGTGATATTCTGTAACACTGGTCATTTGGCTGTGATATTCTGTAACACTGGTCATTTGTCAGTGATATTCCATAACACTGGTCATCTATCAGTGATATTCTGTAACACTGGTCATCTGTCAGTGATATTCCGTAACACTGGTCATCTGTCAGTGATATTCTGTAACACTGGTCATCTGTCAATGATATTCTGTAACACTGGTCATCTGTCAGTGATATTCTGTAACACTGGTCATTTGTCAGTGATATTCTGTAACACTGGTCATTTGGATGTGATATTCTGTAACACTGGTCATTTGTCAGTGATATTCCATAACACTGGTCATCTGTCAACGATATTCCGTAACACTGGTCATCTGTCAGTGATATTCCGTAACACTGGTCATCTGTCAGTGATATTCTGTAACACTGGTCATCTGTCAGGGATATTCCGTAACACTGGTCATTTGGCTGTGTCATATATCTTGTTTTAACCAATTGAGTCCTGAATTCCCAGAATCCCCTATTTCACATCAAGAGTATACTTACCTCCCTAATACTTTTGATATTGCTAAATATTGGCTTTCACTCAATAAAACACTCAGATTAAAAACAGTTAGGTGCCCCTACTGGGCAGGTAGTCAGAGGTAGTCCGGCGGATGCCAGCCCCACCACCGCGCATGCGCCGACTACTACTACCTCTTTGCTAATTTATTGGCAAGGAGAACACATGTGCTTGCAGTTATCTTCAAGTTTCACGCGTTTTAAGCCTATTTCATGTCTGTTGTGTTCGAGTATAGTGAAGAGAGATGTCTGAGAGGACAAATTCACCAGAGGAGGGGACTGGATCTCTCTATCAGGTGATTTCAATGACATTCTAGCGAGTTTTTTCCCCTGTGTAATGTGTTTCCGGGACTCGCGCTTACCGTGATTAGCGCCTGTTTCAGTTGGGTTTTTCCAACATGGTGCTTTATAAGACTAATTTCTCTTTGTGTTTATGTCCACAGGTATGGATTTGCATTATTAGTGGACATCTCAGCACAGGAGGGTTTGTTTTTCTCCACCACGGTTCCATTTCCTACTAATACTGTTAGGTTATCTAACCAAAAAGTCTATGTTCAGTGAGTTGGAGGCTTTCTATAAAGGTCTTCTCACTTTGCCCTCTTGATCCAATTCCTTCCCCCAAGGTGGAGAAAGGTGAAGAGGCGTAGTCTTGGTGGAGTGCTCCAGTGCATCACGGTGGATGGTTTGTCTATACAAGGTGTCAGGTATCTAATTAATGATATGAGGTAATATGAATTATTTGAAAAAATAATGACTGATTTTTACCATTGTTATCATTCTGTATCTGATGATGTGTAGTCTGAATATCCTTTGGAGGATGTTCTAGTTATGAATACAATTCGTCCTTGCACTTGGATGCGTGTTGCGGACCGATTAATTTCTGTTAAGGGATTGATGACGTCATAATCGGCCTTGCGCTTTATTAACATTTAAAGTTTTGTCCAACGCTGGTTTTCTTCTTGATTAGTGATCTTTATGATCCTGTCCCTCTCTTTTAGTTTGGTTTTGAGTTTTCTAACCGTAACTAACTTGCTTATTGTACTCGTCCTTTGTCCTGTTTCAGAGACCTGGTTGCCCGTCCTGTGGTCGATTTTTAAAGGACCGATTTGCTCCACATTTGTGTTTTAGCTGCAGTCCCTGTGGACTGTTGCTAAAATGCGAGGTCTGTAAGCAGTGGGGGGGGGTGAGCTAATGGCTAACTTTTTATCATTACAGGCAAGGGAGATGGTGATGGAAGAGGAGAGGAAGGCGAAGAAAGAGGGTGTTAAGAAGGGTAAGAGGAAGGCCTCATCCGCGGTGGATATGGAGGCCTTCCGGTCCGAAATGTTGGGAGAGATGCAGAGGACAATAAAGGATTTGGTCCCAGAGTTGCTTCGCAGCATGCTGCCTGGGCCAGGTCCTTTGTTGTCCTCAGCATCTGCTTCGGAGCAGGTGATCCCCGCCTCTGAATCCGAGTTCCATAGGTCCGGTCCGTTGTTCGAGGTGGATTCAGAGGTGGCCCCGTTGATGGGGGCGGTCCACGACCCTGGCAGCAGGCTTGGTGCCGCGCCGAGGGGCCGTGGACAACGGTTGTTGCTGGGACCCGCGGTCTGCTCATCAGACCCTGGGTATCCGCGCGCCGCTGGTGTCAAGACCTCCTATGACACCTTCCCTGGCCAGTCCGGGTTAGCTCTCTTTGCTGACCCGGAGTCTAATCTTTCTGGCCAGGAGGAAGAGGATTTCCTGCTAGGGTCGCCGGGGGGGGGGGGGGGACGTGGCCATGGAGTTTCACTTCAAGAGTATACTTACCTCCCTAATACTTTTGATATTGCTAAATATTGGCTTTCACTCAATAAACACTCAGATTAAAACAGTTAGGTGCCCCTACTGGGCAGGGAGTCAGAGCGTAGTCTGGCGGATGCCAGCCCCACCACCGCGCATGCGCAGACTAGCACTACCTCTTTGCTAGATTATTGGCAGAGGGATCACACATGTTTTTTTGTGCAATAGCTTTTCCTTGCTCTTAAACTGTTTTCATAACTTGGTTGTGTTATTTTGGAGTGATAGTCACTGATTCGGATGGCAGGAAGGATCACTTCGCCAAAGGGGGACCTAGGACCTTTGAATCAGGTGACTTCTAGTAAAATTAGCGAGTTTTTTTGCCCGGTGTATTGTGTTTCCGGGACTCGCGGTTACCGTGATAAGCGCCTTGGTTAGTTGGTTTATGTCAACTCGGTGCTACCTAAAGCTAATTTCTCTTTCTGTTTATGTCCACAGGTCTGTATGACGCTAGGTGGTGGCATCACAGCAGCAGAGAGTTAGTTTTCTCTCCACCATGGTTCCATTTCCTACTAACACTGTTAGGTTATCTAACCAAATGATTTATGTCCAGTGAGTTGGAGGCCTAGTATAAAGGTCTTCTCGCTTTGCCCTCTTGATCCAATTCCTTCCCCATGAGGTGGAGAGAGTTAAGAGGCGTGCAGGTGGTGGAGTACTCCGGTTCGTCACGTTGGATTGTTTGTCTATACAAGGTGTCAGGTATCTAGTTATTGATAATGTGGTGATGTTAATTATAGTAAGCAAAGGGAGATAATTAACATTTTTGCCAGAAAAGAGTTATCTATATGTATCTGATGGTTGTGTAATCGACGTATCCATTCAGCATACAATTCGTCCTTGCACTTGGATGTTTTGTTGGGATCGATTTTTTCCTGTCACGGGATTAATGACGTCATAATCAGCCTGGCTATGTATTTATCAGCAATTTAAGTTGCAATGCTGGTTTCTGATGTATATTGATCTTTATGATCGTTTTCCTTCTCTTTGAGTTGGTTTGAGTGTCTAAGCTTAACTAGTTTGCTCATACTCCTTGTCCTTTACCCTGTTTCAGGGACCGGGTTGCGCGTCCTGTGGACGATTTCTGCATGATAAGTTCTTGCCTCATCTTTGCTATCAATGTAGCCCTTGTGGTCCATCGGGTAATTGTGAGATATGTAAGCACTGGGGGGGCGAGTTAATGTCCGAATTCTTGTGCTTGCAGGCGACGGACAAGGTGGTAGAGGAGGAGAAGAAGAAGAAGCGGAAACGAGAGGTTGTAAGTAGGAAGGGTAAGGGGAAGGCCTCGTCCGCGGTGGATATGGAGGCCTTCCGGACCGAGATGTTGGGAGAGATGAAGAGGACGATAAAGGATTTGGTTCCAGGGTTGCTTCGTGGCATGCTTCCTGGACCAAATCCTTTACTGTCCTCATCATCGGCTTCGGAGCAGGTAATCCCCGCCTCTGGATCGGTTTTCCTTAGACCGCTTCCGTTGTTCGACGATTCAGAGGTGGCCCCATTAGAGGGGGCGTTCCACGACCCTGGCAGCAGGCTTATTGCCGCGCCGATAGGGGACCGTGGACGGTTGTCGCTGGAACCCGCGGGCTGCTTATCAGTCCAGGGGTATCCGCACGCCGCGGTGGCCAGTACCTCCTATGGCACCGTTCCTGGTCAGCCCGGGTTAGCTCTCTAGACCCGGGGTCTAATCTTTCTGACCAGGGTGATGAGGATTACCTGCTAGGGTCGCCGTCTGACGACGTGGACATGGATGAAGACGTTTGTGCACCCCTCGCGGGGAATACGGGCGGCTTCTTCCACGGTTTTACTCACCCTGGAGTAGAGTCCGCGGCTCAGGTGGTGGCCCAGGGCGCTGCTGATGGCCAGCGGTACCGCATACCTCGGCTTGCCGAGGGTGTTGCTGGTGCTGGCCGGGCCCGTGGTGGGGCGGTATGTGCCCCGCGCTCTACCACGGCGCCTGCTCCTGGTCAAACCAGTGATATTGTCATGCCGGTGCTGTCAGGCCCGCATGTTTTCCCTGGCTTGCCAGGTGTATCAGCGTACCCGCCGTCAAGCTCTGCTGCTTGCGCTCAGGAGGAAGACGAAGGCCCCCGTCTTGTAGAGCGCTCGCAGTTAGCCACGGAGGAGGATTGGTCTGACGCTTGCCAGTGGTTGGTGAGCGTTAGGCCTGATCTGCCCGTGGAGCAGTCGGCTAGCCAGCGTGACCACAGGCCGTGGTTAGCGGGGAAGCCGACTGCTAACGCTATGCCTTCTCTGCCGCTGGCGGAGCATGTCGTTGACATGTTCGAGGCGGCAGAGTCGACCATTAAGTCGAGTGGACGTCTCGCGAAGGCCCCTCGCGAGGTGGCCAGGCGTTGTCGCATCGTGCCCCTGGATTACCAGCGGTACGGTGTGGTACCCAAGCCCAGCGTGGATGACCGCGCGGCTTTGGGTGAGGATGCGCGGCCAGGCTCCCGTTCTGACACGGGGGTCTTGTGCTCGAACGCGTTGCGTTCGGCGAATACCGCGTTGCGTGATGCGGAGGAGAGTGGGAGGGCTTCGATTGCCGCTCTGTCCCACGTCTCCCAGCTGTTACAGGGGGTAGTAACGGCATCCGCATCGCGCCAGCCAAGTCCGGTCACGGTCCAGCGAGCCATCCAGGATGGTATTAACCTGGCGCTGGACTGTATGACTCGGGCGGTGACCAGGAGTGTCCGGGCAAGACGCACGTTTGCCCTGGACAATCTGTGCCCGTCTCAGGACCTGTACAATAGGCTACTGCGTACGCCTATGACGGGTCCTGGTCTTTTTGGAGGTGAGGGATGTCGACACCTCCAGGAGACGGTCACCCTGGTGAATAACCAGAGGGCGCTGCGCGAGCAGTTTGAGGTGCTGCGTCGTGCTAACGTTCGCGCCGCGCCCCCTGCGTATCGTCCCCTGCAGGCTCGAGGTGGTGCTGGCCAAGTCAGAGGCCAGCCACCGTCGCAGCGTCGGCCTCGGCCGCGTGCGATTCGGCCAGCAGCGAGGGGGGCGCAGGTTCCTCAGGCGCCGTCAGCCAGGCAGCCGCCCGCGCACCAAGGTGCGCGCGGGGCGGGGCGGGGCGCGCGAGGATCTGGGCGTGGTTATCGGTCCTGACGGGACGGTTACCGCGGTAAGAACCACTCCGGTGTTTATGGCGACGGGGACAGTGCCGCTCTTGCATGCCTCGTGTCCACCTCTGTCCCTAGGTGGACCGGTGGGAGGCCGGCTAGCCGACCACATGCAAGAGTGGGAACGGTTAACTCAGGACCGTTTAGTCTTGCGATGGCTTTCCGTCGGGTATCATCCAGAGTGGATGACAGGCCCGCCGTCGCGACTGTCTCTAGTGCCAGTCTGGACTCCCATTCCGAGAGATCCAGAGCAAAGGTTGTGTATCGAGGAGGAGATAAATTCCCTCGTACAAAAGGGAGCTATTCAGCCGGCACAAAGGTGTCCGGGCTTCTATTCAACCCTGTTCTTAGTAACAAAACGCACCGGAGGGTGGAGACCGATTCTCAACCTCAAGCCATTGAACAAGTTCATCGAGACGCCCAGTTTCAAGATGGAAACGGTGCGCTCGGTGTTGGCGGGGTTGGAGAGGGGGATGTGGACGGCGTCGATAGATTTGAAGGACGCTTATTTCCACATCCCCATCCACGGGAGTTTCTGTCGCTTCCTGAGATTTGCATTCCAGGGCAGACAGTGGGAATTCAGGGTGTTGCCCTTCGGAATTTCCACGGCTCCTCGGGTTTTCACCCGTGTGGTTCTTGCGATCACCGCATACCTCCGCAGGAGAAGCATAGCAGTCCACACGTACATAGACGACTGGCTGTTGAAAGCGCACACCCGGGAAAGTTTGTCGGCCAGTCTGGAGATTGTTTTGAAAACTCTCACAGACTTAGGCTGGATGATCAATTTCCCAAAATCAGAGCTGACTCCATCCCAGAAGTTTGTTTACCTGGGGATGTTCTTCGATCTAGAGACAGGATATGTTTATCCTACTCAGGAGAGAGTTCAGTAACTCATCTCATTAATTCAGTCAGTGTGCGACAGTCGTCATGTCCTGGCACGGGTTTACTTGAGAATGCTGGGGTTGATGGTTTCATTGGAACCAGTCATTCCTCAGGCCGCCTTACGCAGGCGGCCGATCCAGTTATTTCTCATGACACAATGGACCCAGAGTACAGGTTCGCTGGACTCGAATGTGTCAGTGTTGGCGCCTCTGATTCATCACCTGCAATGGTGGTTGGACACAGAGAATCTCTTGGTGGGGGTTATGCTAACCCCTCCCCACCCTCAGGTGACTGTGTATACAGATGCATCGATGGAGGGCTGGGGAGCTTGCCTGGAAGAGTCCACGATATCAGGGCTTTGGAATCTGGAACAGTCAAAGGAACATATAAATCTACTGGAGCTAAGAGCAGTAGTCCTGGGCCTGGAACATTTCTTACAGAAAGTTCAGGGCAAGATTGTTCTTATTCGTTCAGACAACTCAACAGTTGTGACTTACATAAACCGCCAGGGCGGAACGAAGTCGCCCAGTCTCTGTATGATGACATGGAAACTGCTTTGTTGGTGTCTGGATCACCAGATTACCTTGAAAGCAGTTCATATTCCGGGAAGGTTAAACCTGCTAGCAGACTCATTGAGCCGAAGGATGAGTGTTTTACCCACGGAATGGCAACTAAATCAATGTGTGGCGGATCGTCTGTTCGACCATTGGGGGAAACCCAACATCGATTTGTTCGCAACGAAGAAGAATGCGAAGATGACGACGTACGTCTCTCCGATTCCGGATCCAAGCGCTTTCGCAACAGATGCGTTAGCTATCAGCTGGGGGAGAATGTATGCATACGCATTCCCTCCAGCAATCCTGATTCCAAAAATTCTTCAGAAAATCAGACAAGAGGAATGCCAAGTGCTTCTGATCGCCCCGGATTGGCCAAGCCGATCATGGTATACGGATCTGCTGGACCTTCTGGTCTGCAATCCGGTTCCTCTGCCTCTGATGGACGATATTATCTTCCAGGGCAAGGCCCTTCACAACAATCCGTCAATGTTCAGATTGACTGCGTGGATGTTGTCAAGGAATCTAGAATTAAGGAGGGCTTTTCTGAGCAAGCAGCCATGTTTATGGCCAAAGCCAGGAGGGGGTCAACCTCCAGAGCATATAATTATAAAATCAACAGATTTGCAGAATGGTGCTCAAAAAGATGTATTGATCCAATGGGTTCATCTATTCAAGTAGTAGCTGATTTCCTCTGTCACCTCTATGATGCCTATAGCCTCAAGCCTAACTCTATTGCTGGTTATAAGTCAGCATTAATGTCTGTTATTCCTTGCTTGGCTAAGAGGGGAAGTGATGAAGTAAATACATTAAATGTATTAATTAAAGGCATGGGCAATCTAAGACCAAGGAATCCACCTGTGATTCCGTCTTGGAGTTTATCGCTAGTGCTTCAAGTACTAGGTGATAAGCCTTTTGAACCACTTAGTTCCATTTCTATGAAACTATTAACACTGAAGACTGTGTTTTTAATTGCTGCGGCCTCGGCTAGGCGTAGGAGTGAAATTCATGCCTTATCAGCCGAGGATGACCGTTTTGTGGTTTCAGGGGAAGGCCTTAAGCTGCTACCTAGGATTAATTTCTTGGCTAAAAATCAGTCGTTGAAATATCCAGGTCAACCTATTATTTTGCCTGCTTTAACTAGATATGATCCTAATTCTAAAGCATGGTGTCCCGTCCGGGCGCTGCGCCAGTACAAACAACGTACGGCGGAGTAGCGCACCCACCAGTCAGCGTTATGGTTGTCATATATTGAACCCCATGGCAGGGTTTCTAAGGACACCATTTCCAGGTGGATTGTAGAATGCATTCAGTTTTGCCATAAATCCGCCACCGGGAAGCAGGTTGACGTGGCCAAGGCTCACAGTGTCCGCGGCGTAGTGACATCCACTGCCCTATTTAATGGGGTCCCTGTGGATGATATTATGTCGGTGGCTCAATGGCACTGTGAGTCCAGTTTTACAGACCATTATCTCCGTGACACCTCTAATCCTCTCGCCTTGTCGATTTTGAAAAAATAACTCGGTTTATATTTTTTGAGGAGGTTTTTCCTCATTGCTTATATATTTCACAATTAATTTATGGAAACACCCACTTTTTTGGGCCTGCATCAGTCTTCACCAATGGGAAGATGATGTCAGCAGCCATTTCAACAAGGTCAGTCTTGTTCATGGGTTGTCCGTTGTTGATTGTATTGTCACGTTACCCGTTATTAATATGGTGATGGTTTGTGTATTTGTGTGGTTCATGGTTGAGAGTTTACGAAAATGGAGCTTTTTCGTCTCTGTCCTGTAGTACATGGCACTTGTACGTAGAGAGCGTATAGGACATTGAGGTCAGTCGACTCTTCCTCCCAGGAAGGAGGGGGGGGGGAGCGCATATGACATTCGGTCATCTCTCATACATCGGTGGTGTTATCCGATGGTTAGTCAAATCCTGACTGTTTTTCGTACAGTTTCAGAAGTTTAAGTGCCTTAAACGCAGAAAAGCGTATAGGGATGAGCTGGTCTTTTGACCTCGCCTCCCTCCCGCCAGATTCACTTTCGAATTCTGGCAATATCAAAAGTATTAGGGAGGTAAGTATACTCTTGAAGTGAAATAAACGAAATCTAGGATTTCTTTTTTCACGAGAGAGTTGATACTTACCTCCCTAGATACGGACCCGGCCTCTCCACCCCACAGAGGCTCGGTCTTCAGGCTCTTAATAGTTGCATGTGTGTCAGCCAATAATCTAGTCAGAGGAAGTGCTAGTCTGCGCATGCGCGGTGGTGGGGCTGGCATCCGCCAGACTACGCTCTGACTCCCTGCCCAGTAGGGGCACCTAACTGTTTTAATCTGAGTGTTTATTGAGTGAAAGCCAATATTTAGCAATATCAAAAGTATTAGGGAGGTAAGTATCAACTCTCTCGTGAAAAAAGAAATCCTAGATTTCGTTTATACGACGTCGGTGCACCCCTCGCGGGGAATACAGGCGACGTGTTCCATGGTTCTACTCACGCAGGAGTAGAATTCACGGTCCAGAAGGTGACCCTGGGCGGTGCTGATGGCCATGGTTACCGCATACCTCGGCTTGCCGAGAGTATCGCTGGTGCTGGCCAGGGCCGTGGTGGGGCGGTGTCTGCCCCGCGCTCTACCACGGCGCCTGCTCCTGGTCAAGCCAGGGAGTTTAGCATGCCTGTTCTTTCGGGCCCGCATGCTTTCCCTGGCTTGCCAGGGGTATCAGCATATCCGCCGTCTAGTACAACTGCGTGCGCTCAGGAGGAAGATGAAGGCCCTCGTAGAGCGCTCGCAGTTAGCCACGGAGGAGGATTGGTCGGACGCTTGCCAGTGGCTGGTAAGCGTTTGGCCAGATCTGCCCGTGGAGCAGTCGGCAATCCAGCGTGACCATAGGCCGTGGTTAGCTGGTAGGCCGACTGCCAGCGCTATGCCATCTCTGCCGCTGGCTGAGCATGTCGTGGACAGGTTCGAGGCGGCAGAGACGTCCATTAAGACGAATGGGCGTCTCGCGAAGGCCCCTCGCGAGGTGGCTAGGCGTTGCCGCATCGTGCCCCTGGATTACCAGCGGTACGGTGTGGTGCCTAAGCCTAGCGTAGATGATCGCGCGGCTTTGGGCGAAGATGCGCGGCCAGGCTCCCGTTCTGACACGGGTGTCCTGTCGCGGCCAGGCTCCCGTTCTGACACGGGTGTCCTGTGCTCGAACGCGTTGCGTTCGGCTAATACCGCGCTACGTGATGCGGAGGAGAGTGGGAGAGGTTCGATTGCTGCTCTGTCCCACGTTTCCCAGCTGTTACAGGGGGTGGTAACAGCATCCGCTTCACGTCAGCCAAGCCCGGTCACAGTCCAGAGAGCCATCCAGGATGGTATCAACCTGGCTCTGGACTGTTTGACGCGGGCGAGGCGCACGTTTGCCCTTGACAATCTATGCCCGTCCCAGGACCTGTATAATAGGCTGCTGCGAACGCCTATGACAGGTCCTGGTCTCTTTGGAGGTGAGGGATGTAGGCACCTCCAGGAGACGGTGACTCTGGTCAACAACCAGAGGGCGCTGCGTGAGCAGTTTGAGGTGCTCCGGCGGGAGCCTGTTCGCGCAGCACCCCCTGCGTATCGTCCCCTGCAGGCTCGAGGTGGCGCTGGCCAGGTCAGAGGCCAGACACCATCGCAGCGCCGGCCTAGGCCGCGTGCGATTCGGCCAGCAGCGAGGGGGCGCAGGCTCCCCAGGCGCAGCCAGCCAGGCAGCCACCCGTGCACCGTGGTGCACGTGGTGCTGGGCGGGGCGCGCGGGGATCTGGTCGCGGTAATCGGGCCTGATGGGCCGGTTACCGTAGTGGGAACCACTCCGGTGTTTCAGGCCGAGAAGACAGTGCCACTCTCGCACTCCTTATGTCCACCTCTCTCCCTAGGTGGACCGGTGGGCGGCCGTTTGGCCGGCCACTTGCCAGAGTGGAAGCGGTTGACTCAGGACTGTTTAGTCTTGCGATGGCTTTCAGTCAGGTATCGTCCCGATTGGATGACAGGCCCGCCATCGAGACTGTCTCTCGTGCCGATCTGGACTCCGATTCCGAGGGATCCAGATCAAAGGTTGTGTATAGAGGAGGAAATAAATTCCCTCATACAAAAGGAAGCCATTCAGCCAGCGCAGAGGTGCCCGGGCTTCTATTCAACCCTGTTCTTAGTAACGAAAAACAACGGAGGGTGGAGGCCGATTCTCAACCTCAAGCCATTGAACAAGTTCATAGAGACGCCCAGTTTCAAGATGGAGACTGTGCGCTCGGTGTTGGCGGGGTTAGAGCGAGGAATGTGGACAGCGTCAATAGATTTGAAGGATGCTTATTTCCACATTCCCATAGAGAGGAGTTTCCGTCGCTTCCTGAGATTTGCATTCCAGGGCAGACAGTGGGAATTCAGGGTATTACCCTTCGGAATTTCCACGGCTCCGAGGGTCTTCACCCGTGTGGTTCTCGCGATCACTGCATACCTCCGCAGGAGAAGCATAGCAGTCCACACATACATAGACGACTGGCTGTTGAAAGCGCACACCCGGGAATCGTTATCGGCCAATCTGGAGATTGTTTTGAAAACTCTCACGGACTTGGGCTGGATAGTCAATTTCCAAAAATCAGAGCTAACTCCATCCCAGAAGTTTGTTTACCTGAGCATGTTCTTCGATCTCGAGACGGGATATGTTTATCCCACTCAGGAGAGGGTTCAAAGACTCATCTCAGTAATACAGTCGGTGTGCGACAGTCGTCATGTCCTGGCACGGGTTTACTTGAGAATGCTGGGGTTGATGGTTTCATTGGAACCAGTCATTCCGCAGGCCGCCTTGCGCAGGCGCCCGATCCAGTTGTTTCTCATGACACAGTGGACCCAGAGTTCAGGTTCGCTGGACTCGAACGTGTCAGTGTTGGCGCCTCTGATTCACCACCTGCAATGGTGGTTGAATACAGAGAATCTCTTGCTGGGGGTTTTGCTAACCCCTCCCCACCCTCAGGTGACTGTGTATACAGATGCATCGATGGAGGGGTGGGGAGCTTGTCTGGAAGAGTCCACAATATCAGGGCTTTGGGATCTGGATCAGTCCAAGGAACATATCAATCCACTAGAGCTAAGTGCAGTAGTCCTGGGCCTGGAACATTTCTTACAGAAAGTTCAGGGCAAGATTGTTCTAGTTCGTTCAGACAACTCAACAGTAGTGACTTACATAAACCGCCAGGGCGGAACGAAGTCGCCCAGTCTCTGTATGATGACATGGAAACTGCTTTGTTGGTGCCTAGATCATGGGATCACCTTGAAGGCAGTTCATATTCCGGGAAGGCTAAATCTGCTAGCAGACTCATTGAGCCGAAGGAGGAGTGTTTTACCCACGGAATGGCAACTAAATCAATGTGTGGCGGATCGTCTGTTCGACCATTGGGGGGAAACCCAACATCGATTTGTTCGCAATGAAGAAGAATGCGAAGATGACGACGTACGTCTCTCCGATTCCAGACCCAAGCGCTTTCGCAACAGAGGCGTTAGCTATCAGCTGGGCGGGAATGTATGCATACGCATTCCCTCCAGCAATCCTGATTCCAAAGGTGCTTCAGAAAATCAGGCAGCAGGAGTGCCAAGTGCTTCTGATCGCCCCGGATTGGCCAAGCCGATCGTGGTATACGGATCTGCTGGACCTTCTGGTCTGCAATCCGGTTCCTCTGCCTCTGATGGACGACCTTATCTTCCAGGGCAAGGTCCTTCACGACAATCCGTCAATGTTCCGATTGACTGCGTGGATGTTGTCAAGGAATCTAGAATTAAGGAGGGCTTTTCTGAGCAAGCGGCCATATTTATGGCCAAAGCCAGGAGGGGGTCAACCTCCAGAGCATATAATTATAAAATCAACAGATTTGCAGAGTGGTGCTCAAAAAGATGTTTTGATCCAATGGACTCATCTATTCAGGTAGTGGCTGATTTCCTCTGTCACCTATATGATGCCTATAGCCTCAAGCCTAACTCTATTGCTGGTTACAAATCAGCATTAATGACTGTTATTCCTTGCTTGGCTAATAGGGGGAGTGATGAAGTAAGTACATTAAATGTATTAATTAAAGGCGTGGGCAATCTAAGACCAAGGAATCCACCACTGAATCCAGTCTGGAGTTTATCTCTGGTGCTTCAGGTACTAGGAGATAAGCCTTTTGAACCACTTAGTTCCATTTCTATGAAAATGTTAACGCTTAAAACTGTATTTTTAATTGCTGCGGCCTCGGCAAGGCGTAGGAGTGAGATTCACGCCTTATCAGCCGAGGATGACCGTTTTGTGGTTACAGGGGAAGGCCTTAAGCTTCTACCTAGGATTAATTTCTTGGCTAAGAATCAGTCATTGAAATATCCAGGTCAACCTATTTTTTTGCCATCTTTAACTAGATATGATCCTAATTCTAAAGTATGGTGCCCCGTACGGGCGCTGCTCCGGTACAAACAGCGTACTTCGGAGTGGCGTACAGACCAGTCAGCGTTATGGTTGTCATATATTGAACCCCATGGCAGGGCGTCTAAGGACACCATTTCCAGGTGGATTGTAGAATGTATTCAGTTTTGTCACAAATCCGCCACCGGGAGACAGGTTGATGTGGCCAAGGCTCACAGTGTCCGCGGTGTCGTGGCATCCACTGCCCTGTTTAGTGGGGTCCCTGTGGATGACATTATGTCCGTGGCTCAGTGGCACTGTGAGTCAAGTTTTACAGACCATTACCTCCGTGACACCTCTAACCCTCTCGCCTTGTCGATTTTGAAACATTAATCGTTTTTAAATTTTGTGAGGAGTGCTTCCGCATTGCTTATATACTTCGCACTTTAGCGATGGTAACAACCACTTGTCGGGACTGCATCAGGCTTCTCTACTGGGATCATGATGACAGCTTCCAAGTTCAACAAGGTCAGTCTTGTTCATGTGTTGTTCATTGTTACTTGTATTGTCACGTTACCCATTATTATTAATATGGTGATGGTTTATGTGGGAGGTGGTTCATCATAGAGAGTATACGAAAATGGAGCCTTTTCGTCTCTGTCCTATAGTACTTGGCACTAGTACGTAGAGAGCGTATAGGACATTGAGGTCATCTAGTCTTCCTCCCAGGAGGGGGGGGGGGGGGAGCGCATATGACATTCGGTCATCTCTCATGCATCGGTTGTGTTATCCGATGGTTTGTCAAATCCTGACTGTGTTCTCACACATTTCAGACGTCATAAGTGCCTTAAACGCGTGAAAGCGTATAGGGAAGAGCTGGTCTTTTGACCTCGCCTCCCTCCCGCCAGATTCACTTTCGAATTCTGGCAATATCAAAAGTATTAGGGAGGTAAGTATACTCTTGATGTGAAATAAACGAAATCTAGGATTTCTTTTTTCACGAGAGAGTTGATACTTACCTCCCTAGATACAGACCCGGCCTCTCCACCCCACAGAGGCTCGGTCTTCAGGCTCTTGGTAGTTGCATGTGTTAGCCAATAAATTAGTCAGAGGAAGTAGTAGTCGGCGCATGCGCGGTGGTGGGGCTGGCATCCGCCGGACTACCTCTGACTACCTGCCCAGTAGGGGCACCTAACTGTTTTTAATCTGAGTGTTTTATTGAGTGAAAGCCAATATTTAGCAATATCAAAAGTATTAGGGAGGTAAGTATCAACTGTCTCGTGAAAAAAGAAATCCTAGATTTCGTTTATTTCATGATAACTCTACAGGTAGAATTTATAACGTCGGATGGGGGGAACATAGGGGTAGGGGGACAGCCTGCTGGCTAATGGCTCTTTAACCATATGCCTGGTGCCTAGAGACTCCATGGTGTGGAGATTATATATCCTGTATGCTTCCTTTTCATCTCCTGATTGGAGTGCTTATGTTTACACATGGGTCCCCTCTTAGAACCTGGGTAATGCAGTAAGAAGCATGCTCCGTCCTAAGGTTAGGTATTGCTGTATTGTTCTTGAATCCTCAGTTTGAAGAGTCACTGTTTCTCCTTCGATCAATACTCACCATTCTGTTACTTCTGATATACAGCTGGCCTTGACAGCGGCTCTAGGATTATAGACTTAGAAAGCTTTACCGACTCCTGGGAACCGGGTACTCGGCTCCCAACTGCCGAGTACCCGTTTACCATAGAGCTCATTCTTGTTTGCATAGCAACAAGAGCAATACATGCTTTCTGCATTGAGGATTTTAGTGGGTTTTTTTGTGAAAGAAAATCTAAGTCTTTAATCTGTAGTGATAGTTTGTGTGTTCGTGAAAGGATTAACTAAAGGATACTATGGAGAATACCGCCGAAGATAACCAGGTTGTATCATTCTTTATTATCCATAGTTAAAAGACTTAGGTCTCTAAATTTCGCTGTGTCGCATGTTCCAATTTCTGACCCCATAGAATCTGGGACGTGTGCTAACAACGATATATGCCAGACGATCGCCTTCTTTAACCCCCAACAGGCGATCGGCAGATATGAAAATAGGTGTTATGCTACGGTATTTCTAACACGAATATCGGCTGACGTCGTTCTCCGTAGGATCCGAGCGGATGACGTCACACCTGGTCGCTCGGATGTTTATGTGAAGAAAAATTTTTCATTAATTCGCGCATCTTGTTCTGGGTGCTGCGTACTAAAAATGGTACCGGAAACTTTAGAATGATCAAGTTTACGTGCGATCACGATCGGTTTGCAATGATCGGTGGTTTCAAAATTCTTGAGTAGATGCGTGGTCTGCGGTTTTACCGTGTGATACAGCAGTTTGTTATACATTTTGTTGTTTTCTTCACATATCGTGCTGCTTTCGTTAGGAGTATAATTTATATTGATTAGTAAATATACCCCGAATGCTATGCGATATGATTCCTGGAGCCGTTACACATCCTGGAGGATCTATTATGGGTGTGTTTAATGCCCGCCTCGTTCTTGTCGTCATAATCAATGCGATCGTTGTTGTAACGTGGCGGGGTGGGGTGCGGGAGGGTTACAATTAATTTATGAGTCAAATTATTTGAAAATTAATTGTCTGCCTTCCATCCGGGTCTCGTTCCGCTTGTTTATTGTAGGTTTGTGCTTATGTTATAGGCCAAGCCAGCCCCGCCATCATGTGACGAATGCCATAAGTTTGTCCGTGTCGCGTTCAAGGACCATGTCTGTTTTAGGTGTGCCCTGTGTAATATTGATCATAGGTGTAATGTTTGTGCAGTGTGGTCCGTTGAGATGATGGTTAAGTTCCTTGCCCAGAAGGACTTGGCTGGGTCTGACACGGGGTCAGGCGGTCCGAGAGTAAATCGTGGAGCATCCAGTTCGGCCGGTGGGGCCGCTCCACATCCCCAGCTGGAGGTGGCAGAGATGGCACCGCCGGCGTGGTTTGGTCCGGCTATGCAGGGTTTTCTGCATAGCGTTCTGCCCACGCTGGTGTCGTCCCTGCTACCAAAGGTTGGGGGGGGGCAGTTTCTCCCCATGCCTGGTACGGATCCTGTCCTCGGACAGGATTCTGGACTGGTTACCGAGGGGGCCGTCTCGTACTGCCCCCTGGCAGTCCCGTCTGGCTTCGGCCAGACGGGTTCTGTTTCTCTGCGGCCACCTCCGGGTGGTCCAGTAGCGGTGGCCGGTTCGTAAGGTGTGGGAGCCGTCCGCCAGGACGGTTCCACGGTTGACTCTTTCACATCAAGAGTATACTTACCTCCCTAATACTTTTGATATTGCTAAATATTGGCGTTCACTCAATAAAACACTCAGATTAAAAACAGTTAGGTGCCCCTACTGGGCAGGTAGACAGAGGTAGTCAGGCGGATGCCGGCCCCACCACCGCGCATGCGCCGACTACTACTTCCTCTTTGCTAATTTATTGGCAGAGAGTTCACATGCGTTTGTGCTTGTTAAAAAGTTTTCACTCGTTTACCTGTGTAAAATAGTCTGAATATACCTGGAAAGAAAGAGAAAGATGTCAGAAAGGGCGACTTCTCCGGAGGAGGGAGCTGGATCTCTTTATCAGGTGATTTCAACTATATTCTAGCGAGTTTTTCCCCGGTGTAATGTGTTTCCGGGACTCGCGTTTACCGTGATGAGTGCCGGTTTGAGTTGGTTTTTTCAACTCGATGCTATATAAGTCTAATCTCTCTTTGTGTTTATGTCCACAGGTATGGATTTGCATTATTAGTGGACATCTCAGCACAGGAGGGTTTGTTTCTCTCCACCACGGTTCCATTTCCTACTAATACTGTTAGGTTATCTAACCAAAAAATCTATGCTCAGTGAGTTCGAGGCTTGATATAAAGGTCTTCTCACTTTGCCCTCTTGATCCAATTGCTTCCCCTTAGGTGGAGAGAGTTAAGAGGCGTAGTCTTGGTGGAGTGCTCCAGTGCATCACGTTGGATGGTTTGTCTATACCAGGTGTCAGGTATCTAATTAATGATATGAGGTGATATGAATTATTTGAAAAAATAATGACTGTTTTATACCATTGTTATCATTGGGTATCTGATGGTGTGTAGTCTGAATATCCATGTGAGGTTGTTCTAGTTGCGAATACAATTTGTCCTTGCACTTGGATGCGTGTTGCGGACCGATTTAATTTCTGTCACGGGATTGATGACGTCATAATCAGCCTTGCTCTTTATTAACATTTAAAGTTTTGTCCAACGCTGCTTTTTCTTGATTACTGATCTTTATGATCTTGTCCCTCTCTTTTAGTTTGGTTTTGAGTTTCTAACCTTAACTAACTTACTCATTGTCCTCGTCCTTTGTCCTGTTTCAGAGACCTGGTTGTCCGTCTTGTGGCCGGTTTCTGAAGGATCGGTTTGTTCCCCATTTGTGCTTCAGCTGCAGTCCCTGTGGACCGCTGCTTAAGTGCGACGTATGTAAGCAATGGGGGGGCGAACTGATGTCTGACTTTTTGTCGTTGCAGGAAAAGGAGAAGGGTGTGGAGGAGGCGAGGAAGGCGAAGAGAGAGAGTGTTTCGAAGAAGGGTAAGAGGAAGGCCTCGTCCGCGGTGGATATGGAGGCCTTCTGGTCCGAAATGTTGGGAGAGATGCAGAGGACAATAAAGGATTTGGTCCCAGAGATGCTTCGCAGCATGCTTCCTGGGCCAGCTCCTTTGTTGTCCTCAGCATCTGCTTCAGAGCAGGTTATCCCCGCCTCTGAATCTAATTTCCGTAGGTCGATTCCGTTGTTTGAGAACGATTCAGAGGTGGCCCCGTTGATGGGGGCGTTCCACGACCCTGGCAGCTGGCTTGGTGCCGCGCCGAGGGGCCGTGGACATCGGTTGTTGCAGGGACCCGCGGTCTGCTCATCAGACCCTGGGTATCCGCACGCCGCGGGTGCCAATGCCTCCTATGGCACCTTCCCTGGCCAGTCCGGGTTAGCTCTCTAGCGGGCGGTGACCAGGAGTGTCCGGGCGAGGCGCACGTTTGCCTTGGACAATCTGTGCCCGTCCCAGGACCTGTACAGTAGGCTACTGCGTACGCCTATGACAGGTCCTGGTCTCTTTGGAGGTGAGGGATGCAAGCACCTCCAGGAGACGGTGACTCTGGTCAACAACCAGAGGGCGCTGCGCGAGCAATTTGAAGTGCTCCGTCGTGCGAACGTTCGCGCAGCACCCCGTGCGTATCGTCCCCTGCAGGCTCGGGGTGGAGGTGGCCAGGTCAGAGGCCAGCCACCATCGCAGCGATGGCCTAGGCCGCGTGCGATTCGGCCCGCAGCGAGGGGGGCGCAGGCTCCCCAGGCGCAGCCAGTCAGGCAGCCACCCGCGCACCGAGGTGCGTGCGGTGGCGCGCGGGGATCTGGTCGCGGTAATCGGGCCTGATGGGCCGGTTACCACGGTGGGAACCACTCCGGTGTTTCAGGCCGAGAAGACAGTGCCACTCTCGCACTCCTTATGTCCACCTCTCTCCCTAGGTGGACCGGTGGGTGGCCGATTGGCCGACCACTTGCCAGAGTGGAAGCAGTTGACTCAGGACCGTTTAGTCTTGCGATGGCTTTCTGTCGGCTATCATCCCGATTGGATGACAGGCCCGCCATCGCGACTGTCTCTCGTGCCGATCTGGACTCCGATTCCGAGAGATCCAGATCAAAGGTTGTGTATCGAGGAGGAGATAAATTCCCTCATACAAAAAGGAGCTATTCAGCCGGCGCAGAGGTGCCCGGGCTTCTATTCAACCGTGTTCTTAGTAGCAAACAAACACCGGAGGGTGGAGGCCGATTCTCAACCTCAAGCCATTGAACAAGTTCATAGAGACGCCCAGTTTCAAGATGGAGACTGTGCGCTCGGTGTTGGCGGGGTTAGAGCAGGGAATGTGGACAGCTTCAATAGATTTGAAGGATGCTTATTTCCACATTCCCATAGAGAGGAGTTTCCGTCGCTTCCTGAGATTTGCATTCCAGGGCAGACAGTGGGAATTCAGGGTATTACCCTTCGGAATTTCCACGGCTCCTCGGGTCTTCACCCGTGTGGTTCTCTCGATCACGGCATACCTCCGCAGGAGAAGCATAGCAGTCCACACGTACATAGACGACTGGCTGTTAAAAGCACACACCCAGGAAACGTTATTGGCCAATCTGGAGATTGTTTTGAAAACTCTCACGGACTTGGGCTGGATAATCAATTTCCAAAAATCAGAGTTGACTCCATCCCAGAAGTTTGTTTACCTGGGCATGTTCTTCGATCTGGAGAGGGGATATGTTTATCCTACTCAGGAGAGGGTTCAGAGACTCATCTCCTTAATACAGTCGGTGTGTGACAGTCGTCATGTCCTGGCACGGGTTTACTTGAGAATGCTGGGTTTGATGGTTTCATTGGAACCAGTCATTCCGCAGGCGGCCTTACGCAGGCGCCCGATCCAGTTGTTTCTCATGACACAGTGGACCCAGAGTTCAGGTTCGCTGGACTCGAACGTGTCAGTGTGGGTGCCTCTAATTCACCACCTGCAATGGTGGTTGAATATAGAGAATCTCTTGCTGGGGGTTTTGCTAACCCCTCCCCACCCTCAGGTGACTGTGTATACAGATGCATCGATGGAGGGGTGGGGAGCTTGTCTGGAAGAGTCCACAATATCAGGGCTTTGGGATCTGGATCAGTCAAAGGAACATATCAATCTACTGGAGCTAAGAGCAGTAGTCCTGGGCCTGGAACATTTCTTACAGAAAGTTCAGGGCAAGATTGTTCTTATTCGTTCAGACAACTCAACAGTAGTGACTTACATAAACCGCCAGGGCGGAACGAAGTGGCCCAGGCTCTGTATGATGACTTGGAAACTGCTTTGTTGGTGCCTGGATCACAGGATTACCTTGAGAGCAGTTCATATTCCAGGAAGGCTAAATCTGCTAGCAGACTCATTGAGCCGAAGGATGAGTATTTTACCCACGGAATGGCAACTAAATCAATGTGTGGTGGATCGTCTGTTCGACCATTGGGGGAAGCCCAACATCGATTTGTTCGCAACGAAGAAGAATGTGAAGATGACGACGTACGTCTCTCCAATTCCAGACCCAAGCGCTTTCGCAACAGATGCGTTAGCTATCAGCTGGGCGGGAATGTATGCATACGCATTCCCTCCAGCAATCCTGATTCCAAAGGTGCTTCAGAAAATCAGGCAGCAGGAGTGCCAAGTGCTTCTGATCGCCCCGGATTGGCCAAGCCGATCGTGGTATACGGATCTGCTGGACCTTCTGGTCTGCAGTCCGGTTCCTCTGCCTCTGATGGACGACCTTATCTTCCAGGGCAAGGCCCTTCACGACAATCCGTCAATGTTCCGATTGACTGCGTGGATGTTGTCAAGGAATCTAGAATTAAGGAGGGCTTTTCTGAGCAAGCGGCCATGTTTATGGCCAAAGCCAGGAGGGGGTCAACCTCCAGAGCATATAACTATAAAATCAACAGATTTGCAGAGTGGTGCTCAAAAAGATGTATTGATCCAATGGATTCATCTATTCAGGTAGTAGCTGATTTCCTCTGTCACCTATATGATGCCTATAGCCTCAAGCCTAACTCTATTGCTGGTTATAAGTCAGCTTTAATGACTGTTATTCCTTGCTTGGCTAACAGGGGGAGTGATGAAGTAAGTACATTAAATGTATTAATTAAAGGCATGGGCAATCTAAGACCAAGGAATCCACCACTGATTCCAGTTTGGAGTTTATCTCTGGTGCTTCAGGTACTAGGAGATAAGCCTTTTGAACCACTTATTTCCATTTCTATGAAATTGTTGACTCTTAAAACTGTGTTTTTAATTGCTACGGCCTCGGCAAGGCGTAGGAGTGAGATTCACTCCTTATCAGCCGAGGATGACCATTTTGTGGTTACAGGGGAAGGCCTTAAGCTTCTACCTAGGATTAATTTCTTGGCTAAGAATCAGTCTTTGAAATATCCAGGTCAACCTATTTTTTTGCCATCTTTAACTAGATATGATCCTAATTCTAAAGTATGGTGCCCCGTACGGGCGCTGCTCTGGTACAAACAGCGTACTTCGGAGTGGCGTACCGACCAGTCAGTGTTATGGTTGTCATATATTGAACCCTATGGCAGGGCGTCTAAGGACACCATTTCCAGGTGGATTGTAGAATGTATTCAGTTTTGTCACAAATCCGCCACCGGGAGACAGGTTGATGTGGCCAAGGCTCACAGTGTCCGCGGTGTCGTGGCATCCACTGCCCTGTTTAGTGGGGTCCCTGTGGATGACATTATGTCCATGGCTCAGTGGCACTGTGAGTCAAGTTTTACAGACCATTACCTCCGTGACACCTCAAATCCTCTCGCCTTGTCGATTTTGAAACAATAATCGCCTGTATGTTTTATGAGGAGCGTTTCCTCATTGCTTATATATACACCTGTGCAAAAGTTAAGCACCACCCTATTTTTACGCACATGCGAGGGTATATTCATGTGGTATGAAGAAAGCAATAGCATAAACATTTATGTACCCATCCATCTTAGTGCAAGAGGTAATAATGCAACTAGAGGAATGCTGATTATGATGGTGGGGAAACACTGTATGTTTTTGTTTGAACTTGAAAACGAGGCCTGAATATGGTTACGTTGACACAACTGACAACTATTGCCCTACAGTTGACACACGTGGCTAGATTGTCATTAATGGTGTCTGAAAACGAAGTTTAACATCTGTGCACGAGTTTGAGACTGTCATTATTAATACCGGGTATATCCACCTTGTGCCTGGATGACGGCCTGGACACGACGTCTCATGCTGGTCACCAACTGATTGATACGCCATTGTGGTATTCGTTGCCATTCAAGATGGAGTGCGTCTGTTAATTCCTGTAGGTTCTGCACAGGAGGATCCCTCCTTCTCACCATGTTTCCCAGAATGTCCCAGATATGCTCAATAGGGTTCATGTCAGGGCTCCTTGCTGGCCATGGTAGGGTTTCGATGGCATTCTGGCGGAGGTATTCATGCACAGCTCTAGCACGATGTGGTCGGGCGTTGTCATCCATGAATATAGGGTGGGTTCCAGGTGCATGATTTACAAAATGAGGGACCACAACTCTATCCAGTATGGAATCTTGATATCTTTGTCCATTTAGTGTTCCAGGTACAGTCAACAGATCCAGCTTACAATCAAATGAGATGCACCCCCATATCATAACGGAACCTCCACCAAATGGAACTTCTTCCATGATGTTACGTTGGTCGTACGCCGTGCGTCTGGACCTCCATACACGAGTTCGACCATCTGTGGCATGAAGCAGGAACCGACTTTCATCGGACCAGTGTACCCATCTCCAGGATCTCATGTTCCAGTGTCTTCTTTCGTTGCACCACCTCAGACGCTCCTCTTTGTGGTGGGCAGTGAGGAGAGGACGTCTGACAGGTCTCCTAGCTTTCATGCCAGCAGCATACAGTCTCCTTTTGACGGTAGACATTGACACTCTATTGCGCGTTCCCCATTGCTGGCTGAGCACTCTGCTGTTGGGGAATGGAGATCTCCTAACAAGGCGTACTAGGGCTCGAGCATCACGGGCAGTAGTCTTCTTCGGTCTTCCAGATCTAGGCCTGTCCTTCACCTCGTTAGTTTGCCCATGTTTTGCAATCAAACGACTGATTACAGTATGGTTAATGTTCAGCTGTCTGCCAATCTCTCTGCATGACATACCAGTGGTATGCATGCCTATGATTTGCCATTTCACATGATCACTTAACCTTCGTCTTGCCATAGCGGTTCACAATCAAGAGCTAATTCTCTCTGTACAAATAAACCACGGTCATGAACACAAAATTCCTAATCTTGTCGCCTAAATCTGTATGTAATGTTCTACACCTCAAACTGGACTTTTACATAACTGAACACGTGTGATGTTTCCCGCCATGCACGGACATCAAGCGGCGTGAAGTCATGCATGCATGTGCATTTCGTACTTGGAATTATGTCAGCTAATGCGGGGACAAAAATTATGGCAGCCTAGTTGTAGCATCATGTTTCTACGTTCTATTGTTTTTGCTGGTGCTTAACTTTTGCACAGGTGTATACATCACATTTAAGTAATGGTAACAACCACTTGTCGGGACTGCATCAGGCTTCTCTACTGGGAACGTGATGACAGCTTCCAAGTTCAACAAGGTCAGTCTTGTTTATGTGTTGTTCATTGTTAAATGTATTGTCATGTTACCCGTTATTATTAATATGGTGATGGTTTGTGTGGATTGTGGTTCATAGAGAGTATACGAAAATGGAGTACTTTCGTCTCTGTCCTGTAGTACGTGGCACTAGTACGTAGAGAGCGTATAGGACATTGAGGTCATCTAGTCTTCCTCCCAGGAGGGGGGGGGGGGAAGCGCATATAACATTCGGTCATCTCTCATGCATCGGTTGTGTTATCCGATGGTTTGTCAAATCCTGACTGTGTTCTCACACAGTTTTCAGACGTTTTTAAGTGCCGTAAACGCGTGAAAGCATATAGGGAAGAGCTGGTCTTTTGACCTCACCTCCCTCCCGCCAGATTCACTTTCGAATTCTGGCAATATCAAAAGTATTAGGGAGGTAAGTATACTCTTGATGTGAAATAAACGAAATCTAGGATTTCTCTTTTCACGAGAGAGTTGATACTTACCTCCCTAGATACGGACCCGGCCTCTCCACCCCACAGAGGCTCGGTCTTCAGGCTCTTAGTAGTTGCATGTGTGTCAGCCAATAAATTAGTCAGAGGAAGTAGTAGTCGGCGCATGCGCGGTGGTGGGGCCGGCATCCGCCTGACTACCTCTGTCTACCTGCCCAGTAGGGGCACCTAACTGTTTTTAATCTGAGTGTTTTATTGAGTGAACGCCAATATTTAGCAATATCAAAAGTATTAGGGAGGTAAGTATCAACTCTCTCGTGAAAAAAGAAATCCTAGATTTCGTTTAGTCTAGTGACGACTCTTCGGAGTCTGAAGACGAGGAGGCCGAGGAGGAGAGGTTGCTGCAGCCTGTGAAGCCGCAGGTGGAGAATATGGAGGTTGATTCCGTCCTGGACGGAACCGGCCTCCATTTGTCTGGTTTGGCGCAAGCCAGGTCAGCGGCTCCGCCTGTGGCTGAGGCCAATCCGGTACCGTGCACCGGTTCCGTGCGGCTTGGTTTGGCACCAGCCGTCACGGGAACGGGTGTGCCGGGCCGGGCGTGGTACTCAACCTATCTCGCCTGGTCCGGCAGTCGGACGTGGGGTGCCGTTGACGCCCGTGTCCGGCTATGGTTCCGCGACTGCTACTGGTCCATACGGTTTTCCGTGCGGACCTACCCCATGGACCGGAGTGTTTCATGGGGTGGCGGCGGAACCGTGTGGTACCGGAGTGCCTGGCGTGTCAGCCGTGGCTCCTTGCCGGGAGGCCGTGGCTGGCAGGCCCGTGAGCACGTCAACGGGTGACGTGTTTGCGGGGTGTCTTCATCGGAGGTAGATTGGTCAGATGCTCTGGCGTGGCTAGCCAGGGTTGACCCGTCTGTGGTTTCGGCCACGGCCGATGAAGATGCGCCCCGTCCGTCGGTTGCGTCGATCAGGACGGGGATTTTGCCCACGGCCCGGATCCAGTCAGTGGGACTGGATCCACGGTTCATAGATTTGTTGGACGCTATTTATAGCAAACAACTGATGACCAAGGGTCAGCTCCCTGCGGCCTCCAGGGAGGTGCGGGCAAGATGTCGTATTCCGCGGGGGGAATACGACAGATATGGTGTAGTCCCGTCGGTCACTGAGGATGACCGATGGGTACTGGGCGTCCAGAGTGCCGTGGCGGGTGGCCCCGGTCCGGCACTTGTGGACAAGTCTCAGGTACACCAGGAAGAAGTCCTGTCCCTATGCGATGAGGGTGTGAGGGCAGCGATGAGCGCTGTCAACCACTCGTATCGTCTCCTTCAGTCGGTGTGGGCTGAAGCGGGGGCAGGCCACCCTGAGCCACCTGTGGCACTTTCATGTGTCAATGATGGCCTGGTGCTCTCTATGGACGCATTGGCAAGGGTGCAAGCGTGAGTGACGAAATCCAGGAGGCAAATGGTCATTGACCATATGCGTCCGGCTACGGCAGTCAGGGAGCGTCTTCTTGGGACGCCCCTGACAGGGCCTAGCATCTTCGGTGGCCAAGCGCGGGCCATCTTAGAGGATACCGCCAGTATCGCGCAGAATCGGTTAGCGGTAAACATACAGCTAGAGCTAGTGTGGCAAGCGCATGCACTAGGGGCTGTGGGGAAACCGCTAACGGGACAACCTTCAAAGAAGCAGAAGAAGCATAAGGGCAAGGCGAAAGCTAGGCCTGTTGCGACTTCTGCTTCAGCTGGGTTTTCGGAGCCGCCGCCGGCGAAGAAGCCCAGGAAGGTTGTAGAGGCGCCTACCCTCCCCAATGTTGCTCCTGACCGCCCTAGAGGCGGGAAGGGCAAGGCGAAGGGTAAGGCCTCAAATGGCGGACAGAAGGGGCCAAAGCGTACCTGAGGGTACGAAAGCTCCCTTCATATCCGCCTGGACCGCGCCTGTGCGACAGGAACAGCGGTGCCAGTTATACCCGTCGTGCCTAGAACGAAATGGTTCTCTCTCTCTCTCTCGTTAAGAAAGAGGGGGGGGGGGGGGGGGCGGACTGCGAGCCGGACAACCCCGTTAGACGTCGAGGCGTCTATGGTGGGTGGAAGGCTCATGCGTTTCCTCGAGGCCTGGCGAGGTGTGACGTCAGACAGTCTGGTCCTGGGATGGTTATCCCAGGGTTACATGCCGGAGTGGTGGGACTTTCCACCACAAAATCTGTCTTTGGCACCTGTCTGGACACCCGTACCAAGGGAGCCAGACAAGTTAGAAGCCGTTCAAAAGGAAGTGTCGGGTTTGCTTCTGAAGGGAGCAATAAAACCAGCAAACCGAAACACTCCAGGCTTCTATTCAAACATGTTCCTTGTCCCCAAGAGCACAGGGGGATGGAGACCCATACTCAATCTCAGGCCATTAAATTGGTTTATCCATATGCCTCGGTTCCAGATGGAAACGCCGAGGTCGGTAATGGCGGGATTGAGGAAAGGAATGTGGTGTGTATCGATCGATCTGAAAGATGCATATTTCCACATTCCTATGAATCGGAGTTGGCACAGGTTTCTGAGATTTGCGTTTCAGAATCAAGTATGGGAGTTTACAGTTCTCCCGTTCGGCCTGTCGACAGCTCCGAGGGTTTTCACAAGAGTGGTCCTTGCGGTGACAGCGTTTCTCAGAAAAGAAAACGTGGCGCTACACACCTACATAGACGACTGGCTGCTCAAGGCAGACTCGGCAGCCAGGTTGAACGTGGATACTGCTCTGACTCTGAAGTTACTTTCAGATCTAGGCTGGATAGTCAACGAGGAGAAATCCGAGTTGACGCCCACTCAACATTTCGTTTATTTGGGGATGCGATTCGACCTCGAGGAGGGCAGGGTTTACCCGTCAGAGCCCAGAGTGGTGTCTCTGTTAGCCATCCTCAAGAGTTTTCGAGTGGGAAACCACATTCAGGCGAGGCGGTTCCTTCAGATGCTGGGCATGATGGTCTCCATGGAGCAGGTTATCCTGTACGCTGCTCTAATGCGAAGGCCTATCCAGTTGTGTCTGATGTCTCTGTGGAAACAGAGAACAGAACCCCTGTCAAAACTGGTGCCAGTTTTGGAGCTGATAATATCGCATCTTCTATGGTTGAAACAGCGTCAGAATCTCCTATTAGGGGTTTCGCTGCACCTACCCCCCCCCCCAGCTGTCCGTCTACACGGATGCATCGCTGGAAGGGTGGGGTGCCTGCCTGGGAGAACACCAGGTCTCGGGCACATGGAGTCTCCCGGAGAGTCAGCTGCATATCAATCTGTTGGAAATGATGGCAGTGGAACTGGCGTTGGAAGAGTTCCTTCCGATGATCAGGGGCAAGGTGATATTGATACGGTCGGACAATTCGACAGTAGTATCATATATAAATCGCCAAGGCGGGACCAGGTCGCCCACTCTGTGTATCAGGGTGTGGCACTTGATTCAATGGTGCAGGAATTACTCGGTTGTTTTGAAAGCAGCTCATATTCCTGGCCGATTGAACATTCTGGCGGATGCTTTGTCTCGCAGACAGAGAATTCTGCCAACAGAATGGTCCCTCAACCCTCCGGTTCTGCAACGGATCTTCGAGCATTGGGGCAAACCCAACGTGGACTTGTTCGCCACAAAGGAAAATGCTCAAATCATGACATATGTCTCGCCGATTCCAGATCCAAATGCCGTCGATACAGACGCTCTGGCGATAAGCTGGAGAGGGATGCACTCTTACGCGTACCCACCCACCATTCTTCTACCGAAGGTATTGGTGAAGGTCAGGGAGGAACCGTGTCTGGTCCTGCTAATAGCGCCGTATTGGCCGAGCAGGGCGTGGTTCACGGATCTTCTAGATCTGCTAGTGGAAAATCCTGTGCAGTTGCCCGAGATTCCGAACATAATCTCCCAGGCCAAGGGACGCTTCCTACACGAGCGTCCCGAAATGTTCAAATTGACTGCGTGGATGTTATCAAACAATGTTCCACGTCGGAAGGCTTTTCTCGACAGGCTACTGATTTCATCGCGGCTGCGAGAAGGAGGTCAACCTTCAAGTCATATAACAACAAGGTTAACTGATTTGCAGACTGGTGTGAAGAAAAGGGTATTGATACCTTTCAATCCACTATTCAGCAAATAGCAGACTTTCTCTGTGAGCTGTTCTTTTCAGGACTAGCTCCCGTCACAGTTGCTGGATACAAGTCAGCTTTGGCATCAGTTATCCCTTGTCTAGCCAACAGGGATAGTCCAGAGGTGGCCCACTTAAATGTGATGTTGAAGGGAATGAGCAATCTCCGCCCGAGACAACCGGTAGTCATTCCAGCCTGGAGTCTATCTTTAGTGCTTAATGTACTGGCCAAGCACCCTTTCGAACCGTTGCGTTCGGCTAGTCTAAAGCATTTGACTCTAAAGGCGGTCTTTCTATTGGCAGCTTCCTCAGCTAGAAGGCGCAGTGAGATCCACGCGCTTTCGGCAGAGAGGAACCAATTTATTGTTTCTGGAGAAGATCTGCGTCTTCTGCCAAGAGCAGAGTTTATGTCAAAGAACCAATCTTTGAGATATCCCGGCAAACCGATCATTATACCGAAGTTAACTAGGTTTGATCGTGATGCCAGTGTCTGGTGCCCGGTCCGTGCTTTGACTAAGTACAAGAAACGGACCGACTCGTTACGGTCGAACGATAGACATCTGTGGATCTGCCATAAAAAGCCTTATGGCGCCGCATCCATGGATACTATCTCTCGTTGGGTGGTCGAATGCATTCAGACTACTCACGAGATGGCGACTGGGCACCAGGTGCAAGGTGTAAGGGCACACGATGTCAGAGGAATAGCCGCCTCGACCGCCCTTTACAATGGTGTTCCGTTAGAGGACATCATGGCCGTTGCACAATGGCACTGTGAGTCCTCATTCACGGATTACTATATGAGGGATGTGTCAGACTCAGCCAATCCACTCGCTTTAGCTGTTTTGAAACGATAGTTAGTGACCACACTGCTCTTCACCCTTTTTTCACTTCGGTAAGAAAAGAACCTAAAGCAGGCATGGTCAAGCGAGAGGATGACAACCAGATTGTGTCACTGATGGCCGAACCAGTGAATGGTTGGAGGCGGTACGTCTGAAGTCCAATTATCATAAGGTAATTCAATAGTGAGTGTTTTTTGTATTATGTATATGTATCATGTTCATTCATCTTATATATTCATGCTCATTCCCAGGCTAATACATGGAATATGCAGGGAGTAGTTAACCCTCTTGGCATATTTGTGTTTTCAGGCGAGATACATGTTTGTTAGTTCTCTCCCTTTTCTTAGGAGGAAAAAGGGGGGGGAGCGTGACGCGAATGTGATTCGGTCCCGTGAACTTGACGGTCCTTTTAGGTCTCCGTTAGTCAAGTTTGAAGTCTAAAATCTTTCTCCAAGGGGCAAAATTAGCATTTATGGCTTGCCCCTTCCCACCAGGTTACTGATCAAATCTGGTGTATATCAGAAGTAACAGAATGGTGAGTACTGATCGAAGGAGAATGAAGGAAATGTCAATTTCCCTTTCTCCGAGATCTAACAATACTCACCATTCGGTTACGGACCCAGCCTCCCAGCCCCACGGAGGCAAGCCATAGTTTTCTCTTGTTTGGTGGCTATGCAAACAATATGAGCTCTATGGTAAACGGGTACTCAGCAGTTGGGAGCCGAGTACCCGGTTCCCAGGAGTCGGTAAAGCTTTCTAAGTCTATAATCCTAGAGCCGCTGTCAAGGCCAGCTGTATATCAGAAGTAACAGAATGGTGAGTATTGTTAGATCTCGGAGAAAGGGAAATCGACATTTCCTTCATTCCCCTGCATACGTCTTGGGAAAGTAAAGTGCTGATCTATGGGGAAGTCTTTATGGACATCCCTGTAGTGCTCCCGACTTCTCAGTTTTAAGTCTTGTTTCCCTTACATATATGTTGGTAGGGAGGGCGCGAGGTACCTATCGCCCCCTTCTCATGCTACTTCTGTGAAAAGAATTAGCTTTGAAATGGAGCGCAGGAATATCTCTGGGTGGAGATTGTCTGTATTGGCTCCTAGCATATTTTGCTGATTAATTTAAACTAGTAAAACGTGATAAGCCACGTCGCTGAAGTATACCTGACGCTTGTCTTCGGTTGGAGAATGAAAGTTATGGGGAAGTCTTTATGGACATCCATGTAGTGCTCCCGACTTCTCAGTTTTAAGTCTTTTGTTTCCCTTACATATATATTGGTAGGGGGAGGGGGCGAGGTACCTATCGCCCCCTTCTCATGCTACTTCTGTGAGAAGAATTAGCTTTGAAATGGAGCGCAGGAATATCTCTGGGTGGAGATTGTCTGTATTGGCTACTGCCATATTTTGCTGATTAATTTAAACTAGTAAAACGTGATAAGCCATGTCACTGAAGTATACCTGACGCTTGTCTTCGGTTGGAGAACGAAAGTCAGATGCCTGACAATGGAGCAGTGCCTCCTATTTATAGGCCATGGAACCCCGGAAAGGGTCCCTGCCACTGAGCATATGCATGCACATGCTCACTGATTGTTCTTACTTGGGAACCCTTGATTAGCTGGGGACCCTTGATTCAGGGTCCCTGCTACTGGGCATGTATGTGCACATGCTCACTGATTGTTCTTAGTTAGGGACTCTTGATTAGCTGGGGACCCTTGATTCAGGGTCCCTGCTACTGGGCATGTGCGTGCACATGCTCACTGATTGTTCTTAGCTGGGGACCCTTGATTAGCTAGCGACCCTTGATTCAGAGTCCCTGCTACTGGGCATGTGCGTGCACATAATGGTAAAGGCCTGTATAATGCTACAGGCATATTGGTGAGTATTTTAAAGGTAACTTTCCCGAAAACTTGATTCTTTGCTTGTGTTGTCCTGACACGAACTGAAGTGTCAGTTGAGTCTGGATGCTGACATGCTGTTTGCGTGCTCATTTTATACCATTTGGCTAGACCAAATGTACCCTGTTGATTGTGTACTTGTACACGTTTGTATGTGTTTGAAAATGTTCTTGTACCCGGTTGTTGGGGTAGTTTTGATTGTTCTTGTCCTTGTATACCTGGTTGACTGTATATGTGTTTCCCATGTACCCGGTTGGTTGTAGTTGTATACTCAGATATTGGAGTAATTGCATACATTGTTGGTCTCATGTACCCGGTTGGTTGTGTATATGGCTAGATGTACTGGTTGTACACTTTTAGTATGTATATACCTCTCAGGTTGTTGAGCATAGAACAATGTGGGGGCGGGATGACAATTTTACTCTAAAAAGAGTGTCAGTCATTGTTTCGCATGTTTGCGTGAACAGTCCATTTGTTGATCCAGACTGCTGGTGTTTCATGCCTATGTTGTGCCTGTACTCATCAGAGGACTTGTGTATTCTAATGTTTGAATAGATCAGTGAGATGTTCTAAGTTTGTATTGATAGGTAGACTAGGTTTTGTCATATCTCACTAGAGTTTTTAATATTACGGCACGGTTTCTGATCTTACCGTTGAAATTTCTCTAGTAGAGCCAGGAGTGGCTGTGGCCTTAGTTCTTCCTCACTCCAATAGTTGCTGGTGTTTTGTTGTGTAGGTGTTTCTAGTGTGTGATTGTGAAGATATCGGTGCTGTCGACTGGGAAAAGGTTTTTCCCACCAGTCGCCTGGTGTGGGGCTCTGGGCTTGACAGCGGGTCAGAATATCCTGCCGAGTGCCACGGCGCATCTGGATGGCGTGGGGATATCGCTGGTGATAAGGGTCTATCAATAAGGTGGTGAACTTGAGCCGGAATGACTGATGGTTGTTTGGCAGTTTCTGCTGGTTTAGGTGATGCAGGATGAGATGTTTGTGGTGCCGCTGGTGGTGATGCAGGAGTATCTGTTTGTGCTGCTGGTGAAGTGTGTGTTCGTGAGGTGTCTGTGTTCTGTGCCGCTGGTGGTGAAGTGTTTAGATATGGAGATCTCAGTGGGCTCCGCTCTTTTGCTGTTTTGATGTCACGGGCTGTTACTTGTCTGGTGATGTTACAGAGGAGATCCGTGCATGTTGCTTTAGATGCTTTGGTCAAGCTCATTTGCTGGGTAGTCTTTGTTCATAAATTGGTGAACAGTGTTATGAGCATGTTTGAGATAATCGTTCTCATTGCTGCAGATGTGTTTCAATCTTAGAAGCTGACCATATGGGTTTGCTTTTTTGGTGGAATTAGGATGGGCTGACGAGTAGTGTAAATATCCATGGGTGTCTGTGGGTTTGGTTGTAGGTCAAGATGTGTAATACATCGCCAATGTCCGTAAGTCACTCAGCAAAGATGGTCATGTGTTAAGGATGTCAGGGGACACACCAGCACAGAGAGCCATGGATGTCGCCCTACTGGGAGCCAGCAAATACAATTCCAGGAGAGGACGTCATTGCATAAATGTGTTAAACATGCTACGAGATCACCTCAAGAAAGCAGGACTCGGTCCAGTCAAATCGAAGAATGGACCTGAGGAAGCTAATGATTTTGGCTGAGGACAAGACACAGTGAGCAAAAGTAAAGAAGGACTGATTGCAGCTGTAGGGTGTTTTTACTACTACAGCCGCAGAATACAGTGGGCTGGATGCTATGAATTGAGTAGTCAGGTAGAGGTTTTCTGCCGTCCCCCACTGCTTGGTTATGAGGTCCACCTCGTCTAGCCTTTCTGTAGTTATCAAAAAGTGAACAGGTTTGGCATCACACTGGAAGGTGTCTGCTATAAGTGGGCACAGAGGCCACTATGTCCCATTTTCAGTCAGAAAATGATTGTCTGTTTTAGTAAAAACAGGATTCAAATGGTGTACCTTTTTAAGACTAACTTGGGTCGTGTTCTCACTAGAGACTTAACCTAGTGCCATTATTCCTGATTAACTCTCTAGTGAGAATACGATCGTAGTTTATTTTGATCTTTCGCACATAAATGTGCTTCATCAGGCCTGTGGTTTTGTCTAGGAGATATGTCGACTCATGATTCTGCTCAGATGTTGGCCACAGTAGATATTGTCAACAGTAGTGCAGATATGGCACTATTTCTCAGTGTAGATATGTTCCAATCCTTCCCCAATGCAATTCCGCAAAACAGTAATGAAAGCCTCAAGGAACAAACTGTGCTCTCTATCAGATTCTGTAAACAGATGTTCCAAGCAAGATTAGAAATGGCTCTGTAGTTTTAAGGACTTGTTGTTAATGAATGAATTATGAATATAATAACTAAATTATTACATCCTTTAACCACCTGGTACATAATGGAGGGATCCATTTCTAGCCTATGCCCCACCACTTTCTAGTTAAGCTCTGCCGACTCCTTGTGTATGTTGGAATCGATTTATATACATTTAATCCTGAATTCTCAGAATCCCAACTTCATGGTAATTATAAAACTAAGCTGTTGATGATCATACTGATTGTGACATCAGTTCATTAGTGACAGAACACATCCATCCATTACTTGTTCCCGGCGGATGTTTGTGAGGAGAGTACAAACACGATTATATATAATAATGCATTATAGATCATTATTAATACACGTTTACTTTTTGTACTATGACATCATTATGTATAAAATATTTACGTCATGATATTGTTAAATATTTATGTACAATGCAATATATAACAGTATGAAATTATGTTATTGAGTCATTTTAAGCTCATGTGACTATACATAAATCTCAGTGAACATGTCAGTGTTGTGTTAATTATTTCAAACCCTAGTTGCTGATCTGGTGTAAAGATGTGTGCTCGGTGGATAGCTTGTTCTAAACATATGTTGTATCTCACATAGATACGAAGGCTGATCTGGTGTAAAGACATGCGCTCAGTGGACATCTTGTTCTAAACATATGTTGTATCTCACATAGATACGAAGGCTGATCTGGTGTAAAGACATGCGCTCAGTGGACATCTTGTTCTAAACATGTGTTGTATCTCACATAGATACGAAGGCTGATCTGGTGTAAAGACATGCGCTCAGTGGACATCTTGTTCTAAACATGTGTTGTATCTCACATAGATACGAAGGCTGATCTGGTGTAAAGACATGCGCTCAGTGGACATCTTGTTCTAAACATGTGTTGTATCTCACATAGATACGAAAGCTGATCTGGTGTAAAGACATGCGCTCAGTGGGCATTTTGTTCTAAACATGTGTTGTATCTCACATAGATACGAAGGCTGATCTGGTGTAAAGACATGCGCTCAGTGGACATCTTGTTCTAAACATGTGTTGTATCTCACATAGATACGAAGGCAAGAAGGAATTAAAGGATCAACATGCAGACCACAGCCTTTCGTGTTCTGCATTAAAGCTGAAGTGTTTTTATTTATTTATATTTAAATGTTAAATAAATTAATTCATGTTTGCAATTTGTATCAGGTAAGCATCTGCCATATTGTTTTGCGTCAGCCACACCTCCAACACATTTAAAGTCATCAAATCAATGTCAGAGCTCAGTCACTTATTGATGCGCTATGTGCTAGATATCGATATGTATCTTGACGAGTGTACTGAGTCCTGTTTTCTTGAGGTCACCTCGTAGTACGCTTAGCAGATTTATGCAATGATGTCCTCTCCTGACTTTGTATTTGTTGGCTCTGAGTAGGGCGAATTCCAAGGCTCTATGCTGGTGTGTCTTATGGCATCCTTAGCGCATAGCCAAGCATGGCCCATCTTTGCTGGGCGACTTTGGCAGACAGCGGCGATGTATTACATGCATCTTGTATAGTGCATCATTGGAAATTATACTGAGGCATCAAGTTTTGTTTAGAGCTGCCTTTGGAGCTGGCCAGCTGTTACAGTTATACAGCATCAAGGAGAGAGAACTAACAAACAGCAGGTTGCATTGTATAAACGTCTTTGATCTACGAATCCATAACTTCCAGAAGGAGTGGAAAGCTATGTTCCCCATGGCACAGCGTGCATCAATATCAGCAGTACTGCTCACGCCCAGGATTTTACTTTTCCTCCATGGTTCACCACCACGAAGTGGATCGTCATTTTCTTTAGTTTCATGCTTTGTAGATAGGTATATGTGGGTGAACTCTGTTTTGGATTCATTCATAGGGATTCTCAATTTTTAGTGTGCTCGCAGCTATCGGGAGAAATTCGTCAATGGGTTTCTTCTCCTCATCTATGAAGCCCACATCGTCGGCATAGTCCATCTCTAGCGACATACCCAGTATTGACAGGGTAGGAGGGAGGGAGGGATGTGTGTGAGGCTCCCACACAGATTTCAATGCAGCAGCATGGTAACAGGTGAAAAGCACGGGGGATAGACCATCTCCTTGTGGGGAGCCGATAGATGTCTCAAATTCTGCAGACTTCACTGACTTGACTCGTACTCCCAGCTTGGTGTCTGCAAGCAGTAGTCTCACTAGTCGTAGCTCATCTTCATTGCAACCGGCCTGGTGTAGTACATCTAGAATCTTTGAGCGTTTAATTGTGTCGAGGGCTCATGATATGTCAATGCCCATTTTGTGGAAATCCCAGTGTTTGGACATGACTACCGACACAAGCATGCGTTGAGCCCATACAATGTCTGCGCAGCTGCGTCCATGTTTGAAGCCACTTTGACATGATCCAGGGAAGTCGTCAATCAATGCAGCATAGAGTAACATTGGATAGTGTTTTCCGTACGCTGTTGAGGAGCCCAATGAGCCGTGGTTGGGGGTGGTGGTTTGCAGATGGCTTCATGGGCGTGGGTGGCACGATAAGGGTGCCTTGCCCTACAGCGTCGATGGGGATGTGTGCATAAAAGCTGAATTAATTAGGTGCGTGATCGGTTTTGAGAGAATGTCACTTGCATATTTGAATAGTTCATTGCTCATGCCATCAGGTCCAGATGCACGCCCATTTTTCAGGAGTTTAAGTGCGTTCTCAACTTCTGCTGTTTTAATTGGTGTTATTAATGGCTGGTGGGGGGTGGGGGGGGGGTGTGTGTGTATGTCTCCTGAGAACGGGTGCAAGGGCTCATCAAAGTTTCTTCACATGGGATACAAAGAACTCGCCAAATGCAGGAATGATACAGATATTCCTTTTTACATTCTAATCTATCCTGAAACATACATTAAAAGCTGGTATAAATCTTGACATTGCTGCACGCGGCGTCCTGGGAAATGTAACCAACATATCATCAAACTTGATGCCTGCCACCGCAAAGTCATCCATACCATCACTGGACACGGATGAATAGGCAGCCTAATTTTCAATGATTCACTATACAAGATGTGTAATACATCTCCTTTATACATAGAAATCACCAAGCAAAGACGGTCAATGAGCCTTGATATTAGCCTTACCGGGAGGCAGTAAATATAAAGCCAGGAAAGGACATCATTGCATAAATCTGGTAAGCATGCTGCGAGGTGACCGATAAAAATTGGACTCTGTTCACTCGGATAAAGAATGAACCCAAGGAAGTTAAAGATTTTGTCTGAGGACAAAACACTGATCAAAAGTGAAGGGCTGTTTGCAGGTGTAGGGTGTTCCTTCTACAGCTGCAGAATACAGTAAACATACATACATACTTCTAGTCTTGGCGCGGTGGTCCAGTGGAAAGATGTCTGGTTGTTGATGCTATGCGGAGTTGCAGAATGGCGGTTCGATCCCGCGAACGGGAGATGGTGATCAACAAATTAAACTAATGGGTGCATGACTGTCGGCTGGTTAGCGCATAGAAATTGAAGCCGCACGTTGCCAGTGCGTCAATAAAATACATACATACATACATAAATCGTGTAATGGACCTTTCCATTTTTAGCTATGCCCCGCCCATCTCTAGCTAAGCTAGACCCACACCTTGCTCATGTTCGGATTGATCTCTAAACTGCCAGACTCAATTTCCAGAAAACTATACAGGTAAGCTGGTGAATATTTTTGATATATTTTGGGAACTATGGCAGCAACAGCGCCCAGTCAAATTAGTTCCAAAATATTCAACAGCATGTTTATTAAATAGTAGAGACATACAATTCGTACAACATGTCAGGCGATTAAGAGTTAAAGACTGGCCTAATAGAATCGATTATTACGTAATGATTATGACGTCATCCTACAGGGCGCTTAGCTGAGTATTACGTCAAATCATCGATGGATACTCTGGAAAGGTGAAATATTCATTCTTACACCAGCTATTTCGCCTTGCATGAAGTCCTTGAGATTAACATTATGATGATAACAATCAATACCACGATGATCACAAAAATAGCACGCCCATCATAGCAGCAATCGATCGTGCGCCCCCATCACAAATCTGCACACTTTACCTAACGTTTGACTTGTAGAATTGTGAAATGTGAAATAATTTATTACATCGCCTTTAAATTAGATTGCGAGAATGTGTAGCGGATTCGGGCTGATCTGTGAAAAGAATAGGACATAAATGTGAAATGGGACATTAGGCTGAACGCCTTAGAGACGCGTTTGGGCATCTATTGACCGTTGCTGCCATGAACGGTTATAAGATGACTTCTATAATAGAAATTGCTCTTAGCATTGACCACTGGCACGCTGATCTTTTGTATGATCTGGCCTGTCACGTCTCCTTTAGACCTCTGAAGAATGTCCAGTGTACTGACCGGCATCCTCTATCCTCTGTCTCCCTTTCGCCGAGACGCTGGTCGAGAATGTGTTCATCTTCTCGCCTCATGCTCCGGGTTATGGGCTCAGCCCTCGGCCCCCTCATCACTCAGTGATCCTGCGTAGGGGAGGTAAGCGCTCCAGTGGATGGTCTGCCATCCGCCTCGTTACAGTCTTGGCTTGCAAGCTAGCAGTCAACTCCTCGTCCAACTGACGAAGCTCACGTATCCGCTGCGCTTTCTTGTGGGGATTCCAAGGATCATCTTTGGTAAGCGCTGGAAACCTTCCCGTCTTCATTGCTCGGGAGAGTCGCTTCTGCAACTCCTCGGCACGGGCTTGTCCGATCATCTGGAGCAGGTCGGCTTTCTTGACCTTAGCGTAGCCTCTAAGGCTGAATTGCTTTGAGCGCGAAGCTGTGCAACAGTAATCATGGTGTATATCCCTGTGGATGCCTGTCTCTAAATGGGCGTTCAGACCCTATTATGTGTGGTGCTGGCGATCAGTACCTAGAACCTGTGGGTGGTGTATATCCCTGGGGATGCCTGTCTCTAAATGGGCGTTCAGATCCTATTATGTGTGGTGCTGGCGATCAGTACCTGGAACCTGTGGGTGGTGTGTATCCCTGTGGATGCCTGTCTCTAAATGGGCGTTCAGACCCTATTATGTGTGGTGCTGGCGATAAGTACCTGTGGGGGGGGGGGGGGCTCCGTCGTGTCCATGTGATAGTCGATGTTTGTCTTTAAATGGGCGTTCAGATGTGTGTGGGGGCGCTCAGGCCCATTGTGTGTAATATTGTTTGTAGTTGAACTATTACATGTAGTTGAGTGTTTACACGTAATGTATGGTTGTGCGTTCACACATGGTATACCATTATCGATGCTGTGTCTAATTGGGTATTAACGCATAGCAGGTGGGCTAAACTACTATTCTTGACTTTGGCCCAGTCGAGGGTCTGTGGTCTGCAATCATGTGTTTTATGTGACTGTGCGGGTAAAGAGTAATTGTAGACATGGAATCATGTGATCATGTAGCGCCGATCGGCTGGACGGGTACGGGGCCATCCCAGCTAGGCCGGGTATGGGACGACTGCTCCGAGTGCGAGCATGCATGCCCCCTGGATAGGATAGTACGTGTGTATAAAGTCCTATGAGAGAGGTATGGCTAAGTCCCTAAGAACGCGTAGCACGCATGCACACGCATCAGATCCACGTGTCAGTATTGTGAGAGAGTGTATGCTTATATTCTACCCAGAAATCACTTCATTCTCGTCGTTCTTGGTACCGATCAGGACCGGAATGAAGCGAGGATTTCAAAACTGTTTACCATTTTTAAATCGGACCAGAAATAGTGAGATTTGAACCTGTGATTTTAAGTTTGCTAATAACACAAAACGAGAATACAACGGACTAACTACCTCGACCATGTACGCATTAGTAATTATAGCTGATAAGTTATGTGTTCTCATTGCTGTATTGCTGCGCTTATCAGTCCCTCTAGATCTTGACGTCACTTCGAGATAACGTATATATTATAGACTGTAATTTTGTAGTTACCAGTGTGTTATCAGTCCAATTGATCCGTTTGCTATTATTGCACAACAATTAGTATCATTATTTGTAATCTAATTATCGGTTCTCCGTTGGCTCAGCTAATAACAGTGCTGAATTCTAATAAAAAAACCATGGTTCAAATCTCTCAAAAGTAAAAAGTCTAAAGCTGTACCAAGTCGAAAAATGGTACGAAAAATAGGAGCAACGGAGAACCACCTAAAAACCCCTGCAGAGAGAGAGAGAGAGAGACCAGACAGTGCTGGCGATAAGCGGGGACTCTCCCGAAGAGGTGGGGTGTGGGAGTTTTTTATTTTTTATTTTTTTTGTTTCATGACAGTATTACTCTTTACCCATTACTGAGCACGTCAAGACCGTGTCTCTAAATGGACGTTCAGCCCCTATACTACCAGGCAGCCGTTCGGCGATCCGTGGTGGCCCCCGTCTCAACAACCTATGACCCAGGGATTGAGAGGGCGGTGGTGGCCACGGATTGCCAAACAGCGGCCAGTTGAGGGAGGTGGTATCATTTTAATTCCGACACTACTACTGGTGTGGCTTCTACGAGAATACTTTTCTCGATCTCGAATCGTAGGAGATCTCACGAGATACGAATGGGCTGGAGTACGTACTCTAGTACCTACTCGGGACTACCCACCTAACAACAAGGGTAAATCGAGTAGTCACGTGTTTGCATTGAAATCAATGCAATTTAAACACATGTTCATTTACGCGAGAGTAACTGATCACATGCTCATCTCCCCTAGAGTAGCTACGGGAGTTTTCGCCTAAACTCGCTATTAGGTATATGAGATTTGGAAATCGTCAGTGACAGCTCAATCAGGCTGCGCGCTTTCTTGGTGACACGAAGAGTCTTTTGTAACGTCTCGACTGGTTAATGCATTCAACACAAGGATTGCAAGTTTCAAATCAATCTTAATTGTCAGGCTATACATATATGAACATCAAATCATCAATGGCAGCAAAATTAGCACATGCCTTCTTGGTGACTGCAAACCTTTTGCCGACTGTAGATGGTTATGATCTGACCACCAATTCCATGGCTGTCACTGGCACGGGTGTCCACAACACCAGTGAGGTGAGGATGCCAAACAAATATAACGCAAGACAGTCCTGAGAGAGGAGAAGCTGAGAGCATCTGGATGCACGCGTGTGGTACAGTGGGAGTGCTGTATAAAATGCTGTCCAAGTGTCCCTAAACGAGTTCGGCCTGTCCCATACCCACACTTCATAGTTTACAACTTTGAAGCACTCCTAGATGGGATCAAGACTCATCCTACGGAGACTCTCACGATCGAGAGTACTCACATACCTATCTCTGTGTCAGTTGGCTGCTCCTTAGATGGCGCCACGAGTGAGACCACTCACCTCTGCAATCCTGACCCCAAAGAACTGATTAGAGAGTTCATGCTGGAGGTCAAACGGCGAGCATATCTAATCCGGACAAGGGTTAGGGCACAGTGCATACCGACAGACCTGGAAAGCTCCCAAAGCAACAGCAGTGACAGATCAACGAGTGGTGTGACCAAGCTCCTGTACTGGGGTTCAACTCTGGGCAGTATGACCTGAACCTCATCAAGAAGTACTTTGTCGATGAGCTGACTGACAGTACAGGTACAGTGAAGGTCGCCAAGAAGGATAGTCAGACCATGTTACTCATAGCACCTGAGCTATGGTTTCTCGATGTGCTGAACTACCTCGGCCCAGGAGTCTCATATGAGGTATGGGTCAAAGCTTACGGGTGTACACAGCAGAAGAGCTGGTTCCAGTATGAATGGTTTGACACACATGAGAAGCTCAACTATCCAGGGCTTCCTGACTACTCAGCATGGACAAGCAAGGGTGGCTACCTCTTGACACGATCAGAGTGGGAACACTGTAACTAGACATTCAGCGAGCATGGAATGCGGACATTCGCTGACTGGCTGCGATACTACAGCAACCTGGACGTCAGTCCATTCATCGAAGCCCTAGAGCGGATGCGGGAGTTCTACACAGAGCGAGAAATAGACATCCTCAAAGACGCTGTCTCTCTCCCAGGGGTGTCACTGCAGTACCTCCTACGCGGAACCGCTCAGCACATGCCGGATGTTAGCCTCTATTCACCGGGCAAGGACGCCTACGAGATGCTGAAGGGTGCTGTTGTTGGAGGTCACAACATCGTGTTCACCAGATACCACAAGGCCGGTGTGAATCGAACCCGCCAGAGTGAGCGTGTCTGCCAACGTCTACTCGGCTATGACGCAAATGCTCTGTACCTGTCAACGATGGCCAAAGAGATGCCATGTGGTAAGGAGACAGTGCGCCATTGGTCCGGTGCCAGTGGAGTAGCTAGCTTTAAGGACGGTCTCCTAGCAGACAGCTGGTTTGGGTTTGCTGAGGTGGATATAGAGGTCCGCAAGGCTCTGTGGGCAAAGTTCGAGGAAATGCCTCCTCTCTTCTATAACCGTGAGATCCCGGTAGAGGCAATCTTTTCTGAGATGCTGGCATATCTAGGGTGAACAGGGAGGAAGTGGCCCACCAAGCGACAGTGCCCGCAACATAGGCGTAACTTTTGATAACATTCTTTCAATGGAAGCACATGTGACATCTGTCTCTCGTTCCATCTTCGTCAATATGAGAAACATCAGCAAAATTCGAAATCTGCTTGACACCGACGCAGTTAAAACACTTGTTCATGCCACCATAACATCCCGGTTGGACTATGGCAATGCATTACTGACTGGCATAACATCAGCCCAGTTGGAGCGTCTGCAGAGAGCCCAGAACACAGCAGCTCGGTTGATCACCCGCACGAGAATGCATGAACACATCACGCCTGTTCTCCACGAACTACACTGGCTGCCAGTTAGAGAACGGATCAGCTATAAGGTCAGACTCTTAGTGTTCAAATGCCTTCATGATCTTGCACCACCTTACCTAAATTCACTGATCGTACGAAGAACATCAGCAAGGTCCCTTCGATCAAATTCACAATTACTATGTGTCGTACCACGTTCGAATTTAACCATCGGTGAACGCGCCTTCTCGAGAGCAGGACCAAAATTTTGGAACAATCTACCATCTGACATTCAAAATTGTAACAAAATAGAGCCATTTAAATCTATGTTAAAAACTCACCTTTTCACAAGAGCATATTTTTAAATTTTGTAAAGCGCCTTTGACCGATTTAGTCCGGAATCGGCGCTATAGAAATTTACATACATACATACATACCACCCAGAAGCTGGTCGGTGCCCTCTCTGGCAAGAAGCGGCTGCTGTACGCCCTGACACTCAAGTGGTATATAACCCATGGCCTGGAGATCACTGCTGTATACCGCACCATAAACTATGAGGCCAAGCGCCCATTCGAGTGGTTCGTTGAGAATGTTATGGAGGCCCGCCACTCGGGAGATGTAGATAAGAGCAAAACACTCGTGGCAGATCGCTTCAAACTCCTCGGCAACAGTGTCTACGGGAAGCTCATCGAGGCCCTAGAACGCCATAGCAACACCAGCTTCATGAAGGATGAACGCGTGGTAGACAAGGCCCTGCATAGTGCATGGTTCGAAGATCTCGAGGATACGAGCTCCAGAGTCACAAGCCGAGAATCACAATTCGAAGGCCCTTCCAGGTGGGGATAGCCATTTATGTGCTCGCGAAGCTGCGAATACTGGAGTTCTACTATGACTTCCTCGATCGCTACGTAGCTCGTGCCAGCTTTGAGATGGCAGATGGACACTGACTCCGTGTATATCGCTATAGCAGGCTTGAACCTCGATGACGTCATTCGCCCTGAGATACGAGCAGAGTACCAGGCTCATAAGCGGGACTGGCTAGCTTGGGACAAATGGTCTGGACGGACTCCGGGACTATTCAAGCTCGGGTTCGAAGGCTCTCGTGGCATTGCCCTCTGCTCCAAATGCTACTATGTGGAGAGCGCAGCTGCAAGTAAGTGCTCGGCTAAGGGAATGTCAAAGCGGCAGAATGAGGTCTCTTGGCAGAGGTTCTACAGACAGAGCTAAAAACCGAGGCCTACGCATGCGCAACCAGGTTATGGTGACATATGAGCAGGAAAAATTTGGACTCTCCGCTTACTATGATAAGCACCATGTGCTGCCAGATGGTGTCCATACCGAGCCCATCGAGTATCATGTTAGCACCCTAGGTGGTGGTAGCTGTGTGGCTGCAGGGACTAGCGGAAGCTCTTCTACGACAAATGGTCGCCAGGGCTCTCCATGCTGGCATGCCAGGTAGTACAGTGTAGGCCGCCACTTTGCCTCCACATACCTGTCAAGCCTGTGAACATCTATCGACCAGTTAGGATCTGTTGCACGCCGTCGACCCCCTTCCAGCTCACCAGGCTCATACAGGTACCAAACCAGAGCAGCAGGTGGTAGGCACTCCTCTCCCTTGTTCGCTCCTCTAGAGCTGTGACCAGTAGAGTGTCTGATAGCCTCTACTGCCTTCTTCCCGATTAGCCTAGAAACCTCCGCATTGGATCTCTCCACCACATCAGGCAGCCCTCTCACCCATACTCTAGAACATTCACTCTGCGCGGACATTTCCTGGGCATATTGGTGTGGGAACAGTCTCTCTGCCAGTGTCTGATTCCACCACTCAACGATAGCCTGGGCATGGTGATGCCCTACCTCGCCTCGCTTAACTGCCACACCGTGTTTCCGCATGAGGGCTGCAGTCTCCCCTCTGAACTCCTTACTCTCATCCACCTACAACAATTCCAGCCATTGGAGGGGATTTTCCGAAGCCTCGTAGACACCCTGGAATGCCTGGGCCACCTGGCCAGCTGACTTATCTGTGAGCGGTACTGCCTTCTTGTACCTGCTGGCGACATCGACGATGGTGAGGGCATACTTGTAGGTCTTACGACCAACCGAGTCGTGGGGAAGGAATAAAATATCTGCCTGGTGAACTCTGTTCGGGACAGTTTCTTTGAAATGGGAATGCCTGATGTGCCGTGGACTAGGTCTGTATATCTGCCACATTGTCTGGTGGCTGTGCCACTGGCTAACTGTCTCCAATGTGAAGTTGTAGCCCTTGTGATGTGCAGCCTCGAGTAGCTGAGGGGGCTCATGGTAAATGAGCCCCTCATTGCACCCACAGCGTAGTACCCCTTTCCCTTCGCATAGAAGGTTGGTCCACAAGCCAGTGACCTAGGACTCGGTACTCATCGTTCACATAGGTGGTGTCCATGGTGCTGTTGCTCTGCACGATCTCCCACCTGTTCAGAACTTGTGGGAGCTCTACCGTCTGTTCTATTGTGCTCTGAAGCTTGAACTCGAGTGTCATGCTCTTGATCTCTTGGATCTTTGCCGAGATTGCAAAGTCAATGTACTTCCCAGCAGCGGTTCTCATCATGTATACTGGGGCGAATGACCATCAGGCAGTCCTTCCGAGGATCAGTGCGGTGCAAGGTCGCTGGTTCAATGGGCCCATCTGGATGTTGCACATACTGCAGCATGTTTAAGGTCTGGGTATACAGAGGTTTTAAACGGCTGCCATATTTTGTAAAGTTCTCCAGCAGATTGTCTATAGGCAGCAGGACAAGTCGGCACGACAGTCGCAGCCACACTGTGCACTGTATTACTGTGACAGGGTCCGAGGACTGCTTCATGACATCAACATTATCCACAAGCGAGCCAAGGTCATACCTCCGTCTGATGTGGAGATACTGGCCGCCATAGAGGAAGGAGCGCCAGCTCGTACTACAAAAGAACTCCTGACTCGGATACTCTACCGGAAGTTTGACAGCACGCAGGGCAGGGTACTATCCAACCTACCTGAGGCCCCAACCAACAGTCCTGTTATTTTAGCTCTCCAAAGGGCGAGGGTCGACCCCAAAGATCTACCAATGGTCGGGAAGTGGGCTGCCGTATTTAGATTCCATAGCCAGGAAGAGCGAGAGTGGCTGGATAGAATCCAGTCTGGCACAAATAACTACCTCAGGGATGCGATCAGTGACGGTGTAGCAGAAGGTACTCAGGAGGGGGGGGGGGGTCACTGTTGGCCGCAAGGAGGCTGTTGAGCACATCTTCAATGCAGAAGGGCGCTGGATAGTGGCCAGTGATCTGGATGCATTTGTGATATTCACAGATAACTACCATGAATACCTCATCAAATCCCCTAGCAAGGGGAATGCTAAGGCCTCATGGGGAAGGTGGGTCTTCTGTGAGATGCACTAGATTAACAAAATCCCAGACAAGGAAATAGTTTCAGCAAAAGTATCATCTTAAGAAGAAGCCACAGGCTTCTGCCAAAGCTGCCGAAGTTCCTCAAGCTTCTGCCAAAACTGACGAAGTTCCTCAAGCTTCTGACGAAGTAGCTTCTGACGAAGGTCCTCAAGCATCTGCCGAAGTAGCAGAGACTGCGGACGAAGTTCCTCAGCCTTCTGATGAATGAAAAACAAGCAGCTGCAACAGGCTGTCAGCGATGACACGTAGAACAGGCTAGTTTCCTGGCTTGTAGGTGAAGGGCTGCGCCTTTTCCAGAGATGGCTTGAAGTGTGACAGCTCACCTGTCTCCTTGTTGCTGAAGATGAAGCGGTACAGATCAGCTTCCCTCTGTACACCTGCGATAAAGTCCCCTTTGGTCTCCTTGAGGGTTAGGCTGTCGTATATGGTCTCCAGCAGGGCACGTCCACACTTGGAGCTGAAGTATAGCAACCGGGCATTGTGGCGGATATCCGGTGAGATCTCGTGGGTGTACTTCTGAAAGATGCGCCGGATGTGCCTGGTGATGTTGCTGAGGTAGGTGACTGTCTTCTTGTCCATTGTAGGGTCATCGATAACTAGGACAAGTGGTTCTGTCAGTCGGGCTGCCAGCAGCTTCTCCATCAGTGCTTGCAGGTTCTGCGTCTTGGTGATTGGGCCATTATACCATTGATCATTACTGTCAACTGCCTAAGCGGCGGAGTCAGACACCAGAAGGATGTATTGAGAGTGTAGATGTTCGGGCAGGAGAGGCCGCAGCAAGATGTTCTTCCCGTCTCCTGATGGGGCAATGATCAGCACCACCTGGCCAGCATCGGCTGGCCTACTGTCGAATGGTACAGACATGCGTGCGGAGGATGGTCAGCACTTGGTCGGTGGTAGCCTCGTCTATATCTGGGAGACTAAATGGCAGTACCTCCTGCACCGGCTCTTTCGCCTGCAGAGCAGGGAATCCTGCACCACCGGCGGATATGAAGGATGCGATGGAGGCGTCAAGCATGAAATCCCAGCAGCAGCTCAGAAGATAGCGTAGAGGGCCTGTGTCAGCACCCACAGAGTCTAGTAATCCAGTATCTGTATGACATATGCACGGGAAGCCATGACTATCATGTGGTCTTAAACGGCAAACCAAAGAACCGTGACTTCTTCACCTCTGGTAGCTGGAGGCTGGCGGTAGCACCTGTTCTGCCACCGACAGTGATATGGCTCAGGCCAAGGGTGCCTATCTTGAGATTCTCTCCATCCTGTCGGAATGAGCTCCGTGGTTTCAGGAGATCCTTACCCAGGTCCTGTGCAAAGGACTCGGCCATAACCTTGATGGCTCCAGCATCATCGACTGCGAGCATACCTCACATCGTCGCCTTCTCCTTGATGCCCATCCCCTTGTATACAGTCTTGGCCTTGTTAATGGCCGATTGTCAGTATCAGTGATCCCGGTGAGATCTCAGGCTGGGATGGTACCTCGGATCGATAGGGGCAACAGTGTCCTCTGAACTGAGGCGTGCCTCGCCCAAGTGAGCAAGATCGCCTAGCTCTTTGCTTTCTAGGTCTGTGAGTGACAGAGTCATAGTGCTATATACAGACGGCTTAAACCTACTAGTCATACCCCCAGTGAAATAGTTGGGCATAGGAGGACCACGCAGTCGGCCAAGGGAATAGGTAGCAGTGCTCAGGGTACTGGCCCTCTCTGCAGGGGCATGCCTTGTGGGCGGTCCACCATTCCCGGGCATTGGCAATCCTCAGTCCGCGTGCTCAACTATGGGCTACACACCGCCCTCCGGCACGCCATGCCTCATATTCTGCAGGGGTCTTGTGATCCATCTCTCACTATTCAGAGGTTTTAAATGTAGGCGACGATGATCTCAGCCATTGCACTCGTTGTTAGCCATAGAACCGCGGCCTCCGTGAGTGTAACACGTTCACCCATGATCTTGGCGGCAACAGTGTAGGAGGCACCACTGAGGGCGATTTTTAGGATGGTGTGAGTTATTCCGAGAAATTGCCCAGCCACCCCACTCACCACTGCAGCGAGAACAGCTGCAGTGGCGGCAGGAAGAACCTCATTTCCCCCTGTCATCTTCACCATGGCCACATTCGCCGCCACGTTACTGGTGACATGGACTGCCAGAGGTTTTGCTTTGGTCAGTAACTTCTGTGTCTTGGTTCGCAGCAGGTTCTCCACCTTCTGAAGACTCGCCTGGCTCTCAGGCAGTTGCTTCATGATCTGTACCATTGACGTCATTGTTTAAGCACTGAGTATACAACACGGTTAAATGTCTGCATCCCCTGTTGAGAGAGCTAATAAGATCTTCCCAGTCTGCATCTGCCAGGTGGCGGGTTGGTACTCAGGAATATTGATCTCTCTATTGAGACATCTTAAACATGTCCGGGCTCATGCTATGTGAGAAGTACTATGTCTTCCGGAGGGAGTTGAAGGACTACAAGAAGAAGGCACCAGATGAGTTCGCTCAGCTCTCCGGTGCTGAGCTGACAGAGAAGCTGACAGCTGTGAAGCTCTATCTAGGATTTGGCAAGGGAGAGAGCTGCTTCCTCGAATACCTTATCATGGGTGGGAGTATCATCGAGAAGCTCCTGTGAACTAAAGGTTTCTACAAGGATCGGGAGTATCTGTCAGATGTGTTCCAGCAGTTGCAGACTACCATGGCCTCACCGGACTCAGAGCTGAACAAGGCTCTGCGATACTACAAGTTGGAAAAAGGATGTGCTGCAGATCCCTCCAGCCCTTGGATGTGCATGTTGGCACCGGGTATATGGGCTGTAGGGAATACCAAGCTGGTTCAGTGTCTCACCATGGTCCCCACTGCTACTGTAGAGGGTCAGGATAGTCTCATAGCTGGTTTTATAGCGGCGGAGTAGGCTGATCATGAGCGCCACGATAGCTAGGCCTGACAACACTCGTAGAGCTATCATGGGAAGCGGTGTCGTGTCGACTGGCTGCAGTGTCGGGGTCGGAATGCCTGGAGCTGCCGTGTCGACTGGCTGCAGTGTCAGGGTCAGAACGACTGTATGGCCCGTACTACGCGTAGGTGCATTGATGTCAGTGTTGAAGCCGAAGTGGACACCGGGGGAACTCCCGTCGACTATCATGTTGTTATAGCCCCTGACTTGGAGGTCCTCGATGTTCACGATCATGTTGCTCGGAATCAACCGTAGGTGTGGCGAAATGGCAAAGTCAAGTTTGCGACGGGCCTTCTGCAACCCCTGCTGGAACTTAGCAATAAGACTACTGGGGTCTGCCACGATGATCATATCCTCAACGAGACTGCTGAACATGGCCTGGACCTCTGCTCCGCTGACACCATCTATGGAATGCCGCAGCTGGGTCTGTGCCGTAAGGAGGCAGTAGTACAGTGCTTCCAGGGACTGGTTGATCCGAACAATCTCTGCTGGTGTGAGGGCTCAGGTTGTGTGTGGGAAAAGTACTTCCACACATCTGGATAGTCCGGCCGCAAGCCAGTGACATGCATATTTTGCACCAGCACCACAGGGTTGGAGTCTGGATCGAACGAGAATGTCGCTGTCTTCCGACAGCCAACTCGTCAGGGTGTTCCATAGGGGAATCCTGAGTATTCACGTCTCGGGTCACCATACATAACTCCTAGACCGCTGTTATTACCACCATGCCACCGATAGTCTGGATGAGTGCTGAACTCTCTCTCTGTAGTCTGCTGGCCGCTGCGAGGCTATGACTGTTGAGCTGTGGGTCGAAGTCGTTTGTATCAGGGAGGCTTGCACCCAGCTCATGGAGGATTCGTCACACCGTGAAGTACACGTGGAATCTGAGACAGTTGGCGATGAGCACAGCTTCAGGAGTACCAGAATAGGAGTGAAGCAGGGTGGAACGTACTCCACATCCTGCCATGGCACACCACACGGCAAAGGTCAGCTGCTGATTCCAGTATGAGAGGCTTGGAGCAGCCATCCAAGTATGAGCTTGCTTCGCATCCTTGATGGTGATGGGGCGGTTGGTCAGCAATCGTGGGTTGATGGAGAAGCTGGTTCGGGACCGTCCATCCGCTGTGATGGAGAACGGTGTTAGCTCTGGTATCTCGTCCAGTAGACCTCCCAGGCCAGTCAAGGGTGTACCCAGGAGGGGCGGTTGGCTCCGAATGACTGTCGTGAGGTTCAGTGGGAAGGCCATCTATACTGGTGTTCTTAAAGCTACCGTACAGGCAGCACACTATTTGTAGTCATCTCGACTCGAGACCAGCAAGGCGACCTCGGCGTAACATCTCGTTTTTTAACTCCTCCATATCAACCCGCCCGCTGGAGCCTTTGAGGTATTGCTGTCGCACTTTAGGTTTCTCCGTGTGGTACAGGGCTTGGACCTTCAATATATGGTGGTACTCTTCATCGGTGACCTGGCCATCCTCGAGAGCTTTGCTGACAGACTCGTCGATAGTCCGTAGTATACTCTGTGCCAGTGCCACATACTTAGCATGCTTCTCCAGCCTCCTTGTGATCTGCCACTGCCCCACCCCCAAGCTCGTGGCTAAGACAGTGGCAGATAGTGTCACGCCACCCAGCGGGATGGCGACGATGGCACCCACCCCTGTAGCGAGTGGCCACAGCTGCCACCCCATCACTGGCTCAAATCACCCCCACAGCAGTGGTTGTACACGCGAGGACGTTGTAGGCTGTCTTATATCGCCTGTGCGTTCTGCTGTACTTTTCTACCTCATGGACGAGATTCTGCCTGATGGTATCTATCTGCTGGAGTTGCCAGCCATGGATGGTACCACCCTCGTCAGTCATCAGGGAGGGGTATAGTTCTGGTTGCTTTCGCCACTCTGATTTTGTCATAGTATACCTGGAGATTAAACCTGCATTACCTGCAGAATCTGCTCATGAGTCATAGAAGTGTTCATTTTGGAGAGCCTGGCGAACCATGCGAGCTTGCTGGTGTCGAGACAGACGTCTCTTAGACAGGGGCCATCCAGCACTATGTCGGGTGCCAGTAGCTTTCTGCGACGTGACATCTGGAACTTCACCTTATGCCCAAGATAGTAGGTCCGCCGCTGGATGGCTTTCTTGGTCTTACACCTCTGCGCCATCTCCTCTTCCCACTGTATGGCATCTGGCTCATCCTCGTCTGTGACATCGCCATAGACATCTGGCTCATCGTCGTCTGTCACGACTCCTGCGTCCCGCTTACTCTCCTCCAGGAGGGCCTGCCAGTATTGGGAACCTTCACTGTTCCCTCGCCTCCTTGCAAAGCTTGCATTCTGTTGATACCAGCTCTCCCGCTGTAGTCGCTCTCCTTCTTGTTGCAGTGCGAGCATCTGAGCCTTTATCTGTGCAGGTGTCATGAAGGGGCAACCCTGTAGCTGGCTCTTCATCATCTCGGTAAAGGTCAGATAATCCTGGTGTGATATCATGTCAGGTCAGTGAGTAATAAGAGTGTAAACTCTAAATGGGCGTCCGATATCCCATCCGTGCTGGCATATATGTTAATGGAGGGGCTGTCAAACAGGTGATTTACAGGTGTGAACATGCTAGGACTGATAGCTTTCCATAGGTTGCTGTTGGCACCTGGAGATATTCTATCACGTCCCAGCCGACTTCTACCAGTGAGCTGCTGTGTGCACTGCCCGGAGGTTGATGTAGCACATCGGCGTGTATGTATGTTGTGCCCCGCTGGGGCACCTTGAAGAGGACCCATTCTACACTGTACTGTACCACCCGTCTCCCCTCTAGAGAGGGTGAGATTTTGTTCTCACCACCGGAGAGCAGCAGTCGGACAATCGGCATGGTTATATCTCCTGTTTAAACCCCTCCTATAGCGTGCTATGGAACCCATATTTGCTCACTCGACTGGTCTTGCTGAGCTCGCAGATGTGTACGCAGTTGATGCTGCCAAGGTAGAAGAGAGCAATGGCAAGTCATTCGCCCTACAGTACGAAGCAAACTCAAAGGCATTCTCCCTCCACCCCATTGGTGGTGATGGGGTGGAGCTGCTCACAGACCTCAAAGATGTGTCGAAGGAGCGCCTGGCTCGCAACATAGATGGCCACAAGATCGTGTTTCGGTACGATTTCCCGAAGAGGAAGTACATCCTCAAGCCGTTGATTGAGCTCTCGGATACAGAGGTGGCAGACATCAACAGCCCAAATAACGACCTCAGCTTTCATCTGGTCAAACCCTATTAGAGTGGTGCCCCGCGGATGACCCATGATGGACTGCTATTGACCCTGGCAAAAAACCTGCAGTTCATATTTGAGAAGAATGAGAAAGTGTGGTACCGCGCTGGACCTATCATCCTACCTCACCTACATAGGTGAAGGTGTCTCCCTGATGAGGGTGGGTCACCGGATCGGGGTTACAGGTGGAAGGCTCCTGCTGCGTCGTTCATTCGATGGACCAGAAGAAGCTGTTAACCTCCAGGAGGGCATCCTATGGGTAGATGGTGTGTCACATGTCTCCAAAGTCAAGGGTGCTATTAAACTGCTTCAGCGAGTCGGACTCACTAGCCCGCAAACAACTCATATAGTCCTAGAGCTACGTTTCTTAGCCGGTGGCAGAGTGAAGCAGCTAGCCCCTGCCCCTGAGGAGATGAAGATCACTATCGATCCGGATGGAACAGGGCTCGATCTGGCACAGATATTTCTCGAGGGGTTCACTCTGTTTAGTTTAACTCTTCTTATACAGCCATGATTCTCATCATACTGCTCGTGCTGGCGTCTACAGCAGTGGCACAGGGCGCTGAGACTGCCATGATATTGGATGCCAAGTAGGCCCACTTCCGGGATGACCCCCAGTACAATCCTTGGGTCGACCCCTTGTGGAGAAACATTTACGACCGCTTTCACCCACGTAAAGAGATCGAGTCTGTCTGCCACTTCTATGGGGTGGAGAGGGTAGGACGTGGTTGTCTGCTGGAGACCCCTGCTCAGCACCAGATTCTCTGCGTAACACGTGAATATGCCAGAGTCTGTCGTGGTTCAAATGCTAATCACTTTAGCATCCTCCCAGGTGAGCATTGGCAAGGTGGATGGAAGCCACTATGGGTGGTCCCATCATGCCGATGCGACTCTGGCAGAGACTTCGTGTTTGTCTGAGCCTACACAGAATATATATACAATATATATAAAGAGAGAGAGAGAGAGAGAGAGAGAGAGAGAGAGGCCCTTCTGGTGTGGTTGATGGCGATCAGTGGTGTATATCACTGTGGAGGCTTGTCTCTAAATGGGCGTTCAGTCCCTGGTAGTAGTAGTGTCGGGATGATAATACCTCCCTGGCAGCCGTTCGGCGATCCGTGGTGGCCCCCGTCTCAACAACCTATGCCCCAGGGATTGAGAGGGCGGTGGGGGGCACGGATCGCCGAACGGCGGCCAGTTGAGGGAGGTGGTATCATTTTAATTCCGACGCTATTACTACACCTCTATTTTTAGATTGACTCCAACCGTTTAGGCGCTACTCTAGTAACTCGAGTAGCTACCCTACTTAGGGACATAAACTCGGCCTGTGCTGTCGTTATAAATCACTGAAATTTGCAGGATGTGTGTTGATTAACGCACGCACGCACACACACACACACACACACACACACACACACACACACACACACACACACACACACACACACACACACACACACACACACACTCCTCCTGCCCCCCCCCTGCCCCCTCCCACAGGAAGTCGACTGTCCTCAATAGACTTCCCAAGCAAAATCGCGGTCACAAACATTTTTGAATATAGTGCCTATTAGATAAACGTGTGGCACACTATGTTTAATCTTACAGCAATTGAGTTGAGTAAATGTTGAACACTTGCATCACAGCATATTCTGTCATAGGCACAGGTTGTGACACGGAATCAGTTCAGGTGTATACAGAGTATCACGTATCACACTTGCTCAGTACATCAAACCTTTTGCAAGTTGACGCAGGATTACTATTATAAGTGGCAACATGTACCAGAATATGTCATTCTAATTTACATGTGAACATTCATTTAATTTTTACGCACTGAAGGTAAGTTATTACAATATAAATATCTAGTCCGCAGAGGGGACGAACATAGGCCTATGTGTGTGGTGTATAAAATTGTTTGTACACGAGGGCACCGTGATGTGTTATATGTTGAAACGTATTTGACAGGAACCTGTGGCTACTATAATTAGTTTCTAAATATTTAACAGAATATTTATTAAAACACAGTTCCTATCCTAAATGTGTTTTCCAATTCGACATTTGGGGTTCACAGGGTTAAAGAGGCTATAAGCTGCTAGACATAAATAATCTGTATTATTATAAGGGGTCTTGGTGTGGTAATACCGTATGCTAATCTTTATACACAACTCCTGACCCTCTTGCGCATATTTGTTATTACTCGTTGGCAAGGGTGGCAATGATTTCAAGTTTTGGGTTGGGGCGAAGTTGGAGGAGGGTCTGGGAGAAGTGTTCCTCTCTCATGAGTAGGGAGTCCGGGGTGGGGGGGGGGGTGCTTCCCATAGAAATTTTCAAAACACAGGATTCATTTAAATACTGTTTTCATCATAAAGTCACCAGTCAAAATATGTACTGTTTTATTTGAGGGGACATAACTTGTGACGCGTACGTACGTACGGCCGAGTGTATTGTTTCACAATTTAATGAGTTTAAATTTTTATGCTCCCCGAAAAATTTTGATGGAGCATATAGTCGCCGCTTTGTCCGTCCGTCCGTCCGTTAACTCTCTACAAGCTTGTCAGGGCCATAGTTTCAAGACTTTTATATATATGGAAACGATGTGTAGTATGCGAAAGGTTTTACCTACTTTTCACGGTTCACTGAACATTACAGTCTACAAGCTTGTCCGGGCCATCGTTTCAAGACTTATATGTACGATCATGAAACTTGATATGTGGACGCATCTATATGGAGAAGAGGTGGAGAAGATGTTCTGTGTGTAAAAAGTAGGTTGGCGTGACCTACCATTGATCTACACTTCATGTTTCATTGAATATTGCTGAAAATCTTTGTCCGGGATATAGTTTCGAGAGTTTTTGGTATATGCGAACTAAACTTGATATGTGGATGTATCTTATGTCGACGATGTGCAGTGTGCGAAAAGTAGGACAGCCTAACCTACGTTTGACCTACTTTTCACGGCTCATTGAATAAATCTTTGTTCCGTGCTGTAGTTTCAAATGGTTTTGGTATACAGGGACTAAACTTGATATTTCGATGCATCTTAGGGAGGTCTGCAGTGTATGAATAGTAGGTCAGTGTGACACACTTTTGACCTACTGTTCACTGAACATTACAGAACATTCTGTCCGGGCTGTAGCTTCAAGAGCCAAAGAACTAAACTTGATATGTGGGTAAATATCCTTGCCTATGGAGAAGATGTGCAGTGTGTAAAAAGTAGGTCAACCTGACCTACTTTTGACCTACTTTTCATGGTTCACTGAATTTTTGTCTGGACCAGAGGTTATACAGTGCCCCTACGGAGTATGCCTTCGGGGAGCATACATCAGTTTACTGATATACCTTGTTCAAGTGTATTACATACAGGTGACATATGAGGGAACAGCACACAATACAATATCAATATCACATTTACGAAACAATCCAATTGGAAGGAAGTCCGAAAATCGTAAATCTGTTGAGACACTTAGTTTCACATGGACGGTGATTTACTTTGGCTTAAGTTCACTTTATCGATATAGATTAGGTTATCTAGTTCACCGATGTATCATATTTACAACTAGAATGCGCTCGAGCCCGACAATCATGACAACTGTCTCTTTCGGGTACATGGTTTTCAAAACAATAATTTAAATTTTAATCACCATGACTTTGACCTTCCACCCATGTCTGCTCATGATCTCGCCAATAAAACCAAAGTTATTGACAAATATGTGTCTTTCAGTTATGGTCGGAGTGACTTTGACCTTATAACCCACAATTTATGACACATCTTCAGGACTCCACCGGCAACCTTTTCCCCAAGGTTGATTACTGTATATGAAAGACTCCGACAGCCCGGTTTAAGCTTTTGTGGCTGGCTAGGAGTCATTCCGATTTATTGAAAAGTTAACAGCACCACGTCATTCTTAAAGATACACATTGCATTATTTTATGGGAACATTATTTGGTCAATATACTAGTGCTGGTGGCCATTTTGAAATTTACTTAATGTCTGCTCATGTGTGATACACATTTTCCAGAGTGGTAATATTCATAATGTCTTGAAACTCGGTCTGATTTCACAAGTCTTTAATGTGCTCCTTAGGATGTGAATAACTTTCACCAAGATTGTCGAAGCAGTAATGCGAAGTAGTATTATAGATAACAGTGAGGCTATTCAGAATGGATCACAGAGGGTTTTTCTGCCAGGGACCTCCCTAATGAATGCCGCCTTGATTGTCCAAGAGTTTTACAGGGAATGCGATGTTGACCATGTTCATCTGATCAGAAGATTATTTCAGGCCAAACTGGATCATAAGCACTGGTCCCTAGTCGAGTCTTCATGGCTCAGCTTTTGGGTAAATGGGCTGGGAGCAAACCAAACGTGTTTCCAGTTACACTAGGTGTGCGTCAAGGCGGTGTCCTCAGAACTGAGATGTGTATAAATTTTATATCAATCACCTGCTGAACGTAACAACTTCTGCTGACATGGGAGAAAGAATTGGCAATGTTCGTTCAACATACCAGTGCGTGCGCAGATGATGTGTGCTTCATGAGTAGAACCATCCCTGATGCTCAAATTCTAATTGATCTGACTAGTAACTTTGCTAATATGGCGATATAATTTGCAGCCATCTACGAGCGTTTCAGAGCGTTTCAGTACGGATAGCCTCAAGTAACACATTTATAGTTCCAAACTCGAACTTCTATATGAGCAACACGCCAGTGCCATCCAAAATACCAGCTTTGCATCTGGGTATGGTTAGAGCCACACCCGTATCTGAAAATGCAGGCATTAAGAAGACCCGACGTAGGTCTACTTCGTATAGACTCTTTCCTCAATGCATTCATGGTTCCAATGGGCTTGCCCCGCTTATAACGCTTCATCTATCCATGATATACAGTGCCCCTGTTTTGATATATTGGCTAGAGCTGATCATCCCAACTGCTACGCTGCTTTTGAAATTAGAAAACTATGAAAAGAAACTATTAAAGCTTCTTTCACTCTCAACTTCCACACCTGACCCTGCAGTATATATTCTAACACGAGAGTAGTATTGAAAAGCAATTAGCGAGAAGACAGACATCTATCAAGTTGCCCAGGAGTCATAGATGGTTTATGGACATAAATAAATAGTGTGCAAATATGACCTTGAAAATGCATTTGCTTACCTTTATTGTCCAATTAAGAAGAACACGTAGAAAGACCTAATCCAGTCTGTCGTGGACCTTTATTGGATGGAGTAAAAAATAACTCTGGTGCCTCTCTACAATCCCTAAAATACCTCAATGCAGGTAGATTTAACCCAGGAAAAGTGCATCTGATTGTTCAAGTAGGATCAGAATCATGCAGTGATGCCTATCGAATGCCAGCTAAACCTAAAGTACTTACCGGTACATACATCCTCCAATCTACAACACCAATTTCGTCAGAGTCAATCGGACCATAGATGTATTGTGTGTCAGGCTGCCAAGACACTGTTTAACACTTCATAGTTGAACGGTCAGCCTTAGATGGTGTCAGACAACCAATCCTTGCAGAGCTTGAAAATAATCTCATTCACCATCAGCAGTTAGGTTTGTGAAATCTAGACTCTGAAAATACACCTCAGATCACCCTGAACAGTACAAGGCCTATTCCGAACCCATCCAAGCAGACAATCCAGAAACTGGAATTTCATTGCAAACTCCTTGTCCACTCGCTGCACACGCTCAGATATAAGGTTCTGGAACCAAAAAATCCACCTAGTCTCAAGGGTAGGCTACTTGCCCTGTCCCTTGTACTTAAAGTAGTTCTATACTAAGTAAATCTGTAAACTATATCCTAAATTATGTGATATTGTTGTAACATTGCTTCCATCATGTATGGTAATGGAGGGGGGGGGGTGTGCTGACTGCAATGAGTATGGTTACAACTTTTGTCTTGCTAGCTAAACCTACTGGTAATTCTACGGTTACTCTGTCCATTGATAATGTTATATTGTCGTACTAACCTTGTCTGTATGCCATGCAGTGGGTAACAATTTACATGGGCTGTTATTCCTGTTAATATTATTTCTCTGAAAGTAACCGTGTACAGTTAGAAATATATTATGTAATATATATAATCTCATAAGAGCAGAATAATAAATTAATAGTGGGCAATTATTAGTCCCCTACCGGTAAACGGGGTGGGGGGGGGGGAGAGGGGGGGGGTGTGTGTGTGTGTGCAGAACTATAGGTTTGCAGTCCATCCGTCTGTTGCAGTTGGTTTCCACCTCTTTTTTTACAGACCAAGTTCGAGTGTCTGGCGTATGCCTCAAATTTTGATGTAGTTATGCCTCCCTTTCGACTTAAGAAATACGAAAAATATCAGCTTTCCGCACTTTTTTGCACTTCAAGATATTTAAGAGAAAATCGGTACATCGCTTTAGCTAGTATAAAGAGTTACAGAGCAAGTTCGAGTTTCTGACATTTTCGTCAATCTTTCATGGAGTTATGGCCCCTTTTGGCTTATGAAATACGAACAATATTAGTTTTCGGCCCTCTTTTTGCAGCCTTTCAACATCATATACTGAGAATTTGTACACTGCTTTGTTATGAGAAGTTACAAACCAAGTTCGAGTTTCAGCCGTATGCGTCAATTTTTTATGGCGTTATGCCCCCTTTCGACTTAAGAAATACGAACAAAATCAGCTTTCCGCACTTTTATTCGCAATCCTTCAAGATGTTTACGGGAAAATCGGTACATCGCTTTAGCTAGTATAATGAGTTACAGAGCAAGTTCCGGTTTCTGACATTTTCGTCAATCTTTCATGGAGTTATGGCCCCTTTTGGCTTATGAAATACGAACAATATTAGTTTTCCGCACTTTTTTCGCAGTCTTTCAAGATATTCTACTGAGAATTGCTACATTGCTTTGTTATGAGAAGTTACAGACCAAGTTCGAGTTTCAGGCATAGGCTATGCGTCAATTTTTTTGTGGAGTTATGGCCCCTTTCGACTTAAGAAATACAAAAAATGTCAGCTTCCCGCACTTTTTTCGCACTCCGAAAAGATATTTAGGGAAATTCGGAACATCGCTTTAGTATAAGGAGCTACAGAGCAACTTCGAGTTTCAGACATTTTGTTAGTTTTTCATGGTGTTATGCCCCCTTTCGACTTATGAAATACGAAAAATATTACTTTTCCCGCATTTTTCTCACAGTCTTTCAAGATATTCAACTGAGAATTGGTGCGTTGCTTTGTTATGAGAAATTATAGACCAAGTTCGAGTTTCAAGCGTTTGCGTCATTTTTTAGTGGAGTTATGTCCCCTTTCGACTTATGCAATACAAACGTATCAGCTTTCAAGCCTTTTTCGTTCTCCTTCACCATATATAACAGAAACTTTAGTTTATTGCTTTGTTATGAGAAGTTACAGATCAAGATCGAGTTTCAGCTGCTTCTGTCAATTTTGAATGGAGTTGTTGACTGTCAATCTCTAAAGATTTATATCACCAGGTAGGGGACATGTATTGCAAAGCAATACTTACAGAATGCTTGTTCTCTTTCGCAGCCAGCTATTCTTTTATTTGATATAGTTAGATATTCCGTACAGTTAGGTAAACCATATATCTTATATAATTAGTTAGATATTGCAATTAACTCAACCATGCTGACATTTATGTGGTTAGGAGTTAGTAGTGGTTCTACTATGGAGGAGGTTAAGATTCAACAAGAATACGATACAATTTTGGAATGTTTTTCCTTATCATTTAAGTTCATGGCATTATTATAATTAGCTCATGATACAAATGCTGGTGAAATGATTGTATTATCATCCTCGTCACACACCATTCGGCCTTCAGCCAATTTCCCATGAATCCTTGCCCTTACCGCTGTTTAACGTTAACCGGAACATGTGCGTGGGTTAATGTTAAACAGTAGTAAACGCGTGGGATTGTGGGAAGTTGACTGAAGACTGAATACTGGGCTAGTCTTGCACCACTCACTATCTATTCGAACATAAAACACAGACGAATACTGTATGATGTTTATATTTATTCAGAATTCTCTATTCTCCTTGATAACGGCTGAACATTTCACCTCCTTCTCCGTACAAACACTGAGATATGAATTCATACACACTTTGTTGATATCAAAGTCAAAACATTTCATTTTGACAATATTGAAATATATTCTCCCTATTTGACGTGATGTTGTAGAATTTACAGAAGATAGACAGTTATAGAAGCTTTTGTCACAGCTACAATGGCTGACAGGGTGTATTGTGGGATTGTAGGCGTGGTACATGTCCATGTATGGCCCGATAACTGGACGGCACAAATCGTGTTCACGACAACAAGCGTCAACCCTGGCATGTGAGCCTGTTAGAACAGAACAAGCGAACATTGATTAGGAATCAATTATACATCATCTACGTCAACAGATTGATCGGTCATGTCGGCTAAAATGGCACTTGCATTGGACTTCAGAAATGACGAATACGGTCAATAATGCCTTAAATGTTGACGGCAAAGCTTTTGAAACATTCGCCCATTCTTATTTTCAAGCTGTAGATAGTAAGTAGTATAATAAATCTTGTAATTGAAGAATTTAACATCAAAAGTGGCATACTCGCTTCATTTTACGGGCTGCCCAAATTGGCGTAACCATTTTCGTTCTTGCAAAGGTTATGCAAATATTTCTGACCAACCTGTTTTCTGTTCCAGCAATTCTTTTTATAATGTACATAAATTTGTTTAACCAAAAACCGGGTTACCAGTACGCACATTTTCAATTTGCACAGGCCTGTTTGGGGAAGTTTCCATTTGGACAGACCTGTTTGGGGAAGAGGTATATTTGGACAGGCCTGTTTGGGGAAGTTTTAATTTGGACAGGCCTGTTTGGGGAAGTTTCAATTTGGACAGGCCTGTTTGGGGAAGTTTCAATTTGGACAGGCCTGTTTGGGGAAATTTCAATTTAGACAGGCCTGTTTGGGGAAGTTTCAATTTGGACAGACCTGTTTGGGGAGTCAATTTGGATAGGCTTGTTTGGGGAAGTTTCAATTTGGACAGGCCTGTTTGGGGAAGTTTCAATTTGGACAGGCGTTGTTTGGTGAAGTTTCAATTTGGACAGGCATGTTTGGGGAGTCAATTTGGATAGGACTGTTTGGGGGAAGTTTCAATTTGGACATGCCTGTTTGGGGAAGTTTCAATTTGGACAGGCGTTGTTTGGGGAAGTTTGAATTTGGACAGGCCTGTTTGGGGAAGTTTCAGTTTGGACAGGCCTGTTTGGGGAAGTTTCAATTTGGACAGGCATGTTTGGGGAAGTTTCAATTTGGACAGGCCTGTTTGGGTAAGTTTCAATTTGGACAGGCATGTTTGGGGAGTCAATTTGGACAGGCCTGTTTGGGGAAGTTTCAATTTTGACAGACCTGTTTGGGTAAGTTTCAATTTGGGCAGGCCTGTTTGGGGAGTCAATTTGGACAGGCATTGTTTGGGGAAGTTTCCTTAACCCTTTAACACTCATATCAGCTAAAACGGCTTCTGCAGTCGTCTTGAGAAATGTTCATTAGCAGACCGAGAAGACTATTTTTGAAAATTTACCACTTGAATGACTGGCTCGATAACAAAGCCAGTCATTCCAGTAATAAAGTTTCAAAAATAGTCTTCTCTTGGTCTGCAAATGGACATTTTCTATCAGAAAATTGAAATTATCTTGAAAAAAAGTTTGATGGTTAAAGGGTTAAGCACAGCACAGCGTAATAACGTTACCGCGGAAAAGATTCACGTAACGTCCCTCTCTAAGCTAAGACTAGATGACTCTTTTAGCGAATACTGCGTTTTATGGGAGCATTTTTTACATACTTATTACAATATGCATTGCTTTTCATGAGCTATATTAGCGTATTACAATTTAAAGCAAACCTCTTGTGAACCACCAATTACTGGCACTATAGACAGGTGTCTCTTAATACATCAGAATGTGTTTGTGGAGCACCACATTATGGTTCGTTAAGACAGGTGATATGTCAATTGTTGAGAACCTCTGTCTTTAGGGACACAGTGTGACGTGGTCTCTTGAAAGGTTCGAACATATATTTATAGATGTCCATACCTAGCGCATAATCAGTCGTATCAGCGACATTTCCCATTCCACACCAGAGTGTTCCAGGGAAGATACCATGAAGCATTGTATGAACCGCCCACGCATCAGCGGTATCTTGTCTTCTTGACCCGGAGCTATGAGGGACCGGAGAGCTACAAACAATAACACAACTATGCATGAATTATAAGCTAAGATACCGTCAAAACAACGGCAGCTATGCCTCGCTGGCATTGCATTATATTGGACTTTAACTGGACGTATACAGGAAATGCTAACTGGACTTATACAGGAAATGTTAGCTGCTGGATGTACATAAGGAATGTTAGCTGGACTTACATTGGGAATGTTAGCTGGTCTTACATGGTGAATGTTAGCTGGACTTACATAATGAATGTTAACTGGACTTACACAGGGGGTGTTAGCTGGACTTACATAGGGAATGTTAGCTGCTGGGCTTACATGGTGGATGTTAGCTGGGCTTATACAGGGAATGTTAGCTGGACTTATGTGAGGAAAGTATAGCTGGACTTACATGAGGAATGTTAGCTGGCATTACATGAGGAATGTTAGCTGGACTTACATGAGGAATGTTAGCTGGACTTACATGAGGAATGTTAGCTGGACTTACATGAGGAACGTTAGCTGGACTTGCATGAGGAATGTTAGCTGGTCATACACAGAGAATGTTAGGGGGACTTACATGACAGATGATAGCTGGACTTACATGGTGAATGTTAGCTGGACTTACATAATGAATGTTAACTGGACTTACACAGGGGGTGTTAGCTGGACTTACATAGGGAATGTTAGCTGCTGGGCTTACATGGTGGATGTTAGCTGGGCTTATACAGGGAATGTTAGCTGGACTTATGTGAGGAAAGTATAGCTGGACTTACATGAGGAATGTTAGCTGGACTTACATGAGGAATGTTAGCTGGACTTACATGAGGAATGTTAGCTGGACTTACATGAGGAATGTTGGCTGGACTTACATGAGGAATGTTAGCTGGACTTGCATGAGGAATGTTAGCTGGTCATACACAGAGAATGTTAGGGGGACTTACATGACAGATGATAGCTGGACTTACATGACGGATGTTAGCTAGACTTACATGAGGAATGTTAGCTGGACTTACATAATGGATGTTAGCTGGACTTACATGGGGAATGTTAGCTGGACCTACATGCCGGATGTTAGCTGGACTGACATGATGGATGATAGCTGGACTTACATGAGGAATGTTAGCTGGACTTACATGAGGAATGTTAGCTGGAATTACATGAGGAATGTTAGCTGGTCATACACAGAGAATGTTAGGTGGACTTACATGACTGATGTTAGCTAGACTTACATGAGGAATGTTAGCTGGACTTACATGAGGAATGTTAGCTGGACTTACATAATGGATGTTAGCTGGACTTACATGGGGAATATTAGCTGGACCTACATGCCGGATGTTAGCTGGTTTTACATAATGGATGTTAGCTGGACTTACATGGGGAATGTTAGCTGGACCTACATGCCGGATGTTAGCTGGTTTTACATAATGGATGTTAGCTGGCCTTACATGGGGAATGTTAGCTGGACCTACATGCCGGATGTTAGCTGGAATTACATAATGGATGTTAGCTGGACTTACATGGGGAATGTTAGCTGGACCTACATGCCGGATGTTAGGTGGACTTGCATGATGGATGATAGCTGGACTTACATGATGGATGTTAGCTAGACTTGCATGAAGAACGTTAGATGGGCTCACATGAGACATGTTAGCTGGACTTACAATGTTAGCTGGACTTACACAGGGAATGTTAGCTGGACTTACATGAGGAACGTTAGCTGGACTTACACAGGGAATGTTAGCTGTACTTTCATTGGGAATGTTAGCTGGATATACATGACGGATGTCAGCTGGATTTACACAGGGAATGTTAGCTGTACTTTCATAGGGAATGTTAGCTGGACTTACATGACAGATGTTAGCTGGACTTACATGACGGATGTTAGCTGGACTTACATTGGGAATATTAGCTGGACGTACATGGGGAATGTTAGTTGGACTTACATGACGCATGTTAGCTGGACTTACATGACGGATGTTAGCTGGAGTTACATGGGGGATGTTAGCGGGACGTACATGGGGAATACTAGCTGGACGTACATGGGGGATGTTAGCGGGACTTACATGGGGAATGTTAGCCAGACTTACATGATGGATGTTAGCTGGATGTACATGGGGAATGTTAGCTGGACGTACATGGGGAATGTTATCTAGACTTACATGTGGAATGTTAGCTGGGCGTACCTGGGGAATATTAACTGGACGTACATGGGGAATGTTAGCTGGACGTACATGGGGAATGTTAGGTGAACTTACATGGGGAATGTTAGCTGGACGTACATGGGGGAATATTAGCTGGACTTACATGACGGATGTTAGCTGGACTTACATGGGGAATGTTAGCTAGACGTACATGGGGAATATTAGCTGGACTTGCATGACGGATGTTAGCTGGATTTACATGGGGAATGTTAGTAGGACGTACATGGGGAATGTTAGGCGAACTTACATGGGGAATGTTAGCTGGACTTACATGGGGGAATATTAGCTGGACGTACATGGGGAATATTAGCTGGACTTACATGACGGATGTTAGCTGGACTTACATGATGGATGTGAGCTGGACGTACATGGGAAATATTAGCTGGACGTACACGGGGAACGTTAGTTGGGCGTACATGGGGAATATTAGCTGGACTTACGCAGTAACATTAGCTCGGCTTATATCTTACATAGGGAATGTTAGCTGGGCTTACACCGGGAATGTTACCTGGGCTTACACCTTACATTAACATTAGCTATGCTTAGATGTATTGACTCACTAGTTCTAAATGAGAATAACTATATTCCATTCACCTGTCAAATACATCAGTAAGGCGCACCAATGCGCTACCTATGGAGTTTTGGTAGAAGCGTGATCCATTGACTGTCCTGGTCGGATAATTATAGCTGTTACAGAGCCGCATAATGGCCTTCTCATGGGCAGAATTCTTCAATGAGGAGTAGTACCAGCGTGCTTGAGGAAGAATGGACTCTTTCGCTTTCCAGGAAACATACAGCCGTTCACATCGGCGGATTCTCCGCTTACCATACCCGTTTGTACTCACCTGGAAAATATCAGTTAAAGCTCAATGCACATAACGAATTGCTAACAATTCCATCATCCAGGTAACGTAAACACGTCATTATTGCTAAAAAAAAATGAGATGAATTATGGATTAAGACACTGATACTGATAACTTTATTACACCCAGAAGAACTCATAAATTACCTAGAACAAGTACAAAAACGATGTAGGCTACTAAATTAGTAACTGGCCTACGAAACGAAACTTATGAGGAACGCCTAAAGGATCGGATCAACTATCCCTCCTACAACGTAGATTAAGAGGTGGCCTCATCGAAACATACACAATTTTAACTGGAAATGAGGACATCAAAGCAGACATTTTTTATCCTAACAAACCACGCTGTGTGACGAGGTCACAATTTTAAGCTATTCAAGTGCCAGTACAGAACAATAGCTAGACACAACTTTTCCGCTGTAGGGTAGGCTAGTGAATACGTGGAACAGCCTACCCTAAAGGGATATCAATGTGAAAACCGTAAACACATTTAAGACAAACATTATAAACGAACTAAATACTATATCCTTACACATTATACCCATGGACATGCAAATTAGTAAAAACCTAACTTCGTCCATTAATGTAACTCTAACTCCAGCGCCAATAGCTACCTAACACATCCCACCCGCAACCTGGCATCCTGATCTTGATCATGATTAGTTATGGCAACACGTCCAGATGACAGAATCATCATCATCATCATCATCATCATCATAATCATCATTTTACGAGACATAAACCATTGGCTTGTTTTTGCCTCGGTGTTTTTTTTAAATAATAGTATGGCTCGCTCAGTCCAATTCAAAAGATCTTTTTCTGAAGTAGATATCTAGGTTGTTCTTGAATGATTTGACCGTTGGCGCTTAAGTAAGTCTCCTCGAAACCGTCAGTATGTCAGTGGCATTAGATTTAAAACTTTAGCTCTGTTCTGGAAATGTTGTGGTGCAGATGGGTGTTCCCCCCCTCCCCCCGCATCTGCAGCTGTGTGCCGCCTACACTGCTGCGCCTAGCATTTGTTTGCATGTTGACTTGTGGATACCCTGGTTCGTCTTATTGCTGTTTTCATTTTCTGCGTTCATCGCTATCCGAGTCCCCTCTACGCTAGTGTCTCTTCACGCAACCAGGAAGTGCGGATGTGGAAACAGAGATGTATCTACCGGTAATTGGAATCGCTACCAAGCATATTCTTGTCTATACACAGGCTACTCCAAGACCAGTCCAATGTATTGGGCATTCTTTCTCTGCAAATGATTATCTACCGATCTCACACTTTATATACTCTAGCTTCAACTACATACCCCAACTTCACACAAATACATACCCCAACATCACGACTCACACAACTACATGCATCAACCTCACACATACTAGTATATTCCAGTGTGAACTATTTACGCGAACCTCGCGCAAGGGCCTACCAGACATCACACATTCTCCAGTGTCAAATCCTTACCCGAACCTCTCACACGCATGTATTGTAATCCCGTTCTGACTATCCCTAATACAATCTCACATAATGATATAACTACCGACCATCAACCTTCACACATCCTGTACTCCAGCGTCATCTATCTACAACCACCCTCATATATCCTGTGACCCGACCATAAACTGCAGGAATAGAGCTTGGCTTTGCCAATACACCAGATTGGCAGGCTAGACAACCATCTGTTATCCTTTGATACTGCTGACCGCATATACCCTCCACGATATCCGACGCACCGTGACCATGCACAATACACTAATCGCCATTAATGCAACCACCGGCGTGTCGGATTAACCCTTTGAACCCTGCAAAGCCAAATAAACCTCAAGACCTAACAAAAAATATTTGTCTGCCATTACTGGTGTTGTTATGACTAGGAACAGTTTCTACCACTGGAACTGACGGGGTTTTTTTTGGTCAATATAGCCCAGCATATCAAACAGATTACTAATAATTGTTTTGTAGCTGATATTCATGGAACGCAGCGTGAAAGGATTAATGGGTTGAATATGTTTAACCTAACCAAACTGGTTGAGGGCGTTAGTCCCATGTCTAACAGATACAACTGGTGAGTCGGGTAGCGGAGAGGCTGTACATACCACTAGCAATAAATTCTAATCCATGATATGTGAGCCGGTCAATGCTGAATCTTTTGGGACTGGGCAGACTGGAACCCCCTGCTTTAACTAAACTTTAAAACAATCGTGACAATATGGTACAAAAATATAAGTTGTACTGTCCTGTCTTTATTACGCCTATACACGCTGTGATTGCGCCTATACAGGCGTTACTATTATATTATGGATGTTTGTAGTAACTGTCATCTGATGTATTGTAATGTCTTGTTTTATGTGTAGGGGGTCCATCGATTCATAGGCTCTGCCTTTGTGGACTGCCCAAATGTGATGTATGTATACTATATATTAAGCATGAAATAAATAATTTTGAATCTTGAATCCTGTATTCCAGTGTCAACTAACTGCGAGAACCTCACACAAATACATACCCGAATCTCAGATATCCTCACTGCCTCACATTAAAAAATATCATTCCACTGACATTTCAAAGAATTAAATATTGTTATAGATTTCATTACTGTTTTATTTTGTGCATCTTTTTTCTGTTGTAAATTTCTGCGAAAACGAAAATCATGATGAAAATATTTGACTTGACACTAGGCATACATTACTACATGAAGACTTGATCATACCTGTATGTCATACGCCTGTCCTCGACCAATCAGCTGATAAAGCGTGAAGTTTGCCGGACATTCGTGATGGCCATATACCTCTAAGATGTCCAGTACATAGTCGACATTAGACAGTGTGCGGCTGTATATGAATATGGACGATACGACCACAAAGAGAAGCACTATAGTAGCTGTCTTGTCTTTCTCGTTCATGCTTATAGTCATGTCAGCAACCAAGCCGACATTACCATTTCCAACAGCAAGACGACAGACTCATTTGATGTAGTTGCTGCATCTCAAATTATCTATGGATTCCTTTGCTACAGAACAATTGTATGGGTGACGTCATAGAGTTTCTATGGATACTTATTGTGACGCCATAGATTAATAAACTTTGATTGTGTGTAAATGACGTAAAACTATGAGCACAATTGTAAATGACGTCATTAAATAACAATAACAGAATTAATTTCTTAATTACCCACGCCCCTTAAAGGTGAACACAAGAGTGTCATCACATTTTGTACAAAATATAGTTCTATCATAGAGCCCAGCCCATATTTAAGCTACTGTGTTTTGATTTTCTGTGAAATTTATTTTTAAATCCGATTAAACTGCAGACTTGTGTTAAAAACCTCTATGCCACTAGAAATTTCGGCCAGCTAATTCAATTTATGACGTCATAGGTTGAATCTAATCTGGATATTAACTATGATAATGGACTTTTCCACTTTTAGCTATGCCCCGCCCATCTCTATCTAAGCTCCACCCACACCTCGCTCGTGTTGGGATCGATCGATCGATCTCTGACTATCAATTTCCAGAAAACTATACAGATAAGCAGTTGAATATTTTGAAACCCAGTCAAATTAGTTTCAAAAATATTCAACAGCATGTCTATTAAATATCAAAAACATACAATTTGTACAACGTGTCGGCCTATTAAGCGTTATTAAAGACGGGCGTAATCGAATCAGCATAGAATGCTTAGTTGATTAAGACGTCATATGATTGACTGAGGAAATGGATTGATGAATTGATAGTGACACAGAAGACATAATCCCACCCGGACAAAATCTCACCGGACAATATCCCACCGGGCAAAATCCCACCCGAACATAATCCAACCCAGACAAGTTCATGCCCACTCCATTAGGGACCAATCGGGATCAACTCAAGAGTGTAGAGGAAGGCACATATATGGGCGTTACATTTCGAATAGTTGCCAACTTGTTAGCGATCTCGGGGCTATGACATCCCTTGACTTTTTTAATTCAATTCAATTCAAGTAAATTTTATTTGCTTATTTGAATATGAGGTGACGTCAACCGTACATATAATATTTATGCATGCCATAACATCACAAACCATGAATACACAGGAGACATTAGACAAGTACATACATTTATCTGCTCTGCTTGAACAATTCTAATCTCGGGAATAGACAGGTGTATAGGGTAGGGACAATCGGGAGGCGAGGGCGTGGGCTTCGTCGTGTTAATTAATTAGTATTATTATTAAATGTGTACATTCACACCAGAATGCGTGAAAAGAAAATTGTTTAACTTGTAACATTTTAGAGGGTTAATTTAACCTCAATGTAATGAATGTGGGAATGAATCCGTGCGAGAAAACTCCACAAGACCAACTCCCCCCCCTCCCCACCCTCAATACTGGGCATGCCGCTAGAGATGGAATATGTCGACGATGTGGACTTTATAGATGAAGAAAAGAAACGCCTTGACGAACTTCTCCCAATAGCTGCAAGCAAACTAAAAATTGAGAATCTCTTTATGAATGAATCCAAAACAGAGTTCACCCACATATAGCTATCTACAAAGCATGCAACTAAAGAAAATGACGATCCACTCCGTGGCGGCGAACCATGGAGGAAAAGTAAAATCCTGGGCTCACTGCTTTGCAATACTGCTGACATTGCTGCACGCTGCATCATGGGAAACATAGCTTTCCAGTCCTTCTGGAAGCTATGGATTCGTAGATCAAAGATGCCCTTGGTAAAAAAGACTACGTTTATACAATGCAAACTGTGTATCCTTGATGATGTATAACTGTAACATCTGGGCAGCTCCAAAGGCAGCTCTAGACAAACTTGACGCCTGCCACCGCAAACACCTACGCACCATCACTGGACACCGATGGCCAGAGAGCATACTTTCCAACGATGCACTATACAAGATGTGTAATACGCTGCCGCTGTTTGTTAAAGTCGCCCAGCAAAGATGGTCCATGTTTGGCCATGTGCTAAGGATGCCAGAAGAGACACCAGCTCAGAGAGCCTTGGAATTCGGCCGACTCGGAGCCAGAAAATATAGAGCCAGGAGAGGACGTCATTGCATAAATCTGCTAAGTGTGCTACGAGGCGACCTCAAGAACTCGGTACACTCAAGTCAAGAATGGACCTGAGGAAGCTAAGGATTTTGGCTGAGGACAAGACACAGTGGGCAAAAGCGAAGAAGGACTGATGCAGCTGTAGGATGGTTCTACTACTACAGCCGCAGAATACAGTAATCATACATATATAATGTAATGAAGCGAAAAAAATCTTAACATATGATGATTTCATCCCGTACAAATTATTATTGCGTGCCCGCTCCAGCGGGCACGCTTCTATTTATTGCTGCCTAGAATTGCCTATAGGCGCGGCCATTTCGCGCAGGGGATTGTGGGGCTGTGTCTCGCGAGATCTCTATCGATACCAGATCTAATAATTCTTGGCGCGAAGACACGGCTCTATTTTTAGATTGCTGGATATCTCTTAATTATGATCTTTATGCGCGTGATTCCTGGCGAGTTCTCTTATTTGTTCTGGTCCGACTGTAATAGAGTTTGCGCGGCAATGACCGCTTAATTATTTTAATAAACAGCCAACGGAACTCCAAATAACTACTCTAAATAAGCTTCTTTTGCTGGAGGACTGCGTACAAAACATGTTTATCATTCCTTCTGCAGATGAAAGTACTCAAGCATACGCCCACTCGCGGCGTCTCTTATGTCCACTTTAGCACTCTATCAAACTGACCACAAATGGCTTCTTGCGGTGATCGTGAGAAATGTCCATTTGCATTAGCTACTTGCCAGAGAACTTGTTTTGAAAGTTTACCACCGGAATGACTGGTTGGATAACCGATCCTATAATTCCAGTAGTAAATTGCAAAAGAAAAACCATAATGGTCTCTTGGACGGCAATTAGACATAGGACATTTTCTATGATAATGGGTTTTTCTGTATATGACGTCGTAATTATTTAGGTCAGATGTAGCTGGACCTCACAATCAAAATGTGTAATGAATGACGTATCTAGCTCCACCAGGAACATTGAATAGCCAGTCAAGTATGCGAATTGCACGTCTTTACTATTTAATCAACATGCTGTTGAATATTTTGAAACTAATTTGACTAGACTGTGTTCGAATTGTATGTCTTTGCTATTTATTCAACAGTCATTTTCTATGATAATGGCTGGGTTCGATCTGTAACTGACGGATATGACGTCATAATCAATTACTTCATATTCAGGCTGACGTCACAACCCAAAATGTGTAAATGAGTCATGAACATTGAATAGTCCGGCAAGTGTACGAATTGTATGTCTTTACTGTTTATTCAACATCGTGTTGAATATTTTGAAACTAATTTGACCTGACGTTGTTGCGGCCAGAGGCAGCAAACCTTTAAAAGCACCCCGTCAAATTAGTTTCAAAATAGTCATCAGCTTACCTGTATAGTTACCTTGAAATTGGAAGTCTGGGAATTCATTATTCAGCATAGAGATATACATCGATTCCAACACGCAAAACGGGGTGGAGCTTAGCTAGAAATAGGCGTGGCATACCTAGAAATGGATCTCTCTATTGAAATTGTCATGAGCAAATTGGGCATTACATGGCTAATACCACTTGGTAATGCGTGACCCACACAATATGGACCACTTGTATTAAGAGACCACCCATATTTATAGGTCACATATTTTAACAAGGCCAATCATAGATAGATGCCCTGAATACAATGTACTCGTCCTCTGACGGAGGGAGGATAATTAATACCACTTGCTAATTGGCATTTTCACGTTGTGTATCCATCATATTACGTCATATGATGTCATAATCAACGACGTGGCGTATAGGATGACGTCATAATCATGACGCCATGACTGACTCAATTTAGTCCGTCTTAAATGCGTAATAGTCTGACACGTTGTACGAATTGTATGTCTTTGCTATTTACAAAACATGCTGGTGAATATTTTGAAACTAATTTGACTGGGCGATGTTACTGCCACAAGCAGCAACAGCACCCAGACAAATTGGTTTCAAAATAGTCAACACCTTACCTGTATAGTTTTCTGGAAATTGATAGTCAAGAAACTCAGAGATCCATCGATACCAACACGAGCGCGGTATTAATGTATTAATATACCATCCGGATTCAGTGGACGATTGACTAACGTTAGGCCTATGCAAGTCATTTCAAGCAACCGCCACCAAGATGTGACTTACTTGGGCACAAATGTGTGTTTTTCTAACAAAATCCTTTAGAATGTTTAACACCGAAATTTCAACATCTCAGATAAAGACAACTATACGAATATCTTTTTAATACTTTGACTGGTAGCCCACCCCACCCTATCCACCTACTTGTTGCTATCATAGTCCTGTATTAAGTATTGCAACGACAACGACTGCCCATGTAAGCCTATCATCTTCTCTTAATGTATTTTAACCCTTCCATGAGGAGGCCGCCAAAACCGGCCTCTACAGTGATCTTGAGGATGTTAATTTCGTTTTTGAAAATTCACCACTGAAATGACTGGCTCGATAATTGAGCCAGTCATTCCAATAATAACTCTTCAAAAGAGTCGTCTATTGGCCTGCAAATAGACACTCAACAACCAATTTTTTTTTTATTCTTGACTCAATTTAGGTAATACAGGGTTAATAAGAACGACGATGATGTACCATGTCTGTTTAACCTTTCCCGTATTGTATTATAGTATGATTCACATTTGTTGGATTCGAGGTAAAATTACAGACTTGTTACAGACAGTCTTGAGGCGTACTACGTGTGTTGTAAATTTCAAAAGAAAAACATGCGTAATAATATTGTAGAGGGCGAAAAAGTAGACAGAGTTCGCTAACAATAATGGATCCATCTAAAAATAAAGGCTTGGCTTCTTCGAAACTACACCTCTAATGTAATGACCGGTCATCTTACGTTATCACAACGACTAGACTGTTACACAGACTCAACTTCGGATACCAGACAGACCAGGACCCAGTCTATCTCCGTAGCAGACTATAGAAGCAACACTGTGGATCGTGAAATCGCTACGCCATTGGCTACTCAATAGGCCCCTACATAAGAGGTACATTTCTCGATCTCGTATCGAAAGAGAACTCGCGGGATACTAATGAATAATGGATGTGTGATTATCAGTAGTATCCTTTTGTCTTTAATCCATCCGTGGGAACAAATTCATGAAGGGCCAATGCAATTATGTAGCAGTATTGATAGACTACCAATGTTCAACATTTCTAGTCAAAACTGCTGTCAATAATATTGTAGCAGATTGTTGAATACAGAAATCAACCGAAAGTGTAGGCCTATGCATGTGCTAAGTTAAGAACGTCTAGAGGAAATTCGGCCACATAATTTCAACCATATAGTTAGATAGGTATATCAATACGCTAGTGAAGTAATGGATTGAGGTTAAAAAAATGTTTACCATGAAGTAATTTCGTAGTGCACAATTTCATACCGAAAATTTACTAAATCACCGGTGATTCAGTTTTCAGTGCCCTATTGTCTGTAATATGTTTAGCCCCGTAATTTCACCTACATAGACTTGAGCCTTAATATACTAGGTATATTCCGAATCTAACAACTTCTAGATGAAATAATTTTATTAGGCAAAAATTGGCTTAAATGTTGGATTTTTCGTGCTTTTCGGTGCCCTACTGTCTGTGTGTAATATGGTCGGCTCCAGAAATTCGCTCACATAGACGTAGAGGGATTTGAATACGATAGTTATATTGGGAATTTAAAAAAATTCGACCGTGAAGTAATTTCGTAGTATACGATTTCATCGCGTAAATTCGTTTCAATTTTGGCAGATCTGCGAGTTTTCAATACCCTACTTATTACCTGTCTGCAATAGGTTTGGCCACATAATTTCACCGATATGGTTAGATAGCGATATGAACACGCTAATGAATCTTGAGTTTTCTACCACGTAGTAATTTCGTAATATTCAATTTAGTAGCCACGGACAGTTGTCAAATGCCAACAATTTACTATATTCGGTATCAGAATGTCTGTTCTCGATTTGTAATAAATTTTTTTATATATGGATGTATATAACTCAATATGAGCTAGTGCTTTTGCACAACTCTACCATCAAGTAATCTCATCATAGGTAGCTACATATTCGCCATATGGCCCCATTATAATATGGTTGGTTCACATTCAGATAGGTGTCGCTCATAATGGGTTCGGCCCCAGAATGTCACCCATATGTTTAGATAGGTATAGGCATACGCTTACGGAGTAGTGAGATTTAAAACTATCTACCATGAAATAATTTTGGCTCAAATTTAGGCCGATTCATGGTTTTCGTTGCACCCAGTCAAATTAGTTTCAAAATAGTCATCAGCTTACCTGTACAGTTACCTTGAAATTGGAAGTCTGGGAATTCATTATTCAGCGTATATATAGACATCGATTCCAACACGCAAAAAAGGGGTGGAGCGTAGCTAGAAAATAGGCGTGGCATACCTAGAAATGGATCGCTCCATTGAAATTGGCATGAGCAAATTGAGCATTACAGGGCTAATACCACTTGTTAATGCGTGGTCCACACAATATGGACCATTTGTATTAAGAGAGCACCCGTATTTATAGGTCACATATTTTAACAAGACCAATCATAGACTGTAGACCCTTGCCATCCCGAACACACATAGACCCGAATACAATACACTCATCCTCTGACTGAGCGAGGGTAATTAATACCACTTGCTAATGGGCCTTTTCAGGTTGTCTATCCATCATATTACGTCATATGACGTCGTAATTAATTAAGTGACGCGTAGGATAACGTCATAATAATGACGTCATGCCTGACTCGATTTAGTCCACCTTAAATGTTTAATAATCTGACACGTACCAATTGTATGTTTTTGTTATTTAATAAAAAATGCTGTTGAATATTTTGAAAGTAATTTGACTGGCCGGTGTTGCTGCCATAGGTAGCAACAGGACCCAGTCAATTTAGTGTCAAACTATTCCACGGCTTACCTATATAGTTTTCTTGAAATTTATCGTCTAGTAGTTCAGAAATCCATCGATCCCAACTTGAGAGTGGTATGGGTGGAGTTTAGCTAGAGATGGGCAGGGCATAGCTAAACTGGAAAGGTTCATTGTATTAATAAACCACCACAGTTTTCAGTGCCCTATTGTCTGTAGTATGTTCAGCCCCATAATTTACCCCACATAGACTTGAGCTTTAATAAGCTAGTTATATTCCGAATCTAACAAATTCTAGATGAAGTAATCTTAATACGCAAAATTTAGCTTAAATGATGGTGTATTCGTGGTTTTCGGTGCCCTACTTTCCGTAATATGGTTGTTCCAGAACTTCGCTCACATAGACGTATAGGAGTTTGAATATGCTTGTTACATTGGGAATTTAAAAGAATTCGAACCATATCACCCATATGTTTAGATAGGTATAGGCATAAGTTTACGACGTAGTGAGATTTAAAAATTTCATAACGTAAATAAGCTCAAACTTAGGATAATGCATGGTTTTCATTGCAATACATTCCCCCCAGAATTTCGCCCACAAATACTTATAGGAAATATGCTAGTTGTATTCCGAATTTTAAAAAATTCTACAGGAACGTAATTTCTGAGTACACAATTCCATACCGAAAATTGGTGCAAATTCTGTCAGATCAACGATTTTCTGTACCACACTGTTTGCAATAGGTTCGACCCCAGAAGTTCACCCATGTGGTTAGATATGTATATGAATACGCTAATAAAGTATTAAAGGTTTAAAAATGTTTACTATACAGTAATTTCGTCATATGCAATTTAGTAATGGCACACCATTGTCAAATTCCAATAATGTACTATATTCGGTACCAGAATATCTCTACATTCCTTGTAGCCAGTTTTCGAACATAAGGATATGTAGAGCTCACTATGTTCTCGTGCTGTGCGAAATATTGTAATAATTCTACCACCAAATATTTATTATAGTAATGTGAAAATATTTCTATATACCGGTATCCCATATTATTAGCCGCGTGTACTGGTAGAACCTGACTTATCAGGCTAATACCCTAACATTTGCACATAAGGTCAACAAGATCGTCATCATTACAACGGTTCAGGCCGATTTTGGCCTTTTTGTCGAGCAAAAATATTTGATTTAATAGTTTGTCACTGTTTCCAGTAAAGATATCGTTTAATAGATATGATAGCTAAATGAAACAGATCTCGATTGTGGCTGTTTCCCACTGGGTCTTGTCAGAATGTTTTCTACTATATCATTTTCGTTGGAGAAAACTAGGTTCACGGTATTGGTTCTATCCTGGCAACTTAAATTTGTTGAAAAGGTTATCTGTCGGTACAGATCGGGGCCCTGTATTGCATCAAAAATATACTTGCTTTGTGCATTTCACTAGCATTGCAGTGTATATTTCACCAATATATTTCGGGGGTACTAAGCTCTTCACGTCTGTTTAGGAAGGTATCAAGATTTAGGTTTAAAATATTCGTCACAGTTTTTCTTTAATATGTTTGAATTGGTGTCAGGGTCTGTACTGCTTCTTGCGCTGATTTTCTATTGACTGGGTTGCCAGTTCTGTTGATTTCTTTATCTTTACAAGTTGTTGATACATAATGACCCAAATTTCATCTGTTACGCTCTTTTGATGCAGTAGTGCAATTTTCTCATCCCTGGCTGCTCTTAATTTTGTCTGTTCCACACTCTGTTAAGGAGTTTGGCCTGGAGAAAAAATGATGGATGGAAAAATTGTTGGACTGACCAAAAATATAAGCTGCTTTTCCTAGCCCATAGCTAATACTTCCCATATCTTTTTGCAAGAAATATTCCTTCTTTTGTGTTTATTGTCCGCGTATATTTTTGTCATAAGTGGCTTGTATGCCTTTATATAACTTTATATTTTCATGAAACAGTTGAGTTTATTCTCAGAATTATAATGCTCCGGGCACGCTATTTACCATTGATGCCTTGCATCAATATGTGTACTTGTATAATGTTTTTAATTGCGAAGTTGAATTAGGGGCTCGTGTCTCTAATTCAATTACACAATTTAAAAAAATCATATTAATTTATGTGTAACCAAACCTTCATTTGTTAAGATTTATTTCGTTTGGATGCATATAGGCCCACAATGTAAGCTTCTAGTAGTGTATAATTTGAACAATTTAATTCTCAAGCATTATGCTGTGAATGTGTACCTTTAAAATTATTATTATTATTATTATTATTATTATTATTATTATTATTATTATTATTATTATTATTATTATTACTATTAATAGTCGAAATTAGGCGCAACCAAACGGATTGTTCCATTCTTTGTTAGGTAACTGGAAATTGTTGTTGTCTAACATATTCCAGTCGAAGTTGTTTTCAATTTAATCAGCATTTTATACGTTTCGCTATGGGTGGTCATCTAAGATAGTGATAGATAGATAAGGATGTGGAAAGGATGAGGGTGGCTGCATTGTGTGAACGTAGTGCAACCATGTTAGTACCAACACAAATCTTTGCTTTACTGAAAAACACAACATTTAAGTTACGCACAAAACTTTGCTGCTGCTGCCGCTATTACTACTACTACTACTACTACTACTACTACTACTACTACTGCTACTGCTACTGCTGCTGCTGCTGCTGCTGCTGCTACCATCATATGATTCACTACTAGTACCATATGATTCAATGGTAGCGAGTTTACAAATTGTATTATGTACGGGTGGGATTTTGTCCGGGTGGGATTATGTCCCGTGGGATTTTGTCCGGTGGGATTATGCCCGGGATTCAAACTATTTCGATAGCGGAGATATCACGATAACTAATACAGCTATCGATATAGTTTATATAGGCTATGTACAGATTGAAGCGATTATGGCATCACAATCGATGGAACATATTTGTTATTTTCAGATATTAGATGATGATCTATTAAGATAGCCTATATTGTATAGAGATGCCCGTCAGTTATATTGGCATTGCAATATCTCACATTTTTAGGCGTATAAGAGACCTCTTATAAGTAAGACCGAAATTCGTAGTTCGTAGTTCGAAATTCGAAGGGAGCAGGCATTATATAGTAAATATTAGATGCTGCAGATTAAGCCATAGGCGGCAGGTCTAATGTGCGCGTGTGTATACACAAATAGTATGCAAGCCTACATATAAACGGAATAACGAACTACGTTCTAGCAATAAGATGCAATCCGAATTACGGTCTGGACTGTAATTCAAGCTGAATAACATTCTAGAAGGATGACGCGCATGTGTATATATAGATTGTACAGACCGATCTTAGACTGAATAACGAACTTGCGTTCTAGCAGTAAGATGCAATCCGATTTATGGTCTGGACTGTGATTCAAACTGAATAACGGTCTAGAAGGAAATTCAGTCTTCATCCGAATTACGGTATGGACTGTGATTGAATCTGAATTATGTTCTAATATGTGATCTTATCCGAATTACTGTCTGGACTGTGATTCAAACTGAATTATGTTCTAACATGTGATGCCATCCAAATTACGGTCTGGACGGTGATTCAAAATTGAATTATGTTCTTGCATGTGATGATGTGATGTCATCCGAATTACGGTCTGGACTGTGATTCAAGACTGAATTACCTACTTGCATGTGATGTCATCCGAATTACAATCTGAACCGTGATTCAAACTGAATTATGTCCTAACATGTGATGTCATCCGAATTACGGTCTGGACTGTGATTCAAAACTGAATTATGTTCTTACATGTTCTGTCATCCGAATTACTATCTGGACCGTTATTTAAACTGAATTAAGTTCTAAAATGTGATGTCATCCGAATTACAATCTGGACCGTGATTCAAGCTGAATTATCTTCTTGCATGTGATGTCATCCGAATTACAGTCTGGACCGAAATTCAACCTGAATTATGTCCTAACATGTGATGCCATCCGAATCATGGTCTGGACTGTTATTCAAACTGAATTATATTTTAACATGTGATGTGATCCGAATTACGGTCCGGCCCGTGATTCACGCTGGATTATGTTCTAGCATGTTATGTTATCCGAATTAAGATCTGGACCGTGATTCAAACTGAATTATGTTCTAACATGTGATGTCTTCCTAATTACAGTCTGGACTGAATTATGTTCTTGCAGGTGACGTCATCCGAATTACTGTATGGACTGTGATTCAAAACCGAATCATGTTCTTTCATGTGATGTCATCCGAATTACGGTCTGGACCGTGATTCAAGCTGAATTATATCCTAACATGTGATGGCATCCGAATTACGGTCTGGACTGTTATTCAAACTGTATTACATTCTAGCATGTGATGTCATCCGAATTACGGTCTGGACCGTGATTCAAACTGATTTATGTTCTAACATGTGATGTCACCCGAAATACCTTCTGGACTGTGATTCAAACTGAATTATGTTCTTGCATGTGATCTCATCCGAATTACGGTTTGGATCGTGATTCAAGCTGAATTATATCCTAACATGTGATGGCATCCGAATTACGGTCTGGACTGTCATTCAAACTGTATAACATTCTAGCATGTAATGTCATCCGAATTACGGTCTGGACCATGATTCAAACTGAATTATGTACTAACATGAGATGTGATCCGAATTACAGTCTGGCCCGTGGTTCAAACTGAATCATGTTCTTTCATGTGATGTTATCCGAATTACGATCTGGACCGTGATTCAAACTGAATTAAGTTCTAACATGTGAAGTCACCCGAATTATGGTCTGGACCATTATTCACACTGAATTATCTTCTAATATGTGATGTCATCCGAATTACGACCGTTATTCAAACTGAATTATGTTCTAACATGTGATGTCTTCCTAATTACGGTCTGGACTGTGATTCAAAACTTAATTGTGTTCATGCATGTGATGTCATCTGAGTTACTGTTTGGACCGTGATTCAAACTGAATTCAGTTCTAAAATGTCTAAAACATAATTCAGTTTTGAATCACAGTCCATACCGTAATTCGGATGAAGACTGAATTTCCTTCTAGACCGTTATTCAGTTTGAATCACAGTCTAGACCATAATTCGGATTGCATCTTACTGCTAGAACGCAGTTCGTTATTCAGTCTAAGATCGGCCTGTAAATCTATATATACACATGCGCGCCATCCTTCTAGAATTTTATTCAGCTTGGATTAGAGTCCAGACGTAATTCGGATTGCATCTTATTGCTAGAACGTAGTTCGTTATTCAGTTTATATGTAGGCATGCATACTATTTATGTATACACACGCGCAGCCTATAGCTTAATCTGCAGCATCTAATATTTACCATATAATGCCTGCTCCTTTCGAATTTCGGTCTTACTTATAAGAGGTGTAATAAGTAATCATACAGATAGTTTGGGATGAATGTAAGAACGATTTAGAATCTGATCTACATAAATTTATCATTCGCGCAAAATTATCTGCCGCAGCGTCATATGCGTATTGTCACCTTTAGCCCTCGAATTTGTTCAAAAGAAAATTTTCTCATAGAAATTGTCCATTTGCAGACCAAGAGGAGGGAATTTTTGAAAATTTCCCCCTGTAATGACTTTAGTTTAGTCCCAATAGGTTGAAGCCATAGCCAGACATAAGACGCTATTATGTTGCTAAACTAGAAACTTATCTGTAAAAATAGTTATATACCAAGGCCACGGTGGCGTTGAACTTTGACCTCATGACGTCAATATCATTGTGCTCCATCCCATCGATATACGGAAACATGGTTCCAAGATTAGTCCCAATAGGGCGAGGCCCTGCCGAGATATGACATATGTTGAGCTAAATCAAAAGGTTAACCGTAAAAATAGAGCTTAATAAGGTCGCGCAGTGACCTTGAACTTTGACCTTCATGACCTCAATATTGCTCAATGCCGTTTCTATAGGGAAGCATGTTGCCAAGTTTACTGTCAATAGGGTGAAACCATGCTGAGATATAAGAGATTATGTTGAGCTAAACTTAACCGTAAAAGGTAGAGTTGTATAGCAAGGTCACAGTGACTGAATTTTGACATCAATATCATTTTGCTCTGTACGCTTGATACAAGGAAGCATGTGTCCAAGTTTAGTACCATTCGAGTGAACCGATCCTCAGATATAAAATTAACTGAGATTGGACGCTGACAAACACAAACGGCGCACCGGAAACCATCAATATATTGGCGAAAATTCACATTTGCGCCAATAACAATAACACCACATCTACACAACCTCCTAAAATGACCACCCACTCAAAATCTCACTTTTGTGGCCTTTATAATTTTGCATATGTTAAAAGGTCGTTAATTTTGCCCACTGCTTAAAATCGTGCAACCGCCCAGCAGTAAGTTGATGTTAACACCTTGAAATGTGAACAAAACATCAGTGTTACACTGACGGAATATTGGCAAAAATTTTGGCATTTTGCATTTGCAAATGCAAATCTAGCTTTGTATCAATATCACAATGCCCTTGACTTCAAAGACTTAATGTCTGTGCTGCTCCTTCTGGTTGAGATAACTATATGATGATGCTTAGTTCCAATAATTTGGCCAATTCTGAGACAAACGCCAGATGAGCTAAGCAGAAACAAACTGTTAAAGTCTGCATTTTATACAAGGGTTACACTGACCTTGACCTCTGACCTCAATGTCATTGTACTTCAAATAGCTAAACACGTGACCATGTTAAATTTAAGTATGGTGAACCAATCCTCAGCTATGTCACAGTTAACTTGACCTTTGACCTCAACGAGATTGTGCAAGTTTAGCCACAATAGGCTGAACCAATCCTTAGATATAAAAAGAAATGTTGAACAAAACTAAAAACAAAGAATAGAGTCATATCAAGGTCCTGGTGGCCTTGACCTTTGACCTCAATATCATTATGTTCCATCCGTTTGGTATATGTAATCATGTGTCCAAGTTTCATCCCAATAGGCTGAAGCTGTGACGCGATATAAGACGCTATGTTGAGCTAAACACAAAACCTAACCGTAAAAAATAGAGCTATATACCAAGTTCACAGTGACCTTGAACTTTGACAACATGAACTAATATCATTGTGCTCAATCCCCTTAATATAAGGAGGCATGGGTCCAAGTGTAGTCCCATAGGGTAAAGTCATGCCAAGAGAGGAGTATATGTTGAGCTAAGTGCAAAGCTTAACCGTAAAAGTCAGTGACCTTAAACATTGACCTCATGATCTCCATATCATTGTGCTCCATCCTCTCTATCTAAAGAAGCATGTTTCCAACTTTAGTCCCAATAGGGGGAAACCCTGCCGAGATATAAATGGATATGTTGAGCTAAACACAAAACTTAACCATAAAAAGTAGTTTTATACCAAGTTTAGAGTGACTTTGTAGCTTGACATCGATATAACTGTGCTCCATCCCCTTGATATAAGGAAGTGTGTCCAGGTTTGTTAGTAGAAACATCCTACAGCTGCAATCAATCCTCCTTTGCTTTTTCCCACTGTGTCTTGTCTTCAGCTAAAATCTTTAGGTTCCTCAGCTCCATTCTTGACTTGAGTGTACCGAGTCCTGCTTTCCCGAGGTCACCTCGTAACACGCTTAATAGATTTATGTAATGACATCCTTGCCTGACTTTGTATTTGCTGGCTCCCAGTAGGGAGAATTCCACGGCTCTCTGTGCTGGTGTGTCCCCTCGCATCCTTAGCACATGGCTAAACATGGACCATTTTTGCTGGGCAACTTTTATGGACAGCGGCGATGTACTACACATCTTGTATAGACCATCATTGGAAATTATGGTGTCTGGCCATCAGTGTCCAGTGATGGTTAGCTCTTTGCGGTGGCAGACATCAAGTTTGTCAAGAGCTGCCTTTGGAGCTGCCCAGCTGTTGCAGCTATACAGCATCAAGGATATGCAGGTTGCAATTCAAAACTTAGTCTTTTGGTCAAGGGCATCTTTGATCTACGAATCCATAGCTTCCAGGACTGGAAAGCAGTTCCCCATGACGCAGCGTGCAGCAATGTCAGCAGTACCACAAAGTAGTGCGCCAAGGATTTTACTTTTCCTCCATCATTCGCCGACATGAATTGCATCATCATTTTCTTGTTTCATGGTTTGTAGATAGGTATATGTGGGTGAAAGTTCATGTCGTCGGCATATTCCATCTCTAGCGGCATGCCTAGTATGGACACTGGGGGTGTTTGGTCTTGTGGAATTTTCCCACATGGATTTCAATGCAGCAGCATGGTAACAGGTGAAAAGCACGGGGGATAGACCATCTCCTTGTGGGGAGCCGATAGATGTCTCAAATTCTGCAGACTTCACTGACTTGACTCGTACTCCCAGCTTGGTGTCTGCAAGTAATAGTCTCACTAGTCGTAGCTCATCTTCATTGCAACTGGCCTGGCATAGTACATCCAGGATCTTTGAGAGTTTAATTGTGTTGAAGGCTCGTGACATGTCATTGCCCATTTTATGGAAATCCCAGTGCTTGGACCTGACTGTTGACACATGCATGCGTTTAGTCCATACATTGTTTACACAGATGCGTCCAATGTTTAAAGCCACTTTGACATGATCCGGTCATCGATATTGTCTCGGATGCGGCATAGAGTAACATTGGATAGGATTTTCCGTATACTGTTGAGGAGCACAATGGGCCGCAGATTGGTTGGTGGTGGTGGAAGAGGGGGGGGGGGGAGGTGGATTCTTGGGCTTGGGTAGCGCGATAAGGGTGCTTTGGCCTACAACATCGATGGGAAGGTGGTGCATAAAAGCTCAATTTATTAGGTGCGTGATCGGTTTTGAGATAATGTCACTTGTGTATTTGAATAGGTCGTTTCTCATGACATCAGGTCCGGATGTAATCCATTTTCAGGACGCTGAGTGCCTTCTCCGCTTCTGCCATTTTAATTGGTGTTAGTAATGGCCTGGGGTCGCCTAAGAACGGGTGCAAGGGCTCATCATCATGGTCAGCGAACTGTTCCTTAAACTATTCTCGAATTGTCTCGCCTTTGCCATGGTCAGTTCTGAGTGTCCTTCAGAGTACAATGAGTGCAGGTGTATAGTCAGTAACTACATCCCAAATTGTTTTCTAAGTTTATATGTGAGATGTCTGCATTTTGGTACATGGTTTCATCTCCAAATATCTACCTGGTTATTAAAGAAAATGACAGAAATGTCTGCTTTTGGTACATGTTCTCTCTTTCAACTATATCTACCTAACTGTTAGACAAACCCTTGGTGCAAGCAGAGCCCTATCTCCAGTCACCAGTTTACCTGTATGATTACTTCTATACCACACTGCCAAACTGTGGATTGAACCTATACCAAGGCAGACAGACTAAAAATTTTCTGTTGAGTGACCAGTAAATCATGGCAGCATTGATTTAACGAATAATAAATGGTCCAAGGGCCATTGTACTAAACTGACTGATGAAGAACTGTAAACATGTTTACAATAATTAATGCACGGCAACCACCATTGGTCAATCAGACAAACATAACTTGCCATAGACCAATGCTCCTTATCATCATTGACCAGTGAGGCAATTATCCTTACCACTAACAACTAACAACGCAAGTGTCACTAACACTATTAACCAATGGGACAAACACCATTTGTTGATGGGACAATCATAACTGATGCCACTGACCAATGGAATTATGGTCCTTGGCCTTATTCAGCAATAAGTCAAGTATCGGTGTCACAATTTACCAACAGGGTAAGCATAACTGATATCATTGACCAACAAGACCACATGTTCCTGACATTATTGATCAGTAAGGCAAGTGTTACAGACATAATTGACCCATGGATCAGTCACCCTTGGTCAATGTGGTAAGCATAACCGATGCCATGTACAAATGGGGTAAGGGTCCTTGGCATCATTGACAAATGAGACAATCTGTGACATTAATGTCCAATAAATCATGTGTTGTTTACACTATTGACCACTGGGGCAAGCAGCTATTGCCAATGACGAAAACATAAGTGATGTCAATGATCAATGGTCCCTGGAAAACCAAATAGGTGGGAAATATGAAAATTTGTGCGGGAAAACCAGTCTGTGTATGCCTCACACTATTGACCACCAGGGTATGTTCCATTGGCTGATGGGGCATGCATTTACAAATGGGGCAATGGTAACATGCAAAGACGTGGGAGAGAAAATGCACCATTGGCCAATGGGGAAGCCATCCATGACACTATCATCAAATGATTCAAGTCTACCAATAGATGCAATTTACCAATGGGCAATGTTATAAGTACAAATTTGAGGCAGTAAATATTGGTGTCTTTGACACTATTGACGAACAGGAAAAGTTCCATTGATCAATGGGCAGCCATCCCTGACACTATTGACCAATGATTCAAGTGTCCCAATGACGAAACTTGCCACAAATGTATTTTCCCCATAGGCTTCAAAACCTTGAAAATATAGCAAGGCCCATTCTAATTGAAGGCTTGGCCTCTTCATATTCCATAATTGGTTTTAATCCATCAACAAATGGTGAAATATGCCACAATTATTGACAGACAAGAGACAGACAGACAGACAGACAAACAAATCACGTAAGCTCACCGAGGTGAGATAAAAACTGAGTCTGACTAAACATAGCAAGTATAGCTTATTTCTGTAATATTGTCAACAAAGTCTTGTATAAGATGAGATGAGCTTTCCTTTAACAACTTATGGACTATGTCATAGGTTCGTGCCTCAGTGGTAGACTAACCAACATTTTGTAAACATTGACAATCTCATTCCTTTGCATTGCCTTTCTCAACCCAGGAGTGTAAATGGGTAGCAGTGCAAAACCTCGGAGAGGTTAATAATACATCAGTGTTACACTGACAGGATATTGGCAATAATTTTGACATTTTGCATTCCAAATGCAAATCTAGATTTGTATCAACATCACGATGACCTTGACCTCAAAAGTCTGAATATCTTTGTGCTGCTCCTACTGGTTGAGGTAACTATATCACAATACTGAGTTCCCATAATGCGGCCAATTCTGAAATAATGGCAAAGTGAGCTAAGCAGTAGGTCCTAAATGTTACAATCTCTCATTGTACACAATTGTGACAATGACCTTGATCTTTGACCTTAATATCATTGTGCTTCATTCTCTTGATGTAGGTAACCATGTGATCAAGTTTACTTCAAGTAGGTTGAAACAATCCTGAGATATGAGTCAATATGTTTCGCTAACCAAAAAATTTAAAAGAAAAAAAAGTTTGTTCCAAGGTCACATTCAATGACTGAGATTTGACCTCATTACCTCAATTCAATTGTGCTGCATGCGTCTGATATTTGTAATCATGTGTCCAAGAGTTTGACCTCACCATCAATTATTATAGGTAAGCACGTGTCGAGATTTAGACACAATAGGGTGAACCAATAATGAGACATACATGGTTCGTAAGAAATAACATCTAGGAGATTTGTGTTTATACGTAGCTCCAAAAATAAGACCCAAGTTATTCGGCAAAAATGTCTAAATTTTCTCTCTTGCAACAACCAAGCCACAGCCTTGGTTTGAAAACTGTTGCCATAATTTTATTGCATAGAGGCGATTTATGCCATCAGATTTCTTGTTATTTTACATGATTACCATTTTCTATGACCTATAATAAAAACACTGATTTCTATGACTTTCCAGGTCAGGAATTTAAATTTTCAAATTGCATGACTTTCCAGGATTTCCATGACCAGTACTCAGAACCCTGGATATAAGATGATATATTGAGATTGGATGCCAACAGGAAAACAGATACAGATGGTTTAACAGAACAATGACGATACTGGCAAAAATGATAATTTTCACCGATAATAATAGAGTGAAGTGTAACAATGCTAGCTATGGGCTAAATGTGACATAGTGCATATTCTAACACATTCATTTGCACCATGGTTAACACTTTAATGGCCAACATTGTTTATAAGATAATTTTTGAAAATTTACTGCAGGAATGACTGACTCGATTATCTTATCTATCTATAATCTGAACTTCGGCTGCAAATAGACATTCCTAAAGGTCACCAGAGGGTGGTTTTGGCCGACATGACCAGTAAACAGTTAAGAGACTAACATGCTTACTGCTGAATCATCTGTAGTTCCAGAAATGACTAACCCTTTCACAGACACATCCAGGAAAACATATATTCTTAACGATATAAAACCTATGTGTTGAATATTTTGAAATTAATTTAACTGGAAGCCCTTGCTGCCTAAGGCAGAAATCGCTTCCAGTCAAATTAATAACAAAATATTTAGCAGTTTTCCTGTAGGTTTGCCCGAAAATGAGATATGGGAAATTCATCGGTGACAGTGTTAATTGTGCTCCCTTAGAAAACTCTAATACTGAAAGCAGGTATTGTCTACCACAACAAACTAACAGCTTTCAGCAAAGTTATTTTCAAAATTTCAAATATGTCATACAAAATCATGACATATACGGGCAGGCAGTAATAGGGATAATAACCGGGCAATATCATAGATCAGAACAAATGTAACAAATCAACAGTGACACACATTAAATGAACAATTGTTGTTTTATTTTAAAGTATTTAAAAAATTATAAATTGTTCACTGTCAAGATCAGAAATGTTCACTGTCAAGATCAGAAATTTAAGACACATTTAAAAAGGTACAATTTAAAAAAAGATTTATAATTTTCTCTCATTTAACCAAACTATGATATTAGACAATTTCCCCGCCACACCAGCCATTATCAGAACCTGTCTGGCAGAATATCATATGGAAACAAAATGCTTGTTAACCTTTTCAGCGACAAATCCCTGAAAAAGTAAATAGTTTAGGATATAAAACTTACCAAGGATCCAAGAGTATAAAAGCAAGTGCACAACAGAGCACTGACATTCATATTTCGATCCAACAAGATCGAGCGTAAGGAAGTTGAAGAAGAGTTCCCGACCAGTTGATCAAATAATTAACTTATTTTGTTGAATATTTTGAAATTAACTTGAAGGCATTTTGAAATTAATTTGACTAAGGCAGCAACGGCTTCCAGTCAAATTAGTTTCAAAATATTCAAAAGGTTTCCTGTACGGTTGCCATGACAATGAGGTATATGGAATCCACAGGGTTAACCCTTTAATGACAAAATTTGGTCAAGAAAATCTAGATATTTCCATTTGCAGGGCAACACCATTTTTGAAAATTTACCACTGGAATGGCTGGCTCGGTTACCGAGCCAGTCATTCCTGTGGTAAATTTTCAAAAATAGCCATCTCTTGGCCCGCAAATAGACATTCCTCAGACTACTGCAGAGGTCGGATTTGGCTGGCTTCACCTTGAAAGTGTTAATGGAACGTAGAATAAAACATTTTGATTACAAAATATGTAGAGGACATTAATGTAAACCCATATTAAAATGAACTAATTTATATAACAACACTTCTATAAAAAGTAACATTTTACAAAATAATTTTAAATTTATAAAAAGAGGCCTAATGGCCTGACCCTCCCTCTCCTGGAACATTAGAATTTGAAATGTTTAGTATGCTGGAAGCCATTGCTGCTTAAGGAGTCAGGGTTTTTCAGACAAATCTGTTTTAAGATATTCAACATCTTTAGAAAATGGTTGCCTTTAAGTTGATTTTCTAGGATTACATCCGTGAAAATTCTGAATAGACGTTCTGAAGCCTACCACCAGAGGATACTTCCAGTAAATTTTGAATAAAATCCAACAAGTGCTGTAAGATTTGTTTTAACCAATTTCCAGAAAATTTTGAAAATTCCAAGTTGACGCACGAAAAAAGTTTATCAATCAATATTCTTGTTAAAAATGTTGATGCCTACAACCATAGGATTGTTCCACCAAAGTTTCATTGAAATTGTTACGGGATTTTGGAAAATCTTTCAGAAATCCAACATGGCCAGAGTAAAAATTAATCAAAAAATCTGCCAAGCAATATTTGAGATGGTATAAAGACAAAGTTAATAGATTATAGATTGTCACACCTATAGGATCCTTCTAGCCAAATTTGGTTGAAATCCATCAAGCATTTAAGGAGATGTGTTTTGACAATTTCCAGTTAGTTTTTCCTAAAAATCTAAGATTTTAAACCAAAATAAATTGACCAATAAAGATTCTGAATAGATGGTCTGGAGCCTGTCACCCATATGGTCATTATAGCCAAATTTTCTTGAAATCTGTCAAGCAGCTTTTAGGAGATGTGTTTTGACAATTTCACGTAAATCTGTCATAAAATCTAACATTTTCACCCAAAAAAATCGACCAATCATAGTTCTGAGGTCTAGTACCATAGAATCCTTGCAGACAAATTTGGTTAAAATCCATCAAGTGGTTAAGGAAGCGATGCATTTTGGTAATTGCCTGTTAATTTTGCATAAAATCTAAATCCATTCTGGTCAGGTGAGCTAATATGAAGAATTCTGTTACTTTAACAAGTAAAAACAGTATTTGCCAAAATAAGCTCGCAAGTGTTGTATTCTGAACTTCAGTCTATCAGTGCATCTTATCTGAAGTAAATTTATGCATGCCTTCTAGATTTAGGAACCTGAAACATGATCTTTTATGAAATTTAGGTTTCCGAGGGGATATAATTCTGGTAAATATTCACAGATTTGCTGAAACACAATCCCAGGGGAGTTCTTTTCACAAGGTATTGACATAACAAATTCAATATGAATCTGTGAAGATATTCTAAAGTGATTCTCTGGATATGAACCTGTACTAACAGATGGATGCCTAGTTCTACTTAACATGTGGACTGAAGGAAATTTCAATTTCCCTTTCTCCGAGATCTAACAATACTTACCATTACATTACTCATTGATAACAGCCACAATAGGGACTGTGACCTAAGAGTTTTCTGACTTTTCCAGAGCTCTAGCCGGTTCCTGAAACCGAGTATCCGTCCCAACAACCGGGTACCCGTTACCATGAACTGGCCACTAGTTTGCATAGCCTAAGCACAAATGTGACCGACACATGGCTTGTCTTCCATGCGGCTGGGAGGCAGGGTTCGTAATGTAATGATAAGTATTGTTAGATCTCGGAGAAAGGGAAAATTTCCTTCATTCTCCTTCGATCATTAATACTTACCATTACGTTACTTATTGATAATACCAGATATAATCAGTAACCTGGTGGGAAGGGGAAAGACATGCAAAACTCCAGTGCCCCTAGAGAACGATTGAGATTAAACTTGTCACAAGGAACTTCTCCAAGAGAACCGACAAGCTTAAGACCAACTCATATTCGCAAAAAAGAGAAGAGAACTAACGAACATGTATCTCGCCTGAAAGTCATAAGTATGCCAAGAGTGTTAACAGCTCTTGACACACAATGGCCTGGGAATGTGATATATAAACATAATACAAAAAACAATCTAACTTTGGATTACCTTATGACTTTTGGTTTTCAGACACCACTCCGCAACCGTCACCATGGCCCGCATGACTAACTGGTTGATATCCTCTCGCTGACCATGTCTGTCAATCTCTAACTAATTAGCAATATGCTACCAAATGAGAACAATCAGTGTGGTCCATTATCTAGCGTTCAATACTGCTAAGGCGAGTGGATTGGTTGAGTCTGACATATCCCTCATATAGTAGTCCGTGAATGAGGCCTCACAGTGCTATTGTGCAATGGCCATGATGTCATCTAATGAGACACCATTATATAGGGCTGTAGAGGCGGCTATTCCTCTGACGTCATGAGCCCTGGCACATTGCGCCTGGTGACCGGTCATAATTTCGTGGGTAGTCTGAATGCATTCAACTACTCAACAAGATATGGTATCCATGGATGCTGCGCCATATGGCCTTTTATGGCAGATGCACAGATGCCTATCATCTGACCATAGAGAGTCCATCCGTTTCCCGTACTTAGTCAAAGCATGGACTGGACACCAGGCACTGGCATCATGATCATAAAGAATTAATTTCGGTAAAAAGATCGGTTTGCCAGGACATTTCAAAGATTGGTTCTTTGACAGAAATTCTGCTCTTGGAAGCAGTCGCAGACCTTCTCCAGAGACAATAAAGCAGTCCTTCTCTGCTGAAAGCGCATGGACCTCACTGAGCCTTCTAGCTGAGGAAGTTGCCAATATAAAGACCGCCTTATGAGTCAAATGCTTTAGATTAACCGAACCCATGGATTCGAAAGGGTGCCTGGTTAGCACATTAAGCAACAAAGACAGACTCCAGGCTGGAATAACTACTGGTTGTCTCAGGCAAAGATTGCCAATTGCCGTCACATTTGAAAGGGATCGAGATCCTTTCCTTTACACCATTCTTCCAATTTGTTAACCTTGTTGTTATATATCTTGAAGGTTGACCTCCTTCTCGTGGCTGCGATGAAACTCGCAGCCTGTTGAGAAAAGCCTTCGGATGTGGAAGATTGTTTGATAACATCCACGCAGTCAATTTGAACATTTAGGGTCGCTCATGTAGGAAGCAGCCCTTGGTCTGGGAGATTATGTTCGAAATTACGGCCAGCTGCACTGGATTGTCCACCAACAGATCCATGAAACATGCCCCACTGGGCCAAAATAGCGCTATCAGCAGGACTAGGCACGGTTCCTCTCGAAGTTTCACAAACACGTTCGGGAGAAGGATGGTGGGTGGGTACGCATGCATCCCTTTCCAGCTTATCGCCAGGGTGTCTGTATCGCTGACATTTGGATCTGGAATCGGTGAGACATAAATCATGATTTGAGCATTTTCCTTTGTGGCGAACAAGTCCACGTTGGGTTTGCCCCCAATGCTTTGTAGAAACGGAGGGTTGAGAGACCATTCTGTTGGCAGAATTCTTTGTCTGCGAGATGTTCAATCGCCCAGGAATGTGAGCTGTTTTCAAGACATCTTCGTAATTCTTGCACAATTGAATCAAGTTCCACACTTTCATACACAGTGTGGGAGACTTGGTTCCGCCATAGCGATTTATGTAAGCTACTACTGTCGAATTGTCCGACCATATCAATATCACCTTGCCCCCGACTTCTGGAAGAAGTCTCTCCAATGCCAGTTCCACTGCCATCATTTCTAATAGATTGATATGCAGCTGAATCTCTAGGAGAGCATGTGCCCGAGACCTGGTGTTCTCCCAGGCAGGCCGCACACCCCTCCAGCGATGCATCTGTGTAAACGGACAGCTGGGGTGGGATAGGTGAAGCGAAACTCCTACTAGGAGATTCTGACGCTCCTTCCACCATGCAAGATGCAACATTATCCGCTCCAAAACTGGAATAGGTTCTGATAGAAGGTCTGTTCTCTATTTCCACAGACATCAGATACAACTGGATTGGTCTTCGCATTAGAGCAGCGTATGGAGACACCTGCTCCATGGAGACCATCATCTGAAGAAAGCTTCTCGCCTGAATGTGGTTTCCCACTCGAAACCCTTTGAGAATGGCTTGCAAGGAGTCCAGCCCTGACCCCGATGGTTGAATCGCATCCCCAAATAGACAAAATGTTGAGTTGGTGTCAATTCGGATATCTCCTTGTTGACTATCAACCCTAGATCTGAAAGCAGTTTCAGAGTCAGAGCAGCATCCATTTCTAACCTGGCTGGCATGTCCGCCTTGATAAGCCAATCGTCTATGTAGGTGTGAAGCGCCACGTTCTCTTTTCTGAGAAACGCTGTCACCGCTAGGACCACTCTGGTGAAGACCCTTGGAGCTGTCGGCAGGCCGAATGGGAGCACTACAAACTCCCAGACACGATTCTGAAAAGCGAATCGCAGAAACGTGACAGTTCTTGTTCATCGGAATGTGGAAATATACATCTTTCAGATCGATTGACACACACCACATTCCTTTCCTCAATCCAGCCATTACTGTCCTCAATGTTTCCATTTTGAATACGAAGGTATGATCCGCTCCCTTCTTTCCACCCTTTTGAGTGCTTACCTTTACTCTTCTGGCGTCTAGGATGATCATGGCCGCCACTAGCGCATGCAGGGGCCTCCTTAGTCTTCTTCACGTTCTTCACCGGTGGCGGATGCAAAGACCAAGCAGTCACACCAGAAAAAGGCACAGTTTTCGCTTTGCTCTTCTTCTTGTGCTTCTTGGAAGAAGACTGGCTGGCTGATGGCTTAGATACAGCGCCTAGTACTTGCGCTTGACGCACTTGCTCTAGCTGCATTTCACCGCCAGCCTGTTCTGTGCGATGTTCGCGGAGTCCTCCAGGATGGCCCGTGCTTGGCCACCAAAGATACTGGGTCTGTTCAGGGTGTCCCAAGCAACCTGTCCCTGATGGCCGCATATGGTCAAGGACCACCTGCCTCCTGGACTTCATTACATGTGCCTGCACTCGTGCCTGTGCATCCATGGATAGCACCACACCATCATCCACACACGACAGCGCTGCGGCTGGCACAGTGTGGCCTACCTCCGCTTCAGTCCACACTGACTGAAGCAAATGATAAGAATGATTGACAGCATTCATTGCCTCCCTCACACACACATCGCATAGGGACAGGACTTCTTCACAGGGTGTCTGGTTCTTGTCCACTAATGCCTGAGCAGGACCACCTGCTCCTGCACTAGGAACTCCCAGGACACAACGGTCATTCTCCATGACCGCTGGGACCGCTCCATAATGCTTGTATTCCATTCTTGGAATCCGACACCTTGCCCGCACCTCCCTGGAGGCTGCAGAAAGCTGGCCCTTCGAAAAAGCTGCTTGGCATAAATAGCCTCCAGCAGATGCTTGAACTCTGGATCCAAGCCAATGCTTTGGATCCGAGCCGTGGGCAAGACCCCAGTCCATATGGCTGCCACCGATGGATGGGGCATGTCCTCATCAGAGGTGGGCGAAACCATGGATGGATAAACCTTAGCCAGCCAAGCCAAGGCATCACCCCAATCCAACTCTGAGGAAGATACCCTGTAAATACATCACCTGTTGATGTGCCTATGGGTCTACCAACAGCGGCCTCCCAGCTAAGAGCTGCTGTTGGATAGCCATGCACACCGACACAGTGCAGTTGCGTCGCCACCCCTTGGAACAATCCATTCCATGGAGTAGGTCCACACAGAAAACCGTGCAGACCTGTGGCAGTTCCAGAACCGGGGCCATACACGGGCGTCATCGGCACCACATGTCTAGCCACTGGTTCAGGTGAGTACCAGACCTATCAGCAACACCCGTCACTGTATCAATTTGTGGCAAACCAACCGACATGGGATGGGTGTCCAGTGCCGGTGCAGCCTCAACCACGGGCGGAGCGGCTGCCACGGCTTGCGCCAAGCCAGGCAAATAGAGGGTGGTTCCATCCAGGATGGAACTGACCCATGGTTTCTCGGGCCTCACAACCTCTACTCCACGGCATCCTTATCGTCAAACTCAGAAGTTATTACCGGACGAAGACACACTGGAGCCATCATGGCGATGGGCTTCCATGTTTGACGGACAGGCTACTGCTACTGGACCACCCAGAGGTGGCTGTGGAAAAGCAGAACCAGTCAGGTCGGAGTCCGATGGGACCGCCAAGGTGGGGGGGGATACAAGATGGCACCCCCACCTCCTGATAGCCAGCCAGTCCAGGGTGTCCGAGGACAGGGTCCATTCCAAACATGGGGAGAGGTTGCGCCACAGCCTTCAGGATAAGGTCTGACATCAATGTAGGCAGGACGCTATGCAAGAAACCTTGCATAGTGGGCCCGAACCACAAAGGTGTCAACCCCATTCCTTCCAATTGTGGACGGGAAACACCAACCTGGGCCAAAAGTTGATTCCCGATTTAATTTTGAGCCAGCTTACCCCGCGTCAGACCCAGTCACATCCTTCTGGGACAGAAATTTAACCAACATTTCGATGGACCACCTTGAACAAACATCGCAACGATCATCAACATTACATTTCGATCAGCAAAAAAAAAAAGGTCCTTGTACATAAGACGAACGAATTTGTGGCAAGTACTGCATGAAGGAGGCGTGGGCTTGGCCTAAAAAGTAAGCACACGGCTACAATAAGCAAGTGGATCAGAACAGAACAGAAGGCAGACAATTAACTTCCAAATATTTGCACAAAAAATTATAAGCTAACCCTCCCAGCACCCAACTCCCTAATACGTGCAACCAAGATCGCTTAAACTGCCGACAACAACATTAAAGGTCAAACATACACCCATAAATTGATCCTACAGGATGTTTAAATGAACCAAGGAACTGTGTCGAAGACATTCACGGTAAATTTAAGAATCATTTCAAAAATATACTTCTAAGATGAATGACATAAAGAAACTAAAGCTGACCAGAAATCGACACGAGGAAACAACAGAAATGAATTAATCCTTACTGCTGTAGAACACGATAGAGCCGCAGGGCCAACACATCTAATCAAGAATTTTCAAAATAACCATTCTCCGCAAACAGAACAGAAATTATATGCAAAACTCTCCATTCATGTTTCTGGTACTAACACGCACGCAGCCACCCAGAATAAGATGTGTGACTAAAGAAACATTTTTCAAAACGAAATAATCGGAGAGAAAAGGGTGTGATGTTATCCACCCAGACCATCACGATGTACGACGTAAGCCGATTTAGTGTTAGAAACTATTTCACTGGTAAAAAATGCAGAAAAACATTTAAAACTGCCAGATCGATGTTGGTGGTTAAAGGAGGCAATCATAAAAGCCATTTTCCGCTTTCTCATACGTCCCAGTTTCGATGAAATGGAGCATATGATACACACTTTTAAGGAGTTATACGACCCGATTATCAGCGGTGTTCTCCATAGTAATCCAAGTAATATCCAATGAAGATCTAGGCACAGAATTCACACAAAGAAACGCAAGTAAAACTTGCAAACAAAAGTGGCCCGTTCATGTAACGAGTATCCGGTTGTTGGAACGGGTACCCGGTTTCAGGAACCTGCTAGAGCTCTGTAAAAGTCAAAAGACTCTTAGGTCACAGTCCCTATTGTGGCTGTTATCAATAAGTAATGTAATGGTAAGTATTGATCTACGGAGAAGGTTATTTCTACTTAACAAATGGACAGCTATTTCTACTTAACAGAGGGACGGCCCATGGCAGCAACAGCATTTCAAAATATTCAATAGAATGTTTAATAAATAGTAAGCCCATACAATTCATACACTTGACAGTTTTTCAATGCTTATAATGGAGCTAGATACGTCATTCATTATGATTGTCACATTATCCTACATGTGATGTAATGGATTCCTTTGTTTGCATTGTGACATGTCTATCCCACCCATTGTTGATAAACATTTGAACTCAGCTCAAATTAATCTGCTAGAATAAATCAAACGCTTAGGGTAGCTTCTTTGCATATAATATACTGATGATCCAAATATAAACAAGATGCTAATTTGTACCTTCCTAGCAAGTTTACCAGCATGACTTTGATTGGTGAACTTTGACCACCAATTTAAAATTAAAAGAAGCATTCATCTCAAAGGCAACACGAAATATGATTGAGTTGATGTGAATATAAACTTTGAGATCAGAGACTCAAGCTTGTACCAAGCTCAACATAACCTTGATCCCTGACCTTGATAGCAAGATCAACAGATGATCAATCATAGTTCAGTTCTCTAAACATTGATCAAGCATGAAAGTGATGATGGGATGCAGAGCTAGATGCAAAAAGTTAAAGTTGAAAGGCAGAGTTTTATTCCAAGGTAAGTGACCATGACCTAGTGACTTCAATGTCATCATGCTCATTCCTAACTCTATAGGTAACTATACATCAAAGTTTCCATCCAATTTGATCAACCAATCCTGAAGTGTAAGGCAAGATGCTTTGCTAAAGGAGAAAACAAGTGAAATGTTTTTAGCAAAGTCACTGACCTTGACCGTTGATCTTGTTACCGCAACGTTGGCAAACAGAATACGCATCTCTGTAGCCAAGTTTCGTTCCATCCGGGTTAGCCAATCATAAAATATACCGGTGAGCTAAGTTTTCCTAAATGCAGTCTTAACATCGAAATAACACAATTGTGCACCAATGACAGTGACCGTGACCACATGATCTCACTGGCATTGTGCTGCCTTATGTTGGGATAAACACTATCATGTGTTCAGCTTTAACAGTATAGCCAACCACATACACAAGTTTAGATGAAATAGAATCAATTGATCCTGAAATATAAGCCGAGAAGTTTTGCAAAACATAACACTGTTGACGACATCGTCGCCACCAGAAAAGTGACACATATGTCGAGACAAAAATCATTGGTTTTTTCAACCTTTCTGATCAAGAGAAATTAATTTATGCCAAAAATCAACTGATAATTGGGTGACTGGGCCATAACTTAGCTTTGGTCTGACTGGGCCATAACTTAGTTTTGAATATGCCTTTGGACATGTTTATTACGATGAGGCCAATTCTGCAACACATTCAAATGGGAAGAAGCTAATTTTTATGTCCCTCTTAGACAATGTCAGGGGACAAATATAGGAAGAGAAGAAAAAGATTAACGAGGTCGTCTCAGCACAAATGATACCTATGTCTCACATTGTGCTTTGCAGGCAAGATGAGCATGGCAAGACATTCAAATGTCTCATTTAATCCCTGAAAATAGATAGATAAGATTCAAATTAGTAAAACTGGAAATTGAATATTAATCATTTCTGTATGGGGCAGGATAGTGAATCTGGTGGGCAGTTTGGGTACTCTTTGAGATTGGGGTTATCAAGGTCACCACGGTTACTATGTTCTTTATCTGTTGACTGGTCTGATGGAGGTCCTGATGTCCTGACGCAGACACATCTGGCGGTCTCCATTCCTGGCTTGTGCATCTGTCTGGGTACACCTGCCCAGTTACGCTCAATACCACCACTACAAGAATCATATTACACACATGACATGTCAAAAAGCATAGGATTATGTAATTATAAATCAATATAGAACATTGTATGGGTCATACAGGCAGATATTCATTGTGTGAGTCATAGACATAAAATATAAAACATTGTGTGAGTCATACAGACAGATATTCATTGTGTGAGTCATAGACATAAAATATAAAACATTGTGTGAGTCATACAGACAGGTAATCATTGTGCGAGTCATACAGACAGATATTCATTGTGTGAGTCATACAGAGAGATATTCATTGTGTGAGTCATAGACAGATAAAATATACAACATTGCGCGAGTCATACAGACAGATATTCATTGTGCGAGTCATACAGACAGGTATTCATTGTGAGTCATATAGACAGATAATCATTGTGCGAGTCATACAGACAGACAATCATTGTGTGAGCCATACAGACAGGTAATCATTGTTTGAGTCATACAGACAGGTAATCATTGTGTGAGTCAAACAGACAGGTATCATTGTGCGAGTCATACAGACAGATATTCATTATGTCAGTCATACAGAGAGATATTCATTGTGTCAGTCATACAGACAGATATTCATTGTGTCAGTCATACAGACAGATATGCATTGTGTGTCATACAGACAGATATGCATTGTGTGTCATACAGACAGGTAATCATTGTGTGTGTCATACAGACAGATAATCATTGTGCCAGTCATACAGACAGGTAATCATTGTGTGAGTCATACATACATATATTCATTGTGTGAGTCATACATACAGGTAATCATTGTGTGTATCAGACATGCAGGTATTCATTGTGAGTCATACACACAGATAAAATAAAAACATTGTGTGTCATACAGACAGATATTCATTGTGTGAGTCATACATACAGATATTCATTGTGCCAGTCATACAGACAGATATTCATTGTGTGAGTCATACATACAGATATCCATTGTGCCAGTCATACAGACAGATATTCATTGTGTCAGTTATACAGACAGGTAATCATTGTGTGTCAGACATACAGGTATTCATTGTGAGAGTCATACATACAGGTAATCATTGTGTGTATCAGACATACAGGTATTCATTATGTGAGTCATACACACAGATATAATATAAAACATCGTGTGAGTCATACAGACAGGTAATCATTGTGTGAGTCATACAGACAGGTAATCATTGTGTGAGTCATACACACAGGTATTCATTGTGTGAGTCATACATACAGGTATTCATTGTTTGAGTCATAGACAGGTATTCATTGTACGAGTCATACAGACAGGTAAAATATAAAAAACGTATGATTCATACAGGCAGGTAAATGATTTTATGATTGTGCATAATTGCTCTTGATCTAATTTCAATGAGAAAACTGTTATGCTACAGCCATTTGAAAGGAATACCAGGTTAAATATTTTTCAAGTAATTTGACTGACCAGTGGCGCTTGCTTTTTGGTTTTAAAATACATAGTATGATTAACCGACATAAGATTTTGATATGGGCTTAACATAAGGTCAATATTGGTAAATAAAATTAATATTTTTGATTAATGAATGGCCACTTAAAGGCCAAGAAGATGTTTTGAAAATTTATCACCAAAATTACTGGCTCACTCATCAAGTTTTCAAAGATACTTCTCTTGGCCTGCAAATGTACATTCCTTCAGGCCATTGTATAGGCCAGTTTTGGCCTGCTTGGAGATTAATGGGTTAATATGGCAATGCCAAACAATATCTACATCTAGATTTTGATAAGCAATGAAAATCTGGTCCATATTCTCATACAATATGTGACATAACTCCAAACATTAAAGAATAGTAATGGACTCCAGATTCTAAGAATTAAGGCTCAAGTGATTCCATTTCCTTTCATATGCTAGTGGACGAAAACCATGAATATGACAGATACCTCCGCCAGACTTTGGCAAAATATACATACAGAATATGAACTTAACATTAATCTTTGTATTATATTAAGCCATATACTCTAAATTTGGTTTTAATCTGTTCAGCTTTTAATAGGTTATATATATACACTAAATCCTAAGTCTACTGTGAGTTACACAAACCTTTTATCTGAACACCATAACATCCCTCAATTGACCTAACTCCACTGTAAGTTACATAAACCTGAGCACCACAGCATCCCTCCATTGACCTGACTCAACTGTGAGTTACATAAACCTTTTATCTGAGCACCATAGCATCCATCCATTGTCCTGACTCCACTGTGAGTTACACAAACCTTTTATCTGCGCACCATAACATCCCATAATTTACCTAACTCCACTGTGAGTTACATAAACCTGAGCACCATAACATCCCTCCATTGACCTGACTCCACTGTTAGTTACATAAACCTTTTATCTGAGCACCATAACATCCCTCCCTTGTCCTGACTCCACTGTGAGTTACACAAACCTTTTATCTGAGCACCATAACATCCATCCATTGTCCTGACTCCACTGTGAGTTACACAAACCTTTTATCTGCGCACCATAACATCCCTCAATTGACCTAACTCCACTGTGAGTTACATAAACCTGAGCATCATAACATCCCTCCATTGGCCTGACTCCACTGTGAGTTACATAAACGTTTTATCTGAGAACCATAGCATCCATCCATTGTCCTGACTCCACTGTAAGTTACACAAACCTTTTATCTGAGCACCATAACATCCATCCATTGTCCTGACTCCACTGTGAGTTACACAAACCTTTTATCTGAGCACCATAACACCGTTCCCTGGCCCTGACCCCACTGAGTTACACAAACCTTTTATCCGAGCACCATAACATCCCTCCCTTGTCCTGACTCCACTGTGAGTTACACAAACCTTTTATCTGAGCACCATAACATCCCTCCCTTGTCCTTACTCCACTGTGAGTTACACGGCGGAAAGATCTGGCTCTCATCCTGCTCCGCTTGTTTTAATCGTCTTGCCTCAACCATCTGTGCGTGAACCCTCTCTAATGCTGGTGTTCCTGCACCCGTTTCACAGTCATAATATGTACCACATACTTTTCCTGCAAATGAAGGAATGGACTGATATCAGCCATAAATTAAAACAAGCTCCAAAACTTGTGGATACCATTTTCAATGACCGTGATCTTTGATAATTTGACACCCAAATCTAGTCTTATTCTTCATGACTCCAAGACCAAAATCACATACATGATTGTTGATGATCCATCAAATAGAATGTTAGTTACCGCACCGAGACAGACAAACAGATGGATGGATAGATGGACGGACGGACAGTCAGGTTGAAGACTAACAGTACATGAGATGCTGATTCAGTCTTGAGTACATTCATTGTGAGATATTAAGAGTAATGAAAATACACTGATATTGAACAATACATTAATAACAACACATTTATTCCTAAATGACCAGCATTCATGGGTCAACATCTATTACTATATACTGATTGAGCGGCCATTATGTGACAGATTTTGGTGACGGAATTTACGACGGGTACAGGTTTTAGCCATTATGTGAAGTATTTTGGTAATGGCTACGACTGGAACAGGTTTTGGTGAAGGCTACAACGGGGACAGATTTTGGTGAAGGCTATGACAGAGACAGGTTTTGGTGAAGGCTATGATGAGGACAGGTTTTGGTGAAGGCTACGACGGGGACAGATTTTGGTGAAGGCTATGACAGAGACAGGTTTTGGTGAAGGCTATGATGAGGACAGGTTTTGGTGAAGGCTACGACGGGGACAGGTTTTGGTGAAGGCTATGACAGGGACAGGTTTTGGCGATGGCTATGATGGGGACAGGATTTGGTGAAGACTATAAGGGGAACATGTTTTGGTGAAGATTATGACGCAGACCGGTTTTGGTGCAGGCTATGACAGGGACAGGTTTTGGTGAAAGCTATGATGGGGACAGGTTTTGGTGAAGGCTATGACAGGGACATGTTTGTGAAAATGACTATGATGGGGACAGGTTTTGGTGATGGCTATGACAGGGCCATGTTTGGCGAAGGCTATGACGGGGACCGGTTTTGGTGACGGCTATGATGGGGACAGGTTTTAATGAAGGCTGTAGTTTTGGTGAAGGCTATGACAGGGACAGGTCTTGGTGAAGGCTACAATGGGGACAGGTTTTGGTGAAGGCTACGATGGTGACAGGTTTTGTTGAGAGCTAGGGCAGTGACAGGGAAGGCTACGATAGTGACAGGGAAGGCTATGATGGGGACAGGGAAGGCTACGACAGGGGACAGGGAAGACTACGATGGGGACAGAGAAGGCTCTGATTGGGACTGGTTTTGATGAAGGCTATGACAGGGACTGACAGGGACAGGTTGTGGTGAAAGCTATGACGGGACAGGTTTTGGTGACAGCTGTGACAGGGACAGGTTGTGGTGACACCTATGATGGGACAGGTTTTGGTGACAGCTATGACGGGGACAGGTTTTGGTGAAGGCTATGACGGGGACAAGTTTTGGTGAAGCCTATGATGGGGACAGGTTTTGGTGAATGCTATGACAGGGACAGGTTTTGGTGAAGGCTATGACAGGGACAGGTTTTGGTGAAGGCTATGGCGGGGACAGGTTTTGGTGAAGACTGTGACGGGGACAGGTTTTGGTGAATGCTATGATGGGGACAGGTTTTGATGAAGGCTATGACAGGGACAGGTTTTGATGAAGGCTATGATGGCGACAGATTTTGATGAAGGGTATGATGGGGACAGGTTTTGATGAAGGCTACGATGGGGACAGGTTTTGATGAAGGCTACGACGTGGACAGGTTTTGATGAAGGCTACAATGGGGACAGGTTTTGATGAAGGCTATGATGGGGACAGGTTTTGATGAAGGCTACGACGGGGACAGGTTTTGATGAAGGCTATGAAGGGGGACAGGTTTTGATGAAGGCTACGACAGGGTTTAGCAACAGTATTTAGTAAATGACGATGATGTCGCTTGAAACAGCTCTTGCATTAACCCTTTAACCCTCAAAATTGCTCATGATAATTTCAGTTTTCTTAATTTGCAGACCAGGAAGAATATTTTTGAAATCGAGAAAATACACTTCTCATGGTATCTCAAGACCACTACAGAAGCTGCTTTTGAGTGAATCGAGTGTTAAAGGGTTAATTGGGATTTTCAGCACCTGAGATAAGCAAATCAAGCTGATGTCAAAAATATTTGTTGCATCTTTTAAAATCAATATGTCAGGTTGCAATAGGTTTCAGTTAAATTAGTCTCAAATGAGACAACAGCCTACTCATTTTGTTGCTCTGGTGGCATGGTTTAAATTACTAAAAGATGTTCTATAAATTTAAATATTAATAAAAATAGACTTTATGAATGACATAGGCCATACCAACATAAGTGTATTGCTTTTGATACAAGCTCTTCCAGTCTTCTAGACCAAATACACTCAGGGCATCTAAACCTGTCAAATCATCAGTCAGCCCTTTAGAAGAGAAATCACCACTGATAAACGCTCGGCTTGCATCTTTTCCTGTCCAATGAAACAAGAATATATTTAAACAAACAAGGTATTACTTTAATCATATATATATATATATATATATATATATATATATATATATATATATATATATATATATATATATATGTATATATATATATATATATATATGTATATATAAATATATATGTATATATAAATATATATATATATATGTATATGTATATATATGTATATGTATATATAAATATATATGTATATATAAATATATATGTATATATAAATATATATATATATATATATATATATATATATATATATATATATATATACGCACGCACACACACATATATAATATATATACACAGATTGCAGACCTTTGTCCTCAGTGTATATCGATACATGTCGTGACCAGTGTATAGTGATACATATCGTAACCATTGTATACCGATACACATCGTGACCAGTGTATAGCGATACATATCGCATCGTGACCAGTGTATAGCGATACATATTGCATCATGACCAGTGTATAGCGATACACATCGTGACCAGTGTATAGTGATACATATCACATCATGACCAGTGTATAGCGGGACATATTGCATTGTGACCAGTGTATAGCGATACATATCGTGACCAGTGCATAGTGATACATATCACATCGTGACCAGTGTATAGCGAAACATATCACATCGTGACCCATGTATAGCGATACATATCGCATCGTGACCAGTGTATAGCTATACATATCGCATCGTGACCAGTGTATAGCGATACATATCACATCGTGACCAGTGTATAGTGATACATATCACATCGTGGCCAGTGTATAGCGATACATATCGCATCGTGACCAGTGTATAGCGATACATATCGCATCGTGACCCGTGTATAGCGATACATATCGCATCATGACCAGTGTATAGCGATATATTGTGACCAGTGCATAGCAATACATAGTGTGACCAGTGTATAGCGATACGTATCATGACCATGTATAGCGATACATATCATGACCAGTGTATAGAGATACATATCATGACCAGTGTATAGCGATACATATCATGACCAGTGTATAGCGATACGTATCGTGACCATGTATAGCGATACATATCGTGACCATGTATAGCGATACATATCATGACCAGTGTATAGAGATACATATCATGACCAGTGTATAGCGATACATATTGTGACCAGTGTATAGAGATACATATCGTGATCAGTGTATAGAGATACATATCGTGACCAGTGTATAGAGATACACATCGTGACCAGTGTATAGCGATAGATACATATCTTATTGTGGCCAGTGTATAGATACATATCTTATTGTGGCCAGTGTATAGAGATACATATCATGATCAGTGTATAGAGATACATATCGTGACCAGTGTATAGCGATACATATCATGACCAGTGTATAGATACATATCTTATTGTGGCCAGTGTATAGAGATACATATCATGACCAGTGTATAGAGATACATATCGTGACCAGTGTATAGAGATACATATCATGACCAGTGCATAGATACATATCCAGTGTATAGCGATACATATCATGACCAGTGTATAGAGATACATATCATGACCAGTGTATAGCGATACATATTGTGACCAGTGTATAGAGATACATATCGTGATCAGTGTATAGAGATACATATCGTGACCAGTGTATAGAGATACACATCATGACCAGTGTATAGCGATACATATCGTGACCAGTGTATAGATACATATCTTATTGTGGCCAGTGTATAGATACATATCTTATTGTGGCCAGTGTATAGAGATACATATCATGATCAGTGTATAGAGATACATATCGTGACCAGTGTATAGCGATACATATCATGACCAGTGTATAGATACATATCTTATTGTGCCCAGTGTATAGAGATACATATCATGACCAGTGTATAGAGATACATATCGTGACCAGTGTATAGAGATACATATCATGACGAGTGCATAGATACATATCTTATTGTGGCCAGTGTATAGCGATACATATTGTGGCCAGTGTATAGAGATACATATCGTGACCAGTGTATAGCGATACATATTGTGACCAGTGTATAGCGATACATATCGTGACCAGTGTATAGAGATACATATCGTGACCCGTGTATAGAGATACATATCGTGACTAGTGTATAGAGATACATATCGTGACCAGTGTATAGAGATACATATCGTGACCAGTGTATAGAGATACATATCGTGACCAGTGTATAGAGATACATATCGTGACCAGTGTATAGAGATACATATCGTGACCAGTGTATAGAGATACATATCGTGACCAGTGTATAGAGATACATATCGTGACTAGTGTATAGAGATACATATCGTGACCAGTGTATAGAGATACATATCGTGACCAGTGTATAGAGATACATATTGTGACCAGTGTATAGCGATACATATCGTGACCCGTGTATAGAGATACATATCGTGACTAGTGTATAGAGATACATATCGTGACCAGTGTATAGAGATACATATCGTGACCAGTGTATAGAGATACATATCGTGACCAGTATGTACAGATAAATACCATATTGTGGCCAGTGTATACAGATACATACCATATTGTAGCCAGTGTATAGCGATACATAGTGTATTGTGGCAAAATGTATTGTTCGTCCTAGTAGTTTTTGAAATGCAACTATGGAAACACATACAGATCACAGGAATGCATGCAAACACTTATCCTCTTTCCCTTACAATTAGAGTCGAGATCACATAGGCAAATGATATCATATCGATAACCTTTTCAATGCTACAACACCCACTATTTAATAGTATTTATTGCACAAACAATGTTGATGGGATTTTTAGAAACCATTTTCCGTAGAGGCTGCAACAACAACTTCCAGTAAAATAGTTTCAAAATATTAAGAAACATTAGATTGCTGTACATATTGTGACACACAATACAAATCCATTATACTGCCTTCAGCTCTCAGATGATCAGAATAATGATTTAAAATAGAGATCTAAGCTAAGATTACCAAACTGCTGGTACATGTACATATATCTACAAGTATTGTTTATTTAGATAGCTTTAGATTTCTATGTTCAGTTCAGTTATGTAGACCCCTCCTTTGTATAGGAGCACCTCCTTCAGGAGTAATATAGGAGCCAGCACGTCCACAAATCAGGTCAATCTCATTAAGTTTATCTATTCTTGTGTGGTTCAGGACATAGTGGTATTGTCTGATCTGTAGAAGCCATTTTTCGCCTACTTGAGTGCTAAAGGGTTAAAACAAGTACATAACAATAGGTAAAGACCTCAGAAGTAACTTTACATTGCATGTTCTGACAGAAGTCAAAACCTAAGAGGTCCTCATGGAATACAGAACACCAATCACTATAGACCTGTCTTATGTGACCACCTCTCTGAATACAGACCATCAATGATAAAAGACCTGTCTTATGTGACCCCCTCACTGAATACAGAACATCAATCACTAGACTTGTGCACAGCCTCTTTAATTTTTGTCCCCCCCCCCCGCCATCCCAGTAACACATACACACACCCATCTATGGATATAATATATACAAAGTATGACGCTTATGTCTGTGGGCACCATTGTCAGACACTGAGTAGTTGGTGTCGGAATCCAGTAAAGTCACGATTCTGACACCAAACCAACCAATCAGCTTGTGACAATGGTGCCCAAGAAAGAAAGTTTCAAACCGTATATATATAGAGAGAGAAGTGGGGGATATGTGGTACAGGGATGGGTGGATGAAAATTCTAAGGCCAGTGACCTGTCTTATGTGACCACATCATGGAATACAGACCATCAGTCATAAGATGATTGGTTGGTTGTGTGTTAGTACTGTCTGCTCTGACTCAACCCAAAGATGACAGAAATTCGGACAGACCGACGGGGCGGGGAGAGTCAGACTCTCCCCGCCCCGTCAGTCTGTCTGAATTTCTGTCACAGGGGTGGATTGAGTCAGAGCAGACTCGGACTAGTTTTGTGTCAGAATCCAGCGACGTCACCTCTTCCTTATCGATTAGTCTTATTATTCCCACGTTTTAATGAAACTCAACATACGCCTACAGGCATACTTGTTTGAGGAACGCTAAATGTGAACAGTTTGTCTTTGATAAATGACACTTCGTCTACCCCTAAAACATCTGCTGAACAAAAAATTGTGAGTGTAGGTTCAAAACTCTTCGAGATATGGACCGGACAAGAAAATGTTGACAAATTTTAGCTCTTCAAGGGCGATAACTCTGGCGAATATGGGCAGATTTTGTCGAAATGAAATGATGATACTTTGTCTATCCCTAACACATCTGCTGAAAATAAAATTGTGATTGTAGCTTCAAAACCCTTAGAGGTCTGCTCCGGACAAGAAAATTTTGACAAATTTTAGCTTTTCAGGGAAGATAACTCTGGCAGATATGGCAAATCAGACGGACGGACGTCGAGCGCATCACATAATACGACACCGCTTACGCGTCACGCTATCTCCTCCCAAACCATTGGGTGGAATCAAATTTGGTATGTGGATTACCCATATGATTCCGCTTTGCAAGACAATATTTAGATTTGGCTCTGCACCTGGGGGGGGGGGGGGGGTTTAACGGTTAAATCAGTTGTAACGTAACTCCTCTGAAATTGCTGGACGGAACTCAAACAAATTTGATATCTAAGTTACCCATATGATTGCTCAGTGCAAGGGGCCATTTAGATTAGGGATCAAAAGGTCAAATTTTAACCTGTAGAATTGATCGTAACGCAGCTACTTCGAAACTGTTGGACAGAATTCAACCAAATTTGGTATGTGGGTTACCCAATGTGGAGTGGATGAGCACATTTACATTTGGCCCCATCCCAGGGGTGGGTGGGGGTCAAAAGGTAAAAAAATTGATTGTAATGCAAATCCTCTGACACTGTTGGATGGAAATTCAACCAAATTTAGTATGTCAGTTACCCATATCAATGTGGAGTGGATGAGCACATTTACATTTGGCCCCACCCCCAGGGGATGGGGGCAAAAGGTCATGAATTGGATTGTAATGCAACTCCTCTGAAATCGTTATCTAGACAGAACTCCACCAAATTTTATATCTGAGTTACCCATATGATTGTGGAGTGCAACAGGCCATTTAGATTTGGCTCCGCCCCAAGGGGGTGGGAGAGGGGTCAAAAGGTCAAATTTTAACGTGCGAAAATTGATTGTAACCCATCTTCTCTGAAACTATTGGACGGAATTTCACACAAATTTGGTATGTGAGTTACCCATATTAATGTGGAGTGAATGACCACATTTACATTTGGCCCCCGCTCCCAGGGGTTGCGGGATTGGGTCAAAAGGTCATGAAATTGATTGTAATGCAACTCCTGTGACAATAATGGACAAAATTCAAGCAAATTTGGTATGTGAGTTACCCATATGATTGCGGAGTGCAAACTGACGTTTATATTTGACTCAGCCCACGGGGGGTGGCTTGTGGGGTGTGTCAAAATTTCAAAGCGGTGAACGTGGGCATTTGTGATGACATGTCATCGACCGATCAATCTAGTTGTTGTTTATCTAAATTCCTTGGGTAGTAGGAGCGCAAAATCAGCTAAAATAAATGTGTAGCGGTTGTGCTCCTACTAGTCTGAGTCCGCTCCCCGCTCTGTCAGTCTGTACGAATCTGTCACTGGAGTGGGTTGAGTCAGAGCAGACTCGGACTATGCTCCTACTGACAGAGGAACCTATAGAAACATGAAGAAAACAGTAATCGATAAGGATGTTTACAATTTCGGTTCTGTCAATGGTGCCCATAGACCTTAGTTTTGTACCGTAACCTTGTAGGGGTCAAATGCAAATACTTTTCTAAAAGTATTTTAAATACTTCAAATACTTTCAAATGCTTTTCATTACTATAATATCCATATCAGATATAGCTTTCATGATGTCTGAGAGGAAATGGGTTAAACAGTTGTACACTGTATTATAACATGTACCATGCAGCAGCATTTTTCAGTTAAATTGATTTCCAACCGTTCAAGTGACATATACCCATATATAGGCAAACTCGTATTAACAGACCATCCAAAGAAGAATAGAGCTTGAACTCACTTAAACCTTTAAGACTCAAATTCTGAACCCCTGGAATGACTAGCTCAGTAACCGAGCCAGTTGTTGGTGATCAATTTTCAAAAAATGTCTTCTCTTGGTCTGCAGATAGACATTTTCAATGAGAAAGTTGAAAATTTCTTGAACAACTTTGAGGGTTAGAGTTAATGCAAGATCTCTTGTTTTACGTAGAGGGTCAAATGTTAACTGTGACATTGAGGTTATCGGTACTCATGTAGTGACCACTTAATTTTTTTAGAGTAGAGCTACCTACAATTAATGTGTTGATCTTGGTATTCTCTGACCTTTGAATATTAGGTTGTGGCCCCTGTGGCTGACGATCAGTGTTTTTATCACCAGTACTGGTTGTGGCTGATTTGCGTGGGTGCAACAACATTTGAGCATAGCTGACAAAGTTTTGCCCCGAAAGGCCTGTGTTATTACTGTGTGATGTAGGCCTAGAAGCAAATCTGTGATGGTTGTTTGAGTGGGCTTGGTGATTACTAATTTGAGTGGTGGATTTAATAGGTACATTATTACATAATTTCTCGACCTGACTTTGCAATGCTGCAAAGTCAGCCCTCAGTTCATTATCTTGTTGTTTATCCAGTGTATAATGATTGTTGGGAGCGAGATAGTTTACTAGGTACATGCTTTCAGGTGGTTTCGTTTAGAAAACTCTTAATTAGCTGTCAATTGGTTTCAATATCGCAGCCATTCTCATGACCATTGAAGTATCGTAGAGTATCCAGTTTCGGTGAGGCTCTAGTTTCGGTGAGCTTTCGTTACGCATGCGCTGTGTAACAATACAAGTTCTCATGACATCATAATTTTGTAATCAACCAGTACGGTAATTATCGGTAACGCTTACCGCATTTCCCCTCAAAATTCACATTAAAATGTTGAGTCAGCACTAAATCAACTTTAGCATGTAAAAATTACCGATTTTCTTATTGCTTTTTATCATATGCCTTTAAAGCTTTGTATTTTAAATAAAAAACGGAAATTTATTTTTTTCAAATATTGGGAATTCTTCCCCGTCATCTGTTTTATTTATATCACGGGACCAATGTCAAAATCCAGACTGGACAGGGTGGTTCAAAAGTCAACAGCGCAGTGCCTATTCTTAGCACATTATCAAAATTAAGGAGTATACGCATAGTATAATATTATTCAATATCTTTTGCATATTTCTATTTGATGTTTCAGTCAAGCCCTCACGACTAGCTCCAGTCTGAGGGAAATGTCCACCGCCATCACCCAAGAAAAAACAAGAACGAAATAACAATAAAACACTTCCCCATTCTACAAACTTCGAACGTTCAGCATCCTTTGCTTCATACGGTAGCTGTATTGTCTAAAAAGAGAAATTTTGGCGCGCCTGTACGGGTATCACCGAAACAGGATACCATCGTTTTTGTTTGTTTTGAAGTACGTCATCACCTAATGGCGCTGTGTTTTGACATTTCCTTGTCTGGGATTTTCTTCTAACTCGGCGCTGGATAAGGGATAAAGTCACTAACAAATTAAGCCAATTTATTTTTTAATATTTATGGTATTTATTAAATTATTAGCAAATTCTGCTTAGGCGCATGGAAACTGGATACTCCACGCTACTTCGTTCTTGCAAACGCCAATGTATATTTACGCATAGATCGAATTACCTGCAAAGAAGTGGTATCCTCCACCAGGTGCATAATGTTTTGAGCCTTTAGACACATCATAGACCTCACCCAATACAGCTAGATACAAGCCTTTACTACTCTTGTGGCCCTCATAATGTTTTAAATCATCTTTCGTAAAAATAATCTCCTTTTTCAAACTGAATCCTTTGAAAAGATTCAGGAATTGTGAAGGTAATATGGGTTTGAGCAAGTTCACAATATACTGTCTCTGTTCCACAAAAACACTAGATGTAAAAACAATTGCTAGCAATGCAATTATTATAGAAAAAGTGAGAATTATCAGTTTAGTACACATTTTGCCGAAACCGAAACTATATTAAACGAAAACTGGTTTCCCCAACAACACTTAAGTAAACAAAAGTTCCTAGGAACGAATGTGTTTAAAATATTTATCATTACCGTATTATTATTATTATTATTATCGATAATACTGAACACAGGCCGTACATGCCTCTATATTCAGGTGCATGAGTGACTAGGTTTTGAAATGGTTACTTCATGGTGACGGTGCCTCGGAGTTAAATTTAATTTGTGCATTGTCCCAGTATTTATCCTGTCGGTTTTTAAAGCTTTGAATGGTCGGGGCATTAACGATATCGTCAGTTAGGTTAATCCATACTTTTGCTATTCTGTAATAAAATGAAAACTTGGATATATTATATTTAGCTCGCTGGATAAATAATTTTTTACTATGACCCCTGTTACTATTTCTTGAAGCAAATTTTAATGTTGGTACTGTGTCTGGATTGTTCAACTATTTAGTGCGTTAAATCGCTATTATCAATTCCCCGCATCTTTGTGGGTCCGGAGATGTATCTAAAGAGATAATATCTATACATACATACATACATACATACATATTCTCTTCTGCTGGTTAGGCTAGTAAGCCTGTAACAGATTTTCACTTTCTTCTTGAACCTGGGTTTCATTAACCTGTTTAACTGATTGGGTGCGGATGGGTGAGATCGGGAACTGAATTGTGTAGAGTTTGTCTCGGTAGTGCTTATCAATCCTTCCTTTAAAGGCGTTGAGTGTTGGAGCTGTCACTATCTGATCAGGTAGGCTATTCCAATGCTTGTTCACTCGTATGCTAAAGAACCTCTTTCTGGTATCACTGCAGAAGCGTTGTTTGGTGAGCTTGTAACTGTTACCTCTTGTGCGATCACCTACGTCTGATGGCAGTAGATGCTCCCGATTGACGTCGTACATATTGTGCGTGTATTTGAAAGCCTCGATAAGGGCTCCGCGAAGCCGCCTATATACTAGACTTGGTAGTTTGAGTGTTCTGAGTCTATCTTCATATGGCAAATCACTTAGCCCTGGGATCATCTTTGTCGCTTGTCGCTGGACGTTTTCCAGTAACAGCACGTCTTTTTTTGTACAGTGGAGACCATACCACATTTCCGTACTCTAGGTGGGGTCGTACAAGGCTTTTGAAGAGCAGTACGAATGTGACTGGATCTAGGAAGTCGAACGATCTTCTAATCATCCCAACGATTTTGTTGGCTTTGTTTACTGCTGTCTCTGCATGGCTGTTAAACTTCAGTCCATTGTCAACAAAAAAACACAGATCTTTTTCACAGATTGTTTCGCCAATGCTTTGACCATTTTCATTCATGCTGTAAGGCTGTTTCTTATTGCATCTACCCAAGTGCATGGTTTTGCACTTGGATGCGTTAAAGCGTAGTTGCCAAGTATTTGCCCAGTCTTTTAGATTGTTGAGATCTGTCTGTAGCTGCTGATGGTCCTCTTCTGAAGCTATCTTTGAGTAGAGCTTAGTATCATCTGCAAAGAGCTTTATCATACTGCTTACTACTTCGGGCATGTCATTGATGTAGCAGACGAATAATGCCGGTCCCAGCACACTGCCTTGTGGGATTCCACTGAGGACTGGAGCCCAATTTGAGCTAAAGCCGTTAATGACAACCCTCTGCCTTTGGTTACTCAAAAAGTCTTGAATCCAGCCCAAGGCATCGCCACTGACATCGTAGCTCTTTAATTTGCTAAGCAATCTCTGGTGTGGGACGGTATCAAATGCTTTGGCAAAGTCAAAGTATATTACGTCGACTGCTCCTCCTTGATCTACGATGTCAGTACAATAATCTAAGGTTTCTAACAATTGTGTGATACAGGATCTTCCACTTAGGAAGCCGTGCTGACAGTCTGAAACAGAGTTTGACATATGATTTATGAGCTTATCTCTAATGAACCGCTCCATGACTTTACATACAACTGAAGTCAGGCTTACAGGTCTGTAATTGCTAGCTGATGATTTACTGCCTTTCTTGAAAATAGGGGTTACTTGATCATTATTCCATTCCTGTGGGAGAGTTCTATCGCGTAAGGATCTGTTGAACAGTAGCGCTAGTGGCCGGGCAATACAATGGCTCATTTCCTTCAGGACTCTTGGATGAAGCCCATCGGGTCCTTGTGACTTTGATACTAGCGGGCTATCCAACCTTTTCTTGATATCCTATTCCTTGATGGTGAAATTGCTTAATGTACTGCTGGGATCTCTACTGTTGAGCTGGGGTATTGTGGTTAGGTCTTCACGTGTAAATACACTGGCAAAGTAGATGTTGAGTTCGTCTGCCTTTTCTGCATCTGTTCTGGTGATTGTACCATCTTCACGTTTCAAATCTGCGATACCTGATGATGTTTTTAACTTGGAATTTACGTAGCTGAAGAATGATTTATGATTAATTTTGGACTTCCTGGCGATGTCTCTTTCAAAATTCCGCTTTGCTGTCCTTACTTCCCATTTTAGCTGGTTTCTGTACTTTGCATATTCATTATAGTGAGTTTCATCACATGTCTTTCTAAACCGGTCGGATGCTTGGCGGTTACTTTTTACTTTCTCTTGGATACTGGTGCTCATCCAAGCACTTCTCTGTTTGCGTCTAGGAGAGTTGATGATTTTCTTACTGGGAATGCAGTCGTTGACCGAGTCGAGAATTTTCGTGTTAATTAGTGTCCATGAATCTTCAATGTTCTTTCCATTTAGCTTGGCATCCCATTCTATTCTTTTCAATGCACTTCTCATCTTGTCATAATTGCCTCTGTCGTATGATAATTTCTGTGTTTTACTTGGGCTTACTGGCTTATAGCAATTCAATGTGAACAGCAGGGAAATATGGTGGCTCTTGCCTAGTGGGGGTAGGTATTGCAGTTCACCTATCATATCTTCTTCATTAGTCAGTAGTAGATCAAGTATGTTCGGGTATTGGTTGCCTCTATGGTGCGTTGGGCAGAGCACATGCTGGTGGAGAAAACAGTCTCTCACTGAGTCGAGGAAACGGCTTGCAGGATGTGTAATATCTGATGGCGATGTGCAGTCATTCCAATTTATTTCTGGGTGGTTGAAGTCCCCAGCCACTAAAATGTGACTGTGATGCAATTCATATGCTAGTTTCATCATATCTCTAATATTAATGTCATTCGTAGTTGTGCTGTTGGGCGATCTGTATATACAACCGATTAATATGCTGTCATTATTCCTGAGTTGTGCTTCTATCCATACAGATTCCTGTGCTGATACAGACTCGAAAGTGAACTCTCTGAAGTTGAAAGCTTGTTTCGTATAAATACAAACGCCTCTGGAAGCTAAATTTATGTTGCTAAAGATATCATAGCCATCTAAGTTTAATTCTGATATTGAAACTGGATCTTTCGTATTTTTGGTAGCAACTCAGTAATTGTAATTATGTCAGGATTCTGTTCTTGTATAATAACATGAAGTTCATTACGCTTGTTCATTAGAGAGTCTGCATTAATTGAAATACATATCAGGCCTGTGTAGTTAATGCTGTTGAACGTATTTACAAAACTATTGAACTTATTTACATCTGTACTCTTATTCTCTTCTACTTGGACTCTGTGGATCTGCGTGAGCGGACTATCCGTCCGTCCTGTGTGATGATCCACCTGACGTTCTCCTTTTTTTGCTCTGATTCCTGTGCTTTGCGGTCTCTTTCTGCCTTCAGCTTCTGGAACTCTTCTTGTTCTAATCTGGTCATGTCTCTCCTGATGAATATCTTCCTGATGCTGTTGTTGTCGCTTTTTGATAGGTTCTTGGCATGCTTTAGTAACTCATTTTTTTATGCCAGATCATCAGTAGACACACACAGTGACCTAGGCTTCGCATCAGTTAGTTTTTTACCCAAGCGTACCGGCTTCCTTACCACGATGTTATGCTCTAACTGTAAGCTTGTACGGAGATCTTTTACTGCTTTTATGTCATCATTCTTTCTTGTGTCTGGGTCTTACGCCACACTTTCTATTACATTGAAGAGTATAAAGTTATGTTTTCGTCTCTCCCTTTCTTCAAGCTCAGTGACGCTCTCTCAGAATCACAGCTCTATCCGCCTCTATGACCTATGAGTATAGAGATAATAAAAGCTGGAAAATTGCCATCAGAGCGGTAGAACGTATCAAACTTAGGATAGATAGCAGAATTTTCCAATACCAAACCCACTTCCACCAACGCGAATGATACTTGGACTGACCAACGAAAATAGGTCCTCATTATCGGTAGCTCCACACTCAGAAAGTTAAGTGGAAGATATATGTCTACCAATAAACTCAATATTAATATTCGAACTCTACGTGGGGCATGGATTAATGATATAACAGACCAATTAGACAAATACCTTCAAGTAAATAGAGTTAGAGTTACAGAGATGGACGAAGTTAAGCATTTTGCCTATTTTATGTCCATTTTGAAATAAGATACCCTATCCTACTCCTGGGTTTGCTTCCAAAAGGTGTCTAGAGCGGTTTTAAAGGCATTTACGGTTTTTGATTTGATCACATTTTCTGGTAGGTTATTCCATTCGTTTACAATTCTGTGACTGAAAAATGTTTGCCTGATTTGTGTTCGACATCGAGGTTTGAAGAACCTTAGGCTATGACCTCGCTGTCCAGATCGTTCTACCAATGAAAAAATGTGTTCTGGATCAATGTTTTCTTTTAGTGTAATAATTTTGTAGGTTTCTATTAGGTCGCCCCTTACTCGGCGTTGTTTTAGAGTTGGTAGACCTAAGTATTTTGAGTCATTCTTCATAAGTTTTGTTTCGTAATCCTACTACTATTTGGTGCATCGGTGCTGTACTTGTTCTAAGTGGTTGATGTCTTTGACAAGGTATGGTGACCATGCTCGTACACAATATTCTAGATGTGGGCAGACATAGGCTTTGTATAAAATAAGAAATGTTTCGCGGTCGAGGTGGTTGAAAGCTCGTTTGATTTGTCTCATGATATACATGGCTTTATTTGCTGCTTTTAAAGTCTGCATAGTTAGTTTAAGGTAATTTTTTATCCAGATTCCTAAATCTTTTTCATGCGTTGTAATCTGCAGTGTATGTGTTTCGCCTTTGTCTTTCATGGTATAGTTATGCAATTGATTATTATGACCTAGGTGCATTTTCTTGCATTTACTGGCATTGAGTTTTAAAAAGCCACTGGTCCGACCATCCATTCAGATAGTATAGGTCGTTTTGTAATTTTTTACTATCTGAGTCGTCTTTAATATGGATCCAGAGTTTTGTGTCATCTGCAAACATTTTGATGTTGCTTTGAATATCGTTTGGAATGTCGTTTACATATACCAGGAATAACAGTGGTCCCAGGACGGAGCCCTGTGGAACTCCACTGTCAACACGTGTCCTGTCTGAGTAGTTTCCTCGGATGTGAACCATCATGTGTCGATCTTGGATAAATTCTTGTATCCAGGTCAATATGGGGCCAGCGACTCCGTATGCCTCTAGTTTGTGAAGTAATCTTTTGTGTGGTACAGTGTCGAATGCTTTTTGATAGTCTAGGTAAATTATGTCTACATTGTTGTTACTGTCAAGGGACTCTGTCAAGCTTTCTAGAGTTTCTAGGTTTGTCATGCAGCCTCGCCCTTGGACGAATCCATGCTGGTGTATCGTCAAAAGGTTGTTGGACTCGAAGTGTTCTACAAGTTTGTCTTTGATGATTGATTCTAATATCCTGCATAGTACACATGTAAGTGAAATTGGCTGGTAGTTTTCGGCAAGTTTTTTATTGCCTTTTTTGAAGATAGGTGTTATTATTGCATTTTCCCATATTTTGGGGATAGTTCCAGTTGCTATTGAAAGCTTGAATAGTATGTGTAATGGTTTCACTAAATTGCTGGCACACTCCTTTAGGAGTTTCGGGTGAATATTATCCGGGCGGGGCACTATCTGGTTTTAGTTTCTCTAGTTTTTTTAATTCTTCTTTTTCTTTTCGATCGCTGGTATCACACTTGGAGAGCCGTTCTCAAGATGAAATCTGTGGTTTTCTGCAGTTCTTCCACATGCCCATACAGCTTTTCAAGAAAAGAGGTTGACAAAGGCCAGATCTCTTCTCTCAGCAGCTGATACATACTGCAACATTGAAGTATGTGCTCTGTGGTCTGTTCTGCCTCTCCACAAGGACAAGCGGGCGATGTCGTAAGGTGGAAAAATGGTCACTTGGTCTGGCCTCGAGAGATGATGGTAGGCATCTTCTGATTGAGGTGTTCTATAGAGTGACTTGATGATAGTCTTCATCTCTGTATGGGTAACCATGTTTTCTGACTGATTCTCTTCTGCACCCACCTTTGCCATCTTGTCTGCTTCCTCATTTCCTTGGCCTCCACAGTGTGAGGGGATCCACTGCAATGCTATCCGAAAGCATTTGATGGTTTGTAGTGCTTCTTCAAGCTGTGGCAGCTTACCTTTGGTGATAGCCTCAAGGACGGAGCGGGCATCAGATAAAAAGACAATCTGTGCAATAGGGTCTGCTGTTCTGCTGATGGTATTAGCTGCATGAACCAGTGCTTCGACTTCAGCTCTGTAGTTTGTGTAGTGTTTGCCTGTCGGTATTGCAGCTGACTCATGGTGTCCATTTGGATACTGTATGTACAGTCCGGCACCTCTGCTCCTAATTGCATCTTTGGCTGATCCATCTGTGTAGATCCTTATCCATGTCTCCCTCCAGCATGGCTAGGGTCAGGGTCTTCTTGCTCACACCACTATGCTCATCTTTGGTTGTGAGATGAGGTACTGTGGTGCGAATAGCTATGCTCTCTAGTTTGTTTTCCCAGGGTGGAGGATTTTTTTAATGATATCACTGCTTGATATAGATATAGTTTTGATGTACTTTTGCTTATTAAGTCTGGCTGGAAACTGAGGCATGTTATCATTTTCTTCTCTTACAAAAACCGATTTGAAAAAATTATTTAAGAAATTTGCATTTTCAGTATCATCTGTAGTGAAGGTTCCTCCTTCTTTCTGCAGGTTTGGTATTGTGATCTTGGTCTTCTGACAATCCCGAATGTAGCTATAGAATCTTTTTGGTTTATTTTTAAATTCTTTTACAAGACATTTGTCATAATCTGTATGTGCATTTTTACATAAAATACTGGTTATATTACGCTGTTTTAGATACTGATTGTAGGCTTCCCTCTGTCTACTAGTTTTGTAGGCTTTCCATAGCCTAAGTTTTCCCCTGATGGATTTTAGTACTCCCTTAGATATCCACTTTGATTTACTGGTGTTTGACGGTCTTGATATTTTGGGGGTACATACTTGTCAGTTAGGGAATTTATGATGTTTAGAAACGAGTTCCAGGCTGTATCTATATCATTGCTATCTATTTGTGAATCCCAGTCAACCGTTGAGAGTTCTTGATTAATCGATGCAAAATCAGCTTTCCATATATTGTATCCTCCGGCGATATCATTTTGTAATTGTGGAGTGGATGATCAAACAAATGTGAACAAGAGAGCAATGTGGTCACTCTTTCCTAAACCTGGTAGATATTCAATATGTTCAACCATGTGTTCTTCATTTGTAAATATAAGATCTAGTATAGATGCCCATCTCTGAATCGGGTGGGTTGGTCAATATGTTGCTTTAAAAACATTTCTTGGGTTTTTTTCAAGAAATCTATATGCTATTATCTATTATTATTTGGATTGCTTGTAGAACAACAATTGATAAAGTCATTTTCTGGCATATTAAAATCTCCCATTAACAATAGGTGTGTGACTTTGTCACGTCCTATCTTATCTAAGACGTCAAGAAGGTTGGTATTATTAGTTTCTGGACTACTTGGTGATCTATAACAATTTCCAATAAGTATTGTTTCCCCCTTATTTAGCTTAATTTCACACCATAGTGAGTCGTTAAATTCTGAGTTTGTCAGATCATCTCTGGGCGAGGCATTTAGTGATTCATGGATTAACAGCAAACCCTCCCCCCCCCCCCCCCTTCGTGTTTACGCGATCTTTCATAAATAGATTATAACCTTGTAATTTCACAACTGCATCTGTTACTTCTTCCCTCCCCAAGTCTCGCAGATGCCTATGATTTTTGGCTTTAAACTACACATACTTGCAGAAAATTCATTAATTTTATTTACAATACTTTGTGCATTGGTGAAGTAGCAGGGTAGGGTGGGAGATAAAATGTTTTGTACTGTATGTTTGCTTTTTGTCTTGCCTGTCAGTGTTTGTTGATTATGTCGTTTAGTATATTGCTTATTAAAACTAGTTGGATTTATAGGTGTAATTTTTGCAGGGTGTTCGGGTGGTGTGAAAATCTTTTGGCATCGTTCAATTTCTGCTCGGCTTCATAGATTTCTTGATTTTGCAGTAGGGTATTCTCATTAGTTCTAGATATGCATGGTTGTGTTCTTAGGACAGGTGCCTCACATAGGTTAGTTAGGGCACTGAACCTGTTGTAAAGAGGGATTTCTGTGAATTGGGAAATGTGCTTTGAGGTTAAAAACCAGTGTTGATCTGCCTCGCTCCAAACAGAAAATACTCACCTTGCATGTGGGGATCATTTGTTATTCGGGTTGACTGTAGTGATGTGGCTAGAGAGCTGATATAATTACCAGAGAGCAAAGCTAGGCCATCATAGTTCGGGTGGATTCGATCCCCATTTTCTCTAACAAATAAGTGTGAGTTGTTTATGAAGATGACATTAACATATTGTGCCAAAGAATTTAACATTGCATTGAATTGATATATCATGCCATTTTCAACTTGGTCACGATGATTTGGGCGTGGTAGTAAGGAAGAGACCATTATTTTGGTGGCTGGGGAGATCATTCTTATTGTTTCAATGAGGAATGTGTAATCATTTATCATGCTTCCCGATGTCATTTGATTCAACGTGTATAATCACAATATCATAAGTTTTGGCAGAGATAAAAGGCTCAACATTCTCTGAGATGTCATTTATCCTAGCACATGAATAGGACCTGATGTGTACATTTACATATTCATCGGACAGATAGCGACCATTTTTTTAAGCGTTGGACTGCCAATGATAAGCACATTTTACATGATGCACTACTCGAATTTAGTTGAGGTGTTGACTGGTAAGAGTTGGTATACCCCTATGGTGTTGGTTTGCACTATAAGCTGAGCTCACTCTCTGAGTAGTTAGGGTTGTTTGGGCTCAGGCTTGTTGTAGGTAGGTTTTTAGTCTGGCCATGATTTGCATAGTTTGTTGCCCGTACAGGAATACTTGCGACAACTTCATTGTACTGCCTATGTTCCCTATATGCCAAGGTCTGTTTAGACTGTAAATTATTCATTGGTGCTATATTTCTTGGGCTAAGTGTCTCAGTGTTACTCTTTGAAGCCAAAGTTACTGCTTTCTTCTGAAGATTTGAGGTATGTGAGTATGGCACTGACTGGCATGTGGCATGTAGTGTGCTTAGCTGAGTTTGCAAATTTATGTGGCTGTCTCTCAGATCACTGATTTCATTTACGATTGTAGTAAGTATGCTATTAATTTTGTTATTGTTACATACATCTGAGTTGTCATTAGGTTTGCTATGGTGTGGCTCTGTTTGAATAACATTTAGATCAGATCTTATGTCATCAGATGGAGATTCGCATCCTGTAATATTTACAGTGGTGCCTACTACAGAGGATTGTGATGATAGTACCTTTCTATTTCTGTCACTATCGGTTTCAATATTTTGTTGAATGACAGTTGGTTGCGAGGACAATGTTTGAGCATGTGTACTAGATGTGGAAGATATGGCTTGTTCGAAATGGGTATCTGATCTAGTATTGGTTAAGTTGGAAACAGTAACACTTGGTAGAGGTGTCACGTCTGTCAACACGCATGGGACAAATGTTACTGGAGCATTTGCACTGGATGAGGTAGATTTGGCTTGGTGAAGGATGGTGTCTGATCTAATATAGGTCAAGCTTGACTGAGGTGCCAAGGATGGGCCTGAGGTTGTAGGAGCGAAGTACTCGCTGCCAAACGCAGCTTGATGCCATGATAGGAACTCATTTATATGCTTAGAAGGGGCTGCACAATTCTCACAAGTGTATTTTCGCTTCGATGAAGCAAGAACGGAAAACATGTAAGGTGGTAAATTAGTACATGTGTAATGCACCCATCTCTTGCATGTGTCACATTTGATCATGTATTCTGTGTCGGGGTAACCACATTTACAGTTTGTTTTGGGCCTAGCACCAGTTGAGGAGTCAACAGCTGTTGTGACACAGGTGGAGCTGACAGGTGTTAGCGGAATGACATCTGCATCATTTGTCATAGTAACTGTTTGTGTGTCTTTGTTTATGGGTAAAGAGATGTTGGCCCAATTTCCAGTTGAAGGCACCATATCAATTTGCAGGATAGCGATAGGCATAACTTCATTTTCACGACTGTTGTGTGTCGTTACTTTGATAGGAGAGGAGAGTTTGGGAGGAAATCTTGCTTTGGTGCAGTCATCACATTGGCGGACGCTTACAGAGTGGTGGCTCGATTCACAGTCGTGGCAGAAACTCTTGTTTCGATTGGACATGAGTAGATCCTATATGTCTTAATATATAAACACTTATTATAATTTTAATTATTGCTTGAATTAACGTGCAGTGGACGGTACAAATAGGATAGGCCCTTACTGGTTAGTATAGGTTCTGGAGTATTAGGTCTCTGCCCCGCGGCTACTCGGGGAAAGAATAGACAGGCGAGCCGGAGGATCGAAAGCACATTTAGAAAGAGAGAAGCAGGTAAGGAAGTTGGGAATACAAATGCAATAGATATATTTTTTATTCTTAAAAATATATGTGCATTTTTTGTGTCTGTAACAGGTCAAATAATTTAATATTATATTGTTTACTATTTCTTTATTTTTATTTTATTTTTACTTATTTTTATTTTCCAGGTTGATTTTGTAGTTTATATTTTGTGTGCGTGTTATTTGGTTTCCTTTTAGGTAGCTACTTCATCTTTAAGCAGCCCCCATTTATTTATTGTAGTTTATTTATTTTTATTTTTTAATTAATATTAATTATTCAATACAAATTATATGATCACAGATGATCACAAATTTTGCCAGGTAAAACCCGAAGTTGCTATGATCAAGTCACAGAAACTGGTGACAATTTGAAAAAACCCAGCAATTTAACTGGCCAATTTAACAATTTTCAATGTTACATCTCAGAATTAGTTGAGTGCAATATAGAACCAAGCAACAACCGATGTTGTTGTAGGGTTGACTTGATAAACAGTCACGGAAACTGGTGACAATTTGGACAGAAATCAATTTAATTGGCTATTTCAACTACTTTAAATGTTTACAATTGAACTATTTTCAATGTTACATCTCATAATTAGTTGACTACAATATAGAAGTAGAACCAGGCAACAACCGATGTTGTTATAGCGTTGCTATGATAAACAGTCACGGAAACTGATGACAATTTGGACAAAAACCATTTTAGCTGGCTAATTCAACTACTTTCAATGTTTACACCTGATAATTAGTTAAATACAATATAGAACTACATAAATCGTCATTGTAAACTGCGTAATTTTATGTTTTAATCAGGTTTTAATTAGATTTTTGTAGTGCGCAATTTTTTTAAAAGTATTCGTAGAATCGCGATGAGGTGATAGTCATGATGCTATTGTCATACATGTGGTAGCAACGACATTGGGAAACGAAAGCAACAAAGTATGACTCAAGATAGCTTTTGAATTGCTTAATTGTAGTATGAGATAGGGAAGTGGTGTGAAATCACATCGTTCCTAAGCTCTAATTGTATGTATCTAACAGCTAGGTACGTAGCAGTATAGTTGTATTCTCTGACAGGAATGGGTGTGAAATCACATCGTTCCTAAAAGCTAAAGTTATGTATTCCACATGTATATTTGAATTGCTTAATTATAGTATGAGATAGGGAAGGGGTGGGAAATTCACGTCGTTTCTAATTGAATGTATTTCATATATATGTAGGCCTATACGATTTGTAAAAAAACCCAACAACATGCGTTATGGAATAGGTGTGCAAATTGTCACTATGTTAAGTGCTTTTAAATGTATCAGGAGAGATGGATAGGATGTGTTATCACATCATTCCCAGCCTGTAATACTTATGTATCTCGCATTGTTATAATATATGAACTGTAAAATCTTATAAACCTTACATAAGTATGGGTGTGCTGGTGCACTGTAGGATGGCATGGGGAATGCGTGGGTTATCACCCATTTCCCTTTTCATGCTACTCTACACCATTACACACTGGTGTAACAGCAGTCCCAAATTGTATATATGTATGTATGTAAATATGGAAGTATGTAACCAAGAATGCTGAAATATACTATATATACTTAAACATAGCCGCTAGTCAACATATTAAGTATAAACTTTGACCTTCATCATAATATAAATGTACATATAGAGTTTATCCGCCATTACAAATAAGGAGTATGAGCAGAACATAAAGGCACTAGCCTGCGTTCTGTAAACTATCTAATCTAATCTAATCTAATTACTCTGCCTTAATCGATCGCATTCGCTCTATATGCCCTCACATGCAGGTCTTTGTATCATCCTTGCTGCCACGACCACAAAATGAGTATTGCCATAATCTAACACTTGAGTTCAATTGTATCCTACTAAGCCTGTCTGAAACGCAACATACAACATTTATAGACAACTCACCACTTTTCTTCAATCCCAGTGGTGAGGTGCATAAGGAATTATTTTATGATCACATACATCCAAATGTGCAGGGGACTCGTATCCTATCAGAAAATATTATAAACTACCTCAACAGTACCCCTTATCAACAATTCTTACAACACCTATGCTTCTGCTGTTCGAAAAACTTACCCAGCTGAGAGATCAGCTTACAATCCACATTTTCACAATGGAAGGATCCATGGGAGGAATCAACCAGCATATACTACACATCATACACCAATCAGCAACATGCCCAATCAACGCCTTACACACTACAACACAGGCACTCCACCAAGCCAGTACTATTAAGTACTACTAATAATTCCTCTAAGAAAATGATTGTAAAACCTAGTTTAGTTACAGGTGCACCTCTTATAAATGTAAAGAACAAAACTAAACACCGTAACACGCCCTTAAGTGACAAATGTAGACCAAATATATCATCAAAGAAAATGTCTAGCCCAGCCCAATCCACCAAGCCAGTACTATTAAGTACTACTAATAATTCCTCTAGGAAAAGATTGTACAAACTAGTTTAGTTACAGATGCACCTCTTATAAACATAAAGAACAAAACTAAAGACCATAACATGCCCTTAAGTTACAAATGTAGACCAAATATATCATCAAAGAAAACGTCCAGCCCAACTCATGCCAATTTCAAACATGACAGTGATGTCACAGTTTTATACACTAATGCAGATGTCTTCACGCAAGACAAGATTATTGAACTCAAACACTTACTCCAAGACAAACCACCAGATATCATAGCCAGCACTGAGGTAAAACCAAAGAACTATAAAGTTCATCGAACACTAGCTGATTACAACATAGAAGGACACAACATTGAAGAATCTAATATTGCTGACAATCACAGGAGAGGCATTTTTTTATTCATAAGGAAATCTATATCCTATAACCTGATAACCACCCACGATGCATTTGTAGAATGTCTCGTATATGATATAACTGCGGAAAAGGAAACTCTAAGGATCGGTGTATTTTATAGAAGCCCACATTCAGATAGTTTGAACAATATACAACTTTGCCATATACTACATACATTATGTTCTGATAACAGATGCACACTTATACTGGGTGACTTTAACATGGCGCATATCAATTGGTCACTAGCTACATATACCAGCGCTACTAATTTAGATTTTACTTATCACTTTATTGAGACAATAAGAGATTGCTTCCTACAGCAATTGATAACAACTCCGACTAGAGGACAGGGCTCGGCTAAGCCCTTAATACTAGATCTACTATTTACAAATTATCCTGAACTAGTGGATGACATAGTTGTTAATGCCCCACTCGGTAAGAGTGATCATTCTATAATACAAGTTACAATCCATCTCGACCTGGTCAGCAGTACAACCACAAAATTGCGATATTGCTTTGAGAAAGCAGATTATAAAGCTATGATTGCATATTTGAACATAGACTGGAGCAACCTTATGGGAAGGTTCAATGATGTTAATGATCTTTGGCAAAAAATACTTTCAAAATATCACGAAGATGAAGAGAAATTCATTCCTATTTAAAAAATTAAAAGTAAGCGAAACAAATACCCACTCGATAAAACAACCAGAAGTAAGATTAATAAAAAGAAACGTGTCTGGAGAAAATCTATAGAAACTGGGAGTGAAGACATATATATTGAATACTGTAAAATAAGACAGCCACAAGAAAAGCTATGAGACTGCATGAGCATAATATCTCGAAATGTGTTAAGCAAAATCCAAAGAAATTTTGAAAATATGTTCAATCCCTGACAAAAACAACAATTGGTATCCCTGATTTGGAAATACCTAATAATATTAATGGTGTTTTTACTACAAATGATAAGGAAAAGGCAGATGTTTTAGCTGACTACTTTAACTCTGTTTTCACAGTTGAACCAAATGAAGAGGCACCGCCAATTTCAACTAGACATATAATTACGCAGTCTCCATTAATTGTTAATATCACTCCAGACATTGTGGAAGAAAAATTAACCAAACTCAAGATTTCTAAATCTACTGGACCTGACAAATTACATCCTAGACTAATATATGAACTTAGGCAAGTATTCTGCAATCCTTTATCATTGCTTTTTAATAGATCATTAGAATCTGGGAAATTGCTAGACTGTTGGACTAACGCCAATATATTAGCCATATTAAAAAAGCGGGACAAAAAGAAACCTGAAAATTATCGCCAAATCAGCCTAACGTCGGTAGTGTGTAAAATAATGGAATCAATAATTAAGGATGCAATAATGGACCATCTAAGAACAAATAAAATGCTTTCAGATAAACAATATGGCTTTATCAGTGGCCGATCTACTGTTCTGCAATTGCTAAATGTACTTGAAAAATGGCTGCAGACACTTGATAAAGGCGGGGTGATTGATGTTATCTACTGCGACTTTATGAAGGCATTTGACAAGGTTCCTCACAAACGTCTCATAAAAAGTTGTGTATATATGGCATAGAAGGTAAATTGTTAGATTGGATACAGGCATTTTTAACCGGTAGAACGCAACAGGTGTTAATTGACGGGGTCCCTTCTAAAACAACACAGGTCACAAGTGGTATACCACAGGGTTATGTTTTGGGACCACTTCTTTTCATAATATATATCAATGATCTTCCTGATGCTGTTAACTGTGGCTCTGAAATGTTCCTGTTTGCAGATGACACAAAACTCTTCAGATCAATTTTTAATCCAACAGACTAGTTCACTGCAAAAAGACGTAAATTTGATGTGTCCATGGACGGATGATTCATTATTAATTATTACCCAGATAAGTGCAAATATATGCGAATCTCTACCAAAAAACAGAACCACACTCCTATACAATGAACTTAGGCAGCCATACTTTAACATACTCCCCTGCTGAAAAAGATATTGGTGTAATAATCGATGAAAAGCTAAATTTCGACCAGCACATAAATGAAAAGATAAACAAAGCAAACCAAATAATGGGATTAATCCGACGTGCGTTTAGCTATATAGATAAATATAATTTTATCCACCTATTCTAGGCCCTCGTTAAACCACATATTGAATATGCTAATGTTGTCTGGGCCCCACATTTGAAACCCCCCACATAAATGCTGTAGAAAATGTTCAAAGACAAGCCACCAAGCTCGTTCCTGGCCTACACCATCTATCATACAGTGAACGCCTACAAACTTTGAAATACCGACCTTGGCATTTCGTTGATTACATGGCGATATGATAGAGATTTATAAACATCTCAACAACAAATATGACCAAGGAACATCAGACTTCATTGAACTTCACAACACAAATACTAATATAAGAGGCCATAGCTTAAAACTCATGAAAGTTAGACCCAGACTAGACATAAGAAAGTACTCCTTCCCATTGCGGTGCACTGATCATTGGAATAAAATGTCTGAATATGTCATCAGTGCACCTTCAATTAATTCTTTTAAACATAGATTGGATAAACTTTGGGAAAGTCACCCTATGTGCTTCAACTTTGAAGCTAAACACACATGTATTTCCAATTCTAGTTGAGTAATGTGAAACTGTTATTCCTGACGTTAGAGGCCTGAGGCCTGCTGTCAGATGTCCTTTCATTGTATCATTGTAGATATATCATGCTGAAAAGCATGAAATGCGCCAAAACAGATGGAAGTGGCACCATTCCCCGAAGACGAGGTGGGAAGATGTGTGTGCCAACTTAAGAAGAATAAGGCTGCAGACAAGTTTGGTCTGACGTCAGAGCATGCTAGGTTATCGGATCAAGCCATTATTAAGTTGCTCATTATCCTGTTCAATGTTATCCTGAAAAACCCCGGATCATACCAGCCATGTTCAAGGAAGGCCTGCTAATGCATCTAGTGAAGAAAGAAAAAAATCAATTACCATTATTAGTGTCATTGGGAAGATCTTAGAATTTGTGATGTTGCGCAAAGTCAATCATCTATATCTTCAGGCTCAGCACCCACTACAAAGAGGTTTCACCCGCAGTGTATCGCCTATGATCGTAGCCCTGATCCTGACAGAACTAGTCCAGGAGTACATGGATAGAGGTGGAGATCTGGCTGTCATCCTACTAGATGCGGAAAAGGCATTTGACCGAGTATGGCATCATGGGCTGTTCAGGAAAATGAAGCTGCTTGAACTGCTAGGAGACAATTTTGAGCTGATGGTCAATTGGTATAATGGATTTACGAGTCATGTTAAGTGGAGAGGGCATTTATCCGAGGCCATCCACTTGAAGCAAGGTAACATACACGGTAGCGGCATCTCACCAATGAACTTCAAGGTGGTAAACCGAGAAATTCTGCAAGAAGTGCAAAATAGTGGACATGGTGCTGTGGTAGGGACAGTAGACTGCTCTGCTCCTACAGTGACAGATGGCACAGCCCTTGTTACTCCAGTGAATAGGGTGTCAGAGTACATTGTGACCAAGATCGCAGAATATAGGTTCAACAAAGACTGCATTAAAATCAATGGCAGCAAGTCGGTGGCCCTGTTGTATGACAATCTAAGAGCGGATTCTGCATAGATGTGGTATTGGAAATGAACTCTCAGATGGCGAGGATAGAGAATCACGAGGTGTACCTGGGAATTAGCCAAGGACCAATCCAGAATATTCATAAGATCAGAGGGGCAGAAATGATCACGTCAGTAACTGCTGGGCTGTTCCTATTAATGGGAGCAAGGTGTCATGGGCGTAATGGTCTTAATCCTGCAGCGATACAAGTTCTATGGTGTACATATATTCCCCCTCGACTTGTGTATGGGACCAAGATCTTGATGCTAAACAACAGCCAAATTCTTCAGCTTGAGCTCTTTTAGAAGACTCAAATGCAACAGCTGCAAAATCTCCTTGATTCGACAGCTAACATGGCAACACTAGGCTTGATGGGAATGTTACCAGTGGAGGCGGAAGTGGACAAAAAAATCCTGTCACTGCTAACAAACTGTCACCAAGACGAGAACAGTGTAGAGTACAAAATTGCATATCCACAGCTTGCAGTGAAGCCTTCAAATTCACCAAGCTGGTTCATGCACGTGAACAACGTTCTGCAGAAGTACAGCATGCCACATGCTCAAGATATGTTAAGCTGTACTCTGTCCAGAGTCGAATGGAAAAGGACTTTTAAAGGAGCTGTATACACATTCTGGAAAGAGAGACAGATGATGGAGAGGCAAGAATATCCACTCAGTAGTCTGCGCTACCTCTCCTCAGATACACTGGTTTATAGCTCTGTGGCATATGTGTGGCTTAGCTCCTTGCACTCGGTACAGGACACTCAGAAGGCCAGGATTAATGTGAAAGCCATGTGCGGCGTTCTATGGCTACACACTTTTGAAGCTAAGGTCAGGAGAGTATCTCCTACATGCAGATTGTGCAGAGATGAGTTGGAGAACCTGGAACAATTTCTTCTGTATTGTGAAGAGTTTGGAAGAGTTAGGGAGATCCACCTGCAGTGAAAGATCTGTTAATGGACTATGACCTGGTATCAGTAATGGAGAACCCATCCAGCCGTATTAAAATCCTGCTTGATGTCACACATGAAAGTCTTCCCCTATGATACATACGGTACCATTACAGCAGCAGATTGAAAAGGTAGGCAGAGACATAATATTCTTACTCTAACACAAGTGACTCAATAGACTAAACGAACTGGATAGTCAGGGCACGGATGGTAGGACGGGGGATGCAATGAAGCAACAGACACGGTGTTAATAGAAGTCTACAAGGCGTAAGAAGTATGTCAATATGGTACAAAAAAGATGTTCATCATCATCATCATCATCATCATCATCATCATCATCCGCTGCAACTGTGACGTAGAAGGCCTGTACAGGGCCTATTGTCGATCTCAAACTTTTTTCACACCACCGTTGGTTGCGCAGTGTGCGAATAGTGGTTGTAGTTCCTTGGATTTGTGTGTATTTTTTACTTTTTACCCTTTTCTATTTTGCTTTTTCCTTTGTGTGCAATAGGGTGTATAGTTTATTGACATATATACAATTTACAATGTACATATTTACATCATATGACCGGTAGGCATAACACACCTAGCTGACAGTTGGGGCGGAATAATGCACCAAATTTCAGTTAGCATTGTACATGCGGCTTACTGCTTGAGAATATGCTTACTACAGCTATGCTACTACTAGACTGGTAGTGGTAGGACACACCCACCTTATCTTAGTATGCGTGCATACTACATGCATGTACACATTTGTACATATATAATGTGCATAGATGATCGGTAGGTCTAGCCCACATAGTAACCATTAGATTTTTTTAGTCATATATGACAGGTCGTGCTTACAGACATTTGGCCGGTATAAATACACCAGATTTCAGCTGGCAATGTACATGTAGCTTACTGCTACTAATAGACTGGTAGGACACGCCCACCTTATCTTTGTGCTTGAGGAGTGTTTGGAGATGAGAATTCCAAGTATGTAACTGCAGACTAGTAATAGATCGTGGACCAAGACAGCGTTATCCATTTGGCAGCCAACAGAATGTTGTGTCGCCCTATGTTCTGTGTTCACTTACAGATGTTTGTATAATTATCTATCACCCTATATATTGTAATGTTTTGTTTTGTGTGCAAGCGGGGGGGGGGGGGGGGGGGTGTCGATTCACAGGCTCTGCCTTTGATGGACTACCCAATTGTGATGTTTGTATATTTCATATTAAGCATGAAATAAATAATCTTGAATCTTAAACATCTTGTATAGTGCATCATTGAAAATTATGCTCTCTGGCCATTGGTGTTCAGTGATGGTGCATAGGTGGTTGAGGTGGCAGGCGTCAAGTTTGTCTAGAGCTGCCTTTTGAGCTGCCCAGCTGTTACATTTATACATCATCAAGGATACGCAGGTTGCATTGTATAAACGTAGTCTTTTTTACCAAGGGCATCTATGATCTACGAATCCATAGCTTCCAGAAGGACTGGAAAGCTATGTTCCCCATCATGCAGTGTGCAGCAATGTCAACAGTACTGCAAAGCAGTGAGCCCAGGATTGTACTTTTCCTCCATGGTTCGCTGCCACGGAGTGGATCGTCATTTTCTTGAGTTTCATGCTTTGCAGATAGGTATATATGGGTGAACTCTGTTTTGGATTCATTCATCAACAAATTCTCAATTTTTAGTTTGCTTGCAGCTATTGGGAGAAGTTCGTCAAGGGGTTTCTTTTCCTCATCTATAAAGTCCACATCCTCGGCATATTCCATCTCTAGTGGCATGCCCGGTATTGACAAAGGGGGGGGGTTGGTCTTGTGGAATTTCCCCGCACAGATTTCAATGCAGCAACCAGGTAACATGTGAAGAGCACAGGGGATAGACCATCTCCCTGTGGGGAGCTGATTGATGCCTCAAACTCTACAGATTTGACTCATACGCTCAGCTTGGTGTCTGAAAGCAGTAGTCTCACTAGTCGTAGCTCATCATCAGTCCAAACAGCGTTGCAGTCAGTGAGGTAAATTGAGTTAGGTGGTTTAAATCAGAAGCTATTAGATTCCATGTTGATATATCTAATGTGGAAATAATGAGCTGGTTGACTGGCTGTCCTATATCTAAACGGGGCAGGAAATGACTTAAGCGTATGCATGTAGTCCTCAGGGGTGCTCTGACAGAGTTGTCAGATTAGGTCAACATTGAAGTTGCTAAATCTATGGAGAGTCATTTGGACTAAGTACGTGGCAGTTAAGAGATGCCATTTAATAAAGCATCCCTTGACATCTTTGGTGTTGTTTGAGACTGTCTTGATTGATATATGGACTTTGCCGATAGCCAGTCTGGCAAGATTAAGATACCCAAGAGTGATTTTCTTACTACACTCGTCCTGAAGGCTAGCATTCCAGTAGTCACCAATCGCAGATGTTGCCATACATTTCCATGCCACCTTCCCAGGCGTGTGGTCGAGAAGTTCACCTATAGGTGGCCGGTATAATCGAGATAAAAGTTTGTCAGTATACCTGAACCCGTTTCTGGATTCTCTGGAACCTATAGCTAACTGACGCAGCATGGTGTCATATAGGGAAGTGTTTTGGCATCTTATAATATTACCAAGAAACGTTAGTTGTCAGCGATGTAGTTCAGCAGTGATAGGCCTAATACAGAGCAAAAGGAAAACGGCGCATTTCGCTGTACATGTGGGCAGAGACTGAAGTATGCATCTGCAGATGAAAACCCTCTAGGCATTTAAGGTGTTTTTGTTGGCGTATAAACATCTCTAGCCCATAAAGAAAGCGTGGTAGTGCATGCATGTTAAATACCTTTAGGCTTATTCTTGGTGCAAGACTATTGGGCCATGTAGTCCCGTCCCAGAGAGGCTATAGAATGTTCTTCTAGCTAGGGATATTCTGTTCTCGATATTTAGAGATATTTCGTCTTTAAAGCTACGGATTAGGCCGATGTGTTTAGCCTGCGATGAGAGTGAAACTCCAGTGTCAGCAAGATGCCAGTCAGAGATCACTTCATTGCAATATTTTGGTGAAGGCATATACACAATACAGAGATTTTCTCAGGATGTATGAGAAACCGTTCTCTAGCTCAGTAATTAAATGTGCAGTTCAACATACACTGTAATTCACTTGCTGAGTTGCTGACCAGCGTCACATCATCAGCAACGATAGGACAGCTGGAGTAGTTAGTGTCATTGAATGAACCAATTTGTCCCGTTTCTCGCTGCACAAGTAGTTTGTTAATGCAGGTTTTATAAAGGCTAGGAGACAAGATACCACTTTGACGATCTCCTTGTAAGATGGAGAATGGTGTACTTAGTAAGTACAGAATACAGGAGATCGACAATTTGTAGGATATGCAGGTTAATACCCTAATCGTCTAGGTGGCATTTCAGGGGCACGCGGTCCACAACGTCGAAAGCTGTTTGTGTGTTAAGGAAAGCCATGCATATAGGAATATTTCTTTCCAGCGAATCGTGAGTAGTCTCTGAGAGGGTAAGGCTTGCCATTAGTGGGCATGAGCCTTATCAGACATTCGACACTTAGACATTCATCAGCGAACTTGCATGTATGCAAATTACGTATTGATGACCTAACATCATTTTCAGTAATTGGTGGACATAGCTGTTCATTGGAATGATATAATTCCTGTATTAATTGAAGGTCAGAGTCCAACTAGTTCATATGGTTAGGGCAGCAATATGGGCAATTTGAATGAGCGGCAAGATCTTCATAAAAGTTGGCCAGAGATTGACATGTTTCAATCGGGTCATAGATAGCCTTGTCTCCTAATGATAGATAGCCTTGTCCGGCGGGCGTGATAGATGACCGGTGTTTTCACCGTGCTGCCTGGTTCTGTTAATAAGTTTGTGGAAGTTGCTATTATTGCTATCTTGCATGATCTTATTGTAAAAGGACGTCCTCTCACAGGCTACTTCTTTGCGAAGCTGGGAACGGAGTCCCTTTATCACCTCTGTCCATACTTGGCAGATGGGATGGTCGGGACCAGATTTGTCTAGCTTCAGCCATTAAACGTAGTTGTTTTCCTTTGCTAATGAGTTTCTTAACTGTTGGGGATGCCTTCCGCTTGGGACCATTGACCCTGACTTGTTTGCGTGGAACTGCTTTCCTGAGTCTTCTGCACTGCAGCAGCAAGCGATTCCACATTTAGTGCTTGCATAACATTAGCAGTGTTAAGGTTCTGTTGTATAAAGCTTGCGTACACTTGTGCCCATAGTTTTTATTTAGACAAAAACCTGACTTGGTGGAAACAAATTGAGATAATTGCATCTGAAGTAGCAAGAGGAATTGGTGTCATTCAAAGACTAAAGCCATACTTAATACAGACCACTATCAAAACCCCGTATTCCACACTGATCCTTCCACACCTCACATACTGTAATGCCATATAGACTAACACACAGAAAAGCAGTTTGACAAAAATGCAAGGCATGTAAAAAATGCATTAATAAAACCAGCAAAGGAACAAAACGTTAAAAAAAACCTTCTTAAACTCGTAGGCATGGGCAAGTCACTGATGATCAACAGTGTCAGGGCCTTCCCTCACAAAATCATACCCAGATCGCTAACACAGCTTTGCAAACAACGTAGAAATCCACCCACACAACACTAGGAACAAACATGATCTCTACACCAGATACACATGAACAGACATAGGAAAATGCAGAATTTCAATACACCTTTCCCATATTTTGTGAGAATACCTCCCCACGGTATCCGAACGGTTCGTACCTGGGACGATATGTCCCGAGACATTTTGTGCCTATTTGTCCGGGACGTTTCACCCCAGGTTCTAGATGGGTCGATTCATACCATAAGTGGGATGGTTCATCCCTGTATTGCGGGACAGTTCGTCCCTGTTATTATTATTGTAAAATATTCACCAAGAGGGCTTGCTACAAGCAATATTTAATTAGTTTAATCGTCATCGTGTTTAAGGTGTCATGCATATGACAATTTGAATTTTCTCATAGTAAATGTCCATTTGCAGACCAAGAGAAAACTATTTTTTAATTTACCACTGGAATGACTGTCTCAGTTATCGAGCCAGTCATTCCCGTGGTAAATTATTTTTAAAATGTCAAAAATAGTCTTCTCTTGGACTGTAAATGATAATTTCTCAAGGCCACTACAGAAGCCGTTCTTGGCTGATATCAGTGTTATAGGATTAAGTGGGTACATTATGTTGTTAAATCTTAAATTTCAATCACAGGTTTAATGTATCGTTTGCAAAGTCATTCTAACTCATATGGCAGAGAATAAACGTATAACAAATAAACAATATGGCTTTATAAGTGGTCGTTCAACAACGTTGCAGTTAATCAATGTTCTAGATGAATGGTCTCAAATGCTGGAGAATGGCTGCACAGTAGGTGTTATATATAAGGATTTTGTCAAGGCCTTCGATTCTGTTCTGCACCATTGCATGATTGGCAAGATTAAGAGTTATGGATTATCTGAAAATGTTTTAGGTGGATTGAACCCTTCTTGACAAATAGATGCCAACATGTGTGCATTAACTATTCATGGTCAAATTGGTCACCTCAACTAGTGGTATCCCTCAGTGGCCATCATGATTTACATGCTCAAACATGAATCGTCTGGAGTCCCAAATCATATTTACCCAATTTCCTCCTGAGCCTTTCTGATCCAGTCATTGTCGTCATCGTTAAGACTATGCCATCCAAGACTGTTTTCACATCATTCAACAAATTAATTTATCTTCTAAAAATAGTTTGACATCCAAGATTACCAAATTGATTAATTTCATTTGAAAAATTTCAGTCTGTGACTCAATGATGCTTCCTGACATGATAAATTAGTTGGAAATCTGCCCCGTGGTTTTTGAGAAGTCATGTAACTAAAAAAACTGACTGACGGATGACATATAAACGGATAATAGATGGTTGTCATGGCATAAACTCACTTGGCCATTCTGGCAATGTTAGCTAATAATCAAGTCGATAGCATAATCAATTCAGAGATTCCTCAGTGTGATCATGTAAAAACCATTTGTTTCTTTTATGTTTTAATCATTGATTAGGCCTGTCAATGTCAGCAACATCATTACCCAATGACAGACTGCTCTATGTCGTCACACCTTTACTGGAGAGCAGAGCCCTGTCTTCTTTAACGGGGTACAATGTCTACCTGAAGCTTGAGAATCTACAGCCTACAGGATCTTTCAAGTGCAGAGGTGTCAGTCACATGTGCAAAAAGGTACATTAAAACTACTTAAATCCATAGTCAACTATTGTTGCTTCTGTCTGATAAAATTCCAAGTAGCTAAATTGATGCTAAAGCTGGACTGGGTGTGGTGATTTCATCGTATTGATTTCAAGTGCATAAATTATAGTATTTGGGGTTTAGTTGCTTCAAGAGCATATATACAGAGATTAAGAACATATGTGCATAAATGTACATGAACTACGCTACTCAGTGGAAAAGTTTCTTGCACGTGTAGTACTGTGGCAATATTTCAACAATTACTTGTGTTCAAGCTTGAACCCAATTCACATATATACAGCTCATAATCCATTAACGTTCATGCAATGAATGTCTGCTAAGAATCAGAGAAAATACAGGTGGAGTTTAACCATCGAACCGTACAATCTTAATATTATCCATATTAGGGGTTGTGATAATGTTTTAGTGGATGCATTATCACGAAATAAATAATCTATTTAGTAGGAGCTATACCAATTAATTACATATTTTAACAGTTTCCTAAACTGTGTCTTTTGATATCTATATAATGTTTTGATATTAAAAAAATGTCTTGTTCCCAAAGGGGCAGTCTAACTGTGGGCATGGGCTAACTGATTCAATCCTCGAGGTAGTGGTACATGCCATAAACAGTAACATAAACACTTCTATTGGTTACGACCGATTAAGACTGGATAAATTGGTTAATTTTTAAAATATCTTAGTATCAGCAGACACTATTAATGTTTGCGTGAAATATGTTCAGCTATAGTAAGCGTAACTTGTCACCCGTGGGCTATGACAAATTGCTTTAATCTAAAATGACAAAATATGGATAAATCCTTCGAAGATCAACAAATTAATTGATTAAATTGTATTAATATCAATATAATAGATTAGTATTACCTTTCAGAACACATTATATAGCCAAGTTATTATATATACATACATGCTCAGAATGGCAGTATGTATATTATCAAATTTCCAAGACACTATGCAGAAATAAATGCTCAAGTATAGCAAGATGTATGCTGTCTGATTTTCAGGAAATGGGCGCAGACATAAATGTGTGTATGTAATGCTCAGGATAGCGATATGTATGTTATTATTTTCAGTCAAGATTCAAAATTATTTATTTCAGGAATCATATATTATGCATAAAATTGTTTTTCATTTGACATTGACAAATTATATTATATTAATATTTTATTATTGTTTTATCGTACAATTTCAATTAAAGGTTGCGTGAATAAGTAAAAGTGAGAAATTTCATGTATTGTTTTATCGTACAATTTCTATTAAAGGTTTCGTGAAAAAGTAAAAATGAGAAATTTCACGTAAAGTATTTGCGCATCAAGAAAATGTCTTACTTGTTTAGGAATTTAATACAAAAAGGTTTAAACTCTTAGTGGTTATAATAATTCTAAAAAGTTAGCTTAATAAACTAATTGGTAGTATAAATCATAGCCTTTTAAGTTCTATTGAATCAAATAGAAGATCTTCTCACTGCTCCACTTAATCTTTGTCTATATGACAACAATTATTTTTTGGTGGTGTCATGTGACATGCAATCGATATCATAAGATCACGAGATCTTAAACGACGATTGTAATTCCAGCATGAGTCATTATGTTTATTAATAAACACACTCATGCAGGAGGTACAGAATAGTGTCCTTGATAACGCTAGACTCGAGTTCCGCTACAGCATATTAGACAAAGCAGTCCATCCTTAGCAGACATCGACATCAGTAACTGATTTGAAGCATTTAATGAATCATTTTCACCAAAATCTGCCAAGAAAAATAACACAGTAACAACAAAATGAATCACCATGGTATCAATCAACATAAATAGTATCAGAGTAAAAAAAATGAAAACCAGTCATATCTGTCAACGTGCAATCCATACATTGTAGCCTTTCAATAAAAAAAACCCCTAAATAGACAAATCAGTCAAATCAAATGAACCATTTCCACATGAAATAAGCTACAATATACTAAACATGATAGAGTAATGGGCGGGGAGGGACTATTTGTTAATGAAGCACAATTTAGAATCATCACAAGTATACGACTGAGAAAATGGACCAGAATCAGTATGGACAAAGCTGTTAATCAATTGGCAACTAATTAAGAATTTTCAAAATTAAACTACCGCAAAAAATCTACCTCGTAAGGTATCTCGTTCACAACCATCATTACCCTGAAAAAACACAATAAGGGTTTTGATCAAGCGGTGGAACAAAGTACTATGGTTGTAATATATAATCTTCCTCTGAATTTGATTTATTATCAGATAACAGAAATAGCCTTTAGCCCTAGACATCACAATCATGCATATCTAGAACTCCTGTCGAACCAAACATGTATGACTTATCAGAACGAGCTTCAAAGTTACATGAAAGCTCCTCATCTCCTGTTACAATGTGTTTGTAGAGATAGTAAAACAGCTGCTTGAGTGGAGTCATTGGCCTCAGCGTAAGCACTACTGTTGTAGTAGCTGTCTGAAAATGTCTGGAGCATGTATAGCAAATAAAACAAGTGTGTTCCAATTTGAAAAGAGGCTCGGAAAAAGAGATTAAGGATAGACGAGAGTTTTGCATTGGATGTGTTGTAGTTTTAGATCATGTTTTAGATCATGATATGGCATATTCGAACAGAGAAAGGAAATGAACTATCAACAAACAAGACCTCCAAAGATTTTACGAAAGAAGGTTATTTGAATGCCTAGTCTACAGAACTCTAGGCTGTGCCATCCTAGTTTGTGCATCAGGTCGATCATGCATATGGTCCTTTATTCTCCGACTACTGGCATGGAGTGAGCTCATGCTGTACAACTGACAGTGTTCTGTTAGCTTTAGTTGAAACCGAGTCATGATGAGTCATAAATAAAATACACGTCCATAAATTGCTACTAATATAATGTCTTTGGAAATGTGTTATTTTAGGCGCGTTATTTAATCTTGCCCGGATGGCCTTATATTTATAGGATGTGATTTAAGATTTAAACATGCTTGGTTAAACTAGGCTCCAAAGTACAGAACATTAAATTATCTGCTAATATATAAAATTATACATGTAGTGAAGGCTAGTTTATATGTATGATTACTGCGTTATGTGGCTGTAGTAGTAGAAACATCCTACAGTTGCAATCAGCCCTTCTTCGCTTTTGCCCACTGTGTCTTGTCCTCAGCCGAAATCCTTAGCTTCATCAGGTCCATTCTTGACTTGAGTGTACCGAGTTCTGCTTTTTTAGGTCACCTCGTAGCACGCTTAGCAGATTCTCCTGGCATTGTGTTGGCAGGCTCTAAGTAGAGCGAATTCCAAGGCTCTCTGTGCTAGTGTGTCTTCTTGTATCCTTAGCACATGGCCAACCATGGACCATCTTTGCTGGACGACTTTTACAGACAGCAGCAGTGTATTACACATCTTGTATAGTGCATCGTTGGAAATTATATTGTCTGCCCATCGGTGTCCAGTGGTGGTGCGTAGGTGCTTGCAGTGGCAGGCATCAAGTTTGTCTAGAGCTGCCTTTGGAGCTGCCCAGCTGTTCCAGTTATACAGCATCAAGTATACACAGGTTGCATTGCATAAATGTCGTCTTTTTTTTTTATCAAGATCATCTTTGATAAACGAATCCATAGCTTACAGAAGGACTGGAAAGCTATGTTCCCCATGACGCAGCGTACAGCAATGTTAGCAATACTGCAAAGCAGTGAGTCCAGGATTGTACTTTTCCTCCATGGTTCGCTGCCACAAAGTGGATCGTGATTTTCTTTAGTTTCATGCTTTGTATATAGGTATATGTGGGTGAACTCTGTTTTGGATTCATTCATAGAAATTCTCAATTTTGAGTTTGCTTGCAGCTATTGGGAGAAGTTCGTCAAGAGGTTGCTTTTCTTCATCGATGAAGTCCACATCGTCGGCATATTCTATCTCTAGCGGCATACCGAGTATTGACACTGTGGGTGGGTGTGGTGTGTATGTGTGTGGGGAGGGTGGTATGGGGGGGGGGTGTGTGTGTGTGTGTGGGTGGGGTGTAGGTGTTGGAGTGGGTCGTGTCGATGTGTGTGTGTGTGTGTGTGTGTGTGTGTTGTGGAAATTTCCCACACAGATTTCAATGCAGCAGCACGGTAACAGGTGAAAAGCACTGGAGAGAGTCGATTGATGTCCCAACCTCTAAAGACTTCATTAACTTGATGGGTACTCTCAGTTTGGTGTCTGCAAGCAGTAGTCTCACTAGTCGTAGCTCATCTTCATTGCAACTGGCCTGGCGTAATACATCTAGGATCTTTGAGCGTTTAATTATGTTGAAGGCTTGTGACATGTCAATGCCATTTTGTGGAAATCCCAGTGTGTGGACATGACTACCGACACAAGCATGCATTGAACCCATACAATGTCTGCACAGATGTGTCCACGTTTGAAGCCACTTTGACATGCTCTGGTGAAGTCGTCGATCTTCTCTCGGATGCGGCATAGAGTAACATTGGATAGGATTTTCCGTATGCTGTTGAGGAACACAATGGGCTGCAGATTGGCTGGTGGGCCAGGTTGCTTCTTGGGCTTGGGTAGTGTGATAATGATGCATTGGCCTACAGCGTCAATGTGGTGCATAAAAGCTGAATTGATTAGGTGCGTGATCGGTTTTGAGATAATGTCACTTACATATTTGAATAGTTCATGGCTCATGCCATCAGGTCCAGATGCACGTCAATCTTTCAGGGCTTTAAGTGACTTCTCAACTTCTGCTGATTTAATTGGTGTTAGTAATAGCCTGGTGTCTCCTGAGAACGGGTGCAAGGGCTCATCATCGTGGTCACTGAACTATTCCTTGAACCATTCTCGAATCACCTCAGCCTTTCCCTGGTCAGTCTGGATAAAGTGTCCTTCAAAGTTGTGTACAGGGAGTGGTGGTGTGTAGTCAGTAACTCTCAGGGCTCTGACTGCTCGAAACATTTTGAGATAGTTATCCGTGGCAGTGATTTCATCTGCTAGGGGAGTCTGCTTGTTGAATAGCAAGATCTTATAAGCTTTCACTAATGTGGCGCATAATGTTATTGTGCTCCCGGCGAAGTTTGGTGTGGTCTTCACTTTGACCACTTTGATAGATGTGCAGCCATAACGCTTTCTGCTCTGCTGACAGTTTTATTACTAGAGGGTCGTCAGTATACCTAGTTTGGTTGTTTTAAAGAACACATATGGTGCTGGTAGCTGATGAGTCCATAGATTTCGGTATTTTGGTTAGGGCTTCGTTTGGATTGGAACTGACGTTGATGTTAGCTATCTGCTCCCAGAGGGCCTTTTTGCATGACATTTGAGTGTCAGTGTCGCTAATGAGCATGGTTAGGTTTTAGGTGACTCTACCCTCTTGCTTGGTATGGCGTTTATATATTAAATAGAAATCGTTCATCTGAAGGCATGTGTAAACTGGCTATGGTCAGAATTGAGGTTTGTGCCTCCATAGGAACGAGCATTCCGAAGTAGTGGTTTTGCTTCTCTCTTGCATAGTATGATGTCTATTTAGTTGAAGACAGCTGTTGTAGCCTTAGTACCTTTTGGGGCTTTGTGATCAGCAATGTGGCTGGTCCATGTTGTCCGATGATGGCATGGGTGTTTGAAAGCCGATTTGTGGCAAATAGGCCGTTGGAATTAAGGAATGCCACCAGTGCATCTCCATACAATCCCATGCATAAGCCAAGTCCTGGAACTTTTGTCCGCAATTCCGAGTTTACCCATCTTGGAGTTGAAATCTCCACACACGAACAGTTGCCATCTAGCTGGGGTTGTAATGGCGGAACTCAGTTCTGCATAGAAGGAATTTAATATTGCTGGATTCTCTTTGGATTTTTCGGTTGTTGGGCCATATGCATTGACAATGCGACACTTAGTGGTGGTGTGTTTTTGCATAGGTATAGCCCAGTCGATGAATGCAACACGATCACTGACGTATCCAAAACTAATGACATGGTCCAAGACCCTTTATTTGTTATACCGTTGTATATCCTGTGTGCTCAAATATATCTTCCAGCTCTTTTATCTTTTTTTCTTATTAGTCTAAGTAATTGTCTATTTAGCGATGGGGGGGGGGGTGTGTCTTTGTTTATTTGAAATAATTATTTTGCTTGTGTGGAATATGTATTGGCATTGCATGATTTATACTGTCTTTTATCTTTATCCAACATTCATCGAATGACACTCCTGAAAATACCCAATTCTTGTCCAATTTCCTACATAGCCCTTCGTAATCCCCTTTGTCATATAAGAATTTTGCAACTGTGGTTCCGAGTTGCTTTAGTGTAGCACATATATCAAAAGTAAAACAGATATGGTGACCTTTTCACAATACAGGGAAAGTGGAAGTATTTTCAACCACATACTGTCCATTTGTGAAGACTACATTTAAAGTACTTAGTTCGCTATTTGGACGACAGCAGGTAGGAATGGTAACGTGTTGGTAGAGAAGTGTCAGCTACTAACTATATATATATATATATATATATATATATATATATATATATATATATATATATATATATATATATATATATATATATATATATATATATATATATATATATATATATATATATATATATATTAGTCATTACTGAATCCAGTTAAGGCTCTGTTAACAATAGATGTCATACCCCCAAAATAGTGGTGGTTGAAATTAAGCTAAAACATAGAGACACAATGCTAATAATGGGAACGTGCAGAAGGTCAAACTCATAAATTATTGGGTGCAATTAAAAGATTTGGACAAAACAAGCATTCACATTTACTATTGATAGACGACTATAATTAGCATGAAATGGACTGGAAGATAAAACCACAAAATCTAAATTTCTTGTAATTCCTCTTTATACACCTTGAATCTGAAGTGTTTGGGAATGACTTCTGCTATAATACTTTTAACGTATTTTGCCGCGTTTGTATAGACGGTGTAACCTTTAATTTGCTTTATTTATGCCTGGTCCTCTGTATGTTACCGGTAGTTACAATTTTAGCACATATAAGTTAGGATAGTTTGACGGCTGCAGACTATTTAATACATTGAATTGGTTAGATAGTCTTACATGCGTTGATAGGGGAAATGGCTTTTATATTGTTCTTGGTATTGTAGTGGTTGCTAGCTCCCTCCATTGTGAAAATGCCGTCACGAAGAATTATTTGTATACTGCTCCACTTCATTACATTCGTAATTGATTAGGATGAACGCAGTCAAAACATAGTTGAGTACATATGTAGCCATAAGAATCATGAAAGACATAGTTGTCTACTAATAACACCCCATTCCTTTCAACCTGACCTTGTAACAAACTGTTAAGCTGACTTGTTAGATTGTTTTCATGATTATTCTGTGGTCTAGGTAGTAAAGTTGAGATTAGAATATGCGTGTCTGGTGACAAGTGTCTGGTTATTGGGATAATAGAATTATAATTTTCTACAATTCTCTCTGGCTTCCTACGGCCTATATCATTTCTGCCTGCATGCAAATTGGCTCTGTGTCATGCATTTTTTAAGTTGATCCTGTAAATCAATTATTCATGCTCCATGTATTGTTAGAATTATGTTCGTTATTGGATATGCACAGCCCACTCAATTTTCTAAGGGTGGAGCTACCAATAATCAAGACATTATTTTGTCTAATATTGCTTTGGCGAGGTTCACCATTTGTCGTTTTAGCTTCAGGGTTGATCATGTTCATGCTAGGTGGTTCATTCACTACATAGCATTTCCTCCCTGCATGCGTTTCCCCTGTTAATATTTCTAGCCTTGTGTTTTGAACTTGTGGGAAGATTATGAGAATGCTGTGAAAAACCATTGCTTTCTGTGTTGTTAGAAGCCGCTTCTCTGTAGGTCATAGGACACTGCACATTACCTGATTTTTCATATTGTACTGATTCATTGTATCCTGACTGTGAACTGGGACTTGGAACCGAGCCAGATGTTTATTGTGACTTTTGCTGCTATAAGTTTGACTTATTTCCATGCTACTTTGTTTGTTATTGTGTCTAGATGTACTAACTATTGGTATATAATTATTTTCAGTTTGCTTTAGATGCATTTCATTCTTTGTTTGTAGGTCATGATGTTCAGTGAATCATGAAAATAAGGTCAAGTGGACTGACCGTTGATATAGGTGACACACTTTAGCCTAAGATGAAACATATGATGTTCAGAGAACCATGAAAATTAAGTCAAGCAGACCAATTGCCAATACATGATATGGCTTTAGCCGCAGATGAATCCTTACACCAAGATTGGTTACTGTATGCGAAAACTCTTGACTGTTAAAGAAACCATCAAAAGTAGGTCACACTGACCTACTTTTGATGTGACACACCGTTAATATAAGATGCATCCATACATCAAATAGAGTAATGTATTAGTATATAAAATACACTTGAAACACACAGCCTAGACAAGAATTCACTGAACCGTGAAAAGTATGTGGCACTAAACCTTTGAAACATGACACACCTTCATGCTATGATACACCGATATACAAATCAGCTTGAAACTGTGATCCAGACCAGAAAATCTTAGTAGACAGGAGTTTGCTGAAGTTAATAAACCCTTAAAAGTAGATCAAGCTACCCAACCGTTGGTACATGGCACATCTTTAACCTACAATGCACCCAGTATACACTAATTCATTATAGCAAATATTTTAAGAACATAATTTCTCTACTAATAGAGTATGGTTGTTTTATTATCTATAGGCTCAACAGTCTGGATGTCGTGGCTTAATATGTGCATCTGGTGGCAATGCAGGCCTGGCTGCTGCGTATGCGGGGAGACAGCTTGATCTGCCAGTCTACATTATTCTTCCAACGACTACTCCACAATCTGTGGCAGATATCTTAAAAAATCAATGGGTATGTGTTCTTCATTTGTTAAAATTAATCGACCAGTGGAAATCGTAAGAATGGGAGTATTCCACTGAAAAACTCTTAAAATTGTATATTATTCTCAGATCAAATGGCAGGCTACAGATATCATTTGAATGGCTAAATACAAAAATCATCTCATTTCGTATTCCAGAAAGCTTACTTCCGTTTGTTATGTTTATGAAATGTGTCACCCTAAACTCAAATCTATTCCAGGCATCTGCAGTTGCCTTTGGATTGTTCTTAGCTTCTAGCACAGTAGTTCAGTTCAGTTCAGTACCTGCGCACCCAGATCACGCTTGTATTGTTGTCGGTTGTTAGATGTTCCTTCAGGTTTCTGCGTATTCTGTAGATTGCAAATGCCAGGAACATCAATTTTATAAGTGGTAGAAGTCTATAGAAGTATCTATGCAAGGTTGGAGTTCATACACAAGCACAAATGAAGTATTTTAGAGTTTTTATGATCACTATGATGTTAGTTGTTTACTATGTCCTAGTGGATGGTGGACCAGGCAATCCTATATTCTCCCTCTCAGGTGCTGGCAACGTCTGGTATGTAATTTGTGTAGGAAGTCTCTGCTGCATTTCTCAATGATATGTAGTAGCTTACTGTCGGTGGAGATCACTTCATCACTAGTCATCATTAGAGAAGCATCGAGTGTCAGCTAAGTTAGATATTCAGGATCAGTAGTTAGGCTGGTTACCTCCTCATCAGGGTGGATGGCAAGCAGTGTCGTGCGCACATGGGCAACATACTTCTGACGAAGGTCTGCATAGAAGCAGCATCTGCTAATGATGTGACATCTATTCTCTGCTTCGTAGCCACATAATAGGCAAGTAGGATCGACGTGGTGCTGGTTGAATTTGCTGCATGACCAATGAATGGTCTAATGACCCCCAGACTCCGGCAAATGTTACCATAAAGAGTAAGGATCTTCTTATCAATCACAGCTTTGACTGGTGCCGCCCCAGGGATGACATATACTGCCACGTTGGCACATCTGCCTGACAGTGACTGCAGTTGCCTCAGCTTCTTCCTCTGGGTAGTGTCCAAGAGAGCCATATTGCTGGTGCTCAGCAGTGTCCAGGAGAGCCATATTGCTGGTGCTCAGCAAGCATGCCTCAAGTACATATGTTAGTTTAGGGTTAACATAGAGCTGGCATATTCTGTGGCTCATCATTGGGCTTACTTACGCCTTGCTTGCTATGCCGTCCCGCTCCCACAGATAGCTTCTCTCCCTAGTCGGAGTGTTGGTGCAGTCTGATTTTTTTTGTTGATCATCATTCTGACACATTTGTTGACATTATGGAGAAATCGCTCACTAATTGTGTACTGTTTAGCTACGTTAAGCATAACCTGCATCTGGAGGGGAGAATCTGACAAATAAATGACATCATCTGCACGGGTTGGTGCCGAGACATTCACACTGCTAATCCTAGTGCCTATGTTCATCTCTTCAACCTCCAATAGCCATGGGTTAATGAATTGCAGATAGCAGTGCGTTGACACAATTCCTCCTTTTATTACTCCCTGCTGGAGCTCAACTAGCTCTGATGTCTGATATAGCCATTTCACTCTCGATTTTGCCCCCTCCCCCATCCCCTGTGAACAGTTCTTCTAGGAGGTTCCAGAGATCGCCAGGCAAGCCGATCTGGTGCAGCTTGTGCATCAACCACTTAGTCGAAACTACGTCGAATGCTTTCGCTGCATTCAATGCCAACATATGGAGTGGCTTCCTCAGCTGCTTTGTTTCCATTATTGCTTCTGTTACTAAGACCGCCACATTTATGCACGAGCTGCCTTCTCTGAAGCCCCGCTGGAACTTGCATTTGTGCGCGTCAAGGATATCTTTCACTTTTGCTATCCAGATTTTCTCAATGACTTCTCTACCACAGTTAGTATGGTGATACAACGATAGTTGCCTGGATGGACAGGTGATTTGCCCTTCTTTAGTACTAGGGTTATTTGGCCTTGCTTGACTATCCCAGGAACGCAGTTGGTCTTGAAAATAGTATTTACTAGTTTTGTTATGTAACGGGTTATTGCTTCGCCTGCTTTTCGCCTTCTCTCTGTGCAGGGTTCACATTGCATTTCTTACTTCCTTGTCAGAGACTTCTTGAAACACACATCCATCATACCTTTGCCTGACAATTGTGTTATCATACACAATTCTCTGCCTCTATCCCTCATGGACGGCAGGACTCTGTTTTGGATCTGCTAGCTTCTGAAAATGCATTCTCCAACGTTCTGCTACTCTCTCTAGTCCCACTAGTCTCTCCCCTGCAACTTCTAGCTCATTTGTTAGACTAGACCTAGATTTTCTTTGCTTACACACCAGCTTAGAGAATAGTTTCTGTTGTGTTAGTTATATGAGTTTAAATGTGTCCTGCATGGGTGGTCCGGAGAGGAACCATGCTCGGATGATGATCGGTAAAGCGGATGTTTATGTTCACGTTAAGTATTAAAGTTGTATTACGATATTATAACCCTGCCTGGTGCATTATGTTCGTCACTCGTCATGGTGTCGGAAATATAAATAACCTATAAAAACACATGATGATGATAATTAGCCATATCGTCGTAAATCGTCTCGCTCGGTCAGAATCAGAACTTAAAGCTGAAGCATCACTATAAAACCAAGCATTCATGAACTGACTTTAGCAACCATGGCCAATGCATTTCAAATCTCCCCTCCACAAAAGTTTAGTTTTAAAGGCGAAGAGTGGGAGGCTTGGCTGAGAAGGTTTGAGAGGTACCTTTCAGCTAGTGGATTAAAAGGCAATGGCCAGGATGTATGGGTGAAGAAGCTGAAAAAAATTTCAACAGCTTTACATTTGCAAATACAGAGGAACGTTCAGATTATAATCTAGTGAAAGATAAGTTTCAACAACATTTCATAGCAAGAAAAAATGTTATATATGAACGTTCAAAATTTAATAAACGCAAGCAGAATGAAGCAGAAACTGTTGATCAGTTTGTTATTGCACTTTGCTCGTTAGCAGAACATTGTGAATATGGTTCACTGAAAGATGAGTTTATCCGTGATAGGATAGTTGTTTGTATCTGAGATCAGAAGCTCCAGCGTAGACTTCAGATGGACAGTGAACTGACATTAGAAAAAGCTAAGAGGTCTGCTCATCTAAATGAACAGGTAAGACTCGAAGTTGACTGTATCTCATCACGAATGACACGCGTAAACATCAAGTCAGAGAAACAACAGCAGACAAAGTGCTTCAAGTGTGGGAATGGGCCACACCATAAACGAAATTGTCCAGCTAGAAAAAGTTCCTGCCACCACTGTGGCGTAGTGAGACACCGGGAAAAGTTTTGCACTAAGCCAAGAGAAACTACCAACAATAAGTCAAATAACGTGAACCAATTTGTTGATGAGCTTGATTCTGACAATCACACTTCCGGTTCAGACACTGATAGCATCGAAACAGAGGGAACAGCAAATCCCATTGGGGAGATATGCTTTTGTTGAAAAGGTGTCACAGAACTATCCTGCAGACTCTTCATGGCATATTGAACTGATTATGAATAAGAATAAAATTAATTTTGCTATTGGCAGATGTGACAGTATTGCCAGAAACATTGTACAAAGCCTAGATCTTGATGTAAAGCTTGAGAAACCTGATATGGTGTTGTATGGAGTCAACCAATGTAAACTTAATTGTGTTGGCCAGTTCACTGCAAATCTTATGTCTAACCATGTCAAGTCCAAGCAGGTTATTTATGTGGGCATGGATTGTCAGTCTGCTTTGCTTGGGAAATGTGTTATACAGGCACTTGACGTGGTTAAAATTGTCAACAATGTTCAAGTTGAAAATAAGCACACCAATTTGTTTTCAGGCTTAGGGGTGATGCAAGGTGAATATGGCATTAAACTCACCAAAGATTATGTCCCATATGCCGCCAATGCACCAAGAAAGGTTTCATCAGTTCCCTTACATAAGCTTATCAAAGATAAATTGCATACTTTAGAACAGACAAAGGTCATTTTTATGGTCAATGAGCCAACCGAGTGGTGCGCCCCTATGGTACCAGTGCCCAAGAGGTATAAAAAGGGAAACATTTTTTATGTTAGAATTTGCGTAGATTATACACGCCTGAATAAATTTGCCCATTCAGAAAAATATATGATGCCCAGTGTAAATGAAGTACTGAGTCGATTGCCAGCTACTAAGATTTTTAGCAAATTTGATGCCAACTCTTGGTTTCATCAAATACCCATAACTGCTGCTTCTCAGATCCTTACAACATTTATCACACCATCTGGAAGGTATGCGTACCGCCGGGTACCATTTGGGGTCACGTCAGCCCCAGAGCATGCTCAGAAGAGACTTTCCCAAATTCTGGATGACTTTGAAGGGATTGACGTGTTCATAGATGATATACTAATCCATGCTCCCAACCAAACATTGCATGATTCTCGATTGCAAGAGGTTCTTTCCAGACTGTAACTGGCGGGTATGACATTGAACAAAGATAAATGTGAGATTAGTCGCAATAAAGTTCATTTTGTAGGTCATATCATTTCTGATAAAGGCATTTCACCTGATCCTGATAAAATCAAAGCTCTGTCAGAAATGCCTTCAGCAGAAGATATTCATGATGTACGCAGATTTGTAGGTGTAGTGAATCAGTTTAGTACGTTTGCACCTGGTCTATCTGACTTGAGTCAGCCACTTCGTGAATTACTTCAAAAGGACCGGTTGTGGGCTTGGAATGATAACCATGAAGCTGCATTTAAACTTCTTAAAGCTGAATGCGCAAATAGCCCATGCCATGCATTTTTTACCCCAATTTGGAAACCAAAGTGGCTAGTGATGCCTCTGGACGGGGACTAGGTGCCTGTCTGTGTAAAAAGAGAAGGGTGACTGGCGATATGTATTCTGTGCCTCAAGGTCATTGTCAAAAGCCGAATGGAATTATGCCCCAATAGAGAGAGAAGCACTTGGTGTTACTTGGGCATGTGATACATTTGCCCATTTTCTTATTGGACTTAAGTTTCAGATTGAAACTGATCATAAGCCATTGGTTTCGCTTTTTGGACAAAAAGATTTAAATGAGCTTCCTCCAAGAATCCATCGATTTAGGATTAGGCTAATGAGATACAATTTTTTTTAACTGTCACATATACCAGGAAAATACCTCCTTATTCCTGATATGTTATCTAGAGCTCCTTTACCATCCAGAAGACAAAGAACTGCGGGAAAAAGTTACGTCATATGCGTCATGTAAGGTAGCACATATTCCTATTCCAACAACCTGTTTAAATAAGATACAAGAAGCACAAACTGACGATGCCGTATGCTCTAAATTGATTCATCTTAGCAAATCTGGTTGGCAAGAAGGAAACCACATCTCAGGTGCGCTCAAAGCATATTATCCATTTCGATCCGAGATCAATTTTACTGACAATATTCTGATGAGGGGGTCTCGTGTGATTGTCCCTAGCATAATGCGACTTGGAGTATTGGATGACCTTCATGAAGGTCATCAAGGCATTGTAAAGTGTCAAGAACGTGCTATGTGTTCAGTATGGTGGCCAGGTCTTAGCGGGTAATTATCAGATCTTGTTCATAGGTGTGGTGTTTGTATGCATGAGCGCCAGGATGTGATTGAGCCATTGATATACTAAGAGTTCCCAGATCGCCCTTGGCAAAAGGTCGCTGCTGACCTCTATCACTTAAGCGATGCTACCTACCTTTTGGTTGTGGATTACTATTCCAGGTTTGTTGAGGTTGCGAAACTAGAGCGAACTAAAGCGTCAGACGTAATCCTACATTTGCAATCTATCTTTCGCCATGTCATACCTGACATTTTCCGTTCTGATAATGGGCCCCAATTTTCAGCCTTGGAATTCAAATGCTTTGCCAAGAAATATCCCTTTATCCACCCTACCCCAAGCCCCTTGTATAGCCAGACAAATGGTGAAGCAGAGCGAGCAGTTAAAACGGTCAAATGTCTAACAAAGAAATCAGCTGACCCTTATTTAGCTCTTATGGCTTACTGGGCTACACCCTTAGCAAATGGGGTTAGCCCTGCCGAGTTGTTGTTTGGGCGCCGCCTTACGACCACTGTTCCCATAGCAACACGACAACTATTATCTAAACTCCCAGATTGCGAAAAGCGTAAACTGTTTGAGAACGATTACAGACAGAAAGCAAAGTGTAACTATGACAGAAGGCACCGTACAAATAATGTACCCGAATTAGAAATTGGAACTAAGTCTTCCTCAAAGATTCAAATACTCATGGCAAAATAGTCAGAAGGTTGCCGGAACCCAGGTCATATGAGGTCATTACTCCAAATATGGTTTACCGTAGGAACCATACATACCTCGCGCCATGTGGCCATGAGCCTGACGATTCTCCTGACCAGCCAGTTGTTAATGGTGGGCAGTCACCAAATGAACGTAATACTCAAATGACATACAATTCCCTAAGACAAAAATTCGGAGATGATAGGTCAATTAATCCTGACAGACAGAGTTTATCTGGTGACTGGGCCATTGTTACTGCAGACTCAAATGGCAGATCCCATACAGAACGAGATCTGGTCGTGTGGGTAAGCCAGTACATAGAATGGACTTATAAGATGCTATATGTTGACTAAATAGTGTGTTACTGTTCCTATAATATTATTGTGTGTTACTAGGTTTGTATTATGCTACCTAGATACTTGTAAGGGGGATGTTGTGTTGGTTAAATATGTGTCCTGCATGGGTGGTCCGGGGAGGAACCATGCTCAGATAACGCTCGGTAAAGTGGATATGTATGTTCATATTAAGTATTAAAGTTGTATTACGATATTATAACCATGCCTGATGCGTTATGTTCGTTACTCGTCAGTTTCTGGTCATTGCAGTCTCCCGCCATGTGTTCAAATGCTTTCTGAGCATCTCTTGTAATTTACGAAACTGCTTTCTCATTTTGCAGTAATACTCTCTCGCCTTTTGTCTCCAAGATTCAAGATTCAAGATTATTTATTTTCATATAACACATAGATTTTACATTTACACAACAGGCAGTCCACCAAAGGCTGAGCCTATACAGCGGTGGACCCCTTACATTTAACATAAAATAAACATATAATTCAGTAATAGTTGGATCATGGGTGAAGATAATATAATATTTACATGTATACATTTAAGACAATAGACAATTAACACACGCGCACGCACGCACGCACACACACACACACGCGCACACACACACACACATCTTGTTTACAATATTATTATTATTATTATTATTATTATTATTATTATTATTATTTTTATTATTATTATTATTATTATTATTATTATTATTATTGTCATATATAATAACGGCCTAATTTGTATCAACATTTCTTGGTGCAGCATTATTATTATTATTATTATTATTATTATTATTATTATTATTATTATTATTATTATTATTATTATTATCATATATACACCTGTGCAAAAGTTAAGCACCAGCAAAAACAATAGAACGTAGAAACATGATGGTACAACTAGGCTGCCATACTTTTTGTCCCCGCGTTAGCTGACACAATTCCAAGTACGAAATGCACATGCATGCATGCCTTCACGCCGCTTGATGTCCGTGCGTGGCGGGAAACAGCACACGTGTTCAGTTATGTAAAAGTCCAGTTTGAGGTGTAGAACATTACATACAGATTTAGGCGACAAGATTAGGAATTTTGTGTTCATGACCGTGGTTTATTTGTACAGAGAGAATTAGCTCTTGATTGTGAACCGCTATGGCAAGACGAAGGTTAAGTGATCGTGTGAAATGGCAAATCATAGGCATGCATACCACTGGTATGTCATGCAGAGAGATTGGCAGACAGCTGAACATTAACCATACTGTAATCAGTCGTTTGATTGCAAAACATGGGCAAGCTAACGAGGTGAAGGACAGGCCTAGATCTGGAAGACCGAAGAAGACTACTGCCCGTGATGATCGAGCCCTAGTACGCCTTGTTAGGAGATCTCCATTCACCAACAGCAGAGTGCTCAGCCAGCAATGGGAAACGCGCAATAGAGTGTCAATGTCTACCGTCAAAAGGAGACTGTATGCTGCTGGCATGAAAGCTAGGAGACCTGTCAGACGTCCTCTCCTCACTGCACACCACAAAGAGGAGCGTCTGAGGTCGTGCAACGAAAGAAGACACTGGAACATGAGATCCTGGAGACGGGTACACTGGTCCGATGAAAGTCGGTTCCTGCTTCATGCCACAGATGGTCGAACTCGTGTATGGAGGTCCAGACGCACGGCGTACGACCAACGTAACATCATGGAAGAAGTTCCATTTGGTGGAGGTTCCGTTATGATATGGGGGTGCATCTCATTTGATTGTAAGCTGGATCTGTTGACTGTACCTGGAACACTAAATGGACAAAGATATCAAGATTCCATACTGGATAGAGTTGTGGTCCCTCATTTTGTAAATCATGCACCTGGAACCCACCCTATATTCATGGATGACAACGCCCGACCACATCGTGCTAGAGCTGTGCATGAATACCTCCGCCAGAATGCCATCGAAACCCTACCATGGCCAGCAAGGAGCCCTGACATGAACCCTATTGAGCATATCTGGGACATTCTGGGAAACATGGTGAGAAGGAGGGATCCTCCTGTGCAGAACCTACAGGAATTAACAGACGCACTCCATCTTGAATGGCAACGAATACCACAATGGCGTATCAGTCGGTTGGTGACCAGCATGAGACGTCGTGTCCAGGCCGTCATCCAGGCACAAGGTGGATATACCCGGTATTAATAATGACAGTCTCAAACTCGTGCACAGATGTTAAACTTCGTTTTCAGACACCATTAATGACAATCTAGCCACGTGTGTCAACTGTAGGGCAATAGTTGTCAGTTGTGTCAACGTAACCATATTCAGGCCTCGTTTTCAAGTTCAAACAAAAACATACAGTGTTTCCCCACCATCATAATCAGCATTCCTCTAGTTGCATTATTACCTCTTGCACTAAGATGGATGGGTACATAAATGTTTATGCTATTGCTTTCTTCATAGCACATGAATATACCCTCGCATGTGCGTAAAAATAGGGTGGTGCTTAACTTTTGCACAGGTGTATATAACAATGCGGCCTAATTTGTATCAACATTTCTTGGTGCATTATTATTATTATTATTATTATTATTATTATTATTATTATTATTATTATTATTATTATTATACACAACTGCATCATCCACATCAACAATTACGGATGCATTATTATTATTGCAGATGTGTATTTTACATTCTAGTTGTTATCCTCCATAAAACTTCTCTCGATGATATGTTTCTTCTTGATCTTCTTTATATCTTGAGTGTGGCAACTTCCTTTAAACTTTCTATTCAATGTAAGTCTTGCTGGGTACATATTTTTCTATGATATTGCCAATCTGTTTGCAAAACATTGCCCATTCCTCATCTGCACTGTCAGGACAGTTAACAAATCCATCTTCCTAACTTATCTTGCTTAGTGCCCTTTATAGTTTGTCAAAGTCTGCTTTATCATAATAATGCTTAACCTTCTGGACTTTTTTTAGAACCCTTCTGGAAATTTATTATTTCGGCGCTCACATTGTAATTAACTATTAACACATCTGGATCATCTTTTCCAAGTGAGTTAAGGTGAACAAGATCTGATATCATATTTTCTTCTTTAGAAAATAGCAAATCTTAATTTTAATTAAAATCTAATTTTACTTTTAACCATATTAATTCCTGGTAGTTATTTTCGACTTCTATTATGTCTAGTTTATTCTTGACATAGATTATACAACCTCTGCCTACGAATCCATCTATATTACATGCATATGTGTTATATCCTTCAAGACTAAATTCTTCTGCCTTAAGCTGGCATATAGGTTTTTTATCCTGACTTTTTAACATTCTTTTTACAGAACGCCACAGTGCTATTTCAAGGGGGTGTCTGGGATGAGGCTAACGAATATGCTGTGCAAATGGCCAAAGAGCAAGGCAAGTGAAGTCGATCTAATAGACTAATACACTGAGCGTATCATGTATAGAAATCTATTTATAACACCCATTTACGATAGCTATTGCTTAGCACAGTTAGAAATATCTCGATATAAGGATGCGATTTATGGGTGCATGAAAAAAATGAAATCACAGACTCCTGATGTACCAGGACTCTCCCAAAACCAACATTTTAATCACACCCACCCACCCACCCACCCCCACACGCACACGCACACGCACACACACACACATTTTTCAGTTCACGACCAAGATTGAGTATTTCTAGTTTACAGTAACAAACCTTTGTGTGTTAATATTTGATTGAATCTGCTCAATAATTTCGTAGAAACAGTTGCAGATTGAACAAGAGCCGTCAGAAGACGGCATACCCACCCTACCCCACACCCGGATCCAAACATGTCAGGTAAACACACATCAAGAGTGGACATACATTTAACGTTAATTTTTGTAAAGGACAATATTTTAGAAAAACTAATCTATGGAAAATGAAATCCCGACACTGCATCTGGCCTTAAAGAAAGATAGATTTGTAAGTGCAGGTTCAATTCCGTTTAACTATTATGCCCGGACAAGAGAATTTTGGTGAATTTCAAGTTATTCAAGGGAGATAACTCAGGAAAATACGGATGAGTTTCTTCAAAATGGAATCATAGCACTGCTTCTTCAAGCAATATATTCAGTGACAAAGGAATTGAGAGCATAGGTTCAAAATTCTTCAAGCTCTGGCACGAATAAGACAATTTTGATGAATTTTAAATATTTCAGGAGAGATAACGACCACAGACCCCCTATGGTTGGTGTGGCGTTTTATTAACCACATACACATAGTTATAGTTTAATCACCACTTGCTAAATAAATATACTTACATTTAGCGCCAGAAAGATTTCTAATCTTGCATTTAACAGGGGCGTAGGCAGCATGGTAGATGGGGTGGTTCTTCTGTTGGATAAGTGGGATATGGGTCCAAGTCGGGTGGGGGTGGGGCGTCTGAGGGTCCTCCCCCAGAAAATCTTCCAATTTTAGTGCTCTCAGGTGGCTTCTCGTGCATTTCTGGGGGTAAATATGGCTCTTGTACTGAATTAAAAACGGAACTCGGGTTAAGTGGGGTGGTTCGTTCGAACCCCCCGAACCCCCCTTGGCTACGCGCCTGTTTAATGCCTTCAAATGCAAGAACTACAACTCTCTACTCTAGTCCAGGTTTCTGGATGGAGTAGACTCCCTTAATGTCAATCAAACAGAGACGTCTGTAATCGTAGCTAAATTGTAGGAGTTGTTTGGAAAGAAATGATTGGTACTGCAGTTCCTGTATAGGTTTAAAGGTATTTAAAGGGAAATAACTATGTAATGAATAATTATGTGGGCGCGAAAAAAACCACATGCTCATCCTCAGATGGTAATGACTAGATTTATTACACTTCAAAAGAATTGTAACGAAACTGTAGGAGTTGCGTTGACAAGGATGGGCCGACAGACGAACATACATTTGGGACAGACGGATGGATGTACACGTATACGGATAGCACATGCACAGATTCATGTCGTAATGATAACACTTACCAAGTTTCAAAAGAATTGCAGCTAAACTGTAGGGGGAGGTGCGTTGACAAGAAATGATTGTCAGAGATGGATGGACCGACAGACGGACATACATACATCTTGGACAGACGGATGGACGTACAGGTATACGGATAGCACATGGACACCTTCACCTGGTAATGATAAGACTTACCAAGTTTCAGGAGAATCGGAGCTAAACTGTAGGAGGTGTTGCGTTGACAAGAAATGATTGGCTATGCAGTTTATGTATCAGCTTTAAGATATTTAAGGGGGGGGGGGGGCGGTAACTCTGTAATGAACTATTTTAGGCCGCGAAAGAAGCACATGCACATCTGCATGCGTGATACCATTTTGTGATACCATTTTATAATATATAGAGGATCTGAAACGAGATCCCATTTAATATCTATATAATCAACTGAGTCGAAAACTATCAAATTTCCCCAGCTTTAGCGATTTTGATAATTTTTTACAAGGTTGATAATAGTGAGTTTGAGATTCTGTTTAGCACTTACCACTCTGATGTCAATATTCATCTTTTACTGTGTCAATAGCAAAGAAACTGGTGTTTTTGTCATAACACATTTGCGATGTCGCAGGGAATATGTGATTATTATGCGCTATCTAACCAATGAAAATATTTCTTACACGTTATCTAACCAATGAAATTCGTTCGTTGAATATTAGACGTGTGTTCATATCGAGAAATATTAGACAGGCTGAAAGTCGTGTTTATATGATAGGTGCCAGTATCAGATCAAATAGTGCATGCATTGTGATGAAGCAAAGTAATCAGCTTGGCATATAGTCAAGTGGATGAAGAAAACAAATCTTAAGAAATACTCTATATTTTGTTTTTTTAGATCTGCAACACATTCCCCCGTTTGATCATCCAGACATATGGTAGGTCTCCATAATTACTGTAAGGAAGTGCTCTGTGCGTGCGTGCGTGCGTGTTTGTGCGCGCTCATCTCAAATTTTAACAGAGTAGATGTTTTTGTAAACTCATTTTTCCAAATATTGTTTAAGATCAGGATAGGGATATGGAACCGGATCAAATAACGAATTGAAATATATTTTAATAAAATATGAAAAAAGCGGCACGGGTAAGGCTCTAAAATCTTTAATATATAATTTCATACAATTACAGATGCAGATTACAGGTGTGTATTGTATACACAATGTCTGCAAAGTTTTATTGAAATCCAAATAACCATTAATGGATAACAAGGTCAATAAAAACTTCAACGCAAAACTAGTGAACTCAATATCAATCTGATTACTAATCTCAGTATATATATCTACATCTCCACGTGTCTATACAATGGGGCAAAACAATCCAGAACACTCAGTATGGAGACATGTCTCGGCGTTTAGTTCCAATATGACTGTTTAATCTCGAATCCTTTCTGTATGGATACGTGTGGCTCTAACATGATGATGCAGTCTCCAAGCGGGTTAACAACCCAGAAGCATAGGGTGAAATGATGGTTTTGTAGCTGGCGGACCTCTAGTCGCCTCTCTGGCCGTCACCCGCAGAGTGGGTCCCATTTATGCCAGTCTCGGAGTGGAGGCTGGGTTAGCTACAAACATTTGTCGGCCGAGAGAACGGTAATGTTCCTACATGTTTGGGCGTGCATGCACGTCCAGAGGGGTCAGTTCCACAGTCAAATTGGAGACCATGCTCCTAAGACAGTCTCCTCTCTGAGTTGACCACATAGGATTCAGTGGAGGGTGGGGGAAATGGCAACTTCCCCCGGAATTCGATGAGTCAGAGAATAGTTCCATTTCGGTTGCTAACTATAAGGAACACAATGTTAACGTTTAAAGATGCAGCAATTTAGCCACAGAAATTTATTCACCCGTGTTTACCTGCTAACTCAACACGAATATTCAAAATGCATAGAATACTCAATTACGAATAATGATTATGACTAACAACTACAGGGATCAATTAAAATGTAGTTCATGGCCTACAAAACTACTTTAAATGAGGTGAATTATTTCTACATGCAGATGAAAAGTATAAGTGAATGGATATCCAGAAGACATCAGGAGGGAATGTAATACTGGAGGTAGGAAATGAAGAATTCCATCAGCATACTATGAATCTGTAAGTGTAAGCTAGCGATTTTAAAGTGATGAAACATTCACTATTATTGGTCTATATTGGTTTGAAATTTACGCCTAAATACTTTTGAACAGAGATTTAGATTAGTCAAGACAAAGCTGCGAAGGAATTTAATTATTGAAAGTTAAATGGTCAGCTTTACAGGATCTTCCTGTTGAATGCCAGTTATCAGATCGTGGTAGCCACATCAGAGTAAGACAAATCACAACAACAACGTGATTGCAGGTTGATATTTCAAGCTATATTAATTCAAAATATCACTATTTCTTCGATTACAAAATAGACAAAGACTATCTATTAAATATTATAAAAGCAATTGGCCACAAGATTTTACCATCAAAATACTATCATCAACACCAATAGACCGATTCCTACAAGTTAGTCAAATATCGAGTAACACCAAGTGTGAGGCAAATAAAGAAATAACAAATAGAAATTCCCCTCTTGAATATAAATCCTTTCCCTGCTAACTCTTATAATCTCACCCCATAACACAGCATTTACAAATTCCTAGTTGAATATTCAAAGCAATGTCCAAAGAGTGTCCCTATTTAGCTTTTTATACATTCTAAAGTTCATCAGGTTCCTGTATGCGAAAATTCATCCTAAAAGTCCCGATTTAATTTCAGTCTTTACAAAAATCGGGATCAACAGTCCACATCACCACAGAATTTGATACTTCATCAATCGGCCAGAAAATGAAATCCGTAACTCGACATTCAGAAGCTACACCTGAAGCATCTACATCTCAGGACATAATTTTTTGCTGATATCAACTGCTACACATACTGCTACCGAGACCGGATGGAGAAAATTCCCAATAAATTTGCCCTAATTGTGGGTATTGCTGATAACATATCAGTATAAAAAATACAACAATGGACAACCATTAGCAATCATCACAATTCATCAAGGCTCACCTGTCTTCAATCTTAGGGCACAGTATCAATCATCCCAACAAACAGTTGACCATTTTAGGACACATGGCTACATAAAAACTCATGAAGTTTCCACATTTTAGTACTGAAGCTAATTTATCATTCTTCCGGGATCTGCTCTTAGCTCTTAAATTATAAATACCGGAGACACTTTTTAGCTGAACGCATATTTACTAAACCATGAAAAGAGGGTAAAACCATTTTCTTTACCATTAACCTGAATCACATAATGTTTGGCTATGTTTCTGCGTACACTATGCTTCATGACAAATTCATAAAACACAATGAAATATATTTAATACTTATCTGGAGCAATCATTTTCTAAACAACACACAAAAGGTCTATTTCTGATGCCTTGTGAATGCGTGACCACAACAAAACACGTTTTCGCAAACAGCAGGCACCTGTATTGTTTCTACAAATAATTATTAACAATACTTATTAAAAAAACCACCAACAGCCCTTGTAACTATACCATATGCGATCAAGATCGAGTTGACTGGACAAATGATAAAGAAAAAGGAGGCACACGACCACCTAACCCGAACCATTTAGCGTAAATCTCCGCACCAGACATAATAATGACTGAGCTAAACCAATCACAAGCAAATTTCGTCTTGGTTGCCTAACCTACAACCAATCCTTATCATTAGACAACGTCTTTAGTACAATTATTATCCCCATAAGGAAATATGACAATGGTTTTCCTGTGAATTTAAAATTCCTACACGCGCACCTTCTTGTAAACTAATGCACTGATGATATTGACGCCATAATGGCCTACGGCTGACATAGCGCCATAAAGTATCCAGTCAAAAATACTCTAAACATTATAATAACAACTGGGATACAGTGATTCTTACCTACATTACAATCACCCAGTCACATATATTTTGACCATAGAGTTTCAAAATAACTGATTGAACTACGATATAAGTTTCTGATCAATGTAGTGGCAAAGGGATATTTGGAACATATAGATGGTGCTATCCTAAGTTATACTGTTCTCTAACAAGAGCTGGGCGTCTGTAAATTACCGGAGGTACTGAATCATAAAGGGAGATAGCTTCTGTAATTATCGGGCGGTGTTTCCAAGAAACACACAATGGCTGTCAAGTCGCTATGTTTAAATACGGAGGTTTCTGCATAAGTTATAGATAAGGTTACATGATGGATGTTGGGTCGTCAATGATTAACACATTTTTGTGTGTGGTTATGTCGGGGACGACCGGAAGTTCATCCAGAGGCCCCCATGTCACCTAGATCTAAATACTGTTTAAAGACTAAAATAAACAAAAACAAATTTGCTGCTTAGGATGGATGTGGCATTGCTGCCGTCTCCTAATGTACTCTCGCAAGGCGTGTGTGTGTGTGCGTGCGTGCGTGCACGGTTTGGGTTGTGGTGTGAAGGGGAGGGGTGGATGGGTGGGGTGGAGGGGTACCTTTTATTGGGTAAAGACATAACTTGGGGTTTGGTCTGGGGAGGACAAAGTCTCTGAAGTTAAATGCGGAAGGAAAATTAGGCTAAAATTAAAACAAACTAGTGTATGTAACGGAAATATCTTGAGATTAGAAATTAGAATCATAACCTGTTGCTGTTGAAATAATAAGATGGGTGCATGTGTTGCATTTTATGGATTTCAGGGCCTAGGCGTCAGTGTTATCCGCCAGGAGGCGCAGGCAGAGAATATTATTCAGCGACATGAAACAAATTTTGGCAGTATAAAACAAAGTTTGATGTTCTAGGATGCTCTTAAAACTCTCTTAAAATAGATAACAGTTAGTTAAAATCAGCACTGGAGAGTGGAGACTCAATTTAGTCAAGACTGGTGACTCATGAAATGCCGGAAAAACATGATGGCGGCGATACGAAAGCTGGGATCTCCTCGTGTTATGATGAACAATATAAAGTTAATAACGCTAATTAAATGATTCCCTTGATGAGAAAACTGGACGGCACAAGCAAAATAAGGTTCAAATAAGTTTTAAAAAACATTAAAGAACAGATTATTTAACACATCCCTTCAATGCGGTCGTCGTCTGCTTCCCGCACACGCCAGGCCTGTACTAATTCTGAATACTTTGATGGTTGCTCACGACAATCATGAGAGTGGAAGTTTCAGGGGGTCATATGGAAGTTCCATGGAAGTGATATAATTGATTAGTATAAACTCGCAAATAAAACACGAGTTCTACATGAATATTGCGGGCCTCCTAGGGAACAGATTCTGTGAAATCAATGATAGTATACGTGGTAATCAAACAAGACTCACCAGGCGCAGCGAGTTCTAACCTAACGTAGAAAAAGATACTCATTGACAGATTCCTACAGATGAAAGATGCTATCAGTGTGAGCATGGTGTGGGAAAGTGAGCACACTGTGGAAGCTGTCGGTCCTGCATAAAGCCCAAACGACATCCGATAAGGACTGAGAGCTGCAGCAGGAGGAATCTAACGTAAATCTATAACGAAAATTGGTCACGTGACCAGAGGATTTATACAATTCTATACGTGATGAGAATAACAACAGCTTAATGCAGTAATGATACACGCCTAATATATCAATAGTGAGAGCTTAATAATGTAAAAATAAGTCTAATATAATAATTTGACAGCCGCTCTCAAAGTGTGAATTGTAGTGTTAAGGAAAGTTCCTTGAGTTGGTCGGAAGAGGGCATTCTTTGCCACAGGCCCACCACGGTAGTTATATTCAAGCAAAATAAATCTTATTTTGAACCTAAATATGTGATATTCATATGAGTACTAACGCATTACATAGAGCAATGGTATCGACTATGCTCGGAGTTGGATCAGAAGTGCCTGTGGCGACACCTACCAGGATGAGCCAGCCGTGGTACTCCTCATTGAAATGAATGATATAAAATGACACTTCTTGGTGCATAGATGGGAAAAAGGATTGGCACAACTAGTGTGATCAGAGCTGTGAAATAGTATAACGTTTAGTTATGACATATGGTCACTATGTTATAATATATAAGTCTTAATACTTTATAAGGCTTAAAAACCTATATTTGCGATATTTCATAATCCTATATAAGTATATAAATTCATACCAACACAGGGTCCTGCAATATTGCTCAGCAAGATAAATGTTTACAGGAGTGTCCCAGGCAAGGTCCATCTAGATCTTTAGTAAAGGAGAGAATGGCATCTGCATCTAGACACACTGTGATACGGTTAATACGAGAAGTGATTGGCATATTACAAATGTTCCTTGAAGACGGCACAGTAGGTGGAGATCAGAAAACATCTCCTTTTATATATGATAGAAAGGAAGGGTGTGCCTCTTATGATAAAGAAGTCAATCAGTGTGTGAGGGACACGTGCCCTACATTCCACGAGGTGAGAAGTTTGATTACGGAAAGTTTAATCGTTATTAAATCAGCTAATACTGAACAGATTTTTAAATAGTTTTCAGATTCGAGAAACCTGGACAATTTGTCCGAAAAAATATAAGTTCCTCTCCAATTGATTATGCAAAATATATGTATACAACATAATAAGACAAATCAGCCATGAATGAATGTGCTGCTGCCACGTTCAGTTCAATAAGTAGAGTCCTCCGATGTCCGGAAAACTGCTATGTATAGCGTACAGCGTCACAATGTGCAGTTTTGTAAATTTAGTTTTAAGTCATATTTCCATTTGGGGTTACGCAGCAGTGTTGTCTAACGTAGGTCAGCATTGTACAGATGTATGCTCTATCAGTATTTACGTGCTTCGCAATAACTCCCTCCTAGCCACCAGGCATGGAGGAAGCACACACGCATGCATACTGCAGACTCAGAGTCCGTCTTCCACCCATGGGATATCCCAGGGCGGACATAACTGACCCTGACTTGTATTACAATGTATACCAGGAATACATGGATTTCTCCCTTTAACATAGTGACCTTAATGTCATCATATTAATCAACTCAGCATAATCAACCAGCGACTCGTGCACATTTGATAATAGGAAAATGGTGGACTGTGCTAAAATGGAAGATGTCTAAGTTAACTAATCATGAAACCGAGTGCAGCATTTTGTATCAGGGGCACAACGATCTGCCAATGATTATTTCTGTAGTCTTCTGCACCTGTAGTGTAACCACCCTACAGATGTAATCGGTCATAATTCGCTTTTGACCACTGTTTTTTGTCCCCAACTGAAAGCCTTAGCTTCCTCAATTCCATTCTTGATCGGAATGTACCGAGTCATTTTCTTGATGTCACCTCGCAGTATGCTTAACAGATTTATGCAATGATGTCTTCTGATGTTATTTTTCCTGGCTTCCCATAGGGAGAATTCCATAGCTCTTTGTACCGGTGTCTCGTATCCTTAGCACATGGACTATCTTTGCCGAGTGACTTTTACTGACAGTGGTGTATTACACATGTATAGTGCATTGTTGGAAATTATGCTACCTGCGTATCCAAGTCCAGTGATGGTGCCGAGCTGAGCTGGCAGAAATTAAGTTTGTCTAAAGCTGGCTGGTTCTTCCAAACTGTTAGTCGTACAGAATCAATCATATGCAGGGTGCATTGGACAAACGTCGTCTTTTTCTCACGGGCATCTTCGATCTACGAATCCACACATTCCAGGACTGGAAAGTTATTTTTCCAATGACATAGCGTCCAGAAATATCAGCAGTACTGCAGATCAGTGCTTTTCCTCCATGGTTCACGGCCACAAAGTTGATCATCATTTAGCTCCATGTTTTGTTGGTGAACTCTGTTACAAGTGGATTCATTCATGAAGATTTCCATTTTAGTGTGCTTGCAGCTATTTGGGAATATTTGGGCAAGGGGTTTCCCCGTCTATGACGTCAAAATGGAAATCTTTATGAATCTATGACGTCCACATCGTCGGCATATGCCATCTCCAAAGGCATACCAATTATGAACACTGGGTGGTTTGGTCTTGTGGAATTTTCTTGCACATATTTCAATGCAGTAGCAAGTTAACAGGTGAAAAACACAGAGGATATACCATCTCCCTGTCGGGAGCTGATTGATATCTCAAGATCTGCAGATTTTAGTTTCTTGACTCATACTCTCAGCCTTGTGTCTGCAAGTAATAATCTCAGTAGTTGCAGCTCATAATCATTGCAACTGTCCTGGTCCAGTACATTTAGAATCTTTGAGCGTTTTATTGTGTCAAAGGCTTATGACATGTCAATGCCTATTTTGAGTGACCTCACCCTAATAATCACAAGTTTTTTCATCATCATCATTTTGCGAGGCATAAGCCACTGGCTTGTTTTTGTCTGTGTTTTTTGTAGTATGGCTTGTTCAGTCCAATTCAACTTCTTTTTTAAAAAGTAATATCTAGTTTGTTCTTGAATGATTTGACTGTTGTTGTTTAATTAAGTCTCCTCGAAATGGTTACATTTAAGACTTTAACACTGATTTGTGGCAATGATGTGGTGCAGATCGGCGTTCCCCACATTAGCTGTGGTGTGCCTGTTCCAACGTTCCAAAAGTATTAACTATATAGAAAAAGAAAACAAAAAAGGAAAATCATTTGTAAAAGAAGTAGTAACTTGTGGGGACTTCAAAAAGGAAAATATAAAAATATTCAAAAACAATATGGCTAACATCAACTGGAATCAGGTAATTGAATCACAGCCAGGTGAAGATGCCTACAACACCTTACACACTATATGCTCTAACATCTATGAATCTGCCTTTTCAATTAAAAATATTAACAAAATTTAAACAAAATCTTACTATGGATTACAAGAGGATTGATAGCTGCCTGTGACAAGAAAAACAAGTTATATCTGAATCTTATTCAGTTTCCGACAAAGTGTAATGACTAACAGTTCAAGAAATATAGAAACAGGCTAAATCAGATAATTAGGACAGCAAAAATAAATTATTTTCATAATAAATTTGATGAACAAAAAGATAATATAAAGGAAACATGGAACCTGATTAAATCATTACTAAATAAGAAAAAACAATACTGAAGCATCACTGTTTATTTATAATAAGTCATTAACGACAAAAAAGAAATAGCAGACACATTTAATGAGTATTTTACTTACATTGGTCCTAATTTATCACAGAAATTCAACCCAGCTCGAACATACATGTAAAAGACTTTCTAACATGTAGCTATCAACCCTCTATTTTCTTAAATCCAACAGATACTCACGAAATCTACAAAATACTAATGCAAATTAACACAGCTAAAAGTGCTGGAATCGATAATTTCAAATGAAAATTTGTAAACACTGTGTAACAGAAATACTAACACCATTGGACCATATCTGTAATCTCTCACTTACACAGGGAGTATTTCCATCAATATTAAAGGCTGCATGTGTGACAACCATACACAAAGCTAAAGATGCATTTGACTTTACTAATTATCGGCCAGTTTCGGTACTTCCACTTTTCTCAAAACTCCTAGAAAAGCTGTATTTTAGTAGAATTACTAAATATCTAAACAAAAACTCATATCCTTCTCAATATGGTTTCAGAGAAAAACACTACTATGCTTGCCATTGTGGATATGATTGAAAAATTATTAACCTCCCTTGAGATTAATGAACATACGCTAGGTGTATTGATACAATTGATCATACAATTTTACTGCAAAAGCTTGCATACTATGGAATAAGAGGTACTGCATTGAACTGGATACAGAGTTACCTGTCAAACAGGGAACAGTGTGTACAATTCAATGGGGCTATCTCTGAATATAAAAAATATAGTTTGTGGTGTTCCCCAAGGTTCAGTTCTTGGGCTCCTGCTGTTTCTCCCATATATGAATGATATACCCAAAGTCTGCAAACATCTCTCACTAATACTTTTTGCAGACGATACAAATGCTTTCTGGAGCCACAAGGATATAGAAATTCTATTAAAAAAAAATGTCAGTAATGGAATGGCGAAATTAATAGACTGGTTTAAAGTAAACAAATTGTCCTTAAATATATCAAAAACTAATTATATACTATTCACGAAATCTAAGAAACTAAAAGAATATCTCCCCCAAACCTCTATATCGACAACCAGATAATTCAAGAAGCCCAATATGCTAATTTTTTAGTAGTCTATCTGGACAAAGATTTTACATGGGAGAAGCATATTGAAATTATTACTACCAGGGTAGCAAAAAGCATTGGCATCATTCGCAGACTGAAACCCTATCTAAAACCTAATATTATTAAAAACCTGTACTGCACAATGATACTTCCTCACATCACCTACAGCAATGCTATCTGGACTAATACATCTCAAGCTAGACTAAAAAACTAAAATCTCTGCAAATGCAATCTAACAAACTATTTTCACAAACAGCCAGGATAACTTTAAATCAGAAAAGATCTTAAAACTTGAGGACATTGGAAGGCTGCAATTATACACAGTCTTAAGGGCCTTCCACAATGGCAACTTATTCTCATCCTTATCTAACATCTTTACGCTCAATACACAATTGCATCCTCACAACACAAGAACAAGAAATAACCTCCACTCAACGCACCACCAAACAAAAGCAGCACAACAAAAACCCTCATACAAAGCAATTCAGTTATGGAATAATACAGACACAAGCACACGTACAGACATCATACAGCTACTGTCTTTTAAGCAGAGTATCAGAAAGAAGATTATAGAAAGCTACTAGACTCTGGAAAACGCTCGCCATCATGGCATGCTATTCTCATACTTGCACCCAGTCACCAGAACAAATAATAATAATAATAATAATAATAATAATAATAATAATATCTGTCATACTGGTAACTACCAAACTAATACCTCTACCATCACCGCCTAAATAAAATTCTAATACTTTGTCAATGATAATAAGAATATGTAATATAGAATTATTAACTTAAGCAAGATAAGCACACATCCCTCTGTCATGTCTTTCCCTGTAAATGTGTTGTACGTTGTCATACGTCTATTAACTGTTGGACTGCTGCAAGCCACCGGACAATACTTCCAATTGGCAATGACTCTGGATTGGCTGAGTATTTTGGAAACAATTTGATTGTAGGTTTCTGGTGGCTTAGCCACCGACAGCCTTTGGTCAACTTGTTTGAGAGGTACTCAGCATGCCCCGAGTTAAACCCCATGGAAAACGTAGACTGCAGAAACTTGGCAGCGAGACAGTTAACTATATATATATATATATATATATATATATATATATATATATATATATATATATATATATATATATATATATATATATATATATATATATATATATATATTATATATTATATATTATATATAGCAAAGGCAGAGCCTATGTGGCGGTGGACCCCTACATATAACATAACAACAATATAGGACAAGAATACTGAATACATAAAATTTAACATGTTATAGTCCTATTGGTGGGACTACCTGTTGTGAAACTGTAAATGTATATTCTATATCAAAATAAATAATCTTGAACTTGATTATTAACTGTTAACGAAATAGAAAGTAAGTTGCACATCTAGTTCCAATAAGCTGAATACATCCTGTAATATGGTGAGATGCAAAACACAATGGATTAACACTGACAGCCACTGTTGAAAAGGTTATCACTTTCTGCATCTACTGGTATTTAAATCTATCTCCATCATATTACCTGTTAAAATACTCTATATTTTGTCAGGGAGGGTAATGAAAGCCTGGTGATCGAGATGGCGGATCAAATTCCATGTCGACCTGATGTGGTGATTCTCAGTGTGGGTGGAGGAGGCCTTCTCTCTGGCGTTGTACAGGGAATGGACAAAGTAGGCTGGAGGGATGTTCCAATTATTGCCATGGAAACAGAGGGTGCTGATTGTTTAAATGCCTCTGTCAAAGCAGAGAGAATCGTGACATTACCAGCCATTACAAGGTAGCATTATGTGTAAAGGTGATTACGTGGTATTACATAATTGTAATTATTCTTTGTCCGGTTTCACCTATCTGAGGCTCTGAAACTGCCGATTCCATACTCTTCTAGTGTTGGTCTATCAGCCACGTACACACAATGCAACACCCTCTGTTAACAAGATCAACTCATAAACCAAATATTGTGGGTTAATCAAACTTACGGGCCTCAAAAGGGTGAAACCGGTCATGGAATGGGCGAGTCTTCTAGTGTTTGAATAATTCACAACATAAATACTGAGGTAATTAGTCGTGGAGTCTACGTGCGTGCATGTATGGGTTTCTACAAATAAGAAAATAATTGGTGTTATATATACTCTAAGTTTGCTCACATATATGCAAGCACAACTCATGTATGTATGATTACTGTATTCTGTGGCTGTGGTAGTAGAAACATCCTAAAGCTGCAATCAGTCCTTCGCTTTTGCCCACTGTGTCTTGTCCTCAGCCAAAATCCTTACCTTTCTCGGGTGTACCTAAACCTGCTTTCTTGAGGTCACCTCGTAGCACGCTTAGCAGATTTATGCAATGACGTCCTCTCCTGGCTCTGTATTTGCTGGCTCCGAGTAGGGCGAATTCCAAGGCTCTCTGTGATGGTGTGTCTTCTGGCATCCTTAGCACATGGCCAAACATGGACCATCTTTGCTGGGCGACTTTTACAGACAGCAGTGGCGTATTACACATCTTGTATAGTGCATCGTTGGAAATTATGCTCTCTGGCCATCGGTGACCAGTGATGGTGCGTATGTGTTTGCGGTGGCTGGCGTCAAGTTTGTCTAGAGCTGCCTTTGGAGCTGCCCAGCTGTTACAGTTATACATCATCAAGGATACGCAAGTTGCATTGTATAAAGATAGTTTTTTTACCAAGGGCATCTTTGATCTACGAATCCATAGCATCCAGAAGGACTGGAAAGCTATGTTCCCCATGATGCAGCGTGCAGCAATGTCAGCAGTACTGCAAAGCAGTGAGCCCAGGATTTTACTTTTCCTCCATGGTTCGCCGACACGGAGTGGGTCGTCATTTTCTTTAGTTTCATGCTTTGTAGATAGGTATATGTGGGTGAACTCTGTTTTGGATTCATTCATAGAGATTCTCAATCTTTAGTTTGCTTGCAGCTATTGGGAGAAGTTCGTCAAGGGGTTTCTTTTCCTCATCTATAAAGTCCACATCGTCGGCATATTCCATCTCTAGCGGCATGCCCAGTATTGGCACCGGGGGTTTGGTCTTGTGAAATTTTCCCGCACGGATTTTAATGCAGCAGCCAGGTAACAGGTGAAGAGCACAGGGGATAGACCATCTCCCGTGGGGAGCCGATTGATGTCTCAAACTCTACAGACTTCACTCGTACTCTCAGCTTGGTGTCTGCAAGCAGGAGTCTCACTAGTCGTAGCTCAGCTTCATTGCAACTGGCCTGGCGTAGTACATCTAGGATCTTTGAATGTTTAGTTGTGTCGAAGGCTCGTGACATGTCAATGCCCATTTTGCGGCAATCCCAGTGTTTGGACATGACTACTGACACAAGCATACATTGAGCCCATACAATGTCTGCGCAGCTGCGTCCACATTTGATGCCACTTTGACATGATCCGGTGAAGTCATCGATCTTGTCTCGGATGCGGCATAGAGTAACATTGGGTAGGAATTCTGTATGCTGTTAAGGAGCCGCAGATTGACTGGGGGGGGGGGGGGCAGGTGGCTTCTTGTGCACGGGTAGCGCGATAAGGATGCCTTGGCCTACAGGAAGGTGGTGCATAAAAGCTGAATTGATTATGTGCGTGATCGGTTCTGAGATAATGTCACTTGCATATTTGAATAGTTCATTGCTCATGCCATCAGGTCCAGATGCACGTCCATTTTTCAGGGCTTTAAGTGCCTTCTCAACCTCTGCTGTATTAATTGGTCATAGTAATGGCCTGTGGTCTCCTGAGAATGGGTGCAAGGGCTCATCATCGTGGTCAGTGAACGGTTCCTTGAACCATTCTCGAATTGCCACGACCTTGCCCTGGTCAGTCCCGATAGTGTCCTTCAGAGTTGTGTACAGTTAGTGGTGTGCAGTCAGCAACTCTCAGGGCTCGGGCTGCCTGAAACATTTTGTGGCAGTCATCCGTGGCAATGATTTCATCTGCTAGGGCGTCTGCTTGTTGGATAGCAAGATCTTTTAAGCGTTCGCTAATGTGGCGCAGAATGTTATTGTATTCCTGGTGTAGTTTGGTGCAATCTTCACTTTGGCCACTTTGATAAATGCGCAGACGTAATTCTTTCTGTTCTGCTGACAGTTTTACTACGAGAGGGACGTATACCTAGTTCTGTTGTTTTTTAGAACACCTATGGTGCTAGTAGCTGATGATTCCATAGATATCAGTATTTTGGTTAGGGCTTCGTTTGGATCGGAGCTGACGTTGATGTTAGCTATCTGCTCCCCAAGGGCCTTTTTGTATGGCATTTGAGTGTCAGTGTCGCTGATGAGCTTGGCTAAGTTGTAGGTGACTCTACCCTCTTGCTTGGTATGGCATTTATACATTAGGTAGAGCTGGTTCATATGGAGGCGTGTAATGACTGGCTTATGGTCAGAATTGAGGTCTGTGCCTCCATAGGAACGAGCATCCCGAAGTAGGGGTTTTGCTGCTGTCTTGCATAGTATGAAATCTATTTGGTTGAAGACAGCTTTTGTAGCCTTGGAACCTTTTGGGGGATTTGCAATCAGCAATGTGTCCAGTCCATGTTGTCTGGTGGTGGCATGGGTGTTTGAAAGCCGTATTTGTGGCAAATAGGCATTGGAACTAAGGAATGCCACCAGTGCATCTCCATTGTGCCCTCTCCATACGATCCCATGCATGAGCCAAGTCCTGAACTTGTGTCAACAATGCCGAGTTTACCCAGCTTGAGGTTGAAATCGCCACACACGAACAGTTGCCATCTAGCTGGGATAGTAATGGCGGAACTCAGTTCTGCATAGAAGGAATCTAATATAGCTGGATTCTCTTTAGCCCTTTCAGTAGTTGGCCCATATGCGTTGACTACATGCGACACTTAGTGTTGGTGCGCTTTCGTGTTGGTATAGCCAGGTCGATAAATGCAACACGATCACTGACGTATCCAAAACTAATGACATCGTCCAATACCCTTGGTCCGATTACGACGCCTAATCCACAGTAAGTGGCCTGTTTTTGTTCCATGAGTACTAGCTTATGGCCTGTCTGAAGCTGCTGCTCTGAGTGTTTAGCTACTTTAGTCTCTTGAATGCATGTGATATCGATTTTATAGTGCTCACAGTCTGCACCTAAGGTTTGCCTCTTTGATGTTGCGGTCAGACCACATACATTCCACATAGCTATGGTAAGCTCCTGGGAAGATTGCGTTGTCCGAGGATGTCGAGCACAGTTTCTTGTTAGAAGGTTAGACATAGTCAGAATTGCCTCTGTATGCGGATGTCAGCCCGCAATCCTTGATGACTTAGTTTCCCAACAAAGTTTGTACTTACGGAGGAGACTCATGCAAGACCAAATTAAGTCCACATTCATCATAAATGTCAGATGCAACTCTGCGTGCGTGCATGCATGCGTGCTCGCGCATATGTTATCACACAAAAAATGTTCACTACTACTTACTAGCCCCTAAAATGTACTTGTTAGCTTGCCTGCATCTTTATATCCCTTAAGAGAAGAGGATGCATTCAAGTGTGTCTGTGTTCATGTAACACCATGCGTGCAAATGTATCTTAGAATTTACTGTTCTGATTTAGCTCCAATTTTAGCACAAGAAACGATGCTACAATACACTATGGATCCCCAACATTGGTCTTCATCAAAAAATGAAATTCAGAAACAGCCACAATTTATAAAATATGTGATAAAACTATGAGGGCGAGTGTCTTTAATCTGTACATACTCTTGTTTTAGCTTGGCAATCTGCCTTGGCGCCCGCACTGTCTGTAGACAAGCATTTCACTATTATTCAGAACGCAAGATCGTCTCAGAGCTTGTGACTGACAAACAAGCTGTAGAAGCATGTTGCCGATTTGCAGGTATCTATTCACATATAAAGCAAACGAGAGGGAGGGAGGGAGGGGTGGGGGGGAAGAGAGAGAGAGAGAGAGAGAGAGAGAGAGAGAGAGAGAGAGATTCATATTATAAAGTATGTTATGGCAGGTGAGAGCAAGTCACGGTAGGGTAATATTTTCTAATCCGCTAGGCTCATTCTTCACTCAGTTAGCGAATAGGAAGACAGCTCTGTCGTGGCTTGGAGGGTATTATTGCTGGGTAAATATCAGACTACATAGCTAAGCCTGTCTATAATGGATACTGTATTAAGTCATCAAAAACTGGTCAATAAGGACATATGGTCGCATAATATAGCTCAAGTGCTATGGTAAATAAGTTTTGGCTCAAAACATTGTTCTTCTATAAAACAACCACCAGTCTTGGGGAGCCACTATCATTTAGTAGATATAAGTAGAATACAAAAGATCAATCCATCTCTTACTGTCATGACAATATCTAGCTACGCTTTGCCACCTTTACACACACGCTTCATTTCTAGCTAAGCTTAGCCCCCTTTATACAGACTCTTCATTTCTAGCTAAGTATTACCATCTTTATACAGACACTCCATTTCTAGCTAAGCTTTGCCACCTTTATACACATGCTTCATTTCTAGCTAAGCATTGCCACCTTTATACACACACTCCATTTCTAGCTAATCATTGCCACCTTTATACACACACTCCATTTCTAGCTAAGCATTGCCACCTTTATACACACGCTCTATCTAAGCATTGCCACCTTTATACACATGCTTCATTTCTAGCTAAGCATTGCCACCTTTATAAACATGCATCATTCCTAGCTAAGCATTGCCACCTTTATACACAGACTACTCAAGGTAGTTTCAAATATTGAACAGAATGGTTATTAAATTATAACTTCTTCAAACACCTACAATTCAGACAATTACTGTCTGACCTTTGTGCCTTTCATGACAGACACGTCATTTGATTGTGACGTCAGCTAATAAGTGACATATTTATATTATGTCAGATTCTTGATTAATGGATCAAATCCCTCTATTGTTGATTGTTTCTTTGAAGATGACCAGCGTTTGATCATAGAGCCAGCATGCGGAGCATCACTGGCAGTTCTCTATAGTGGTCTGATACCCAAGCTTCAGCAGGAGGGTAGACTGGGCGCTGTTCACAATGTTCTGGTTATTGTTTGTGGTGGAGCGAATGTCAATCAGGACCTGATGTCAAAATGGAAAACAGAGTTCAAATTGTAAACACACATGATCATGTGACCTGGTGTAGTTTATTTCATAGTGTGTACAGATATCAATGTATTCATGAATCTGCAGTCATTAACCCTTTAACCATCGAAAAAATTTCAATTTTCTCATAGAAAATATCCATTTGCAGATCAAGAGAAGTGTTTTTGAAAATTTATCACTGGAATGACTGGCTTAGTTATGGAGCCAGTCATTCCAGTGGTAAATTTTCAAAAATAGTCTCTTGGTCTGCAAATTTGGCCATTTCTCATGACCACTGCAGAGGCCACATTTGGCTGATATGTGTTAAACAGTTAAGGGTGATCACAAACAAGAATTAGATTTCAATAAAAATTGCCAAAAATAAGTTATCATATTTTATGAATTAAAGAAATTTGACAAATTTTCACAAATTCAAAAAATATTAAAACTGATTAAAATCGTTGATTCTAGTATGCCATAAGTTCACAGTATGATGTCATCATGTGTATCATCAATCATGTGGTTTCTAATTTAATAAATACTAGTGTTTCTCGTGCATCTCATTTCGGTTGTGTCCGAATGAGCTGTTGTGAGTCATCAATCATCAACAACAAAATACCATTCACATGATGACATCATACCACAACAATCATTGACGCGATGACATCATACCACAACAATCATTCACGCAATGACATCATACCACAACAATAATTTACGCGATTCACACGATGACATCATACCACAACAATCATTTACGCGATGACATCATACCACAACAATCATTCACACGATGACATCATACCACAACAATAATTCACGCGATGACATCATACCACAACAATCATTCACGCGATGACATCCTACCGCAACAATCATTCATGCGATGACATCATACCACAACAATCATTCACACAATGAGATTATACTACAGCAATCACTCACGCGATGACATCATACCACAACAATCATTCACGCAATGACATCATACCACAACAATCATTCACGCGATGACATCATACCACAACAATCATTCACACGATCACATCCTACCGCAACAATCATTCATGCGATGATATCATACCTCAACAATCATTCACGCGATGACATCATACCACAACAATCATTCACACAATAAGATTATACCACAGCAATCATTCACGCAATGACATCATACCACAACAATCATTCACAAGATGCCATCATACCACAACAATCATTCACACGATCACATCATATCACAGCAATCATTCATGCGATGATATCATACCTCAACAATCATTCACGCGATGACATCATACCACAACAATCATTCACACAATGAGATTATACCACAGCAATCATTCACGCGATGACATCATACCACAACAATCATTCACACGATGATGTCATACCACAACAATCATTCACATGATTATCACAGCAATCATTCACGCGATGACATCACACCACAACAATCATTCACACAATGAAAACATATCACAGCAATCATTCACGCGATGAAATCATATCACAGCAATCATTCAGATGATGACATCCTAACACAATAATCATTCACATGATGACATTACACACAACAATCATTCACATGATGACATCATACCACAACAATCATTCACATGATGATGTTACTCTGTGATTTGCATGGAAATTGAAGTGAATTTCCATGGCAAAATTTATACTAAAAATATGGAAAAAATATTTTAAATCAATTATGCAAAAGCATCATTTGACGCGCATTGACCCTTCTCAGGTAATTGTCTCAATAACATATCAACATGTGCATTGACCCTTCTCAGGTAATTGTCTCAATAACATATCAACATGTGTATTGACCCGTCTCAGGTAATTGTCTCAATAGCATATCAACATGTGCATTGACCATTCTCAGGTAATTGTCTCAATAACATATCAACACGTGCATTGACCCTTCTCAGGTAATTGTCTCAATAACATATCAACACGTGCATTGACCCTTCTCAGGTAATTGTCTCAATAACATATCAACACGTGCATTGACCCTTCACAGGTAAATGTCTCAATAACATATCAACACGTGCATTGACCCTGCTCAGGTAATTATCTCAATAGCATATCAACACGTGCATTGACCCTGCTCAGGTAATTATCTCAATAGCATATCAACACGTGCATTGACCCTGCTCCGGTAATTATCTCAATAACATATCAACATGTGCATTGACCCTGCTCAGGTAATTATCTCAATAGCATATCAACACGTGCATTGACCCTGCACAGGTAATTATCTCAATAACATATCAACACGTGCCTTGACCCTTCTCAGGTAATTATCTCAATAGCATATCAACACGTGCATTGACCCTTCTCAGGTAATTATCTCAATAACATATCAACACGTGCCTTGACCCTGCTCAGGTAATTATCTCAAAAACATACCAACATGTGCATTGACCCTGCTCAGGTAATTATCTCAATAGCATATCAACACGTGCATTGACCCTTCTCAGGTAATTGTCTCAATAACATATCAACACGTGCATTGACCCTTCACAGGTAAATGTCTCAATAACATATCAACACATGCATTGACCCTGCTCAGGTAATTATCTCAATAGCATATCAACACGTGCATTGACCCTGCTCAGGTAATTATCTCAATAGCATATCAACACGTGCATTGACCCTGCTCCGGTAATTATCTCAATAACATATCAACATGTGCATTGACCCTGCTCAGGTAATTATCTCAATAGCATATCAACACGTGCATTGACACTGCTCAGGTAATTATCTCAATAACATATCAACACGTGCCTTGACCCTTCTCAGGTAATTATCTCAATAACATATCAACACGTGCCTTGACCCTTCTCAGGTAATTATCTCAATAACATATCAACACGTGCCTTGACCCTGCTCAGGTAATTATCTCAAAAACATACCAACATGTGCATTGACCCTGCTCAGGTAATTATCTCAATAGCATATCAACACGTGCATTGACCATGCTCAGGTAATTATCTCAATAGCATATCAACACGTGCATTGACCCTGCTCAGGTAATTATCTCAATAACATATCAACATGTGCATTGACCATGCTCAGGTAATTATCTCAATAGCATATTAACACGTGCCTTGACCCTGCTCAGGTAATTATCTCAATAACATATCAACACATGCCTTGACCCTTCTCAGGTAATTATCTCAATAGCATATCAACACGTGCATTGACCCTTCTCAGGTAATCATCTCAATAGCATATCAACACGTGCATTGACCCTGCTCAGGTAATTATCTCAATAGCATATCAACACGTGCATTGACCCTGCTCAGGTAATTATCTCAATAGCATATCAACACGTGCATTGACCATGCTCAGGTAATTATCTCAATAGCATATCACCACGTGCATTGACCCTGCTCAGGTAATCATCTCAATAGCATATCAACACGTGCATTGACCCTGCTCAGGTAATTATCTCAATAGCATATCAACACGTGCATTGACCCTGCTCAGGTAATTGTCTCAATAACATATCAACACGTGCATTGACCCTGCTCAGGTAATTATCTCAATAACATATCAACACGTGCATTGACCCTGCTCAGGTAATTATCTCAATAACATATCAACACGTGCCTTGACCCTTCTCAGGTAATTATCTCAATAGCATATCAACACGTGCATTGACCCTTCTCAGGTAATTATCTCAATAGCATATCAACACGTGCATTGACCCTTCTCAGGTAATTATCTCAATAGCATATCAACACGTGCATTGACCCTGCTCAGGTAATTATCTCAACAACATATCAACACGTGCATTGACCCTTCTCAGGTAATTATCTCAATAGCATATCAACACGTGCATTGACCCTTCTCAGGTAATTATCTCAATAGCATATCAACACGTGCATTGACCATGCTCAGGTAATTGTCTCAATAACATATCAACACGTGGATTGACCCTGCTCAGGTAATTATCTCAATAACATATCAACACGTGCATTGACCCTGCTCAGGTAATTATCTCAATAGCATATCAACACGTGCATTGACCCTTCTCAGGTAATTATCTCAATAACATATCAACACGTGCATTGACCCTGCTCAGGTAATTATCTCAATAGCATATCAACACGTGCATTGACCCTGCTCAGGTAATTATCTCAATAACATATCAACACGTGCCTTGACCCTGCTCAGGTAATTATCTCAATAACATATCAACACGTGCATTGACCCTGCTCAGGTAATTATCTCAATAACATATCAACACGTGCCTTGACCCTTCTCAGGTAATTATCTCAATAGCATATCAACACGTGCATTGACACTGCTCAGGTAATTATCTCAATAACATATCAACACGTGCCTTGACCCTTCTCAGGTAATTATCTCAATAACATATCAACACGTGCCTTGACCCTTCTCAGGTAATTATCTCAATAACATATCAACACGTGCCTTGACCCTGCTCAGGTAATTATCTCAAAAACATACCAACATGTGCATTGACCCTGCTCAGGTAATTATCTCAATAGCATATCAACACGTGCATTGACCATGCTCAGGTAATTATCTCAATAGCATATCAACACGTGCATTGACCCTGCTCAGGTAATTATCTCAATAACATATCAACATGTGCATTGACCATGCTCAGGTAATTATCTCAATAGCATATTAACACGTGCCTTGACCCTGCTCAGGTAATTATCTCAATAACATATCAACACATGCCTTGACCCTTCTCAGGTAATTATCTCAATAGCATATCAACACGTGCATTGACCCTTCTCAGGTAATCATCTCAATAGCATATCAACACGTGCATTGACCCTGCTCAGGTAATTATCTCAATAGCATATCAACACGTGCATTGACCCTGCTCAGGTAATTATCTCAATAGCATATCAACACGTGCATTGACCATGCTCAGGTAATTATCTCAATAGCATATCACCACGTGCATTGACCCTGCTCAGGTAATCATCTCAATAGCATATCAACACGTGCATTGACCCTGCTCAGGTAATTATCTCAATAGCATATCAACACGTGCATTGACCCTGCTCAGGTAATTGTCTCAATAACATATCAACACGTGCATTGACCCTGCTCAGGTAATTATCTCAATAACATATCAACACGTGCATTGACCCTGCTCAGGTAATTATCTCAATAACATATCAACACGTGCATTGACCCTTCTCAGGTAATTATCTCAATAGCATATCAACACGTGCATTGACCCTGCTCAGGTAATTGTCTCAATAACATATCAACACGTGGATTGACCCTGCTCAGGTAATTATCTCAATAACATATCAACACGTGCATTGACCCTGCTCAGGTAATTATCTCAATAGCATATCAACACGTGCATTGACCCTTCTCAGGTAATTATCTCAATAACATATCAACACGTGCATTGACCCTGCTCAGGTAATTATCTCAATAGCATATCAACACGTGCATTGACCCTGCTCAGGTAATTATCTCAATAACATATCAACACGTGCCTTGACCCTGCTCAGGTAATTATCTCAATAACATATCAACACGTGCATTGACCCTTCTCAGGTAATTATCTCAATAACATATCAACACGTGCATTGACCCTTCTCAGGTAATTATCTCAATAACATATCAACACGTGCCTTGACCATGCTCAGGTAATTATCTCAATAACATATCAACACGTGCATTGACCCTGCTCAGGTAATTATCTCAATAACATATCAACACGTGCCTTGACCCTGCTCAGGTAATTATCTCAATAACATATCAACACGTGCATTGACCCTTCTCAGGTAATTATCTCAATAGCATATCAACACGTGCATTGACCCTTCTCAGGTAATTGTCTCAATAACATATCAACACGTGCATTGACCCTTCACAGGTAAATGTCTCAATAACATATCAACACGTGCATTGACCCTGCTCAGGTAATTATCTCAATAGCATATCAACACGTGCATTGACCCTGCTCAGGTAATTATCTCAATAGCATATCAACACGTGCATTGACCCTGCTCAGGTAATTATCTCAATAGCATATCAACACGAGAAACATGCTCCTTATAGCAATTAACCCTTTAATGGTTTAGATCTTTAACCCTCGAATTTGTTTTAAAATTTTGAATTTTCTCAAAGAAAATGTAAATTTGCAGACCAAGAGAAGACTGGTCCAGTGGTAAATTTTCAAAAGTAGTCTTTTGGTCTGCAAATGGACATTTCTCTGCTGAAGCTGTTTTTGGCTGATATGAGTGTTAGTGTTGCTGAGTGAATGTCCATTTGCCAGCCATGAGGAGGCTATTTTTGTAAATTTAAATTTGGAATTTACAAAAAAGCTTTCTATTGACCTACCAATAGATATAAAGTTTCTAAAGACTGGATTGGTGATTAAAGAGTTAATTGTCAGGAGAATGCAAATGTTTGCTTAGTCCATGTTTATCTGCATGGTAAGAGCACGCTTTGAAAATTGACCATAGGAATGACTGGCTCGGTTACCGAGCCAGTCATTACTATGGTAAAATTTCAAAAATAGTGTCTTCTTTTGGCCTGTGAATGGCCATTCCTCACGACCCGACCACTGCAGAGGTTGTTTTTGCTGACTTGCTCATTAAATTGTGAAGTTGACACAAGGTTACAGATAAACTGACCAAAAACAGCTTCTGTAGTGGTCTTGAGAAATGTCGATTTGCAGACCAATATAAGAGTATTTTTTAAATCTACATACTCATGCATTTTCATGGCTTATTATCCCTTGCATCGATGAATTCCTCATATGTCAACTTCAAGACAACAACACAGGAAAGCTGTTGAATAATTTGATAGTAATATGACTGGAAGCTGTTGCTGCCTTATGGCTTCCAGGAATATTAACTTCAAAATATTCAACCGAATATGCGATACATTGAAAAGAATTTACTTTTTCAGGGATTTGTCAGTGCATGGGTTAAATTTTATATCTCTCAAGGGTTAAATTTTACATCTCTATACTAAATACAGATGTTTAACCATTTAGTGACTAAATTTGGTCAAGAAAATTTTGCTTATTGAATGTCCATTTGCAGGCCAAGAGGAGACTATTTTTTAGAATTTACCACTGGGATGACTGGCTCGGTTATCGAGCCAGTTATTCTATTGGTAAAATCTAAAAAATAGTCTTCTTGACCTGCAAATGGACATTAAGGGCATTCCACAAGACCACTACAGAGGCTGGTTTTGGCCATCTTAGTTATGAAAGGCCTAATGGTCAAGATTGATAAAACAAATAGTAAATGTCCATCTGCAGGTCAAGAGAATGCTATTTTTTATTTTTGACTGGAATGACTGACCCGGTTATAGAGAATTAGCCAAAGTCGTCTAGAGTGCCCAAACATCGAAAAACTTGTTTGAAGAGGCTTTGAAATTAACCTGAATGAGACACTGGTCAGCAATGGCCATTAAAGTAAACTAGAAGAGACACTGGTCAGGAATGACCATTAAAGTAACCGTGAAGAGTTACTGGTCAGCAATGGCCATTAAATTAATCTGGACGAGACACTGGTCAGCAATGGCCATTAAATTAATCTGGATGAGACACTGGTCAGTAATGACCATTAAATTAATCTGGATGAGACTCTGGTCAGCAATGACCATTAAATTAATCTGGATGAGACACTGGTCAGCAATGGGCAGTAAATTAACTCAGATGAGACACTAGCCAGCAATGACAGGTAAATATTCTAGTTTTAATGATTAAATTTTGGGCTTTACTTACTGATCAGTGCCACAGTAAGCGCTAAGCTGATAATATCACCCTCCCCCCTAAGTATTGTAGCACTAGCTGAAATGGGTGGATGGTTTGGGGGGGGTGGCATTCTTACATTTTGGAAGAAAAAGGGCATGTGCTGCAGTTTGATCGGACATCAGTTGGTGGTGGGAAAATGGAGGAGGTGGTCCGAGGTTCCTCCCCTGTAAGATTTTGAAATTCTTATAGATGCTTCCCAAATTTCCAGAGGTTGATGGAGCCTGTGTTCAAGTCCTCTGGCTTAATTTCCTTGCTTATGAAATCTACATTACACGATACATTTTGTATTTGTGTGTCTGCATTATAAATATTACTAACTGCTTATCTACATTAATATTAACACAGAATTGTTTATTGCACTATAATGTCAAAATCTTAACAAACGACTAGCTTTAACATTAGACAACGAATAAGATAACAATAAAAGTAAAACATTTAAAACAGTCACAAGATACATAAATATAGGACTGCTAACTTACAGCAGCTCTGACAAATCCGTTATTAAATTATTAAAATTAAACCATAAATAATATATTGACATGTTTTGTTGATAAAACAAATAGTAAATGCCCATCTGCAGGTCAAGAGAATGCTATTTTTTTATTTTTGACTGGAATTCTTCTTCTTCTTCTTCTTTTCGTTCGCTGATCATACCGCCAGTCCTGTAAGTGACTATCGACATGATCATAAGCGTTGTGCGTGGATCCATGGTTTATTAGAGTGCGCCGTGCGGCCTGGAACCTCCGTCTTCAGCACTCGAGGTTTCTGTCAGGGTTACCTCACCCTTACCTCCTTTAGTCGCCTCATACGACACGCAGAGAATACGGAAGGTGTATTCTAAGCCCCACCTACAGGGCATTCGACTGGAATGACTGACCCGGTTATAGAGAATTAACCAGTCGTCTAGAGTGCCCAAACATCGAAAAACTTGTTTGAAGAGGCTTTGAAATTAACCTGAATGAGACACTGGTCAGCAATGGCCATTAAAGTAAACTAGAAGAGACACTGGTCAGGAATGACCATTAAAGTAACCGTGAAGAGTTACTGGTCAGCAATGGCCATTAAATTAATCTGGACGAGACACTGGTCAGTAATGACCATTAAATTAATCTGGATGAGACGCTGGTCAGCAATGGCCATTAAAGTAAACTAGAAGAGACACTGGTCAGGAATGACCATTAAAGTAACCGTGAAGAGTCACTGGTCAGCAATGGCCATTAAATTAATCTGGACGAGACACTGGTCAGCAATGGCCATTAAATTAATCTGGATGAGACGCTGGTCAGCAATGGCCATTAAAGTAAACTAGAAGAGACACTGGTCAGGAATGACCATTAAAGTAACCGTGAAGAGTCACTGGTCAGCAATGGCCATTAAATTAATCTGGACGAGACACTGGTCAGTAATGACCATTAAATTAATCTGGATGAGACTCTGGTCAGCAATGACCATTAAATTAATCTGGATGAGACACTGGTCAGCAATGGGCAGTAAATTAACTTAGACGAGACACTAGCCAGCAATGACAGGTAAATATTCTATTTTTAATGATTAAATTTTGGGTTTTACTTACTGATCTGCTATAAACGCCTAAGCTTGTGCTTAGGGCTATGAACAATATTGCTAGAATCAGAGTACAGAATCACTCAAGCATTATATCATATAAACTTTCCCAAAATGTATAAACAGCCATTGATATTTGCTAGAAATAAATACTAATATGTACAGTGACGTTTGTTTTAAAAGATGCTATGCTTTATACAGGGTTCGTACACCTTTCTGTGTTTGAAATTCCATGACTTTTCATGACCAAATAAACAAATTCAATGACCTCCAAGAATTAATATCTAAGAGATTTGTGTTTATGACACAACTCCAAAAATAAGATCCGAGTTATTCTGCAAAATGTTTGAATATTGCCTCTTGTAACAGCCTTATTTGATAAGCAGTTGCCATAATTTTTATTGCATAGAGATGATTTATGCAAACAAATTTTTTATTTTACATGATTACCGTTTCCATGACCTATGATAAAAACACTGATTTTTTCATGACTTTCCAGGCCTGGAATTTAAATTTTCAAATTGCATGACTTTCCAGGATTTCCATGATGAGTACGTACCATGTTTATACATAATGATGGTGTGTAGTAGTGGTCTATAATATGAGCAGCACAGCTTGCAAAAAGCTTCAGAGAAAACATTTTCACATTTCACAGTGGCTACTTACAAATCATAGAAGCTCTCCTCACTGGTGATGAGGATCATTAGAGCATACTCTAAATATTTCAACACTTTAACCCTTCAAATGCCCGACGACTAGACAGAAAGCTAAGACAGTAAAGTTGTAGCGTTTCAGTCACAAAAAAATTTAAAAGTTTAATTATACAAATGTTTGCGGAAATATATTTAGACAAATATAAATATTTAATAGTGCTGATTACTGATTGACTGTGTAGGTTTGCTTACCACAATGAGACAATACATAATGACATTAATTAACACTTAATCCGGTTGCTTTGAAGAGCTCCACATTACTCCCATAAACCTGGGACACTGGAAGCGTGTTTATACGGCAACATTATCCTAGGAATAAGGAATTCCTCTGAATGATGGATAACTCGAGGTATAATAAATAACACATTCCAAATCACCTAGATTATCTTCAATGTCAGATATAATAGCTGAATATTTTGAAAATGATTTAACTGGAAGCCATTGCTATATAGAGAAAATTACATTCAGAATAGTCAGCAGATTTTCTGCATGATTGTCTTACCATAGAGATGTAGGTATTCCAGGGATGAAATGGTTATTCTGGCTGATCTGTATGCCTCTATCACTGCTTCCAAACTCAGCAACATGCCACTGAAGAACTAGGGTTATTCTGGGTGATCTGTATGCCTCTATCACTGCTTCCAATCTCGGCAACATGCCACTTAAGAACTAGGGTTATTCTGAGTGATCTGTGTGCCTCTATCACTGCTTCCAATCTCAGCAACATGCCACTTAAGAACTAGGGTTATTCTGGGTGATCTGTATGCCTCTATTACTGCTTCCAATCTCAGCAACATGCCACTGAAGAACTAGGGTTATTCTGAGTGATCTGTGTGCCTCTATCACTGCTTCCAATCTCAGCAATATGCCACTGAAGAACTAGGGTTATTCTGGGTGATCTGTGTGCCTCTATCACTGCTTCCAATCTCAGCAATATGCCACTGAAGAACTAGGGTTATTCTGGGTGATCTGTGTGCCTCTATTACTGCTTCCAAACTCAGCAATATGCCACTGAAGAACTAGGATTATTCTGGGTGATCTGTATGCCTCTATTACTGCTTCCAAACTCAGCAACATGCCACTGAAGAACTAGGGTTATTCCGGGTGATCCGTATGCCTCTACCTGCACTGCTTCCAAATGCTAGATGCCTAAAAACTCGGTCATGCTGATTTCTATGAAGCTGGTGCACGATAACTGTTTGGCCAATGTCTACTGGCATACTGTCTTCCTGTGCATTCTTACAAACGTAATATATTGTATTTACATAACGGGCAAGTTCTGTTTTTGATGAGCCAAGGATCGATACATGAGGTATGGAATTCATGGATACACGGAAGAGTTCGGATTTCCTGAAATACATATTAGACAGTAAAACATGAGTCAACTGACTATACAGATAACTGCTTACAAGATAGTCTCACTTACTTTAGGATATGGAAATGAACCCACAACTGGTGGAAGCGTCCAGCATCATAGCCCACAAACGCTTCCACTAGACCAATGACGCAGGAAGTCCTGCGGCATTGGTGTAGCGGAAGCATTTGTGAGCTATTATGCTGGGTGCTTCCACCAGTTGTGGGTTCGATTACCTGTCAATGCTAAATACTGTAATGCCACATATACTTGCATTACTTTAGGATAATGTGCTTTCTAGAATCAAAGTATGATGGGTCATTGCGACAAGTGGTCCTTAAACCACCTGCCTTAATGAACCACCATCGGTGGTGATGGTAGGAGCAGCAGTAGTAGTAGTAGTGCTGCTGGTGGTGGGGTGGTAGTGTTAATAGAGGCAGCAGTAGATTCAATCACCTGGTTTATTGTAAATAGTTCAAGACAAACAGCACAAGTATCATCTGTGTGACGCCTCTTTGGAGATGGAGAGCGAGACCGTGCAACTCTGACAGGCATTATAGATAATGCATAGGCAGCCTGCTGGCAGTATGACCACTGAAAAACACACAAAGTTCACATTAATCAGGGGGAAAAAGAGGGCATGCACACTCACGCAAGTACACAAGGGTTTATCACCCACACACTAGCGACTGAAACATGTGGAGTATGCTACACATATCATTAAACCTTTCGGAGTCCCAATTCAAGACAATTACACAGGACCGACAGGACTGGGACCTGTTATTGGCATAGGTCAGTCAAATGAGTTTCAAAATATTCAACAGTGTATGTCTTACATGTTAAATAATTTGCTGCTTCTGGTCCGTGAGTGCTAAAGGGTTAAGCTTGTGCCGTCACACTATGAAGCCCGAGATCATTCTATAGAACAGAAATGTGCAGACAGTTCCAGGAATATTTGTACCCAGCTTGAATGGAAGATGTTGATGCTTAAAAAATTGAACTGGGTATTCCTGAGAGAATGAAGACCTTGTTTTCCTGGTCTAAGCCTAGATGTCTTTGTTTCAATCATTAGCCACACTATGAGGAGCTAATAATGATGATGATGATGATGTATTGTATTCTATGGCTTCAGATGTTTGAAAACATCCTGCAGTTGCAATCCGTCCTTCTTTGGCCAATGTGTCTTGTCCTCAGCCAGAATCCATAACCCTCCGGCTCTTCTTTGTCCTCGGTGTACCCAGTCATGCCTCTTTTAGTTAATACATAGCACATTTGTGCAGTGGTGTCCTCCACGAGATTTATGGGCATTGGCATGGAGTACATTGAATACACCGACTTACAGGGCTCACTGTACACCGTACAGGTGTAGTCTACGCTATTCGCATGAACATGGCCAAACATAGACCACCTTTGCTTGTGCGTTCATGTGCGTGTTGTCTTGTAAAAGTTTGAATCGTTGGACAAAACCACTAAAACAAGCAAATGTCTGCACAGCTGCATCTTCTTTTAAACCCGCTCCGACAGGCTCCAGTGGCAGTCAATCTTTTCTCAGATGCAGCACACGGTAACATTGGACATAATCTTACAGATATTTACCGATGGTCCAAGTGGCTTCTTGTGTTCGGGCAGCGCATTATGGGTACCTTGGTTACATACACGAACAAAAATTCAACAGAATTAAAGGTTTCGTCTGTCTCCTTTTGTCAGTGATCTTGACCTTTGACCATGTGACCTCAATGTTGTCATGCTGCTTCCTAACATTATAGGTAACCATGTATCCAGGTTTAGTTCCAATAGGAGTAATCAATCCCGAAGTATCAATGAGTTGCTACACGCAAAACTTAACGGTGGAAACCAGAGGTTAAATAGCAAGGTCAGAATGACCTTCACCTTTAGCCTAGTGATCTCACTATCACCATGCTGGCTCCTTATGCTATGGGCAACCAAGTGTCCAAGTTTGGTTACTGTGGATTTATCAATCATAAAATATAGGCAAAGATGATTTGTTAAACGCGGAAGCTTAACGGTCACCGGAAATTGATACATGTACCTATGTCTTGCTTCTGCTTCATGCGAGACAAAAACTATTCATTAAAACTGTATAGTTCACACATAACAAACATCATGATCGACAGACACTGCTATGGCAACTATATATGAATCTTGAAAGCATCACCCTGATATACCTAGTTCGTCAGAGAACCAGTCATATAGATGTGGATATTTAAGAAATAGAGGCCTGGGCCTGTGCATGTCCAGCCATTTTGAAAACCTAACATTCTCCCTATTTCTCGGAGGCCCAGACACCATTCAGATCACTAAGTTGGGCCGTCCTCTGCTTTGTGTAGCGCTCAACGAAACCTAACATTCTACCTAGCCACACACCACTTAGATCACTAAGTTATGCCGTCCTTTGCTTTGTGTAGCGCTCAACAAAACCTAACATTCTACCTATTTCTCGGAGGCCAGACACCACTTAGATCACTAAGTTAAGCCGTCCTCTGCTTTGTGTAGCACTCAACAAAACCTAACATTCTACCTATTTCTCGGAGGCCAGACATGATTAACATCACTAAGTTGAGCTGTTTTGTGTAGCGCTCAACAAAAATGCAAATATAATGTCCTTTGGCACCTATGGTTGATGGTTAACCCTTTAGTGGCTATCTATTGCTTATTGTATGTTCATTTGCAGGCCAAGACTATTTTTGAAAATTTATCACTGTAATGACTGACTCGGTTATCGCACCAGTCATTCCAGTGTTACCCTTTCAGTCTTCCATTGACCTGCAAATGGACGTTTCCTCAAAACCACTGCAGAGGCCGGTTTTGGCTGGTTTCATCATGAAAGAGTTAAAAGTTATATTTCTCCCCAAGCTCAGACTACCAAGGGACACTACTCAGCTTACACAAATCGCTACAATACCAACTAAAGTAACCAATACTGTCCATCACAGAGCACAGAGCAAACTTACCTCCCTTTCATCATCATCTTCTGCTTCTCGTCTTCGCTTGGAAATGTAAATCATCATGAATAAAAAGATGGCCGAATAAAAGAAATTCCAAAACATTGACGGATCAGCCTGAAAATAGACATATTACACAATTGAATAAAGTAATCTAAGAATAAACTACTTCGGTGAATCTATTTATCAAATAGTAAATCCATCAGACCTACAATTCGTACACTTGACATACTTTTCAATGCTCATGGCGGAGCTAGATACATCATTATGATTGTAACAGCAGCCTACGTGCGATGTAATTCAGTATGACATCGTATACCTGAGTGGCAGATTGGATCGTTTCTTTGAGATTGTGAGATTTTATGTATGAAAATGTTAACTGCAAGCTTTATCTAAAATCATACAGTTATAACTACGTTCTCAGGTACCGAGGTTTTTCCTGGTACCTGAAATAAATGGCGGGTATCACCCTGCTAGGTTGACCCCAGATGGTTGCATAGTGTGGAGTTGGTGAATCCAATGCGATTATTTTTTTCTTATCCATTTGGTGGATTCTGGGTCTGCGTGGTCAGAGGACAATACTTAGATTATCCGGAAACTCATGTGTTCCCTTGTGTGGTTTTTCATGTTGAAATGCCTTGATACTGGGGTGTCGTAACTTTCTTTTCTGTTGGAAGTGGGTTATGGATCTAAGGTGTTCCTGTATCCTGATCTTGAAAGTTCTTAAAGTTTCTCCAACGTACTGTTTCTTGCATAGTTTCCAACTGAGGAGATATACGACATTGCGTGTCAAGCAATTCCTGATGATCTTGCATCTATATGTGAGTCCTGTATGTGTGCTTCTGAAGAAGCGGGACTTGTCCATGTAGTTGCAGATGTTACAGTTTAAACGAAATCTAGGATTTCTTTTTTCACGAGAGAGTTGATACTTACCTCCCTAATACTTTTGATATTGCTAAATATTGGCTTTCACTCAATAAACACTCAGATTTAAAACAGTTAGGTGCCCCTACTGGGCAGGGAGTCAGAGCGTAGTCTGGCGGATGCCAGCCCCACCACCGCGCATGCGCAGACTAGCACTTCCTCTGACTAGATTATTGGCTGACACACATGCAACTATTAAGAGCCTGAAGACCGAGCCTCTGTGGGGTGGAGAGGCCGGGTCCGTATCTAGGGAGGTAAGTATCAACTCTCTCGTGAAAAAAGAAATCCTAGATTTCGTTTATTTCACTTCAAGAGTATACTTACCTCCCTAATACTTTTGATATTGCCAGAATTCGAAAGTGAATCTGGCGGGAGGGAGGCGAGGTCAAAAGACCAGCTCATCCCTATACGCTTTTCTGCGTTTAAGGCACTTAAACTTCTGAAACTGTAAGAAAAAACAGTCAGGATTTGACTAACCATCGGATAACACCACCGATGTATGAGAGATGACCGAATGTCATATGCGCTCCCCCCCCCCTCCTTCCAGGGAGGAAGAGTCGACTGACCTCAATGTCCTATACGCTCTCTACGTACAAGTGCCATGTACTACAGGACAGAGACGAAAAAGCTCCATTTTCGTAACTCTCAACAATGAACCACACAAATACACAAACCATCACCATATTAATAACGGGTAATCGTGACAATACAATCAACAACGGACAACACATGAACAAGACTGACCTTGTTGAAAAGGCTGCTGACATCATCTTCCCATTGGTAAAGACTGATGCAGGCCCAAAAAAGTGGGTGTTTCCATAAATTAATTGTGAAATATATAAGTAATGAGGAAAAACCTCCTCAAAAAATATAAACCGATTTATTTTTTCAAAACCGACAAGGCGAGAGGATTAGAGGTGTCACGGAGATAATGGTCTGTAAAACTTGACTCACAGTGCCACTGAGCCACCGACATAATATCATCCACAGGGACCCCATTAAATAGGGCTGTGGATGTCACTACGCCGCGGACACTGTGAGCCTTGGCCACGTCAACCTGCTTCCCGGTGGCGGATTTATGGCAAAACTGAATGCATTCCACAATCCACCTGGAAATGGTGTCCTTAGAAGCCCTCCCATGGGGTTCAATATAAGACAACCATAACGCTGACTGGTCGGTGCGCCATGCCGCCGTACGTTGTTTGTACCGGCGCAGCGCCCGGACGGGACACCATGCTTTAGAATTAGGATCATATCTAGTTAAAGCAGGCAAAATAATAGGTTGACCTGGATATTTCAACGACTGATTTTTAGCCAAGAAATTAATCCTAGGTAGCAGCTTAAGGCCTTCCCCTGAAACCACAAAACGGTCATCCTCGGCTGATAAGGCATGAATTTCACTCCTACGCCTAGCCGAGGCCGCAGCAATTAAAAACACAGTCTTCAGTGTTAATAGTTTCATAGAAATGGAACTAAGTGGTTCAAAAGGCTTATCACCTAGTACTTGAAGCACTAGCGATAAACTCCAAGACGGAATCACAGGTGGATTCCTCGGTCTTAGATTGCCCATGCCTTTAATTAATACATTCAATGTATTTACTTCATCACTTCCCCTCTTAGCCAAGCAAGGAATAACAGACATTAATGCTGATTTATAACCAGCAATAGAGTTAGGCTTGAGGCTATAGGCATCATAGAGGTGACAGAGGAAATCAGCTACTACTTGAATAGATGAATCCATTGGATCAATACATCTTTTTGAGCACCATTCTGCAAATCTGTTGATTTTATAATTATATGCTCTGGAGGTTGACCCCCTCCTGGCTTTGGCCATAAACATGGCTGCTTGCTCAGAAAAGCCCTCCTTAATTCTAGATTCCTTGACAACATCCACGCAGTCAATCTGAACATTGACGGATTGTTGTGAAGGGCCTTGCCCTGGAAGATAATATCGTCCATCAGAGGCAGAGGAACCGGATTGCAGACCAGAAGGTCCAGCAGATCCGTATACCACGATCGGCTTGGCCAATCCGGGGCGATCAGAAGCACTTGGCATTCCTCTTGTCTGATTTTCTGAAGAATTTTTGGAATCAGGATTGCTGGAGGGAATGCGTATGCATACATTCTCCCCCAGCTGATAGCTAACGCATCTGTTGCGAAAGCGCTTGGATCCGGAATCGGAGAGACGTACGTCGTCATCTTCGCATTCTTCTTCGTTGCGAACAAATCGATGTTGGGTTTCCCCCAATGGTCGAACAGACGATCCGCCACACATTGATTTAGTTGCCATTCCGTGGGTAAAACACTCATCCTTCGGCTCAATGAGTCTGCTAGCAGGTTTAACCTTCCCGGAATATGAACTGCTTTCAAGGTAATCTGGTGATCCAGACACCAACAAAGCAGTTTCCATGTCATCATACAGAGACTGGGCGACTTCGTTCCGCCCTGGCGGTTTATGTAAGTCACAACTGTTGAGTTGTCTGAACGAATAAGAACAATCTTGCCCTGAACTTTCTGTAAGAAATGTTCCAGGCCCAGGACTACTGCTCTTAGCTCCAGTAGATTTATATGTTCCTTTGACTGTTCCAGATTCCAAAGCCCTGATATCGTGGATTCTTCCAGGCAAGCTCCCCAGCCCTCCATCGATGCATCTGTATACACAGTCACCTGAGGGTGGGGAGGGGTTAGCAAAACCCCCGGCAAGAGATTCTCTGTATTCAACCACCATTGCAGGTGGTGAATCAGAGGCGCCAACACTGACACATTCGAGTCCAGCGAACCTGTACTCTGGGTCCATTGTGTCATGAGAAACAACTGGATCGGCCGCCTGCGTAAGGCGGCCTGAGGAATGACTGGTTCCAACGAAACCATCAACCCCAGCATTCTCAAGTAAACCCGTGCCAGGACATGACGACTGTCGCACACTGACTGAATCAATGAGATGAGTTTCTGAACTCTCTCCTGAGTAGGATAAACATATCCTGTCTCTAGATCGAAGAACATCCCCAGGTAAACAAACTTCTGGGATGGAGTCAGCTCTGATTTTGGGAAATTGATCATCCAGCCCAAGTCTGTGAGAGTTTTCAAAACAATCTCCAGATTGGCGGACAAACTTTCCCGGGTGTGCGCTTTCAACAGCCAGTCGTCTATGTACGTGTGGACTGCTATGCTTCTCCTGCGGAGGTATGCTGTGATCGCAAGAACCACACGGGTGAAAACCCGAGGAGCCGTGGAAATTCCGAAGGGCAACACCCTGAATTCCCACTGTCTGCCCTGGAATGCAAATCTCAGGAAGCGACAGAAACTCCCGTGGATGGGGATGTGGAAATAAGCGTCCTTCAAATCTATCGACGCCGTCCACATCCCCCTCTCCAACCCCGCCAACACCGAGCGCACCGTTTCCATCTTGAAACCGGGCGTCTCGATGAACTTGTTCAATGGCTTGAGGTTGAGAATCGGTCTCCACCCTCCGGTGCGTTTTGTTACTAAGAACAGGGTTGAATAGAAGCCCGGACACCTTTGTGCCGGCTGAATAGCTCCCTTTTGTATGAGGGAATTTATCTCCTCCTCGATACACAACCTTTGCTCTGGATCTCTCGGAATGGGAGTCCAGACTGGCACCAGAGACAGTCGCGACGGCGGGCCTGTCACCCACTCTGGATGATACCCGACGGAAAGCCATCGCAAGACTAAACGGTCCTGAGTTAACCGTTCCCACTCTTGCATGTGGTCGGCTAGCCGGCCTCCCACCGGTCCACCTAGGGACCGCGGTGGACACGAGGCATGCAAGAGCGGCACTGTCTCCGCCGCCATACACACCGGAGTGGTTCTTACCGCGGTAAGCGTCCTGTCAGGACCGATAACCACGCCCAGATCCTCGCGCGCCCCGCCCCGCCCCGCGCGCACCACGGTGCACGGGCGGCTGCCTGGCTGACGGCGCCTGAGGAACCTGCGCCCCCCTCGCTGCTGGCCGAATCGCACGCGGCCGAGGCCGACGCTGCGACGGTGGCTGGCCTCTGACCTGGCCAGCACCACCTCGAGCCTGCAGGGGATGATACGCCGGGGCCGCGGCGCGAACGCTAGCACTACGCAGCACATCAAACTGCTCGCGCAGCGCCCTCTGGTTATTCACCAGGGTGACCGTCTCCTGGAGGTGTCGACATCCCTCACCTCCAAAAAGACCAGGGCCCGTCATAGGCGTACGCAGTAGCCTATTGTACAGGTCCTGAGACGGGCACAGATTGTCCAGGGCAAACGTGCGTCTTGCCCGGACACTCCTGGTCACCGCCCGAGTCATACAGTCCAGCGCCAGGTTAATACCATCCTGGATGGTTCGCTGGACAGTGACCGGACTTGGCTGGCGCGATGCGGATGCCGTTACTACCCCCTGTAACAGCTGGGAGACGTGGGACAGAGCGGCAATCGAAGCCCTCCCACTCTCCTCCGCATCACGCAACGCGGTATTCGCCGAACGCAACGCGTTCGAGCACAAGACACCCGTGTCAGAACGGGAGCCTGGCCGCGCATCCTCACCCAAAGCCGCGCGGTCATCCACGCTGGGCCTGGGTACCACACCGTACCGCTGGTAATCCAGGGGCACGATGCGACAACGCCTGGCCACCTCGCGAGGGGCCTTCGCGAGACGTCCACTCGACTTAATGGACGACTCCGCCGCCTTGAACATGTCAACCACATGCTCCGCCAGCGGCAGAGAAGGCATAGCGTTAGCAGTCGGTTTCCCAGCTAACCACGGCGTGTGAACACGCTGGCTAGCCGACTGCTCCACGGGCAGATCAGGCCTAACGCTCACCAACCACTGGCAAGCGTCATACCAATCCTCCTCCGTGGCTAACTGCGAGCGCTCTACAAGACGGGGTCCTTCGTCTTCCTCCTGAGCGCAAGCAGTAGAGCTTGACGGCGGGTATGCTGATACACCTGGCAAGCCAGGGAAAACACGCGGGCCTGACAGCACCGGCATGAGAATATCACTGGTTTGACCAGGAGCAGGCACCGTGGCATAGCGCGGGGTATATATAGCCTCACCACGGGCCCGGCCAGCACCAGCAACACCCTCGGCAAGCCGAGGTATGCGGTACCGCTGGCCATCAGCAGCGCCCTGGGCCACCACCTGAGCCGCGGACTCTACTCCAGGGTGAGTAAAACCGTGGAATAAGGCGCCTGTATTCCCCGCGAGGGGTGCACAAACATCTTCATCCATGTCCACGTCGTCAGACGGCGACCATAGCAGGTAATCCTCATCACCCTGGTCAGAAAGATTAGACCCCGGGTCAGCAAAGAGAGCTAACCCGGGCTGACCAGGAACGGTGCCATAGGAGGTACTGGCCACCGCGGCGTGCGGATACCCCTGGACTGATAAGCAGCCAGCGGGTTCCAGCGACAACCGTCCACGGTCCCCTATCGGCGCGGCAATAAGCCTGCTGCCAGGGTCGTGGAACGCCCCCTCTAATGGGGCCACCTCTGAATCGTCGAACAACGGAAGCGGACTAAGGAAAACCGATCCAGAGGCGGGGATTACCTGCTCCGAAGCAGATGACGAGGACAGTAAAGGACTTGGTCCAGGAAGCATGCCACGAAGCAACCCTGGAACCAAATCCTTTAATGTCCTCTTCACCTCTCCCAACATCTCGGTCCGGAAGGCCTCCATATCCACCGCGGACGAGACCTTCCCCTTACCCTTCCTACTTACAACCTCTCGTTTCCGCTTCTTCTTCTTCTCCTCCTCTACCACCTTGTCCGTCGCCTGTAAGCAGCACAAGAATTCGGACATTAACTCGCCCCCCCCAGTGCTTACATATGTCACAATTAACCAAGGGACCACAAGGGCTACATCGATAGCAACGATGAGGCCAGAACTTATCCGGTAGAAAACGTCCACAGGACGCGCAACCCGGTCCCTGAAACAGGGCAAAGGACAAGGAGTATGAGCAAACTAGTTAAGCTTAGACACTCAAACCAACTCAAAGAGAAGGAAAACGATCATACAGATCAATATACATCAGAAACCAGCATAGCGATTGAATTGCTGATAAATACATAGCCAGGCTGATTATGACGTCATTAATCCCGTGACAGGAAAAAATTCGATCCCAACAAAACATCCAAGTGCAAGGACGAATTGTATGCTGAATGGATACGTCGACTACACAACCATCAGATACATATAGATAACTCTTTTCTGGCAAAAATGTTAATTATCTCCCTTTGTTTGTTTACAATAATTAACATCACCACATTATCAATAACTAGATACCTGACACTTTGTATAGACAAACCATCCAACATGACGAACCGGAGAACTCCACCATCTGCACGCCTCTTAACTCTCTCCACCTCATGGGGAAGGAATTGGATCAAGAGGGCAAAGTGAGAAGACCTTTATACTAGGCCTCCAACTCACTGGACATTAATTTTTCATTTTGGTTAGATAACCTAACAGTGTTAGTAGGAAATGGAACCATGGTGGAGAGAAAACTAACTCTCTGCTGCTGTGATGCGACCACCTAGCGTCATACAGACCTGTGGACATAAACAGAAAGAGAAATTAGTCATAGGTAGCACCGAGTTGACATAAACCAACTAACCAAGGCGCTTATCACGGTAACCGCGAGTCCCGGAAACACAATACACCGGGAAGAAAACTCGCTAATTTTACTAGAAGTCACCTGATTTAAAGGTCCTAAGTCCCCCTTTGGCGAATTGTTCCGTCCTGCCATCCAAATCAGTGACTATCACTCCAAAAAACACCACTTAAACAGTCTAAGATTAAGGAAAAGCTATTGCTACAAAAAGACATGTGTGATCTCTCTGCCAATAATCTAGCAAAGAGGAAGTGCTAGTCTGCGCATGCACGGTGGTGGGGCTGGCATCCGCCAGACTACGCTCTGACTCCCTGCCCAGTAGGGGCACCTAACTGTTTTAAATCTGAGTGTTTATTGAGTGAAAGCCAATATTTAGCAATATCAAAAGTATTAGGGAGGTAAGTATACTCTTGAAGTGAAATTTTGTTTTGCAATTTATGAGAGGATTTCTGTGGGTTCTGGTTTCTTCCAAGACCCCTGGAAGTTTGGCTCTGACTACATGATCCCTTATGGTTTTGTTTTTTCGAAAACCAAACAGGGGTGGCTAAGGGAAAGTGTCCCTGCACCGCTGACTGGCATGTAGGATAGGCCAGTATTGCTCTTTTAAGCAAAGTACCTGTGAGTATGAATTCGCAGATAAAGATAGGTTTGAACAGCTGTTTGTTGGGTGCTGGGGTGGTTGATGGTGGGGGAGGGGTGTCTTGAGGAGGTGTCTAATTTTGTTCCTGGCTTTTGCCCTACCAGTGATAGAAGCCCTCCATTGCGGTACTATTCCTGTCTTAGTCTGTAATGTGGGTACATATTATCCTGACATGGGCTGGTGTCCTTGCATGAGCATGGGTGTGCCGATGTGTAGTGGAGGTAGCTGGTGTGTCAGTGCGTCAGTGGGTTCGGTGTATAGGTCAAAGGAGATGGTGTGTCCATCCTCGTTCTTGACCCAGGTGTCCAGGGATGCCACTTGTTCTCTTGAGCTCTCTATAGTGAATTTTATGCTGTGGTGTCCACTGTTCATGTGTTGGATAAACTCTGATATGGCCATGTGGCCATATTCCAATATCATGAATATGTCTTCTATGTAACGTACATATAGTGCTGGTTGGTGTGGGGCATTTGCAAGCAGTGTCTCGTCTAAGTCTGCCATGAAGATACATGCATATGAGCAGGCTGCTTTGTTGCCCATGACTATGCCTCCTATTTGAAGGAAGTGTTCTCCATTGAACTCAAAGTTGTTGCATTCTAACAACAGTTTCAATAAATTTATTAAGTTTCATACTGATAAAGTGCCAGGTGTTCCATGTTTCATGCAGTGTTTTGCTACTGCACATAATCCTTTGTTATTTGGGATATTAGTGTAAAGAGAGGTGACGTCCATAGTGACAAAGAGAGAATTCTCTTTTGTGGGTCCGAATTCTTCTATCTTGTTGATAAAATCTGTGGTGTCTTTTACATAAGATTTGATCTTTGTTATGTGGACGTTGATGTGTTCATCAACGAAGCTACTGATGAGCTCTGTTGGGCAGCCATTGCCGCTAATGATGGGTCTGCCCTGTGTGATCCCAGCTTTCTTCTCCTTATGGACCTTTGGTAAGAGACATTTAGACTTCGCTCTTCAAAGTGAAGACAAGCGTCAGGCAACAGAAGTTCATCAAAATAGTACTAAACGTTGTAATTAAGTTTATCTATAATCATATTGCCTTGAACAACAAATTACATTCACATTCTTATAACATGATTGATGCCACACCCCTTCATTTGTATGAAATGCGCTATCTGTCCGGGACACTAATATTTTTACTGAAAGGCAGTCAACAGAATATTTTTCACGTCTTAAACAGCTTCAATACTTGAGATCATGAGATTTTATGTATGAAAACATTAGCTACATATATTTGAGCTAATATCATAGTTTATGTTGCATTACAAACACTTTTTGTGAAATTCTCTGCAAAATTTACACCAGCTTTCATTTCTAGCTCACTGGCATTTTTGTGCAATTGGGATGAGTGTCAAAATTGAATGAGCAATCCTGTCAAGTGATTGTGTTGGGGTGGTGGAGAGTGGAAATACTCACTGACTGTATGCAATATGTAGCTCTTTACTAAGACCTCTCATATTGACATATTCATTCTCGCAAGCATATTATCTATAGATTACCTTTCCATGTGTGCTGTGTTCTTTGTCCAAACACACAAATCCTCGCACTGCATGACCTTTTACTTGAGCAGTGCTCCATCCACAGGATGTCCATAACGTCAACTGCCAGAACATCTACACAATGAAAGGTATCGCTAATATTAAATGCTAAATATATATACAGACATCACAACCGTGTGGAATAGAGGAATCTGTCCACAGAGCAGTACTGCACAGGTACATCCGTAACAGCACAGGTACATCCATAACATCACAGGTACATTCATAACAGCACAGGCACATCCATAACAACACAGGCACATCCATAACAGCACAGGCACATCCATAACAACACAGGTGGACCCATAAAAACACAGGTGCATCCATAACAGCACAGGCGCATCCATAACAGCACAGGCACATCCATAACAGCACAGGCACATCCATAACACCGGCACACCCATAACAACACAGGTAAATCCATAACACAGGTACATCCATAACAGCACAGGTACATCCATAACAGCACAGGCACATCCATAACAACATAGGCGCATCCATAACAACACAGGTACATTCATAACAGCACAGGTACATCCAAAACAGCACAGGTACATCTATAGCAACACAGGTACATCCATAACAACACAGGTACACTCATAACAGCACAGGTACATCCATAACAACACAGGTACATCCATAACAACACATGTGCATCCATAACAGCACAGGTAATCCATAACAACACAGGTACATCCATAACAACACAGGTACATTCATAACAGCACAGGTACATCAATAACAACATAGGTGCATCCATAACAACACAGATACATTCATAACAGCACAGGTACATCAATAACAACACAGGTGCATCCATAACACCAGACTTGAAGCAATTTCGATGTTGTTACTAACGATCAACATTGACATTATTAACCGTCTGATTGTCTAGTTTTTGCAGATGACATTCCACGGGTTATATCTTTGGACCTGCTAAATATTTTGAAAGCAATTTGACTGCTGAAAGACTGAAAGTTGTTGGTGTATAAGGCACCAACAGTCAAATTGTTTTCAAAATATTCAGCAAGTCATGAGTTTTACTCAATGAAATTATTGTCTAGTGGTTTGCAGCAGCTAAACAGTTAGTGAAATCTAAACAGTAGGTTTTGTAATAAATTTTGTTCCTTTTAAGATGCGAGAATTCTAAAACCTTATAGTAAAATGGCGTCAAGCAAGACATCATTAACTCCCTATAATTTCATTTTGGTTCATATTATTATGGCGCCTTAGTTTAAAAACAATTCTCCTGTAAGGTGTTGCTGTCCATGACAGAAGACGTTTTACGAACAGAGAAACAAAGAAAGCAGTACTTGTTATCAGTCTGGCAGGGTAATGTCAAAATATTAATTGTTTGCGTTAAACAAACAAACAGTTGGCTCCAAAAGTAATATCCTACAACTGACGAGAGATTATATGCACATACAGAGATGTGTTGAAGACTATAAACCTTATGAACTCACCTGAGGATAATACATGGATGTGTTGAATGTTATCTTAACAGATATTCTCAACTGTCTGAAAAAGAGCATACATTTTTACAATGACAACCAAAGTATTAATAGCCAGTCCCCACAATCAGTCTCCTCACGGCCACCCACATATATTAATCCAGACCACCCGCATACTTCAATCCAAAACTTTAATCCAGGCCACCTGCATACGTTAATGCTGGTTAGATAAATAATGTCTAATCACACCTGTGCTTGCTATAAAACAAGATTTGTATCATCACCATTAACATGTAAGAAGTATTCAATGAAAGGTGAATAAATGTAAGTGTAGTCTGTAGCCGTAAGTGCTACTTTTCTGACTAACACACTCCACTTACATATGGCACTCATTCTCAAATATACCAATTATACTTATTGTCCCATCATATTCTCTTGGGCATATAGACAGATATTACATGTACATTTTGAAAGTGATTTAAATGACAGTCGATGTGCTTCCAGTCAAATTATTCTCTAAGTTTCAAAAGAAGATTTCTCATTGTAGAGTCTCAATTTCAGGGCAATCATAAAGGAAGGCAGTAAACTAGCCAAACCCTTGGAATCTTCAAAATATTAATAAAATGGCCTAGGCCATAGAATCTACAGAATATTCAGGAAGTAAGCTTAACCCATAGCATCTTCAGAATATTCAATAATCTAGTCTAACCCGTAGCAATCCAGACGTATCTTCAGATTATTCTGAATATTCTGACGATTCTATCGGTTAGACTAGTTGATTAATATTCTGAAGGTTTGAATGGTTAGGCTAGTGTATTGAATATTGTGAATATAGTGAGTATTCTGAAGATACCATGGTTTAGGCTAGTGTATTGGGTATTCTGAAGATACCGTGGTTTAGGCTAGTGTATTGAGTATTCTGAAGATACCATGGTTTAGTCTAGCTTAATGAATATTCTGAAGATACTGTAGTTTAGGCCAGTTTAATGAATATTCTGAAGATACTGTAGTTTAGGCTAGTTTAATGAATATTCTGAAGATACTGTAGTTTAGGCTAGTGTATTGAGTATTCTGAAGATATCATGGTTTAGGCTAATTTAATGAATATTCTGTAGATACTGTGGTTTAGGCTAGTGTATTGAGTATTCTGAAGATACCATGGCTTAGGCTAGTTTAATGAATATTCTGAAGATACTGTGGTTTAGGCTAGTGTATTGAGTATTCTGAAGATACCATGGTTTAGGCTAGTTTAATGAATATTCGGAAGACACTGTGGTTTAGGCTAGTTTAATGAATATTCTGAATATACAGGGGTTTAGGCTAGTTTAATGAATATTCTGAATATACCATGGTTTAGGCTAGGTTAATGAATATTCTGAATATACAGTGGTTTAGGCTAGTTTAATGAATACTCTGTAGATACCGTGGTTTAGGCTAGTTTATTGAGTATTCTGAAGATTCTGTGGTTTAGGTTAGCTTACTGAGTAATCTGAATATAGCGTGGCTTAGGCTAGTTTAATGAATATTCTGAAGATACTGTGGTTTAGACTAGTGTATTGAGTATTCTGAGGATGCCATGATTTAGGCTAGTTTATTGAGTATTCTGAAGATACCATGGTTTAAGCTAGCTTAATGAATATTCTGAAGATACCATGGTTTAGGCTAGTTTAATGAATATTCTGAATATACTCGTGCGCATATACTCATGCATTTCTATGGGTTAGACTATATTCTGGGTGAGATTCACATATGTATGAGACACATGAAAGTTGATTTTGAGCATTATGTCACAGATAACATCTTAGGCAAGCCCCTTTTTATAGGCAGGACAAGATTTACTTGGCTCAAATCTGCCATGTCTTATTCAAATATATCTTGAAAGCATCCAGGGCTAGGGATATGAGTAGTTGCATAGCAGCACTTTAAGACATGTTAGTGTTTGTATGTTTACCTTACCAGCAAAGCTAACATGGCAGTGTTTGTATGTTTACCTTCCCAGCAAAGCTAACATATTAGTGTTTGTTAGTTTACCTTACCAGCAAAGCTAACATGGTCGTGTTTGTATGTTTACCTTCCCAGCAGAGATAACATGGTAGTGGTTGTATGTTTACCTTCCCAGCAGAGATAACATGGTAGTGGTTGTATGTTTACCTTCCCAGCAAAGACAACATGGTAGTGTTTGTATGTTTACCCTCCTAGCAGAGCTAACATGGCAGTGTTTGTATGTTTGCCTTACCAGCAAAGCTAATATGGTAGTGTTTGTATGTTTACCTTACCAGCAAAGCTAACATGGTAGTGTTTGTATGTTTACCTTACCAGCAAAGCTAACATGGTAGTGTTTGTATGTTTACCTTCCCAGCAGAGATAACATGGTAGTGGTTGTATGTTTACCTTCCCAGCAAAGACAACATGGTAGTGTTTGTATGTTTACCCTCCTAGCAGAGCTAACATGGTAGTGTTTGTATGTTTACCTTCCCAGCAAAGCTAACATGGTAGTGTTTGTATGTTTACCTTCCCAGCAAAGCTAACATGGTAGTGTTTGTATGTTTACCTTCCCATGAAAGCTAACATGGCAGTGTGTGTATGTTTACCTTACCAGCAAAGCTAACATGGTAGTGTTTGTATGTTTACCTTACCAGCAAAGCTAACATGGTAGTGTTTGAATGTTTACCTTCCCAGCAAAGCTAACATATTAGTGTTTGTATGTTTACCTTACCAGCAAAGCTAACATGGTAGTGTTTGTATGTTTACTTTCCCAGCAAAGCTAACATGTTAGTGTTTGTATGTTTACCTTCCCAGCAAAGCTAACATGGTAGTGTTTGTATGTTTACCTTCCCAGCAGAGCTAACATGGTAGTGTTTGTATGTTTACCTTCCCAGCAAAGCTAACATGTTAGTGTTTGTATGTTTACCTTCCCAGCAGAGCTAACATGGTAGTGTTTGTATGTTTACCTTCCCAGCAAAGCTAACATATTAGTGTTTGTATGTTTACCTTCCCAGCAAAGCTAACATATTAGTGTTTGTATGTTTACCTTCCCAGCAAAGCTAACATATTAGTGTTTGTATGTTTACCTTCCCAGCAAAGCTAACATGGTAGTGTTTGTATGTTTACCTTACCAGCAAAGCTAACATGGCAGTGTTTGTATGTTTACCTTACCAGCAAAGCTAACATGGTAGTGTTTGTATGTTTACCTTACCAGCAAAGCTAACATGGTAGTGTTTGAATGTTTACCTTCCCAGCAAAGCTAACATATTAGTGTTTGTATGTTTACCTTACCAGCAAAGCTAACATGGTAGTGTTTGTATGTTTACCTTCCCAGCAAAGCTAACATGGTAGTGTTTGTATGTTTACCTTCCCAGCAGAGATAACATGGTAGTGGTTGTATGTTTACCTTCCCAGCAAAGACAACATGGTAGTGTTTGTATGTTTACCCTCCTAGCAGAGCTAACATGGTACTGTTTGTATGTTTACCTTCCCAGCAGAGCTAACATGGCAGTGTTTGTATGTTTACCTTCCCAGCAAAGCTAACATGGCAGTGTTTGTATGTTTGCCTTACCAGCAAAGCTAACATGGTAGTGTTTGTATGTTTACCTTCCCAGCAGAGCTAACATGGTAGTGTTTGTATGTTTACCTTCCCAGCAAAGCTAATACATTAGTGATATTCTCCAGGGACTGGCTCACAATGACAGGCTTGCTAAACAGTTGACTCATATCCAGCTGAAAATGAGCACAGAACATGATCATAACATATAGAGATAGATTCTCAATGAAATTCTCATATCATAGATGATAAGTATGTGCATTAAACAACGCTGCAATATTACTGATTAAATGTTGAGGTAACCATGCCAATCTGGTACCAAGAGCCATCACAAGATGGCATATCCCACCGGGCACCAAATATCTCACTATTAGGGGAATGTAAATTGGCTGCAGATAACAGGATTTAATATATCATTAATAGACTGACAGACTGACATACATACATTCTATACAGATGCATGGAAGTTTTAAAAGAATCACAGCTAAATTGTAGTTGTGCTGACAAGAAATAATTGGTACTGCAGCTTATGTGTCGGCTTAAAGGTATTTAAAAAGGGGGGATAACTCTGCAATGAATAATATTTTGGCTGCGAAAGCTAAAGCTACCTAGCCGAAATTGATGATGCCAGCACATATTTTGCTCTGGAGATTTTGCTAAATTTAAGCAGTTTACAGTTTAGTAATGTAACTAAATTTAATATGTAGATGTAGCTAAGGACAATCTGCTCACAACTGAGTTTAATTTAAAAAAATTATAAGTGTGGAAAAAGTTATCAGTAAATTAAAACTGAATTTCAAAATATATTATCAAATCTGTTGTTAAATTCTGTGAAAAGTTAAGGCTATTGTTATGCTCCAGTGACTTCAAATAGGTGAGCCAGCAGTGTAGTTGTTTTAATGAAGACCTCTGACCTGGGCTGCCTATGCCTATTGACCTCTACAACTAATACTGACCTATTCAATGGATATATAAGTGTTGATTTACAGGCACTTAGCTGTAAGGAACATAAGCAGTTCACTGTGAAGTATAACTGTTATTCTGTGTCTATTCAGTTGAAAGATGTAAATTCAATTTCTAAATGGATCACTAAACTAGAAGACCTGTATGGAACAAGAACTGATAAAGGGGGTAATGGTGCATTATTTCACATTGAACAATTCATTTCCTGTGACAAATGCAATGTTACCATAACATTGTATGAATCTACAGGACTTATTCATGTTCAGGGCTCAGACTACTATGAGTGGGTGAGAGGAGACTTTATTTATTTCTCTGCTACCATTTATGATGGTAACAGATTAGTGAGTGTAGATAGCATGGAGGCCACCACTAGTGTTTGCTGTGCCCCGTCAGTGGGGGCAGTTAATACACAGGTAAATGCCAGCCAAGATCACTATAGCAAGGACATGCCACCTAAGATGTGTTTATGTAGCCCAGCAGCTGGAGAGACCATTCCTAAACAATTATTTACACCTGAGCATACTAGCACACCAGTGATCAGCCAGCTTAGACAACCTAGCCAACAGGATTTAATTAATCAGATGTTCCTCCTTGGCCAACTGCTTCTAGAAAAAGAAAACACTATTAAAGAACTTCGTGCTGAAAACAGAAAATTATTGACTCAAATAAATGTCACTAAAACAACAACAGATGTAGGTGTTATGACAGAAGTCATTGGTGAATCTAAAGTAGCTTCTCCTGAAACAGTTGCTACGCCAGAAACAGTTACTAAGAACCTGTTGCTAATTGTAAAACTGCTTCTAGGAAATCACCAAGATTGTATCGTAGACAAACCAGTCCCAGCACCAAGGCTCTCAAAACAATTTCAGAAACGACAAGCTACAATAAATGTGTATGAACCACCTAAACAGACACAACCTTCATACCATATGCGTAAACCACAATATAGCAGAAATGTGGCTAAGAATGCTACACAGTCACAACTAGTAAGCAATGACAACTCCAAAGAGACACTGATTATAGGGAGCTCTATAATAAAATATGTAAATTCCAAGGGACTACAGGATACAGTGGAGGTTCATTCAACTCTTCTGAGCATTGACTTGCACACATATAAGGATATTGTGATAATGGCCAGCACTAACAATTGTGATGGCGCATTAAGTGATGCGCTTAATGCGATGGAGAACCTGATTAGCGATGTTTAGTCTCTCGTCCGTAAGTGTACGATACATGTATGCCAGCTGTGCCCACGTGATGATGTTCGCGGTCGACAGAATTTCATTCGAAATTTTAACAAGCATATTGAGGTTCGACAGCATTTCCTTAACTTTTCAATGATTCAGTCTAGTGGATACTTCTATTCCTTATATAAACCTGGTTCGATAGACAGCTCCTTATACTATGCGGACAAACTCCACGTAAATAAATATGGGACATCTGTTCTAGTAAAGTGCATTAATGACTATGCAGAGATCATCAGAAATCCAACATGCAAATTTTGTGGTGAACCAAACCACAAACATTCACAGCATCGCCATGGTCAGCCTGTACACTACTGGAGATGCAACAAATCTGGCCATAAGTCAAACCGGTGTACAGTACATTAGCAATGTGGTCAAGAAGCTGTGCAAACCAACAATCCTGAATATTACGCCAGCTGCATAAATAACCGCGATGGAAATGTACAGATTAACAGAGATTTAAATGTTGCCACTGACTGTACCACAAATGTAAACACTGATACTCTATTATGTATGAAACAACACAATGTAGATCTTCCTGATGTAAGACCCTCTAATAATATTTTCAATATTAATTCAGTATCTATCATATGTAATGATGAGTCTACTTTGTGTATTGTACATCCTAATGGTTCCAATATAATACTCAGTAATCGATATCAATCACTCAAAACCAATGTATGTGAATGCAATATTAATGATGGTGGTGGTGGTGGTGGTGGTGGTGGTCATGATGGTGAGGAGGATGGTGATGATGATGATGATGATGATGATGATAACAGTTATAATAACAATGATAATGATGGTGCTGGTGGGGATGGGAGTAGTGATAATGATGGTGATGGTGGGGATGGGAGTAGTGGTAATGGTGGTGGTGGGGATGGGAATGGTGGTGGTGATGATGGTGGTAGTGGTGGTGGTGGTGATGATGATGATGATGATGATGATGATGATAACAGTTATAATAACAATGATAATGATGGTGGTGGTGGGGATGGGAGTAGTGGTAATGGTGGTGGTGGTGGTGGGGATGGGAATGGTGGTGGTGGTAATGATGATGATGATAATAATAATAATAATGCTAATTCATATTTGAATTATATAAACATCCTTGATTATATGCATGTAGGCTATAACTTTGTAAACTATATTAATGTCTTCTCCTACTGTATAACCAGTGGAGAAATTGGTCAACTAGACAATAATTCTAATAATGTGCTGGAATCAATTCTACTGATGAGATGCAATGACAAATTTATAGAAACAGTTATGTCCCCTGACTTTCCATCTTTCAGTATTAATAGTATTAATAGTAAGGGTCTTCATATTGGCCACTTAAATGTTCAACACTTAGTTCCCAAAATTTCACAATTTTGGAGAAAAGTAGGAAAGAATTAGAAATATTTTGTGTCACAGAGGCTTGCTTAAGCAATACAGTTTCAGACACAGTAATTGAAATACAGGGCTATAATACAGAGCGCAGAGACAGAATTAAGCGTGATGGTGGGTGTATTGTAGTGTATATAGCTGACAACCTGTCATAAATTAGACGCGCTGACTTAGAAACACACAACATAGAAGTTGGCTGGTTAGAAATTAGACCATACAAAAATGAAACCGTTTCTAATTAGCTGTGTCTACAGACCACCAAACAGTCCAGCTAGTTGGATAGATGAATTTGAATCACTGCTAGAAGCTGCTTATTCAGAAAACTGATATTACACTCATAGGTGATTTTAATTTTAATCTTTTGAAGCAAGCAAACACTAAATGGCAATTAGTGATAGAAATTTATCACCTTGAGCAACTTGTAAATATACCTACTAGGGATACTGGCAAAACAGCAACACTGATAGATCATGTTTATGTAACAAGCAAGGAAAAATATCATTCAATACAAGTAGGGACACTAGCATTTAGTGACCACTATCCAGTCTTCACAGTAGGCAACAGTAAAGTTTCCAAGAATCAAAATGTACATCAAATTATTAAGTATCGCAGCATTAAGCACTTTGACGAGAATAAGTTTGTCCAACATCTTCGAGCATATGACTGGAGTTTTGTGGATGAATTAAATAACCCTGATCAGGCTCTTGAAAAATGGCAGAAAATATTCACAAATATACTAAACAAGAGAGTTAAAAGATTTTGTGAACCAGGATGGATAAATAAAGATATTTTGAATACAATGAAAGAAAGAGATCGCCAGAAAGTATCAGGAAATATTACAAAGTACAAAGACTTAAAGAATAAAGTTATGGCACAGATAGAAAAATCTAAAAAGGACTATCTTAGCGAAAAGCTATATGAAGGTAAACACAATCCTGCCAATATATGGAAAATCTTGAAGAGTATAAACCCAAAGGCTAACAAATGTCCTACCTTTCGACGCGATAATGACGGTAATGAAGTTATGGACCCGCAGATGCAATCTGAACTATTCAACACATATTTTTGTACAGTAGCATCTAATTTAGCTGAATACATACCACAAGCAGATACAGAATTTAGTGAACTAAGAAAACATGTAAATAGTAAAGTGCCAGAATACATCAAATTTCAAATACCATGTATTTCAGTAGATTACGTACATAATGAACTAAAAAATCTAAAGACAAATAAATCAGCTGGACAATGTATGCAATTATAGGTCAATATCGATCCTACCAGCTACATCTAAAATTATTGAACGCCATGTACATCTCTGTCAATATGGGTTACTGAATGAGTCACAGTCAAACTTTAGACAAAAACACTCATGCAAAAACGCTTTATTAAAACTTGTTGAAAAGTGGCGATTTTCAATAGACAATGGTGATCTCATAGGAGCTATCATGATAGATTTAAGAAAAGCCTTTATCTTTTAAATCATAATATTCTCCTGCAAAAGCTTTCCATATATAAATTTGAAACAGGATCGCTAAAATGGTTTTCATCATATTTAACCGATAGGCAGCAATATGTCTCAATTGCTGGAAAGATCTCTAAACAAGTATCAACCTACACCGGAGTCCCGCAAGGATCTGTATTAGGTCCACTCTTATTTATCTTATATATTAACGACCTTCCACTCTGTACATCTAGTAATATAGATATGTATGCTGATGATACTACTTTGCATGTTAACAGCCCAAGCACCTCTGAAATACAAAACCAGTTAACAAAAGATATGAAATCTGTACAGAAATGGTGTTTAAATAACAAAATGTTGCTTAATGAGGATAACACTAAACTGATGATGCTTGGCACTAATCACAAATTGAAGAGCATAACAACAGATATTGTATTACCTACTGAAAATGGAAACTTAAATACTGTAAAATCGGATAAACTCCTTGGCCTACACATTGATAGTACACTCTCATGGCAAAAACACAAGTAAAATCTGTAAAAAAAGTCTCTTCCTTAATATACATGTTGAAAAAGAACAAGAATTATATGAATGTTGAACAAAGTAATCTATTCTATAAAGCTTACATCCTTTCACATATAGATTACTGCTCTCTCATCTACTATCAATCAACTGATACCTTAGTATACAAGTGGGAAAAGCTACAAAAGAGAGCAGCTTGTATAGTACAAGAAGCCTCTTTAAGAGAACCAACTGAACTACTGCATAAACAATTGAATTGGACTACATTGGCTAAGAGAATAAACCTCAAAACAAATAGCATGACTTATAAAGCCTTAAATGACCTTACTCCAAGTTACATTAAGAACTTGTTCAAATATGTAGAAGATACACATTCCCTTAATTTACGTTCAAAAACCTTTGGTCATCTACATCTTCCAAAATTTAAATCTTGCTATGGAAAAAAGAGTTACACATATAAAGAAGTTCAACTCTGGAACGCATTACCTCAAAGCATTACACAATGTCTGACTCTATCATCATTCTATCATAATATGCAGAAGTGCATTACCTCAAAGCATTACACAATGTCTGACTCTATCATCATTCTATCATAATATGCAGAAGTGCATTACCTCAAAGCCTTACACAATGTCTGACTCTATCATCATTCTATCATAATATGCAGAAGTGCATTACCTCAAAGCCTTACACAATGTTTGACTCTATCATCATTCTATCATAATATGCAGAAGTATATGAATTCACATTAAGCCTTTAATGAAGAATTTTGTCCAAAAAAATCGTGACTATTTGCAGGTCGGGTGAAGACTGTTTCTGAAAATTGACTCCTGGAACGGCTGGCTCGGTTACCGAGTCAGTCACTCCAGTGGTAAATCTTCGGAAATAGTCTGCACATTTCTCAAGACCACGGCAGGGACCAGTTTGGGCCGTCTTCGTCATAAATGGGTCAATTTACTACATAACTGAATTCTCAGTATTATGGATTCAAGGGAGATAACTGTTGAAAATTATATTTCGAGTCATTGCTTCCCTTGACATATCCAGTGAGTTAATGGGAACTTGTTGATATTAATGTATATATGTAATATAAATGTGAGTCATGAGTGCGTGAGTCATGAGTGAGTGAGTGAGTGAGAGAGTGACTGACTGATTGAGTCAGTGTGTGCGTACGTGTATAAGTGCATTTATGAGTGTGTTTGTATGTATGTGTTTGCTGCTTATTTAACTGTACATAGTTTATTGTGTTTGGGAGGGCCTCGGGAAGATCAGTTTACTGATGATATACCCTCGATAAATAAAGATTATTATTATTATTATTATTATTATTATTAAGCACATGCACATCTGCACATGATACTGATAATGTGGACACAATTTTAAGTTACTCCATTGAGACCTCTAGGAGTTGCGTTGACAAGAAATGATTGTCAGAGATGGATGGACTGACAGGCAGACATACACACATTTTAGATGGATGGATGGACATACAGATATATGGATAGCACATGCACATCTTCATGTAGTAATGATAATACTTAACAAGTGTCAAAAGAATCAGAAATAAACTGTAGGAGGAGTTGCGTTGACAAGAAATGATTGGCAATGCAGTTTATGTATCAGCTTTAAGATATTTAAAGGGTGATAACTCTGTAATGAACAATGTTTGAGCTGCGAAAAAAGCATATGCACATAATGACTAGATGAAACACGTTTCAAAAGAATTGTAACTAAATTGTAAGAGTTGTGTTGACAAGACGGGGACAGACGGACATGCTGATTGCTATATCCCCAACCCCCGTCTTCCAGACAGGGGGGGAGGGGGGGATAAAAATGATAACAAGTCTCAAAGTTGATTATATTTACTCACGCTGCTGAAGCCTGGTGTGAGCATTGCGGCTGGTGCTGTCTGTTGTTTGTCTGTCTGTCTGAGGAATATCTCCAGAACCCTATGAGGTGCAATCACCAAAGTCCACCAATTTTCAGTGGCTAGAATATTTTTTTAGCTTGGGATCAAAGGGTCAATTATCGAGGTCATTGGGGTCACTTAGTGCATACCAGAATACATATTTTCATCGATAACTCTGCAATGCAAGCAGGTAGAATCACCAAATTGGTAACATACATTCATATTGCGGTTGGCTAGAACCCCAATTTATTTTAAGGTCAAAAGTTCAAATATCTAGCTCACAAGGTCACTAAGCGCATCCCGAAATATACATTTTTAGCCATAAATTAGATAGAATCACCAAATTTGGCAAACACATGTATGATTACTGTATTTTGCAGCTGTAGTAGTAGAAACATCCTACAGCTGCTTGCTATCAGGTCATCGTATTTTACCACTGTGTCTTGTCCTCTTGCAAGGTCACCTCATAGCGCGCTTAACAGATTTATGCTTTATATTTTCTGGCTTCCAGTAGAGCGGATTCCAAGGCTCTCTGTTCTGGTGTGCCTTCTACCATCCTTGGCACATGGCCAAACATGGACCATTGTTGCTGGGCGACCTTTATAGACAGCGGCGATGTATTGCACATCTTGTATAGTTAAGTGCATTATTTGGAAATTATGCTGTCTGACTATCGGTGTCCAGTAATGGTGTGGAGGTGTTTGCGGTGGCAGGCATAAAGTTTATCTAGAGATGTCTTTGGAGCTGCCCAGCTGTTAGTTATACAGCATCAGGGATATACAGAGTTTTGGAACATCCGTTCATATTCTACGTGGCTAGAAGTTCCTGAAATACACCTCTTTAGCCATAAATTGTGAACGCAATTAGGTAGAACCACCAAATTTGGAACATCCATTCATATAATAGGTGGCTAGAAGTTATATAAGCTTCAGGACAAATCAATAATATCTAGGCGACAGAGTCACGAAATGTTTACCGGAAAATATATTTTTGCCCACAACCCAGGAATGCAAGAAGGTAAAGTCAACAGATTTAGTACATGTATTCATATTATAACACTAAGACAAACATGACAGAGCACAAAGGCATGAAGACAAACATGGCAGAGCACAAGGGCATGTGTAAGAATCTCCCTCAAGTGCATTCTGCTTAATCCTTTTATGGTCCAGCCGGGCAAAATTTACCCCAACAGTTGTCTTGGAGAATATCTATGTGCAGGACAAGATGACAATTTTTTTTTAATTTACTGGAATGACTGGCTCAGTAACCTAGCCAGGCTTTCCAGTGGTAAATTTTCAGAAATTGTTATTCAGTAAGCAAATAATTAGATTTTTGTGACCAGATTTGAGTATCAAAGGGTTAATGACACATAATGAGTGAGGTGTCTCGGCCTGCAGAAATGTATGTTCTGGGAATGAAATATTCACCTGTTTAATAATATTAGGATTGAGTGTCAGGATAATGATCGCTGAAGCACCAAACATAAGCACCGTCTTCACCTGTCAAGTAAAAACATATAGAACACAATTACTTCTCAGATAATTATGTGTCTCAGCAGATCTTAACCTTTTATCTCCTGACTACAATTCGTACTTCTGGATGGCAAGAGCAACCGTGCTCGCAACGTTATTGAAGAGTCCACTGGTCGAACAAACATAGAGAACAGTTTCACACACTTACATGTAATAGCCAGAGTAATGATGTACAAGACAGAAACACATTCTTCACCTGTGAAAGGCATGATACAGTTTAGAAAGACGTGTCAATCTGTTAACTCAAAACTTCTGGCATTTTACAGACAGGTAGTTTCTGGAGCATATACCTCAACAGTCATCTTTCCTATCATAGTCACTGCACTGGACAGTAAATCACTACACGTCAAATGTGTTCTTAAAAATTTTCCTTCCTATGTTACATTTTCCTAGCTATTAATAGAATAGATAATAGATAACCACTATCATTGACTCTGTATAAACATGGTATGTGCATAATTTCAAATCTATTAAATCTGTTAAAAAATCTACTAGCTAACCTAGGCCTAGTTTCATGATGTGTAGCTAAGTAGAAAAAATTGTACTCAAATTTGATGTATGCCCTATTGCAGGAAGCATTAGTTATATCCCTTCAATGGTAAAATTTGGTCTAGAATGTCAAAATAATTGCTTGAATTCAATGTCCATTTATAGACAGCGAGAACAATATTTTTGAAGAAAGAGGCAGACATTCCAGTGGTAAAGTTACAGAATGCAGGAAATGTCAATTTCCCTTTCTCCGAGATCTAACAATACTCACCATTCTGTTACTTCTGATATACAGCTGGCTCTGACAGCGGCTCTAGGACTATAGACTTAGAAAGCTTTACCGACTCCTGGGAACCGGGTACTCGGCTCCCAACTGCCGAGTACCCGTTTACCATAGAGCTCATATTGTTTGCATAGCCACCAAACAAGAGAAAACTATGGCTTGCCTCCGTGGGGCTGGGAGGCTGGGTCCGTAACAGAATGGTGAGTATTGTTAGATCTCGGAGAAAGGGAAATTGACATTTCCTGCATTCTCCTTCGATCAATACTCACCATTCTGTTACTTCTGATATACACCAGATTTGATCAGTAACCTGGTGGGAAGGGGCAAGCCATACATGCTAATTTTGCCCCTTGGAGAAAGATTTTAGACTTCAAACTTGACTAACGGAGACCTAAAAAGGACCGTCAAGTTTACGGAACCGAATCACATTCGCGTCACAGCTCCCCCCCCCCTTTTTCCTCCTAAGAAAAGGGAGAGAACTAACGAACATGTATCTCGCCTGAAAACACCAATATGCCAAGAGGGTTAACTACTCCCTGCATATCGCTTGTATTAGCCTGGGAATGAGCATGAATATATACGATGAATGAACATGATACATATACATAATACAAAAAACTCTCACTTGTTGAATTACCTTATGATAACAGGACTTCAGACGTACCGCCTACAACCATTCACCGGTTCGGCCATCAGTGACACAATCTGGTTGACATCCTCTCGCCTGACCATGCCAGCTTTAGGTTCTTTTCTTACCGAAGTGAGAAAAGGGGAAAAGCAGTGTGGTCACTAACTATCGTTTCAAAAACAGCTAAAGCGAGTGGATTGGCTGAGTCTGACACATCCCTCATATAGTAATCCGTGAATGAGGACTCACAGTGCCATTGTGCAACGGCCATGATGTCCTATAACGGAACACCATTGTAAAGGGCGGTCGAGGCGGCTATTCCTCTGACATTGTCTGCCCTTACGCCTTGCACCTGGTGCCCAGTCGCCATCTCGTGAGTAGTCTGAATGCATTCGACCACCCAACGAGAGATAGTATCCATGGATGCGGCGCCATAAGACTTTTTATGGCAGATCCACAGATGTCTATCGTTCGACCGTAACGAGTCAGTCCGTTTCTTGTACTTAGTCAAAGCACGGACCGGGCACCAGACACTGGCATCACGATCAAACCTAGTTAACTTTGGTATAATGATCGGTTTGCCGGGATATCTCAAAGATTGGTTCTTTGACATAACCTCTGCTCTTGGCAGAAGACGCAGACCTTCTCCAGAAACAATAAATCGGTTCCTCTCTGCCGAAAGCGCATGGATCTCACTGCGCCTTCTAGCTGAGGAAGCTGCCAATAGAAAAACTGCCTTTAGAGTCAAATGCTTTAGACTAGCCGAACGCAACGGTTCGAAAGGGTGCTTGGCCAGTACATTAAGCACTAAAGATAGACTCCAGGCTGGAATGACTACCGGTTGTCTCGGTCGGAGATTGCTCATTCCCTCAACATCACATTTAACTGGGCCACCTCTGGACTATCCCTGTTGGCTAGACAAGGGATAAATGATGCCAAAGCTGACTTGTATCCAGCAACTGTGACGGGAGCTAGTCCTCAAAAGAACAGCTCACAGAGAAAGTCTGCTATTTGCTGATAGTGGATTGAAAGGTATCAATACCCTTTTCTTCACACCAGTCTGCAAATCTGTTAACCTTGTTGTTATATGACTTGAAGGTTGACCTACTTCTCGCAGCCGCGATGAAATCAGCAGCCTGTCGAGAAAAGCCTTCCGACGTGGAACGTTGTTTGATAACATCCACGCAGTCATTGAACATCTCGGGACGCTCGTGTAGGAAGCGTCCCTTGGCCTGGGAGATTATGTTCGGAATCTCGGGCAACTGCACAGGATTTTCCACCAGCAGATCTAGAAGATCCGTGAACCACGCCCTGCTCGGCCAATACGGCGCTATTAGCAGGACCAGACACGGTTCCTCCCTGACCTTCACCAAAACCTTCGGTAGAAGAATGGTGGGTGGGTACGCGTAAGCGTGCATCCCTCTCCAGCTTATCGCCAGAGCGTCTGTATCGACGGCATTTGGATCTGTAATCGGCGAGACATATGTCATGATTTGAGCATTTTCCTTTGTGGCGAACAAGTCCACGTTGGGTTTGCCCCAATGCTCGAAGATCCGTCGCAGAACTGGAGGGTTGAGGGACCATTCTGTTGGCAGGATTCTCTGTCTGCGAGACAAAGCATCCACCAGAATGTTCAATCGGCCAGGAATACGAGCTGCTTTCAAAACAACCGAGTAATTCCTGTACCATTGAATCAAGTGCCACACCCTGATACACAGAGTGGGCGACCTGGTCCCGCCTTGGCGATTTATATATGATACTACTGTCGAATTGACCGACCGTATCAATATCACCTTGCCCCTGATCATCGGAAGGAACTCTTCCAACGCCAGTTCCACTGCCATCATTTCCAACAGATTGATATGCAGCTGACTCTCCGGGAGAGTCCATGTGCCCGAGACCTGGTTCTCCCAGGCAGGCACCCCACCCTTCCAGCGATGCATCCGTGTAAACGGACAGCTGGGGTTGGGGTAGGTGCAGCGAAACCCCTATTAGGAGATTCTGACGCTGTTTCCACCATGGCAGATGCGATATTATCGGCTCCAAAACTGGCACCAGTTTTGACAGGGGTTCTGTTCTCTGTTTCCACAGAGACATCAGATACAACTGGATAGGTCTTCGCCTTAGAGCATCGTACGGGATAACCTGCTCCATGGAGACCATTATGCCCAGCATCTGAAGGAACCGCCTCGCCTTGAATGTGGTTTCCCACTCGAAAACTCTTGAGGATGGCTAACAGAGACACCACTCTGGGCTCTGATGGGTAAACCCTGCCCTCCTCAAGGTCGAATCGCATCCCCAAATAAACGAAACGTTGAGTGGGCGTCAACTCGGATTTCTCCTCGTTGACTATGCAGCTTAGATCTGAAAGTAACTTCAGAGTCAGAGCAGTATCCACGTTCAACCTGGCTGCCGAGTCTGCCTTAAGCAGCCAGTCGTCTATGTAGGTGTGTAGCGCCACGTTCTCTTTTCTGAGAAACGCTGTCACCGCAAAGACCACTCTTGTGAAAACCCTCGGAGCTGTCGACAGGCCAAACGGGAGACTGTAAACTCCCATACTTGACTCTGAAACGCAAATCTCAGAAACCTGTGCCAACTCCGATTCATAGGAATGTGGAAATATGCATTTTTTCAGATCGATCGATACACACCACATTCCTTTCCTCAATCCCGCATTACCGACCTCGGCATTTCCATCTGGAACCGAGGCGTATGGCTAAACCAATTTAATGGCCTGAGATTGAGTATGGGTCTCCATCCCCCTGTGCTCTTGGGGACAAGGAACATGTTTGAATAGAAGCCTGGAGTGTTTCGATTTGCTGGATTTATTGCTCCTTTCAGAAGCAAACCCGACACTTCCTTTTGAACGGCTTCTAACTTGTCTGGCTCCCTTGGTACGGGTGTCCAGACAGGTGCCAAAGACAGATTTTGTGGTGGAAAGTCCCACCACTCCGGCATGTAACCCTGGGATAACCATCCCAGGACCAGACTGTCTGACGTCACACCTTGCCAGGCCTCGACGAAACGCATGAGCCTTCCACCCACCATAGACGCCTCGACGTCTAACGGGGTTGTCCGGCTCGCAGTCCGCCCCCCCACTCTTTCTTAACGAGAGAGAGAGAGAGAACCATTTCGTTCTAGGCACGACGGGTATAACTGGCACCACTGTTCCTGTCACACAGGCGCGGTCCAGGCGGATATGAAGGGAGCTTTCGTACCCTCAGGTACGCTTCGGCCCCTTCTGTCCGCCCTTTGAGGCCTTACCCTTACCCTTCCCCTTGCCCTTCCCACCTCTAGGGCGGTCAGGAGCAACATTGGGGAGGGTAGGCGCCTCTACAACCTTCCTGGGCTTCTTCGCCGGCGGCGGCTCTGAAACCCCAGCTGAAGCAGAAGTCGCAACAGGCCTAGCTTTCGCCTTGCCCTTATGCTTCTTCTGCTCCTTTGAAGGTTGTCCCGTTAGCGGTTTCCCCACAGGCCCTAGTGCATGCGCTTGTCGCACTAGCTCTAGCTGTAGGTTTACCGCTAACCGATTCTGCGCGATACTGGCGGTATCCTCTAAGATGGCCCACGCTTGGCCACCGAAGATGCTAGGCCCTGTCAGGGGTGTCCCAAGGAGACGCTCCCTGACTGCCGTAGCCGGACGCATATGGTCAATGACCATTTGCCTCCTGGATTTCGTCACACGCGCTTGCACCCTTGCCAATGCGTCCATCGACAGCACCAGGCCGTCATTGACACATGAAAGCGCCACAGGTGGCACAGGGTGGCCTGCCCCGCTTCAGCCCACACCGACTGAAGGAGACGATAAGAGTGGTTGACAGCGCTCATCGCTGCCCTCACACCCTCATCGCATAGGGACAGGACTTCTTCCTGGTGTACCTGAGACTTGTCCACAAGTGCCGGACCGGGGTGACCCGGCACGGCACTCTGGACGCCCAGTACCCATCGGTCACTCCGTGACCGACGGGACTACACCATACCTGTCGTATTCCCCCCGCGGAATACGACATCTTGCCCGCACCTCCCTGGAGGCCGCAGGGAGCTGACCCTTGGTCATCAGTTGTTTGCTATAAATAGCATCCAACCATTCTATGAACCGTGGATCCAGTCCCACTGACTGGATCCGGGCCGCGGGCAAAATCCCCGTCCTGATCGACGCAACCGACGGACGGGGCGCATCTTCATCGGCCGTGGCCGAAACCACAGACGGGTCAACCCTGGCTAGCCACGCCAGAGCATCTGACCAATCTACCTCCGATGAAGACACCCCCGCAAACACGTCACCCGTTGACGTGCTCACGGGTCTGCCAGCCACGGCCTCCCAGCAAGGAGCCACGGCTGACACGCCAGGCACTCCGGTACCACACGGTTCCGCCGCCACCCCATGAAACACTCCGGTCCATGGGGTAGGTCCACACGGAAAACCGTACGGACCCGTAGCAGTCGCGGAACCATAGCCGGACACGGGCGCCCACGGCACCCCACGTCCGACCAGGCGAGATAGGTGAGTACCACGCCCGGCCCGGCACACCCGTTCCCATGACGGCTGGTGCCAAACCAAGCCGCACGGAACCGGTGCACGGTAACGGATTTGCCTCAGCCACAGGCGGAGCCGCTGACCTGGCTTGCGCCAAACCAGACAAATGGAGGCCGGTTCCGTCTAGGACGGAATCAACCTCCATATTCTCCACCTGCGGCTTCACGGGCCGCAGCAACCTCTCCTCCTCGGCCTCCTCGTCTTCAGACTCCGAAGAGTCGTCACTAGACGAGTCAACCGTGGAACCGTCCTGGCGGACGGCTCCCACACCTGACGGACCGGCCACCGCTACTGGACCACCCGGAGGTGGCCGCAGAGAAACAGAAACCCGTCTGGCCGAAGCCAGACGGGACTGCCAGGGGGCCGTACGAGACGGCCCCCTCGGTAACCAGTCCAGAATCCTGTCCGAGGACAGGATCCGTACCAGGCATGGGGAGAAACTGCCCCCCAACCTTTGGTAGCAGGGACGACACCAGCGTGGTCAGAACGCTATGCAGAAAAACCCTGCAGAGCCGGACCAAACCACGCCGGCGGTGCCATCTCCGCCACCTCCAGCTGGGGACGTGGAGCACCCGCACCGGCTGAACCGGGCGCTCCACGATTTACTCTCGGACCGCCTGACCCCGCGTCAGACCCAGCCAAGTCCTTCTGGGCAAGGAACTTAACCATCGTTTCGACGGACCACACTGCACAAACATTACACCTATGATCTATATTACACAGGGCACACATAAAACAGACATGGTCCTTGAACATTACACGGACAAACTTATGGCAGTCGTCACATGATGGCGGGGCTGGCTTGGCCTATAAAATAAGCACAAACCTACAATAAACAAGCGGAACGAGACCCGGATGGAAGGCAGACAATTAATTTTCAAATAATTTGACTCATAAATTAACCGTAACCTCCCCGCACCCCACCCCGCCACGTTACAACAACGATCGCATTGATTATGACGACAAGTACGCGGCGGGCACAACACACCCATAATAGATCCTCCAGGATGTGTAACGGCTCCAGGAATCATATCGCATAGCATTCAGGGTATATTTACTAATCAATATAAATTATACTCCTAACGAACGCAGCACGATATGTGAAGAAAACAACAAAATGTATAACAAAACTGCTGTCTCACACGGTAAAACCGCAGACCACACATCTACTCAAGAATTTTGAAACCACCGATCATTGCAAACCGATCGTGATCACACGTAAACTTGATCATTCTAAAGTTTCCGGTACCATTTTTAGTACGCAGCACCCAGAATAAGATGCGCGAATTAATGAAAAATTTTTCTTCACATAAACATCCGAGCGACCGGGTGTGACGTCACCCGCTCGGATTCTACGGAGAACGACGTCAGCCGATATTCGTGTTAGAAATACCGTAGCAAACACCTATTTTCATATCTGCCGATCGCCTGTTGGGGTTTAAAGAAGGCGATCGTCTGGCATATATCGTTGTTAGCACACGTCCCAGATTCTATGGGGACAGAAATTGGAACATGCGACACAACGAAATTTAGAGACCTAAGTCTTTTAACTATGGATAATAAAGAACAATACAACCTGGTTTTCTTGGGCGGTATTCTCCATAGTCCTTAGTTAATCCTTTCAGAACACACAAACTATCACTGATTAAAGACTTAGATTATTTTAAAACACTAAAATCCTTAATGCAAAAAGCATGTATTGCTCTTGTCGCTATGCAAACAAGAATGAGCTCTATGGTAAACGGGTACTCGGCAGTTGGGAGCCGAGTACCCGGTTCCCAGGAGTCGGTAAAGCTTTCTAAGTCTATAGTCCTAGAGCCGCTGTCAGAGCCAGCTGTATATCAGAAGTAACAGAATGGTGAGTATTGATCGAAGGAGAAATACTATTCTCACGGCGTGCAAATGGGCAATCCTCAAGACCACTGTAGAGGCCAGTTCTGGCATGCTTGACCACTAAGGATTCTGCTAGGCAGAAGTTACATCTGCTTCATGAAACTGGGTCCTAGTATACATGGTTAACACTTACACCATCTAGAATTCAAACAGTCATTGATTGATTATGTAACACACTACTAGCATATATTTAAAGTCTGCAGCTACGTTTTCAAATCATGCTACCTATGTATCCTATGATCCATAACTCTGCTATTCAAATCAAATAACAAAATAGAATGCATCCGGTGTAGTGAACAGGATTGCTATCATATTGTAGATGTTATGGTTTGGTATAGCATAGTATAACATAGGGACCACCATTTTATCGAGATCAGATAAGCCCTTGATGATTTAAATGTCCGTTGAAAAACTAACATTCCTCTAATTATTGAGCAGCACTGGATCAATCCAGGATTAGCTATGATCCGCCCACACTTCGTCTATGTTGTGTTTTAGTTCTAATTCTTGGTGCACAGAGAAATGAACTAAGTCCAAATCAAGTAAGCGTATGGAAAAATTAGAAATTCATCAAAATTATACTTATGTATGATTGGGACTGGAAGAAACTGCGACTACATCTTGTTTTGATCAGATCACTACCATACTTGGTTAGGATGTTAAAATTGGAGATTGGTCAAAAATACAAGTTTTCACTGTTTGCAGAAATGAACTTGACATGTTTTTTTTCAAAACGGCTGCCAAGTGCACATTTTGGTTTAAAATACCAGTTGTTATTTTTTGCAGAAATGAATTCATGCCAAATGGTTAAAAAAAAAAATTTTAGAAATTTTTCTTTTCAAAATGTCCGCCGAAATCTGTTTTGCTCCGATCGACTTGAAACTGTCTGATCTTATAGGGCCTATATAGACCTGATCTCATATCGATTTTGAAGAGGCTCAATCCAAGTTTTCGAGAAATCAGCTTTTCCGTGCCACATATCCCTATAGTAATTCCTAGACCAATATTTGAACTGCGTTTTCTCCTACAGTTTTATTCCGATTCTCTTCAAACCTGGTCAGAATCTAGAATATTGAGATATCTAAATAATTTCCAACGAAAACTAATATTTCCCTTGGGGTCCAGGTCACTTGGAGGTCAAAATGTCAAATTTTTATGTTTGGCATAAGTAACAAACATCCCCCCCTCTATATAATACAAACCGCATATTAGAAGACACTGTATATTATCCTTTAGGGTCAAGATGACCGTTTAGTGGTCAACGCTATCGGTTTTCGAGAAATCAGCTTTTTCATGCCCAATGTAAACCTATGAGAATTTCAATTATGGATCTTTGAACTGGGACTAAAGCTAGTTTTTATCAGATCAGCACCAGACATGTTCAATGGTCAGATAAGAAGAGGGCTTATAATATTCCTTAATGGCTTGACATCGCAGATTTTGTTACTTCAGAAAATGTTCTTTAATTCAATAAATTCTTAGCGTTAGGTGTCTATCCAATGTACTAACCCGATCAATAACAGAAGCATGAGTGTCTTTCTGCTGATCTGCGGTGCCTCCAGATGCTCCAGGGTAGTGCAGAACACCGACCCATTCACCATGATGATCAGTGACATCATTGTTAATAGTCCTGTGCAGATCACTCTCTTCCTTTGAAGACAACTGGAAGAAAGAAAGTGAATTATCAAGGCACGCTACAGGAAACAAAACTCAAAATTGATGCTATATCAAATCACAGGGGCTGTATGTATGCAAATGTGTGTCCTAAATCGTCCACAAATAAACGAACATGGAACCAGAGTACCGACACTGCACATAATTTGTTGCGTAGTTCCAGTAATCAGCAAATCACACACCATCACTAACCGCTTCTAGACATGTTAAGCTAGGATTCCATTAACGTGTATCTGTATCCAAATCTGAATGTATCGATTCCATTTGTGTGCATACGTGATTATGTATGGGTCTGAACGCCGTGACCATCTATGTCTTCACACCCTGGTATTTTACGTCATTTACTGTTCCATGTTAGTTTGTAATTGGGCATCTTTATGGTCATGGTTGTTGGTATCAAAGTGTCATGGATATTTTCTAACATTCTATTAGCCTTTCACATTTCAATGTGCTTACTATTAATTCACATGTACAGAATAATCACACATGGATTGTGACATTCAGATGGAGTCTTATCCAAAAGGAAAATAATGATCGGATATGGATAGAGTACGCATAGAGATATGGAATCACAGTATCTATTTGCAACAGCGGCAAATAAAATATCGGATATATATACGGATTCAGATATACGTTAATGGAATCATAGCTTTAGATCAGCATATCAACTGTTCAAATTGTGTCACTATTTTGCAAGTCATGGCAATAGCTCAGTACGGAGTGCACATAGCTTTGTAAAATTAACCAGGAACTACGCTCAAGTAATTAGTAAGTTCACATGGGTCTGCATTAGTTAGAATTAAATTCCAACCTTTCCAATTGGAAACACCCTGAGTCTGCAAATGGATCTTCGCAGATTGATATCATTGCACCCAAGTAATATAATAAAACAGGTTCAGCAAGTACCAAAGTAATGTGACAACAGATCAGATCATATAACAATTACAGCTTAGTTACACTGTGCTAAAACCAGTTCAAGAAAGGAAGCTCCTGTGGGTAAAGGTGATTTGCTTCAATAAAAGGAAAACCTAGAAAGAATGTTGTGTTAAAAAGACTTAAATGCTCATCATACCTATCAGTAGATGGACTTATTAAGACTGTTACCATGTACCAAAGAATCACAATCACAGAGATAACACCAACAATTTTAAAGACGGGTCAAAATTCTGGAATTATAACCTTGCAGAAACATTACATCATCAAAGAGTTTGTGCATGTAGATCTTCAAAACCAACACATCCAAAGATAAAATTAAGAGACACTAAAAAGGAGTAATGGAGAGCGCAACGGCAGGCTGTTACTAGAGCAGATCAAATTACCACAAACCAGTTTGTGAATTGCCCAACCTCAGGTCAATCTCTGATTGTATAACTCATCCGAACTCAGAAAAAATACTGTCAACTGAAGCAGTGCGTGTGAATGTATATTTCTAATGTACAATGATTGCATCCTTAAATACTTATCAACTAGTTACCGTTCTGTGAAAGAAATTAACTTTGTGTCTAATGACCCCCTCATCACAACACGCATTCTCCAAACTTGAACACAAATCTTATGGAGTAAAAATTAAATGGTACTTCTTTGCCACTTCCCGTGGGAAATGTGTATTGGGTGGTGTATGGGTACCACTAAAGGGTGTCTGGCATCGCATTGTCGCAGGGAAAATTATCAAAGCATTTCAGGAGATTGTAAAGTTATTTAGTTAGCCACTATGGTAAATCCTAATATAGTAGCTCAATACATAACCACTGCAGACTGGGAGTGACTGGGTTATAACATAGGTGGGAATCTTTACAAACTCTACCTGGAGCACTAAAGTGTGATTATGTGCTTCTATGAACATCAAAATTAAAACTGCAATCTTGTTATCATCACACATACTAACCACATCTTGGATAATAGTGATGACTGTGAAACTGACAATGCCCCTGCTGGCATATTCACCAGTTTCAGACAAAATTTACGTTGACAAATGAAATTGTAACACAGCTGTTGGTTGTCATAAGATATGAAAACAGTATTTCCAGGAGAAATCGTAACAGTAGGGGAAAATTAAATGGAATTAAATATCATAATGGAGCATGGACACCATTTGTGGAGTTGGCATAGTACATGTAGTACCTGATAAGTTAAATTTTACATGCTAACCAATCATGGCACTGTAGTAGGGATAAGCAGTCCACCTGTTAAATATGAAAGAAAGGAACATGATTGTTTCTTATCTTTCCAGATCTTAACCATTCATGAGTCAGTTTTTGAAGAAAGACAATTCCAGATATTGAACAACCTGTTCTCCAATACTTATTACCAATATTGCCGGGGGGGGGGGGGGGGGGGGGGGGTTTCATGTCACAAGCAACATACTAAAAAAGCAGTGATAATGGGGTAATGTAGATAAGATTTGAGTACATTCCAAATGCTTACCAGTTGTTTTGTTAACTTTTTCAGATGTTTATGTGTTCTTTTATTAGTATTTTCTAGTTGATGGGTTAAGATTTCACATGGTTCACACTTCCCAATGACTAGTGAACTTCAACTATGTATCAGTTAATTTATTAATTAAATGATCAAATAATATGATTATTTACAGTAAAAGTTACTATAAAAGAAATGGTAGAAATAATACAAGAAAAACTTATGTTATAACATCAATCCTTTACTGGTCAAGTGGCAAGTCGGCCAAAACCGGCCTCTGCAGTTGCCTGGAGAACTGTCCATTTAGAGGTTGTCATAAATTTTCAGAAACTTTATTCTCTTGACGGTCAAGAGACTACAATTTCTGAAAATTTATGACTGGAATGAATGGCTCGATAACCGAGCCAGTCATTCCAATAATAAATTTTCAAAAAATGTCATATGTTGACCTGCAAATGGCCATACACTGAAGAAAAATTGCAATTTTTTTTAACAATCTCGAGTTCTCGACCATAAACGGTTAAAACATTTGAACCTATCATGTTTTCCAGTTAATAGGCATTGAAATCACAACAATTGTTATTGTGACCATTATGTATGTACGTTACCAGAATAAAATGCACGTCCGCTATCAGCAAGAAAAGACCACATGCCCCCAATGTGTAATCTCTTGATCATGAAAATATACAACAGTATTAGATGAGTTATCTACCAATAACATAAAACAGTCGGCTTTTACTGAAGAATTCAGACTTTTAATAAGATGTATACTAGGTCTCATTCTGAGGCTCAAATGATGTATGTCCGTTACCTAGACTTTGAGGCCTTAGTGACAATGCAAATAAGTATTTTTCTCTGAAATAGATTTTGCTTCCAATACATCTCATTGGGTTAAACTACTGAGAAAAAAACATTTGGATTTGGTTTATAGTTTAGCAGGGATATCTAATCAACTAATATTACTTTGTGCAAAACATACATCCGTTACTGCGGAATTGCCCCATGACTAGGATATTCAGGAAATCTTTAGATGAAGGCCACATCCCCCAAGACTGGAAACATGCCAATCTATCACCTGTATTTAAAAAGCGACAGAAATATGTATCAGCCAACTATCGGCCCATTAGCCCGACCTGTATATCATCCAAAATCATGGAACATATTATTTGCAGCAGCTTAATGTCACATGCCAGCCACCATATTATATTGTATGACCATCAACATGGCTTTCACGAAGAGGTTTTGCGAGACACAGCTCCTTGAATTTCATACATGATGCCACAAGCAACAGGACCTCCAAGCAGATGTGTGTGTTCTCGACTTTTCCAAAGCATTCGACAAAGTCGGTCACTCAAGGCGTATCGAGAAACTTAAATGGCATGGCATCAATGGTGAAGTAAACCGATGGATCCACAGCTTCCTATCTAACAGAACTCAATCCGTAGTTGTTGATGACACATCCTGCAATTGTGTTCCAGTTGTCTCTGACGTCCTACAAGGTTCTCTATTAGGTCCATGCCGGTTCTTATACTACATAAATGACATAGCAGCGCTGCAGATGGTCTAACATCTACAACATGTCTATTTGCTGACGATACCATGATCTACCTGGCTGTTAAAAGCGAGAATGACACCAAACTTCCACAAAATGATCACGACCTGTTGGTAAAATGGGAAAACACCTGGATGTTGGAGTACCACCCTGATAAATGTGAGATCGTCAGCATCATTTGCAAAAGAAAGCCTCTAGACTACACATACAAAATCCATGGTCATCAACTCAAACACACAGACCACATCAAATATCTGGGTGTCAAAATATCACATAACCTTCGCTGGGACAAACACATCAACAACAGACAGCCCAGCATCGGTGAAATGAGTCTGGGCAGAGAGACGTAGAATTGCAAGACTTGTCATGATCTACAAACTCCACAACCATCTTGTTGCAACTGCTATGCCGCTGACATCAAAGCACCATCCCGCTCCTACAGGAACACAAAATAACGAGGCATACCAAATTCCTATGTCATCATGTGACTATCATCGTCTCATTCTTCTCACGTACAACTAGAGACTGGAAGCGTTGTCTCGGCAATAACCATTGATGCATTCAAAAGTGCGATCCAACTGTCGCCGTAGTTCGACCATAGCACCAGGTACTCCACTGGAATCCAGTGTCAGGGAGCCGTGCCCCTGCTTTGACGAGCTCGAAGTAATAAGCTTCTTTTATCGTTTTAGCTACTTCCTACTATATTTTAACCTCGTGTCTCCTGAAGTGCAGGCAGACAATTAATTTTCAAATATTTTGATCATAAATTAACTGTTAACCCTCCCGCACCCCACCCCGCAATGCTACAGCAAAGATTGCATTGATTATGATGACAAGAACGAAGCGGGCAATAATACACACATACACTGATCCTCAGGGATGTATAATGGAACCAGGAATCATATCGCATAGCATTCGGGGTATATTTACTAATCAATATAAATTATACTCCTAACGAAGGCCAAAACCATATGTGAAGAAACAACAAAATGTAAACAAACTGCTGTAGCACACGGTAAAACCCGCAGACAACACATCTAAATCAAGAATTTTGAAACCACCGATCATTGGAAACAGATCGTGATAACACACAAAACTTGAAAATTCCAAAGTGTTTCTGGTACCATTAAAGTTCGCAGCACCCAGAATCAGATGCGCAAATTAATGAAACATTTTCTTCACATAAAAATCAGAGAAAACACGGGTGTGACGTCACCCGCTCGGATCTTACGGAGAATGACGTCAGCCGATTTTCGTGTTAAAACCCTGTAAAGCCAACACCTTATTTCATATCTGCTGATCGCATGCTGGGGTTTAAAGGAAGGCGATCAATCTGGCATATTTTGTTGTTAACACATGTCACAGATTCTTTGGGTTCAGAAATTGGAACATGCGACACAGACAAAATTTTGAAGACCTAAGTCTTTTAACTATGGAATAACATGGAATTATACAACCTGGTTATCATCGGCTCCATCTATGATAATCCAATATAATCCTTAGAGAGCGCACAAAGCTATCACAATTACACAGAAAAAGACTTAGATTAACTCAAGACTGCAACTGCACAAAAAAGCATGTAGCTCTTGTTGCTTCATGGCAAATGGGAGTTGGGAGTCGAGTACCCGGTCCCAGGAGTCGGTAACGCTTACTAAGTCTATAGTCCTAGGGCCCAGCTATCCAGGCTAGCTGTTATCAGAAGTAATAGAATGGTGAGTATTGATCGAAGGAGAATCATCTTTTCCTAACGCATCAAAATCTTATAACTGACACAGCGCAGAAATGGTCCCAATTTTTTGGCGTCTTTTCGGCACTATGGTCCCGTTTTTTCGTGTTTTCTAGCAAAGTTATTTTTGCGGCGTACTGTAACTCACTATTTTGAACTGTGTTGTTGAGTATTCCCGACAATTGGATTGGAAGATAGAGTTGCCTTAAAAGCAGCAATATCATCCACCCCAACATCAAAAAAAGAACTTACACGGTGTTCAAATGGTTTTAACCTTACCACTCCGATGCCAATATTCTATATTTTACTGCGTCAATAGCAAAGAAACTGGTGTACATTTTTCAACAACTTTGGCGGACGATGTTGCTGTCTATGACAGCACCATCCTCCACCAAATTTACCGAAAAACTAACACCAGTTCATCTTGTAATTTAATTTGAAAAATATAAATTTTGTCACCAGAGTGGTATGGGTTAACTAACATGTTATATTTTTGTATTAGAGGCATGTCTACTCGCCCAAGAGCTGCACTGTACTTGCAACAGTGACTGGATACGCTCAAGGTTAAGGACAGAGCCATGGGGGATTTTCCTAACAGAACTCTTTGACACAAACACAGGACCAAAAATGCCAAAAGATTAGGGTTTTCTGTGTGGTCGTGTTGAAATTGAGATACATTGCTGTGTATTTGTCTGTGAAAAAAAGGGATTAGGACATGTACATAGTATTAAAAATTATGTATGATTTCCTGCTTGACGGTCTTAGGATTTTTCATAGGACAGCACTGTGGACTCGGGCTTATTCACCCTCTATGTCCGCCTCTTCGTTTGTGGATGAAACATAACACTATCGCACGTGACTTCCAGGCATTTTTTATGGTCAGCGATAAAGTAAAATTTCATCTCCTGGTCCTTCCAAAATTTATCCAGCCCTATCTCGAACGTAAGCACTGATGTAGTATTTACAAGAGTGCTCGGTATGCTGTTCCAGATATCAACTACCCTATTTGTGAATGAGTATTTCCGTAGATCCAACCGACACCTCTTTTTCTTTAGCCATAAGTTATGTCCTCTTGTTGTCTTGCTTTTAGATATTTCCAGCATATTTTTGGTATTAGATTTTTGGATCGTATATTCCATTTAGTATTTTAAATACCTCTATCATATCTCCTCTTAGTCTTCTATATTTCAGTGATGGAAGTCCTAGCTTTCTTAATCTATCAGGATACTCTAGATCCTTCAGTGTGTGAATCAATTTTGTTGCTCTTCTCTGCACAGTTTCCATCGTCGCTATGTCCTTTTTGGTGTGCGGCCCCCACACACATACAGCATATTCCAGGTGAGGTCTAACAAGCGCTTTGAAAATGCTGATGAACATGCCTTCATCTAGGAAGCTGAAGGATCTCCTTATCAGTCCCATCCAGTGTTGCCCACAACATCTGATTTTTGGGGGTCCCAAGGACCCCACACCCTCAGATTTGGGAGTCCAACTGTAAAATCTGGGGGTCCCATGGGGTCCTCATCTGAAATATGTGGGTCCCATGTTTTTTTCTTAAAATAAACACAAACACATTGATATAATTATAAAGCACTTTATTAAACATGTTGAAAACTATGCCAGTCATTCCAGTGGTAAATTTTCAAAAATATGTATTCTGTGATCTACAATGGTGGCTAAAATTGATCTATTGAAATGGCCCTTGTATATTTAACTAATAACATGTCAATAAACAATAACTTAAAGCATTGTACTTATTTGTTGTCTGATAAACCAACCAACGTACATTGACAACCTTGTATGATTAACATTTCCAAAGACCACGACATTAGTAATTAGCAAAGACCACTGCATTAATTTTTCTATTAAACCCTAACTTGAATTTGGACGAATTGAAAAATTACGAGTATCTAGGGCGAGTTTGCTCAGGGACAACTTGACCTACTTCGATATAATGCGCACGTATTTTATATAATTTAGCTGGAATGACCAAATATAGTGAAATCCATAGGTTAAGATCAGACAAAACAATAATTTATCAAAAATAATCTGTATAAATCAGATTAAACTGCGTAATAAGTGAAAATATATCAGCCAATAACCGGTTATGTCTAATTCATAGGGAGTAACTACGTAACGCGATTGCTGATTGGTTGAAGCATAGATAACGCATTAGCGTGTATCCAATAAGGACGCTTGTATCGGGGAGCTTTGAGCCACACGCTGTTCGAAAAAACCCCAATATTTTAACGTATGCCTACCTGTAGATCGATGATATCGTTGAACATAGCTTCTGGGATGAGCTCTTTAGTTGAAAAGTTGGGAACACCTAACGATCGAGTATTGTTAAATATTATAAACACTAATCCATCAGTCAATCAATCAGCCGCTATTGCTAAATAAAAGACGGCTTATAGCGCGTATTGATACCGTTATTCAAACAGCAATACAAAGACATTGCCGCTAATCCGTCAAATGACCATTCAAATGTAAAAGATATCACAATATCTTCCATATATATTCCTTCATCCATTTAGATATTTTGATAAGTTAATAGAAAAAAATATTTTGCCTGTAAGTCAACTTACAGTTGCCTCTAACTTGCTTTAGGCAAGTAGGCATGCGCAAATTAATTTCAAAATATTCAGCAGATTAGTGATAACAACGTTGTGATCTGTCCAATGTTCTGAGCTGTGAAAGGGTTAAGACGCCCAGACACGTTTGTATACGCTTGATCTGTTGTATTGGATTTCTCAAGCGTGAGTTCCTCTAGAGAGAGATTCCGCTGTTATCCAATCAAATACTGACACATCACACTGACGTTTAGCACAACAGACAGAAACATGGTGGGTATTTTTGCAATTTGTAGGCCAAACAAGGCGACTAACATCGGGCTTGTAAACTCATTATTTATTTTTAAAAATTAGATCAAATGGAATACTAAGGATGATTTGGGGAGTGTGTTTACAATTAAATGTGGTGGTTGAGTCTGATTTATGGGCATTGACAACTTTGAGTTGTGCAAGAAAACATACAACAAATCATAGTCTAAAACAACGCAGTAAGTTCGTTTTTATTGAACACAAAATAAATTAGGTATATTTTTTAAAGTAAAAACATGCACAAATAAATATACACACATGATAATATAATCGATAATTAAGCACACGCAACGTTACCAGTTTCCGTTACACTTTTCACTGCGTCCCTCGTGCGTCCTCGGGGACGCAGAGGGTTAATTTTTATGCGTCCCTCTGCCATTTTTATGCATATATACGCGCAAAACGACGCATAAGGACAACTCTGATCCCATCATTGAGTTTGCCGTATTTACCTGTGACTGTATGTGTTGCTTAATTGACAAGTTACTGTCCACTGTGACGCCTATATCTTTTTCTTGTGCGACATTTTCCAGGGTCACCAAGCTACCATCATGATTTTGTAGACAATACTCATGTGTTTTCCTCTTTCTTTGTTCCACTCTCTATCTTCATAACTTTGCATTTATTTGGGTGAAACCGCAGTAACCATGTGTCAGTCCATCAATTTAGGGAATCCAGATCTTCTTGTAGTTTTTCCTTCTCTTCAAATGTCTTTGTCTCCTTGTACATCTTTGTGTCCTCTGCAAAGAGAAACATTGTTGCGTTGACACAGTCGGGCAAGTCATTTATGTAAATGACAAATAGTATTGGTCCTCGGACGCTGCCTTGTGGGATCCCACTTGTCACACGAGCTTATTCCATTAACAACCACCTTTTGTGTTCTGTCAGTTAAAAGATTAAAAGGCCACAAGCTATATAGATAACGTGTGCACGTATGTGAAAATGAATTCTTTAAAAATATACTATACTAAGAGGTTGAAAAAGTTGTCGCTAAAACCTGTATGTAAATCAAAAGGGAGGTAACTCGATATTTAAAGCAATACATCTAAGCGTACGCCCAAGCTGCAAATCTGCGTGCATACAAGCAAAGTGCTAATAACGGCATATACAACGTACTTACATGTACACGTAATATGAAAAATATTGATAAACTAATTTTAAAGTAGTTTTAAACTTTCAAGCGAGAGCTAGCGCATTTCTCATCGGGCATAGGGAAAATCAGGACTCTTCTGAGGTCAGTCCAGACTCCGGAATTGTAATTACCATATAAAAATTGAGTATTAAACTGACTAACCATACACGGAAGTTGTTGAATATTTTTAAATTAATTTGACTGGGTTCTGCTGATTCCTAACGCAGCAACAGTCAACAGTGTTAAGTTAAAAAGTTAAATCAGTTTTAAAATGTTCAACAGAATTAATGTTTATAATATTATATAGTAAATCTACCAAAGGCATAGAATTCGGAGGCCTACACTTGGCGGACTATTATTCCAGCATCACTACGGAGTGCTATTGTCTATTATGATTGTGCCGTCAGGCTACGTGTGACGTAATTTACTATAACGACATATACGGTACTTCATCGACAGATCGGATTCATCCGTCTCAAGGGGTTCCCAATGACACGGCCTCCAAACAATCTATTGCATAACATTCTACACATGGTATAAGAAAATCAAGATTTTGACTGATTTCCAAATAATTAATAGTGTTTTGTTGAAGACTTAATCCGGAAAGCATCCTTGATATATTTTCTGTTTTGATTATGTGGAGTCACATTAGATGATATTCTTTGTTTACCACGAGAATATGATTACACCCTCTGAAATACGACCACCTACACTAACTGTTTTCCTGATCTGATATAAAAACTTTCAACTGTACAAAACCGGATTCTAATTTGTGAATAATTCGGGAAACAGGACTCACATTCGCAACAGCATTTCAATCATGGAAAATTAATTAAATTCATTGTGATATCAGTTGTCGTAAATGGGCTTGTCCACACTAAACTGTATTTGATGAACGATTTCGGGTCTACATTTGAATTGTTAATTTCGATGATAAAGACCCAATTAATTTTCCTGTTCTTATCATTTCCAAGTTGAAGGTATCTCAGAGAGATAATTACAGATAAAAAAGTTAAATGAGTGCAGAATAAAATTATTTTCATTCAACTAACAGCCACAAATATGAGTGAAATTAGAGCGGGTAAGTGTGACATGAGAATGAGCCAATTTTCAGAGTGCTAAAGAAGCATTTTAAATGAGTTATTTTGGATTTCAGCCTAAACATTTTAAAGAAAAAGACATTGCTTTCTATGAATATGCTCATTTTTGTCATGATTTACAGGAGAAAAACTTTTTATTTCACTTCAAAGTTGTGTGTTATGGTCGTGATGCATTCCGTCAAAAATTAGTATAAATCTCACTTTAGCTTAGTTGCTATTCCTTACCTGTATGGCTGTACTTTTCTATCCAAATACTATCTCTTATATCTTTTGTTCATTCACTGCCACTTGGATAGATTTGATTATTGCTAGATTATGTTTAAATTATGATAACAAATTAAGTGGTCAACTTTCTGTCAATAAACCACAACCGTAACAGCGGACAAGAAATCCATAAATTTATAGCACGGCTCCAGGAAATAAGAAGCAAGCATCACGTGATGGTGTAAAACCGGTCATGTGACACGCCGAGCCGTTTGTTTTTACGGTGATGAGAAAACAATGGCGCCAAAGCTAAGGTAAGAAATGTTCTGTCAACTTTCTGTCGATAAATCACAACCGTAACAGCGGACAAGAAATCCATAAATTTATAGCACGGCTCCAGGAAATAAGAAGCAAGCATAATGTGATGGTGTAAAACCGGTCATGTGACACGCCGAGCCTTTTGGTTTTACGGTGATGAGAAAACAATGGCGCCAAAGCTAAGGTAAATGTTCTGTCAACTTTCTGTCAATAAATCACAACCGTAACAGCGGACAAGAAATCCATAAATTTATAGCACAGCTCCAGGAAATAAGAAGCAAGCATCACGTGATGGTGTAAAACCGGTCATGTGACACGCCGAGCCTTTTGTTTTTACGGTGATGAGAAAACAATGGCGCCAAAGCTAAGGTAAGAAATGTTCTGTCAACATTTTTTACTCCATGTGACGACCAAAACAATCGTCACGACCACGCAAACTATGCTTCCTTTAATGAATAGTTCCTATATATTTTTTAAATCCACAGTAGAAATCGATAACCTCACGATTTTATGCCCATATTTAACTCTTGAGCATAGGTCACCGAGTTCGAGACATCAACTACCGTCGCAAATGTAACCTTGACCTTGGTGGTCGTGACGCTTGACGCGCAGTTTTCTCAATCAAAAATCATGACCACAACTCAGAATTGTGTCATGAATAACGGCCATACCGTCGGACGATATATTTCTTTATTTCTCAGAATTTATTGTGTTTATCGCCCTCAAAGCTATATGAAACGAGGATACTAGTTAAAGTGTGCATTATTCAAATCTGCACAGGTTTTACAAGGTTGTTATAGTTTCATCCATAATGTTATTGGGCCCATGCAGTCTGTTTTGGACTCATCAGCACGTTAACAGACCACCTGAACTTGGACCAACAGGAACGGTTTTTAACAGTTCAAGATATGGTTTGAAAGTTCATTGTACATCTAATCGGTTTAAAAAAAATAGAAAATGTCCTCTTCTTTATATCGTAAAAAACTTAGGCAGCAAGCTATTTCTAAAATCAGAGCTGTATTTAGAATGACAAACAAAATGTGTTGCTTCATTCAGCTTAACCCCTTCAGTGATGAATTTCCTTTACCATCATCTTTACATGAAAGGTGCTGTTAGGAATATAATTTGACTGGAAGCCATTGCTGTACATGTACAACTTCATGCATGATATATTGTGACAGTCAATGGCGATATTGTGCAACCCTAGTGGAAGGGATGCTTCCTTGGAAAACCATTCTGCCAATTGTTTCAGCTTGTAGAATAAATTACTCTTTGTATGAATTCCAAACCACATAATCACGTATAATATGTTAGTACAAAACAGCAATGTTAAAAACAATTGCAAATTTGAACAAAAGGCAGTAAAGAACAGTATTAAAATTCAAGCAAAGCAAGCTGATAACATACTGAAGTCGCAACGGGAACATTCTTCCATACTGTTTTCTATAATTTTGATCATGTTGCTTGCCATTTATTTATATTAGCATGGCTTCTGTTGTTAGTTCTTTCAAAAGAATGATTTACTGATTGATAGATGCGCCAACTTTACTCTATATCCTTATCCTGTTAACGAAATCGTTCTGTCAGTGTCAAACATCGCAACTGTAACGACCTTCTTTCGTCAAATGTCAACATCGCAACCGTAACAAAAATTATCAATTCCTGTATTAATTCCTTCTTGTTGTGTTTGCAATCGATTCCCTGCATAATAAGAAGCTATTCAGTTTTCTCGATCTGCAAGATTGATAATTGAATAAAAGAATAGAAGTTTGTCAAAAATATGAACATCACAACCGTAACCCCCCTCAATTTGTCCTGCAAAGCGTTGCAAAATTACTTAAAAGTTAAATTTAATGCCTTAATCTTATTCCATGGTATGTAACTTTTGTTTTGTAGCATAAAGGGTTACTTTGGTCGCTTTTCAAAAGATAGTCTCTCATTTTTCATTGTCAAAATCACAACCGTAACTTTCTGACAGCATCTGATATTCTGTTGATTTTTACGCTTAATCCACAAATTACTATCTTCTTTTGATTTTTTTCAGTAGATAAAGTCATTTTCCTTAACAGAAATCATGTTTAACTTTATTCATACCCATTTCTAAAATCTGACTTTCATGTCACACTTTTGGTCACTTTAGTGTGGACAAGCCCAAATAGTACATCAAGAATATGATAATAATTATTTAGGCCTTTAGGTCTGGTACTGTCGTTAAAAGAATGCTTCATTATAGTATTTAATCTAGTTATCAACATTTGTTATGCTAAAGGATAATGAATCTTATTGTAGACATATAGATACTTGTTCAGGATGTATTACTGCAATTTGCAATGAAATCGACACATCGGTAGAAGTACAATGAAAATAGTTTGAGTAGTTACTAGTATATCTATATATCAGAGATATAGATAATTCCATTCATAGTTTTGCATATGCGGGAATTTTGTAATCGGCAGCCATTAAAGTTGGGCAACTTTACTACATGCTAAAGAGCACTGTTGATAGTAATGCATTGTTTACATTTTCATGAAGCTCAAACCATAAAAGCCTGTATCAGAAAGTCTGTAAAAACTGCGCCCAGTATCAGAAAACATAAAATCACAAATGAATTTTGCAAGATAGTAAAGAAAACATAATTAAGGTTTTGCAGCCCATTGCTCATAAAGTTAAATTAACCCCTCCAAAAATAGCGTCAGTCTCAGGGTATTATGGGAAAATTGATTGTGATGATGTCATCGCAAATCTATGAATGTTCCATATGTCTAGTTCGGGTCTTTTTCTGTTATGTAATTCCTGTCCCTCAGATTCATATCGATCCTCCATGGGAACCTTCTAATGGGAGTAAAGTGGCACGGTAGACCTGACAGTAGCATAGCGGTGTGGTAGGCGTGAATTGTGACTTGTCAATAACTCTGTGACGTCCTCAGCTATGCACCAGTACTTGGCACCAGGCCAGGTGGGCTTGTCCTACCAACCTCATCAGTGTCGATCACATCTGTATATAACTACATGCAACCAGGCCAGGTGGGCGCGTCCTACCAGACTCGCCAACGTTTAGCACACTTGTATATAGCCAAAGCGCACCCAAGCAAGGTAGAGGAACATGTCTTATCAGCATCTGTAAATCTTGTATATGCCTCTGTACATCCAACCTGAATAGGTGGGCATGTCCTATCAACCTGATTTTACCAATTACTAACCTATGCACATATGACTGATATGTAAATTGTACATCCACTATCCGCGTATGCGCAACAATACACAATACGTATTTAAGTTGAGATCGGCAATAGGCCTTACTAGGGCCCCCAATGTCGCAACAGATGATGATGGCGACGTGATTGTTACACAGGTGATATTTGACCATCATTCTGAAATGACTGGGTAGCATATTGCGCTCGCCCACAAGGCAACACCTAATTTCATATTATTGAAATGCCTATTTTCATATTAATGTTCAAGAAACCTATAGCAATTTACCATGAATAGACGACCTTTGGTGTTGCCAACACTACCAGCTTTTGTAAACTGGCCTGTTAGTTTGACAGTTCGAAAACTGGTGTCTTCTGTCGGCGATCCATGTATCAGCTCAACAAATGCACTTCTATCGGCAGTTACAAGTATTGGATATAACAGACTACAACACAGGAATAGAACTGAAAACGCACGGTTCCTTTTTATGACTTTGAGACGAAAAATTATCGAAATCTGGATAACTGTCATTCTTGTCTTCTTCTTTCGCAGTAAATCCCGTCTCGAACAAGCAATGTTCTTCAGACGGACCTCCACAGGGAGTACAGTTGGTACGGATATTTAGTTTTGGATATTTCCTGAAGGTAGAATCTCATGTTCCTTCCGACGTGTCCAACGAGAAGCTTGATTCGCGAGATTTCACAAGTAATAATAATAATATCAGCTTATGACCCAGATGTATGCGATTTCTTTGAACTAAGACAAGATTCTATAACCAGAGGGCATAGTTTAAAATTGTATAAACCTCGGCCCCGCTTAAACATCCTAAAATACTCCTTTAAGTATAGAGTGGTGAACATATGGAATAGCCTCCCATCCCATGTAATAGAAGCACCAACAATAGCATCATTTGAGCGGGGACTTGATAAACTGTGGGCTACCCAACCGGTATATTACGACTATTATGCTGCCGACACAAACACAGATTACTATCATGCTGACATATAAGCAAATTTAATTGTTTTTAAAATCTGTCATAACAGGCTAGTAGCAGCCTACTTACAGAAATAGAATGTGATTGATTGAATATGTGTATCCGTTAAGTATCTTCTTCTTGTGCAAATTCCGCCTTTCACAGTTTCCTTTCAGACAACTCCGGTAGCAAGGACTCTCGCGCCCCACTTCTCCAGGTTAATGGCTAGCCTATCCAGTTCGTCTATGCAGCAACTCACCTAAGCATCTTGCAAGGAACTGATGGGGACAGGAATACTAATACGAGACGAATTGATGAAAGACTGGAATCTGCCCTAAAAATCATGTATGCCTTATTGGGAGTGTTAGAGTTAGAGTTACAGAGATGGACGAAGTTAAGCATTTTGTCTATTTCATGTCCATTTTGAAATATGATACCCTATTCTACTGCCGGGTTTGCTTCCAAAAGGTGTCTAGAGCAGTTTTAAAGGCATTTACGGTTTTTGATTTGATCACATTTTCTGGTAGGTTATTCCATTCATTCACAATTCTGTAACTGAAATTTTTTTGCCTGATTTGTGTTCGACATCGACGTTTGAAGAACTTTAGGCTATGACCTCGCTGTCCAGATCGTTCTACCAATGGAAAAAAATTGTCCGAGATCAATGTTTTCTTTTTGTGTAATAATTTTGTATGTTTCTATTAGGTTGCCCCTGACTCGATGTTGTTTTAGAGTTGGTAGACCAAGTATTTTGAATCGTTCTTCATAAGTTTTGTTTTGTAATCCTACTACTATTTTGGTGCATCGGTGCTGTACTTGTTCTAAGTGGTTGATGTCTTTGACAAGGTATGGTGACCAGGCTTGTACACAATATTCTAGATGTCGGCGGACATAGGTTTTGTATAAAATAAGAAATGTTTCTCGGTCGACGTGGTTGAAAGCTCGTTTGATTTGTCTCATGATATACATGGCTTTATTTGCTTGCTATAAGTGGGACTACACATGGCCGCAATGGATTAAACCCTGCAGTATGCTGCAAAATATGGACCGTATATATTCTCCCTATCTTACTGTATAGATGTGAGCTCTGGATGTTAAACAGGAAGCAGCAGGACTGCTTAGAAGCTTTCTAGCGAGAGAAGCTACATCAAATCCCAAACCTCCCAGAACGGACAGCAAAGATAGCAATTCTCGGCCTTGTGGGTACCATCCCTGTCAGTGCAGAAATTGACATCAGAGGGATGAGTCTATTTAGAAACCCCATCGAAGACAAGAACTCAGGGTCACTAGGCAGCAGTTAGCAACCAAACACCACACCTCCTCCTGCATATACACTGCTAGTTATTACCCCCAGAGATGTCCGAAAAGCTGTCATCAGTCATTGGCAGGACAAACTTAAGGCAGATTACAACCATCTCTCCTCCACATGATATATGTCAGCGGACTCCCTCCTCCTCAACAAAGTGGCGGCAGTATGGACTACATCCATAGCGACGGCAATACAAACACTCAAAATGAGGGCGAAAGCTAATGCTATATGTGGGGCTCTCACACTACAGTCTACAAAGGCACTCTTTGAAAGATCAACGGTAACGTCTCCAGTCTGCAAATTATGCTACAAAGAACCAGAGACTAGACTACACTTCATCCTACACTGTGAGGCCTTGGAGGGAACCAGACTGCCATATGTTAACCGCTTACACGAAATCCTGAAGAACAAAGTACCAGACATCCACTACAATTACAAGGTCATGCTCCAGCTCATTATCGACTGTACAACATACCACACTCCCAGACACACTGTTAAACATGCTGAGCTCTCAGAACATACAACTACACGTGGAGTTAATCTCCCGAGATTTGATCTACTTCCTAAACAGTGATAGGCTGAAGCTGCTGAATGTGGATACAGCTCCACATGCGAAACTAACACAACCATCGCAACATTTTATAGTCACAGTATAGTTCTCATTCGATACTTTTTTTCTGAACTACCTGGAGCGTTGTCCAGGATGCCTCTGACAAAGAGGGAACTTCCAACACAAGGATAGTTACATAGGTTGAATTTGGATTTGTTGTTGAGGTACCTCGCTTGCTCCAATCTTTAACTTGTAGAGATCTTCACCTGCTATATAGGAGAACCGCGAAATGCGTAATAAATGTTCTTATCCTATGAATCCTATTATTGCCAGAAACAGTGTGTTTATATATTGAAGCATTTCCGGCCCAGCTGCCACCACTTGCTGCACTAATTTCATCCACACCAGTGTTTGCAACATGCATGGGAGCACAACCATGTCTGACACCAGTCGAAGCAGGTGTTCCCACTGACTGGTAATTTCCTGAATGTGGCTTCAAAGCACAGCTAGTTTCAGGCTCCGGTAGTGTAGCATTATTACTGACAGGCTCTGGCTTTATTTTAGTATCCATCCACCTAGCATTAGCAATGTTTAATCTATCAGTGCTAGCTTGTTTTTGTAATGCTGCTGCATCTGTATAACCAGCTGTGCCATTGTAGCCATTGTTGCCTCAATCCCTAGGGCAGAGATAATGGCTTCTAGGCTTTCTCTTGCCTGTTCCTGTGAGTCAGCCATAGGTGGACTGCGAGGCCTGCCATGTGCATTGACTGGTCGTGTGTTTTGCTCATGGTTACCGAGGTCAAATCGTCTCAGTCTTGGCAGGGAAGAGCTCTGTTCATGGGCGCTGTATGTAGGGATGTTCAGACACAAATCATCATTACTATTGCCCATAAAGAGGTCATGATCTATTGAAAATGATTCATTGATGCGCCTGCCTAGCTGTGGATATGCCAGAATAATTGTCTGCTCCATGGCAGTCGGTGGTGCTTCAAAATTATTTAGCATGTGACCAATAGATGTCTCATTGGTGTCGCAAATGCTTCCCACTTCATGCTGCTTTCCAGCCTCTGGCTGAGGTATTATTTCATACACAGATAGTGTTTCTGTGAGACTCCAGATTCAAATTCTTACTACTAGCGTTAGTAGTACTCGCTGCGCGTGTGTCGCTGGTAAGCTGGCGAATGTTAAGCCTTGATGCAAGCTGTTGTACTTTCTGTGACAATGCATGTAGTGGATTGAACTGGTCTTCCATAGTGTAGGTAATCTTTCTTGTGCACACACGTTCAGGGCCAAAATAAAGCAGAATATGGTGTTTCTACACCCCCTGAGATGTACAAAAACACTGTTCAAGGGACATCACTCTGCATGGTAATATGTTGTTGGTGATACGAGTTGTATCCCTTGTATCGTCACACGGCTTGATATTATTTCAACAGACGCCTAGTGTAATATTATGAAGTTGCAGTAATTATTTAGCAAGACTACGTCATTAGCAGTGTTGTGGTGATGCTAATGTTCTTGCAAAATTCTCATCCATACAAATATAAGTGTGTGTATCTTGACAACAACTAGTTAACTTTTGTCTGCTGTCAATGGGGTCTCTTGGTGATTTCAAGTCCTAGTGACTCTGTACTTTTGTTGAAATCACTCCAGGACGAAAAATAATCCGTTGCATCTTGTCTAAGCAAAAATATACATGACCATCTAGTTTTCAAGAGAAATATTTGTGCTAATCTGTGTGCATGACTATGATGTGCATTATTTAATGTGATCAGCTAGCTTGTGTGTGTGCATGCGTGCGTGCGCGCTAACGTATAAAACAAACCGAATTTGTGCAGATGATGTTTTATCGTCAAAAACATTAACATGGTGTTTTAACAGCTTAAAGGAAACAGAACAGCAAGTGTTAGTTCGTTGGTATTGTACCATGTAGGATATTGTGGAATCAAGCGGTCTGTAAACAGAAACACTATTGCTTTGCAAACAATCTACAATAGTGGTGCGATTCCTACCATATCCATGTCAGTCTTACGAAAGAACTACTCTCCTTTCGTGGCTATATTCACACATCAGATCATGTACAACATAATGATGTGCCCATGGTCTGCCTGTTGAAAACGTTTGTGGTAGGCCCACGCATGATGAATGCCAGAGTACTGTGAACCATACCTGAATTGCCACAACTTCGAGTTAGATCAGTGTTAGCTGTTACAGATTCACTACTTGCTTGCTTGTAACATTCCCCTGTGGAGGATATCACTACGAGTCTTTCAACTCTGCGGTCAAGCTACAAGCACAGAGAATTTCCTAACACCTCACCAGATCTTTCTACATCAATGTATGTCTGTCTGAGCTATGTATCGGCTGAGCTGTTGATTTTATCAGCAACTTTAGAGCAGAATTTTGCATTCATCTACAACAAAATTTGACATACCATGCTCCTAAAGGATGACATAATCATACATCTAACATCAGTCTAACATTCAGTCTAACGTGCACAAAGTTGGCAGTGTATAGACATGCAGAGACACAGGTAGAGCGTGCACGAAGAATGCCAGGGTATTGCACTCTGAAAGGTTATTATGCCTGGGTGCTAATGTCTATGATCTCAGTCCATAATGACCGCGAGCTAAAATTACCGCGGTAGGGACGAAAATGACCGCTATAGTATTTCTATGGTATTCCTAATAAGCCTAACAATAACTACTATCCGCTACGAATGAATATTCTATATGCGTTACAATATATATTATATATATTATGTTTCCTGCTACGAGTTCCTATCTAATTTAACTTATATACAATTTTTGCGGGTTTTTTTTTAGGTACCGTCGCGTAGACTGTGCCTAAAGAAGGGAACGAAAATTCCGGAAGTAGCAATTTAAAAAGTGAACACTGTACGTCTGCTAGATAATGCTAGAGTGCTCAAAAATATTTAGAAGAAGTTTAGTGCTACAATTGAAGCCTCTAAAAGTATAAGATTTTAACAATTTATATTTGCGTATGACACGCTGAATTTTGAAATTATCAATTAGCAAATACATAAAATTGAAAAATTTCGCAAGTTTGATTATTTTCACTACAAATGAGTTTCTCAAGAGGTACGGAAACCTTTGAAACAAGAATGTCTAATACGCAAAGAAATTTGTGAAAAATTTTGAGTCTGTAAGGGTCAAAAGTGTATTACAGACTGATCTGCTACCTGAAACTGATACACGCAAAGAAATTTGTGAAAATTTTGAGATAATTTTGAGTCTAGGAAGTTTGCGTCTGTAAGGGTCAAAAGTTTATTACAGACTGATCAGCTACTTGAATCTGATAGACGACGCGCAAATACATGTGCATTCTGATTCGTTGCAATCGTTACTGATAGTTCATTTGACAGAGGAATCATCATTATGTTTTATTATATGTCTAGTCTTAGATGTGTATTCAGGCGGACATAGGCTACCATTTTAATGGTTTCCTGCAATTAGCGTACATGCTATGCAAGCAGGGGGACTGGGTGGGCAAGATAACAATGCGTACACTCCTACAAATCCCGCTGTGATTTTAACGCCAAAATTGCTAAAGTTGTACAATTTCTTCATACAAATAAATCCCTAAACCAATTAATGCTGACAGCAACTACTTTCAGCGTGAGATTGGAGCTAACTTTTATGCATAAGTATGCAGTACTTTCCGCGAAGGATTGAAATACACAATGCTGAATATTTTGAAACATATTTCACTGGAACGTATTGCTGTCAGTCTGCCAGTCCTAGTCAAATTTTGCTCAAAATATTCGTCACATATTACCTGTTAAATAAATGGTTGTTTTTATCCTAAATTTTAACACGTGAAAACACGTTACACCTACACCATATATTTCTTATGCATGAGTTTATTGAAATAATATTGCCCATATATATAGACAGATACAAATTTGAAATCCATTTCGCTGGAACCTACTGCCGATGACAGTCAGATTAGTTTTAAAATAATCAACAATATTTAATACATCAATATGAATCATAAATAAGATTACATTTCTGATCATCGAAAACATGTTACACGGCTCGTTGCGCCGTCATACAGCAAGAACACTATATAGCAAGACAGATATAGGCCTACTGGAAAACCATTGAACATTTTGAATCCTATTTCGCTGACCCCTATAGCTGTTGGAACCGGCCCGCCGCCCATACTCAGCGCATGTTGGGATCGATTTATATCATTTTAATCCAGAATTCCAATTTCGTGGTAGCTATCCAGCTATCCTATTGACTATTTTGAAACTAATTTCACTGGTTACTGTTGCTGCCTTTGACAGCAACCGCTCCCAGTCAAATTAGTTTCAAAAGACTCAACAGAATATTTATTATATTGTTTATTAGATTCGTGCAACTGACAGAATATTCCAGCTTTATGACGGAATATTTATATCAATTATGATTGTGACGTCAACCAATATGATGTTAGCCCATGTGACGTAATTGATTACGTCGTTAATACGTGATTGATATATCAGATTCGCCCCTTACTATTCATAAGTTTCTTAAAATGACAGCGCGTTATACAGCATACAAAATTTGTTGTTTCTGATCAGTGAAAATACATTACCGGTACACGCTTTGTTGCAGCATCGATTCATACAGCACAGGACGAATCCACTTTTACCAATGCCCCGCCCATCCTTAGCTCGGGGCCACCCATACTTTGTGCGTGTTTGGATCGATTTATACAATTTTAATTTAAATCCAGAATTCCAATTTCATGGTAGCTATCCAGCTATCCTATTGACTATTTTGAAAATAATTTCACTGGTTACTGTTGCTGCCTTTGACAGCAACCGCTTTCAGTCATATTAGTCCCAAAGGACCCAACATAATATTTATTATATTGTTTATTAAATTCGTGTAACTGACAGACTATTCCGGCTTTATGACGTATTTACACCTTATCATTCATAAGTGTATTGAAATGACAGCGCACGTCACACGCACGCACGCACGCACGCACGCACGCACGCACGCACATTAGAAGCAGTTCACGTGTCAGTCACGATGACGACGTTTCCGCATAGATAATGTCCAGTTGCAGATAACTTACTAGAAGACCGTTTTCTCTTGTTTTGTAAACAGGCAATCATGATTACTTTTTTCCGCTGTAATAATAATAATAATAATAATAATAATAATAATAATAATAATAATAGCGGAAAATCGCTCCATTAGCGTTATTGAAAACGCTTCAAGGAAGTCTATTTTGAAAACAATGTTGCTGAAAGCCGTTGCTATTTACGCTTATTGGAATCGCTTTTAAACCTGAATTCCCAGAGTCTAATTTTCAAAGTAACTATACAGGTAAGCTGTGAATATTTTGAAACTAATTTGACTTGAGTCTGCCCAGTCAAATTACTTTTACAGTATTTAACAGTCTAGTAGGTCGATCAAACATATATACAATTCGTACGCTTGACGAACGATTCGATGTTCATGACGAAGCCAGGTAGCCTACGTGAAATTATGAGAGTGACATCAGCTAACTTGAGATGCGTGTGATTATTATGTCGGATACGTGAGTGTTAGGTCGGATCCCTCCATTATATATGCTAACTCTATGTTATACAGACCCGATATGACAACATTGTATGATGTCGAATATTTTGAAATTAAAATACCTGGAAGCTGTTGCTATCTAAGGCCAGAACGGCCTCAGCTCAAAATCTTCTAGAGCTTTCGTATATGTTGGATTAAAATTGAAGTAAATTGCGTTTCGTCGGGGAAATAACAATTTGCAGGTGGAGACCTTTCTTTGAAAATTCCCGTCTTTTACAGACATTAGATGCAAAGAATATGGCGTCCAATTACTGCAACGATTCATACACGCTGGTTAGTATTGCATGCTAGGTAAATTGAACAAAAATCAACAACGATCTCATATCTCGTGCAAACATGTTTCTATTTAATGGGAGATCTTTAACATTGGCTTTGATCATAGAGTTACATAACACTAGCTGCAAACACGCCTCGGTGGAATTAAACTTAGATGGCAAACAATGTCTTCCGCAGACACGCAAGCTATATTGTGTATCTCTATTATTCGGCGTCTCACCTGGATAGATATCTAGATTACAGGTGTTTATTGCAAGCATGTTTTCACGGGATTTCTTCATGTCACCTTATCCAGAGACATGTTCAGACGTCTTTGTTGTTATCATGATTGTTACCATTATTAAGTCAATTTGAACAATCACGGGTAACCAGGATGATAATTCTCTTCGCTTCAATGGCGGTTATATCACATTACTGCTATTAAGAGTATTATGCAATGTGGTGGTATTTGTTACTGCTGGCAACTCTCGTGTCTCGAAATATGTACGTGTGTCTCTAATTCAATTTCGCAAATTAAAAAGATTATATGAAATCACCGTATATGTTAAGATTTATCTTGTTTCATTCATATAGGCACACAATTTAAACCTCTAAAGGTCTACAATTTTAATAAATTTATTTTAAAGCAGTTTAGTGTGAATATGCAACTTTAACAGGGGATTGTTCTAAAATAAATTTTTCCTCACTTGTAAAAGATTTTTCTATTGCCTTAAGATACCTCCGTTGGTCATGTGACATGTGAAGGGTTAATTATCATTCAGCTGTTTCGTTGAGCTTACAATTCAAAATATATTTATATCAAAATTTATGACTCGGTGCTTTCATGTAATAGTATTATAAACATCCCTCCCCCTAGTGATGATCTGCAACGCTGACCGCTTATGTCTATATCACGCACACACTCTGTACTTGGCTTTGTATAATTTTTAAAGGTGTATATTCACAGCAGAATGCTTGAAAATAAAATTGTGTAGTTTTGGAGGCTTAAACTGTGGGCTTAGACGTAAAGAAACGAAATAAATCTTAACATATGATTTCGTCAAGTATAAATTAATATAATTTTTTTAAGGTGCAAATATTTAATTAGAGACACGAGTCCCTATTTCAAATTCACAGCTAAAAATATCATAATTTACACGGAATAACACTATCATATGCTAAGATTTGTTTCGTTTCATTACATCTAGGCACACGATTTGGGCCGCTAAAAGTCTACAATTGTAACAATTTTATTTTCAGGCATTTGCTGTGAATATGCACCTTTAAATGGCTCTTGCGTTGACATCAGATGGTCTTATCATATTATTACCGTTGGTTACAAACTCCCATTTCAATGGCGTATGAAGGTACTTGGACAGGGTGGGTGTGGGGTGGGTGGGTGTGGGGTGGGGGTGCTGAAGGGCCAAAAACCTAAGGGGGCGCTATGGGGGATACACTATAGGAGCAGCAAAACCCGGACCACCACCACCACCCACCCACACCCACCACCAACCACCAACACCACACGCCCACACCCACCACCCAACCCTCTCCCCCCACACACCCCGGACCCTACGCCTTATTTTCCCCAGTGGATGTACGTATAAATATCACTTCCGCGATTCGGACTTCCTCCATCCGGACTAAGTATGATCACCTTTCTCCAACGATCACCTACAAAAATAACATATTATATTTATATACACTATATTATAACGGGTAATAGAAGTCAAAATATAAATTCGCAGTGGCGGTCATTATCGCCATAATAGCGGTCATTCTTGTCCCGGGCGCGGTCATTTTAGCTGGCGGTCATTTTCGTCATACACCATGTCTATTAGACACAGTCGGCCCAATCACCATTGGGTAGTGGTTAGTTAGTTAGAGAGAGAACTTCTGACTGGAAGAAGCAGAAGGCAAAGAAATAGTTATTGGTTTGGTTGGCGTCTATCGAGTCCCTGATTCCAGGTCCCATTCACGCCATTCTAGGCTGGTTTTATTTCAGTCTATTATTGGTAACTTACCCAGTTTTTACACTGGTACCCATTTATACTCCTGGGGAGAGGCGATGAGGAGTGAAAGAGATTGCCTGTTTCCAGCGATCACCAGTTGGCCGAACGGAGACACGATCCCGGGGTCGCCGGTTTCACAGCTCTGCTCGTTACTGCCTAAGCTACCGTCTCCTCAAGGAAAGGAAATGCTGCGAGCACAGCCTTTTATAGGTTCCAGAGAGCATCTGCTGTTTTGTAATCAACTTTTGATCGGCCAGAAGCGTAATAACGTAGTCGTATCTTGGAAAAACTCTCGAATTTGGCATGTCTATAAATCACATGTATATCCTAATTACTGATTCCATCAATATAGACATTAATAGACAAGATCCTATAAAAAGTGGAGTATTGGGTTAATCTAAGCTAAGAAATATATGTATGAGTATATGTGTGTATATATGTAAAATCTTTTGTGTAGTTTTTGTATATGTAAATATGTATGTTTCAAATTCACAGCTAAAAAGTATCATAATTTACACGGAATAACGGTATGTATGTATTGTTATTTTATTGACGCAATGGCAACGTGCGGCTTCAATTTCCATGTGCTAACTTAGCCGACAGTGATGCACCCATTAGTTTAATTTGTTGATCCCGGTCGGGGGATCGAACCGCCATTCTGCAACTCCGCATAGCATCAGCAACCAGGCATCTTTCCACTGGACCACCGCAACAAGACTTTTTATATATATATATATATATTTTTGTATAAGTAAATATGTATGTATGTATGCATGTATGTATGCATGCATGTGTGTATATATGAATGGGTATGTATGCAGGCTAATGTATGTATATTTTGTGTGTACTGGTATATACATATATGTATGTATATGTATGGGCATATGAGTATCTATACGATTTACATGTGTGTAAGGGTAGGTTGACACAGGTGTTTGTGGGACCCGTATATATGTGTGTGCGTGCGTGCGCGTATAAGTAGCCTATGTGGTGCATATGCATGTAAATACACATATGTGCTGGGGTCCACATACAGTCAATGGTTAATGATTTAACCACCAGATTTGCTCGGGTGGTGCTCCAGCTGACACTGCCCGTTTTGAGGGCAGGAGATTATTGTTCCTGGAGGTCCTCACTCGAATGATTGATTCCTGTAGAGGGCTTCCAACTACCATATTCTCTTGCTAAATACTAGGGATGGACTTGTTCTTTTGATCAGCTGCGGAGCCACCTCCTGGCAAATGAAGGTGTTGAAGGATTAATGAGCAGCTGACAGGCCAACGGCCTATTAACCTTAACAGCCGTATTTGATAACATAACATAACAACATATAGCTACGAATATTTGTTTGGACGACTGTCTGTGTTACAAATTCATTCAGAATTAAGTTTTCATTTCTGGATAAATTTGTGAATACCCCAAGAAGTCTAATAATGCTTGAACAAGGTGATAGGCCGTGACCTCTCTAACCCGGAGCGTGGCTAGTCAAGAGAGCATAACAAAATTCCCACGGTTACAGCAGCTCTCTTGAATTTTTCGTATTTGCATCAAATAGATACTATTTTTCGTCATCAAAATATACCGTTCTTAATGTCAGCATATGGGCCTGAAATGAGCTATGATAAATACAAAAGGTGCCGTGTTTCCCTCTAGCATGTCATTCCGAAATCTTAAATAGTCGACCCCGATATAAATGACGTCATGGGTGTGGTTTACTATACGCACTTCTGTGTTTTAAAATTGGCTCTTTCCTTGCTCAAGCATTATTTTAAGGGCTTTTAGGTGAATGGGTATGTCAAATATACATGTTTCTTTCCATCAATGCATCCGCCGAAGCTGAATTGGTTTGTATTTGACTGCGAAAGGCAACATTACACAAAGTATTTCCTCTTCTTGTTCAGGAAAGTATTTTGGGAGGGACTGACCAACAACTTTGTATCGTACGGTGAAAAACGCTGGTACTTGCGTAATACAAGTATCAAACTATTACATTTGATCAGGATTGCTGTTACGTCGTTTCACAATATCAGAATACATGTTAATATACGCCATAAAGTATTACAATATATGATGTCATTTACAGCTGAAATATATTAGGCATGTTGAAGCCTGTCAGCTGGTCCTAGCATTCGTAACATAACATAACAAGTATACAGCTTACTATCACTTTTATGTCCCATTATCAGCTGCTATATAAACTATAATTATTAATTATTAATGTATGGTGATTTTCGAGTGATTTTGCTTATCTAATGCTCTATATTTGTAGGACACTGGGTGTGTTATATAGATTTAGCCTAGTCTATCTTTGAATGAGTTTATGGCGGGCGCGTCAACAAATGTTTCCGGTAATGCGTTCCACCAGTCTATGCTAACTCAAATGTGTTATCGAACTTGACCGTGTCGGATAAGTTGCAAAAATACTCAATATGTTATTGGTAGTTTTGAAATTAACATACTATTTTTAGTGCTGAAAGAATTAATGTCTAAGACACCAAACGTCCCACATATGCGTCTGTGAAACTTGATATCATATGCCTGTATGTTGAACAGCGTTTGTCAATGTGTTTGTATTATTATGTACTCTGTATTAAGGTTGGGAATTGGTATTATTTTTTGTGATCGATGACTGGATTTATATACTAACCAATGATCAATTAATGATTGGCGAAACAGGCTCTCACACTTTACACATTCTGAACGCAGTAATTATAGCACGTTCAAGGATAATTACCACTTTCAGATCAAGTCGTAGGTATGACAGATTCTTAACAATTTAAGAAATAATCTGTTGGGTATTTTTTAGGCTGATTTGAATGGAAGCTGTTGCTGCCTTAGGTCGCAACGGCTCCCAGTCGGGCAAGTTTCAAAATATTCACCATGTTATTGGTATGGTTGCTTTGAAATTAACATACTATTTCAGTCCTGAATGAATTAATGTCTATTTCAGCGCTGAAAGAATTAATGCCTTAGACACCAAACGTCCCACATATGCGTCTGTGAAACCTGATGTCATATGCCTGTATGTTGAACAGCGTCTATCAATGTGTTTGTATCATTACATACTCTGTAGTATTGTTGGGAATTGGTACTATTTTTGTGATCGATGATTGGTTTTATGTACTAAACGATGATCAATTAATGATTGATAATAACAGGTTCTCATTTTTTTTACCCATTTTGAATGCAGTGATTAAAGCATGTTCAAGGATAATTACCCCTTTCAAATCAAGTCGCAAGTATGACAGATTCTTAATAACTTAAGAAATAATCTGCTGGATATTTTGAACTGGTCTTCTTTCTTTCTTTCTTCTTTTCGTTCACTGATCACACCGCCAGTCCTGTAAGTGACTATCGACATGATCATAAGCGTTAAGTGCGTGGATCCATGGTTTATTAGAGTGCGCCGTGCGGCCTGGAATCTCCGTCTTCAGCACTCAAGCAAGGTTTCTGTCAGGGTTACCTCACCCTTACCTTCTTTAGTCGCCTCGTACGACACGCAGAGGATACGGAAGGCCACCTACAGGGCAATTGAAACTGGTCTGACTGGAAGCCGGTGCTGCCTTAGGCAACAACGGCTTCCATTCGGGTAAGTTGCAAAAATATTCATACTACTAAAATAACATACTATTTCATTGATGAAAGAATTAATATCTTAGACACCAAACGTCCCACATATGCTTCTGTGAAATGTAACGGCATATGCCTGTATGTTGAACAGCATTTGTCTATGTGTCTGTATCGTTATGTACTCTGTATTAGTGTTGGGAATTGGTACTATATTTTTGTGATCGATGATTGGTTTTATATACTAACCAATGATCAATTAATGATTGATGATAACAGGTTCTCATTTTTTTTACCCATTTTGCATGGAGTAATTATAGCATGTTCAAGGATATTTACCCCTTTTAAATTAAGTCACACGCATGACAGATTCTTAATAATTCAAGAAATAATCTGTTGGGTATTTTGCAACTGGTTTGACTGGAAGCTGTTGCGCAGCAACGGCTTCTAGTCAGGTAAGTTGCAAAAATATTCATACTACTAAAATAGCATACTATTTCAGTGCTGAAAGAATTAATGTCTTAGACACCACACATCCCACATGTGCTTCTGTGAAACGTAACGTCATATGCCTGTATGTTGGACAGCATTTGCCGATGTGTTTGTATAAATTATGTACTCTGTATTAGTGTTGGGAATTGGTACTATTTGTGTGATCGATGATTGGTTTTATATACTAACCAATGATCTATTAATGATTGATGATAACAGATTCTCATTTTTTACCCATTTTGAGCGCAGTAATTATAGCATGTTCAAGGATAATTACCCCTTCAAATCAAGTCGCAGGTATGACAGATTCTTAATAATTTAAGAAATAATCTATTGGGTATTTTGAAGCTGATTTGAATGGAAGCTGTTGCTGCCTTAGGCCGCAACGGCTCCAAGTCGGGCAAGTTTCAAAATATTCAACATGTTAGTAGTATGGTTGCTTTGAAATTAACATACTATTTCAGTGCTGAGAAGAATTAATGTCTATTTCAGTGTTGAAAGAATTAATGTCTTAGACACAAAACGTCCCACATATGCGTCTGTGAAAGCTAAACTTCTCCTACTTTGGAATTTGTCTGTGTGTTAGAATCGATCTGTACGCATGGTGTAATCTGCTGGTATACTATGAACCCTGAATTAACAGAACTCCAACCACGGCAGCAGTTCTCAATCAAGCTAGTATCAATGTTTTTCTTTTATCTGTGTCTTCCTAAAAACTTAACAATATTCTTCATGCCTGCATTCCAATTGCTAGTTTACGCCTGACCTGATGATGCCACCAAATACTTTTAATAACTCACCACAATTCTTAATTATTGCTATTTGACACTTGACCCATCTCATCCAGTGTATCCACTGGTTCGATGGTGTTATATACAATTAAATCACGATAATAACCAATATTACAGCCAAATAGAGAATTCTATTCAGTCCTCCAAATGACCCCAATAACCTCACTCTCTTCAGTAGTTCTCTTGCCTTATTTCCTCCCTGTCCATATTCCCACTAATCTGACCCATGCCCGCTAAATTCGCTTGCTCATCCTGTAGGAAACCTGTTAAGAATAATCAGAGAGCACTACTATGTGACTTATGTAGCACATGGATTCATCTAAGTTGCTCCAAATTAACAACATCTGACTATCACAACCTCGAAGCTGACGACACCTGCTGGTGGTGTACCAACTGAAACAAGTCACTTTTCCCTTATAATCATTACAATGACAATGCAGACTTCACACTGGCAGTTCTAAATCCACTGAGACTACTGACGACAAAAAACCCCACTCTAAACCCATTCGAATTAAACCCATCCCAATTTAAACATGCTGCCACTAGAAATGATCTAAATATATCTGCACCAACCTGTGAATACATCCTCCCAAAACCATTCAGTGACAACCTACTAGGAAACAAAGAACACATAGCCTTCTCACTTCTATTTATCAACATGCAATCTCTCATGGGGAACATCGACAAGTTACACCATCTCCTAGATATGATTGCACGTGAATTTGGAATTATTGGAATTACAGACATTTATACATGCAAATTCGCCTACTAACCGTATTAATATAAGGAACTACACATTTGTTGAAAAGCACAAAACCACGGGCAGAGGAGGTGGTGTAGGCATGTATGTTAAAGAAAATATCCAATTCATTGAGCGAGATGACCTTTCTAATATTGAAGAACATATTCAAACAATGTTTATCGAAATTCAAACACCGAAAGGAAAAAACAAAATTGTAGGTACAATTTATAAATCACCAGAAGGCGATATGGAACGTCTTATTGAACTATTAGGAAAAACTTTGGAAACTATTCAAAAGGAAAACAAAACTGTCTACCTCATGGGTGACTACAATATTGGCCTGATGAGACAAACTTGATTTCATACTCAAAACTTTATAAACTTACTAAATGCTCATTCATTCTACCCAACCATTACAAAACCGATTAGAATAGGTGATGTTTCGGCCACAATTATTGATAATATATTCAGCAGTAATAAAGCAGAGGTAGGAATTCTCGTTACTGACACATCAGACCACCTACCAATTTTTCTTCTTGAAAGACAGCTGACCTGCACAAAGCCATTCAAATATGAAAAAATTAAATGCAGAGAAATAAATCAGGTCACTATTGAACAATTTAAAAAACACATGTCGGAGGTAGATTGGCATGCAGTCACAGACATGAATTAGATTGGCATGCAGTCACAGACATACAGTGCTGCGAAAATGCCTACACCAAGTTCTACAAAATTTGCACGCACATCTTCGAAAACAGCTTTCCCATGAAAGAAAAGAAGAAATTTAAACACAACGCAACGTTTATCAAATGTCAAACAAAGCATAATGAACTGAGATTCAAGAAATACAGAAACAAGTTGGACCAAATAATCAAAACAGCAAAAAAACCTTACAACCATAACAAATTTGAACTATGCAAGAATGACATAAATGAAACATGGAAAATAATTAAATCACTTTTGAATAAAACTAACCGCAAAGCGCAACAAACACAATTTCTTCATAATAACAAGATAATAACTGATGATTTAGAAATTGCAACATGATTCAATGACTATTTTGTTAATATAGGTCCAACACTTTCAGATAAAATCAAATCAACATCCTCTAATAAATATAGTGATTATCTCACAGGCGACTATCAATCCTCTTTATTCACTAACCCGGTCACAAATGAAGACATTTTTAGCATTCTTAACACCCTAAACCCTGCAAAAAGTGCTGGCTTGGATGGTTTCAAGTGGAGTATTTTCAAACACTGCACGCTAGCGCTACTAACCACATATGTAACTTATCTTTCACTCAAGGCATATTTCCATCAAAATCAAAAGCAGCACAAGTAACACCCATATACAAAGCAAAGGATTCATCTAACTTCACAAACTATAGATCTGTCTCAATACTTCCACTTTTCTCCAAATTAATGGAACGACTTATGTACAATCGGCTTATCAGCTACTTAGATAAAGTCTATCCTCTATACATCACAATACGGATTCCGTGAAAAACACTTAACAATGCTTGCACTAATTGATATGGCAGAAAAAATAATAGACTCAATTGAAAAGAAAAATCACATAATAGGCATTTTTTTGGACCTTTCAAAAGCTTTCGACACTATCAATCATAAAATCCTACTAGAAAAACCTGCCTATTACGGAATCCGAGGAAGTGCCCTCGTCTGGTTTGAAAGCTATCTAAGTGACAGAACGCAATGTGTGCAATTCAATACAATTTGCTCTGAAAACAGGAGACTAACTTGCGATGCCCCTCAGGGGTCCATCCTTGGCCCTCTGCTGTTTCTCTTGTATATGAACGATCTGCCTAACATATGCAAACACATGTCACTAATACTATTTGCTGATGACACCAATGCCTTTTGCTCTGACGAAGACATAGTTACATTATATAAAAACGTAAATACGGAAAATGGAAGAAATTACTAACTGGTTTTCACTAAATAAATTATCACTAAATGTGATTTTCAAAATCTAGAGAAGTAATAAATAGAGGTTCCAAAATTGTACATTAGCAATAAGGAAATTGAAGAGGCCCCTTATGCAAAGTTCCTAGGAGTATATTTAGATAAAAACTTGACCTGGGCCAAACAAATTGAAACAGTTACTGCAAAAGTAGCAAGGGGAATCCAAAGACTAAAACCATATTTGACACAGGACACGGTTAAAACACTGTCTTAATCCTCCCGCACACTACTTACTGCATTGCTGTTTGGACCAACACCTACAAAAACAGAATATCCCAAATTCAGTCTCCAAATAGAGCATCAAACGATTTTCTAGGCCAGCAGAGAGCCAAAACATGTTCAAAGCAGAACAATTACTTACGCAGACCGACATAGGAGAATCTCAAATGCTAACTATTGTCAAAGACTTCCACCACGACACTTTACCCAAATCTATAGCCCCCTTCTTTATAAACAATATTAACATCCACCAACATAACACTAGAAGCAGACACAAACTACATGAACAATACACACGGACAGACATAGGAAAACACTGAATATCATTTGCAGCCACTAAGTTGTGGAGCAACACAAAACTGGAAACATGTGAGAAAATTCTATCAACAAAATTGTGCAAGAAAACAATAAAAAAACTACTTGATTAACACATACTAGTACTATCTAATTCATGCAGTACAGCTCAAAAGTGGCTTGACTCATCTACAAAACAAGTTTAAAAAAGGCTGTTTTATACTCTTGCATAATTGGATCCTAAGACATTGCTGTCTAATAGGACAGCGATGTCTATCGGTCCAAATAAGTTTATATTATTTGACAGAAAATTGTTCTATCAATATAACATGCTACTTTTCTTGTTTTGAAAAAGTATCGACCTGCTGCTGCTGCTACTACTGCTGCTACTGCTACTACTGCTACTACTACTACTGACGTATGGTGTTATTCCTGATTATGATTCCACTTGCTATTATATCCAATAATAATTTCAATTACCATAGTAACAAACTACAGGACGAGCAGGAGACTGAGCACCCCTCCCCTCCACCACCCCCTCCCCATTAGCCAGCATCCTGTAAACAGTATATCATCATTATAAGTAAAAGTACCCTCCACCAAAAAATTAATATATGTTTATTGTCGTATCTATAATCATAGACATCCATGTCTATTATTGAACGTGACTATGTTCCGTGCTTGTATGTTACGTAACTGTCTTGTCCTTATTTACTACCCATATGTATCGCAAACCATAAAACACGTATTTATGAAACTAAAAAATTGTAATAATAATAATAATAATAATAATAATAATAATAATAATAATAATAATCCAAGTGATTAACTCTTTCACACCCTGCTGTTACAGTATTATATGTTGGTTCGTGGACTGAGAGAGGCCCAGTCCTGGAGTTTTTCTTTCCACTGTAATGACTGACTAGATAATTGAACCGGTCATTGCGGTGAACTCTCCTGGGGTCTGGAGTGGGGGGGGGGCGTGTGGGGTATGTGGGGGGTGGGGTGGTGGTCTCCTCTTGACCCGCGAAATGACATATTTCCTTTTTGTAATTTAAACTGTTTATGTGGATCAAGGGTCAAAGGGTTAATAAGGAAATAGTAAATGTAATGTCTGAATTTATAATTGGTTGTGTAAGTTCTGTCGTGTCTAATTTATATATACCTGTATATATGTGTGTGTAAGGTGTCGGCCATAACAATAGGCACTGCCTTAGGCGGACAGCCAGGTATGATTCGTGAATACGTTTATCTTGGAATTATTGAATAAATAATCTTGAATCTTGAAGTCTTGAATCTTGGCTAATCAAAAATTTGTGAAAGCCAACAAACCTCAAATATTTATCCAACCCCGAAGAAGCAGAAGCCACAATTTATATCGTTTTTTGTCTACCATAGCTATCCAGCCCGTAGACATAGTGAAATAGTATAAATTTGTCTGATCTTGAGTTTGGACAAGTGTAACCAGTTTTCGAATTTTTGTTGGGACAACTGCATAGCAACGTCTCATATTTATTATTTTATTAACTAATATTCTGATCGTTTTACAATTCTTATCCATCTATCCTAGTGATAGAAACAGATAAATTCATAAATACATCAACCTAATTACTTAAAGAGTTACTTAGAGTTGATTTCCAACACGTTACCAGTTTTCGTTTATAGCGATCTCTAACTACCAACTCGACCCAAAACAACTCATTCCATGACAAACAATACACAGCGCCAACCAACTAAACCATAAACAATTGATCATAACACAGTTGGGTGTTACCCAAAAACTTGGACTCGGTGAACTTTCATTAGCAGTCCAATACAACGCTATCATGTGTGAGTATTGCAAGGTGCCTGGAAAGCAGACACACTGTGGAGGGTCTCGGGCATGTATGTGGCTGTGTGATGAATGTGACAAGATACGAGATGCCCATTTTGCAGCACAGGCGGCAGAGGCAGCCCAAGCCTCTACAGAACAGGGTAATTTCCCAGAACCGACTGAAGCGCCCATGGCAGATCCTCCTGGAAACAGTGGTGCCCAACTGCGGAAGTCTGTGCGAACCCGAACACAGAATACTGACTGTACAGAGGTTTACACTCACAGCAAAGCGGCCTAAATGCAGCTGTAAGGCGGAGGACAACCTCTATACGATACAAACATTACATCTGTAAATCACTACCGCCTTACATGTTCACAGTTCTAACAGCATCAAAACACAGATACACACGCTCGGATTGTGCAGTCATCTCTGACCACATAGATGAATTTCAGGCATGTCACCTGAACACACACAACGTTCTATACCAAATATCAACTCAGCCACAGCATCAGCCATCTATGTCAGACACCAGCGCAGTATTGGAGCCATCAAATAACCACACATACACTACCATAGGAAGTGCTATGGAAGCTGTGCCACCAGTAGAGGCGAGTACATCAAACAGTAACCACACAGGACACCACTGCTGGTGAATTGGAAGCTGTGGCACCGATAGAGTTTAGGGCAACACCCAGCATCCACACAGACACTACTAATGATACTGCAGCTGTGACACCAACAGAAACTAGCACAAGGATTTCTACCATTACAGAGATCACCACCAGGTTCACCACACATCCATCTAGGAAACAACGAGCAAATGCTCAATAAAATCCTATCAGAAGTGAGAGATCAAGGAAAACTACGCACACCTACAAGTACAAATAAATGATCTAAAAAGGCAAATTCGCCAACCCAAGCATCTAGTGGTCATGGTGCTCAAACAGGAAATGATCTCAGAGTTTCGGAAAACAATCAGAATAGGATGGACAAACTCAATCGCACACATAATGATGTCACAAATTCACAAATTTCTGACTACCATACCAACCAGTCCAGTTCAGAACTATTCCACCAGTACAAAACAATACAAAAAGACAAAGTAACCAATTACACCAACGAGAGACATGCATTAACCCAGGAAAGTACAGAGACGCAGTCAAAAATGGATCAACCAATCAAAATCCACAAGAACGTAGGCAAACCCATGCAACAGTCAATGGCCAAAAACATCCCGAACATAAGTCGTCTAAAAATGTCTTGCTTATTGGCAGTTCTATGAAACAAACTGAGCGCACAGTACATGTCCACACCAAATATCAGTGTCACCATCTGATCATATAGTGGTGCAAGAATAAGCGAGATTACAGAACCTCTCCAATACCTGCTAATTCCTGGAAAGTTTGACGCCTTGGTGATCCACATGGGCACAAATGATATCAGCAGGCGGAATACAAATAGCATGATAGAGAACTATGAAGAATTAATAGAGAAGGCCAAATCTATATCACCAAGCACAGCGATCTTTATCTCCTCTCTGCTACCACACCCGAATAGTAACAGAGACAACAGGTCAACAACCGAATTCAACAATATGCTACATACACCGTCTTCATGGGTAGGTATAAAATTCATTGACCATGGCCAACTCTTCTCTGATCATGACGGGAATGTATACAATGATTTATTTTGGGACGACGTTCACCATAACACGAATAGTATGAGTATCCTTTCAGAGAACATCACAAATTACCTAAAGACAACATTAAATATTCCCCAAAATAAACTAGAAAGAGCAAATAGCCAAAATTGTTACGATGGATGGAACATCAGAAAGCAGCTACCTCAACAATGCAGGAGATAAACTCAAACCTACTAACTCAGGCACTCTACCAAAGCAAATACTACCTGGTGAGGATACAGATACCAACACAAGACCAAAATACAAGGATTCTCAAATCCGTACACATTTCAAAGCAATAACTGACAAATGTATTTACACAAATGCAGTTTTAATAACAAAAAGGTGGAGTAGTAAACATTTGGACACTACTGTATATATCCATCATCACAAGGCTGCATCTCACCTGTACCAAGCTCTCGTGCCCTCTTATACTGTGCGTGACAGGTTGGGGGTGGGGGTGCGAGCTCTTGGAACCGGTCGTGCTTGGCCTTGGAATGGTGTATGTAAGGAATGCTATGTAAAATACCCTGGCAAATGATTTATTACTTCCAGACAATTCATATGGTTAATATTTAAAACAATAAGACCTTTTTTAATATCATGTGTCAACACGTGATATATTTCCACCCGGATAGTATGCATTTGTGCCCTGATCTTGATAAGTTTGCCACATTTTTAGCACACTAAATTAGGGGACTTTTTGATATGCTTATCATTAAGATATTTTGCAACTATCTTGAAAAAAATCAGCTTAGTACTATTTTTTCGCAATCAAAGACCACAAAGCAGACTGTTGCTAGTGTTAGTGGATACATTCATTTGCAGATATGGAGCTTCAGGATGTGTACATACAGATCAAGGCAGAGAGTTTGAGTCAGATCGTTTTAAAGAGCTGAATAGGTTACTTGGCATAAGTAAAACTCGCACTACACCATATCACCCACAATCTGATAGACTTGTGGAGCGATTCAACCGGTCATTGTGTTCAATGCTCAAGATGATGGTGTCTGACAATCAGCGTGATTGAGATGAGCTGTTGCCCAAAGTCGTGTTGGCCTATCATTCTAGTGTCAGCAGCACTACAAAATTCACTCCGTATTACCTAATGCATGGGAATGAGATGGCTCTGCCAATTGACGTAATGTATGGCGGTACTTCAGAGGTGTTTTCAGGCATTAATGATTACGTGACCAAGCTAATGGAATGGTTAGATTACTCCTTTGATCTAGTTTCCAAGAATACCACAAGAGCACAACGAAGACAGAAAGCGAACTATGACCACAGAACATCAGGTCCCTCACTTGTTGTAGGAGACCGAGTAATGCTCCACACTCCAGTGGTAGAGGGGTTGTGCCAGGAAACTAGATTCTGGTCTGGCCCATTTTTAATTGTGAAGAACCTAGCAAATAACACATTCAGAATTAGGCAGGAAGGGGGTCGTAAGAGATTAGTGGTCCATTTTGACAGGTTGAAGAAATGTGGTAGTAATTTCAAAGAAATCACGACAATGACAGATGATAGACACCATGATGAAGAAACTGCAGCAATGACAGGTGATGGGCAGGAGGATGAGCCAGTTCATGAATCCTCTGATTCTGGTGGTAATATGATACCCGCTACTGGTAATGGGGCTTGGGTGTCAGTTAGATTACCTCTGGATGAGAATACGTTGTCTGGGAATACCGATCGCATGGTAGAAGAATCCCAACCAATCAGATTGGATAATGATAATGGTGCCCAAGTATATCATAGTCCCATTGATGGCGGACAAGTGTCTCCCAATGACTCTGTAGATGAACGCATTACTGTAGATGACACCGCTGAGGGTGCCCCTCACCAGAGCATGACAGTTCAAGAGTTCATTCCATCTCAGACTACTAGAGCCAGGCGTAGAACTCGATGTCCATCACGCTTTGATGATTTTGTAACCTAGCTTTTCTAAAGTTGGGTGTGTATGCTGTAAATAGCACATTGTAGATATTTGTAAGAAACGTTTAAGAGTGCATGTGTATGTACACGCCTTCTTACACTATTATTTTAGCAAATGTGGATATGTACAGTGCAAATAGTAGTAAACCTTTAGTAGTCTCTGTGTTAGGATTAGTTAGAATAATCCCTTGGTTTGGGTGGAATGTTACCGCTATACCAAGCCACACTCATATCTTTAATATATATTAACGATGACACACGGACGTGTGTCTTATAAAAGGGGGAAGAATGTAAACCTAACCGTAGTTTTAGTGTCATTTCAGATTCCGACTTTCGGGTTACCCAATTGGAGTCCGTGACAACGAACGGCTGGAGTTTACAAGAGGGAGAGGATAGCAACTTAGACTTTAGACGAGAGCTTAGGAAGTGGAGTTACAGACGGTGAGTCTAATACGTTGTTACATTTGCAAGGCAAACAGAACAATATGACTAATCAAAAGAACCTTTACCAACATAGACTCATCTATATTCACGCTCTTGTACACGTCTCTAGTGAGACCTATCCTTGAATACTGCAACTCGCCATGGTCACCAAGATTGAAAAGGCAACCACAGCTATTAGAAAGAGTTCAATACCGAGCAACAAAACTCGTCCTGCAAATCAGAGAGTATAGCTACACGGAAATACTTGAAGCCCTAAATCTAATGTCACTGAAATATAGACGGTTTCGAGATTGAATTAAAACATTCAAACTCATCAGATCTCTATATAATATTGATAAGGCCTACTTTTTCGAACCATCCATGATTACACAGACCAGCGGTCATAGGTTCAAGCTCAACATAAAACGCAGCAACAAAGATATCCGCAAGCACTTTTTCACCAACAGTGGTACCACAGTGGAATTCACTGCCAGCTATGATAGCCGAAGCAACAACAGTCGAATCATTCAAGATCAAACTAGATATCTACTTCAAAGAAAGAACAGTTGAATTTGACTGAACAGGCCATGCGTATACCAGCCCATCACAGTCATACTGCAATTCCGCAAATACAGTGGACTGATCTAGGAGTAGCCTGTGTATAGATAGGAAACTGCTCGGTAGCAATTCCAATTACCAGTTAATTCATCTCAGATTCCACGCCCGCACTTTAGTTGCATGAAAAGACACTAACATAGAGGAGGAGACTTAGATAGCGATGAACACAGAAAATGAAATCAATGGCAATAAAACAAACCACGGCCTCCACAAATCAGCATGCAAACAAATGCTAGGCGCAGCAGGGGGTAACCATGAGTGTAGGTGGCACACCACAGCTAACACGGGGAACACCCATCTGCAACGCAGTATTTCCACAAATCAGTGTTAACCCTTGCCACTCTAATGTCAGAAGTTTAAACTTCAAGTTAAATTAAGAGATGAACTGTGTTCATTTTTCAGCAAATTTGGTGGATGATGTTGTTGTCATAGACAGAAACATCATCAACGAAATTATTGGAAACTGTACACCAGTTTCTTTGTTATTGACACAGCAAAAGATAGAAAATTGACATCAGAGTTGTAAGATCAGTCTAAAATCCAATGGTTTCGAGGAGACTTAATTAAGCAACAACAGCCAAATCATTCAAGAACAAATTAGAAATCGACTTCAAGGAAAGAACTTTTGAATTAGACTGAACAAGTCATTGGCGTATGCCTCGGAAAATGATGATAATGACGATTATGTTGGAGAAAAAATTCAGTCTATTGTTAGTATTCACTTTAGTTTTTCTAACTTTGAATTTGTGGCCACGTGTCTTGACATCTTGATTTGATGTGAATAGTTTAACGGGATTTACCGCGTAGTTATTATTAAGATACTTAAAAACATTTATGAGATTGCCTCGTATTCTTCTATAGATTAAGGTTGGTAAGTTTAGGTTTCGAAAACGATTTCCATAGGACATGTTCTGCAAGGCTGAATACTAACTTAATACTGATCTTCACTACTGTATATTATTTACAATAGTATATGTTTGGGTCATAACTCATTCCGGAATTTAGAGATAACCCAGAGTAGTATTTACAGAACTATCACTATTTTAAGATACAACAAATGATAATACAAGTGTAATTATAACATGGACTGATGTTTCACACCTGGTCCATGTTCCTTCAAGTTTATGAACTGGCCTTGATTACCATACCCAGTTCTATATGGACTGTTGTGGTTCCACACACGGTCCACACTCGTTCATGTATGTGAACTGGCCTGGATTACCATACCCAGTTCCTAACTTATAGGTTGATATATACAATGTAACTGTAGTATGGACTACATGTAGATACTACACAATGATAAATATACAAATGAATTAGTAATATGGACTGAAGTGATTTCACACCCAGTTCTGACACCTTCTTGTTTATGAACTGGCCTGGATTACCATACCCAGATCTTGTACATAAAACTGTATATAAAGTGACAAGCAAATGTAAATGTACTATGGACTGATGTGATTTCACACCCTGTCCATGGTCCCCCAAGTGTATGAACTGGCCTGGATTGCCATACCCAGTTCTTATCCACATGGTTAAAATACAGTAATAAACAAATGTAGTATGTTGCCTCCGTTGATGATGTCCAACTATAACTATATCATTTGATATGGCAAACATGTATTGTGCCCATTTCTTGTTGAGTCTTGATTTGAAGCTATTTAGGGTTGGAGCTACTAAGACGTGATTAGGTAGAACATTCCCTGAGTACTATCCTTGAGGAGAAAACCTGGTGACGGAGTACTGTCCTACAGTAGTGTTTCTTAAGTTTATAGGGATGACCTCACTTTACCGTGTTTGAGTCAAGCTCTATGAGTTTACTATCAACTGTGTAAATTCCATGCATGTACTTGTACCACTCTATCATGTCGCCCCATGCTCTTCTGTACATCAGACCCGACAGTCTCCAGGTTCTTAGTCTGTCCTCGTACTGAAATGTTGACAGTGATGGGATACGCTTTATCGCCCTCCTCTGGACACCCTCTATGAGCTTCATATCCTTAACATATCATGGTACCGTGACAACGTTAGAACACTCGAGGTGGACCATACTAGAGCAATAAATAGTCTCTTCAGTGACGGTGCATCCAAGGACCTTCTTATTAGCCCCAGTATCTTATTTGCTGTGCTCACCTACCCCTCTGTATGTATGGAGAACTTTAACTCGTCGTCAACATTAACACCCAAGTCCTTTTCAACTGAAGTTGTCGCCAGTGCTGTCATGCCTAACTGTAGCCAGGGTTATTGCCACCAAAATGTACGACCTTGTATCTTGAGGCATTGAATCCAAACTGCCATGTATGTGACCAGTCAGTTAGATGGTACAGATCATCTTGAAGTTCTTGGCGGCCACTCTTGGAACGGATCTGAGTGTGCACCTTAGTGTTATCCGCAAACATCTGAGCAGCACACTAAGTTCTCTGGCAAGTCATTGATGAATAGAACAAACAAGACAGGTCCGAGGACGCTACCTTGTGGTATCCCACTAGTTACAGATGCCCAGTTTGCAAGCACTCGCTGCTGTCTATTTCCGAGAAAGCTCATGACACACTCTGCACACTTGCCTACAATGCCATAGCCATTTAGTTTGACTAATACTCGCTGATATGGCACTGAATCAAAGGCTTGGCGAAGTCAAGGTATATAGTATCAATTGGTATGCTTTCATCAAGCGAGCTTGTCCAATCTTCAAGTAGAGCAAGTTGATTTTTTGTAGGTGACCTTCCACTAAAAAGCCATGTTGACACTCAGTTAACAAGTTATTTTCACGCATATGATTCAAGTGTTTACAGACAATGCTTGTTAAGCTAACCAGTCTATAATTTCCAGGACTACTCTTTTTTTCTTTTTTTGAAGATGGGTGTGACATTGGCTTCTTTCCAGGCTTATGGTACAGGGCTGTCATCGACTGGCTTGCTAAAGACAATCCACAATGGCTTGCCTAGCTCTTGTGCCAGTTCCACCAAGATCCGCGGGTGCATTCCATCCGGTCTGGGTGATTTTGAGACATTTAGCGCCTTCAATTCCTTGGCCACGTCTTCCTCACTGAATACAATTTTGTCTAGTAGCTGCACGTTACAGCTTTCGAAGTTAGGCATGTTAAGAATATCTTCATTGGTAAAGACGCTGCTGAAGAATTTATTCAAGACCGCCTCATCTTTGTTCGTTGATACCATAGTTCCATTTTCATCTTCAATGTCGGCTATACTGTCTTTCGTTTTCAACTTACTTCTAGCATAGGCATAAAAAGCCTTTGGATTTTGTTTCGCTTCACTGTAAATTTTCTTCTCAAATTCTTTCATAGCTTTGCAGCATGCCCACTTTACCTGATTTCTTGCGTTTGCATATTCGTTGTAATCCTTTCCTGTCTTCGTTCCCATGTAGTTTTGGAACATCATTCTTTTTTTTCTCATCTTATCTAGAGATTGTTCGTTTGTCCACAAGCGTTTTCGATTCTTTGAATGTTTAGTACATATTTTTGAAATAGTTTTATTGGCAGCATCTATCGCATGGTTTGAGAAAATGTCCCAGCATTTAGATTTGCTAGGTCCTCTGTCCAGCTGAAGCGTGACACTATCTCCCTCATTTTGATGTAATCTCTTTTCAACGTAGTTAAATCTTGACACTTGGCCTCCTTCAATATCTGAATAACAAATAAACTTAAAACTAAGTATAGTGCGATGACTTTTGCCAAGGGGGTGGGGGGGGGGGGCTTCGTGAACTAAGTCTGCTATCATGTCTTCTTCGTTTGACAGGATTAAGTCCAGAACGTTTGATCTCTGCTCTCCTCTAAAATGCGTAGGCATGGTAACGTGCTGATACAGAAATGCATCCCATGTTGCATCCATGAATGCAGGTAGGGGCTTTATGATTTGGATCGGATGGTGATATTTCCTCAGCCCAATCAATTTCTGGGCTGGTGAGCAGGTGTGTACACTTTCTGTTTGCAGCTATTTGTCGATTTCATCATTGAGCGCCCCATTGCTTTCACTTGAGCTATTTGGGGATCTATATACACAACCAATAAGTAAGCAATCTCTTTGTTCAACTTTACCTCGCAACATATGCTCTCTATGAATTTACATGATTCCACTACTTTGCTTGGAGCAGCCTCCAGTACCTTTTTTGTATATATGACCACGTCTCTACTTGCTGAGCTGAGGTTGTCGAAGGCATCGTACTCGTCCAGCTGCATTTCTGAAGCTTGAACATGGATTTGCCAAGAAAACTTCTTTTGATAAAACTTTATATTTACACCGCCACAACACATATTATGAAAAAGGAATGAATCAAACCCTTACCATTTGAAACAAAGTGTGGTACTGGCGGTATTCCAAAATCACAGGATTCGTGTTTCAGGGCTGCCAGGCTTGCAACTTCCCGCAATCTCTAAGGACGCCCGCCAGTGATACCGTGGAACCCAAAATACGAGCACCTGCCGCCAATTCCGTGTGCGATCAGAGACCCCTGTTGGTGAGTAGCACTAGAATGTACTAGTAGTATTACTACAAATGGTGGCAGGTGTACTTTGGGCCCTAAATTAAATTATTATTATTTATTTCTAAATTCTACTCATGATTTTGCTGTTTAAAAAGAAATAGAATTCTCGAAAATATAAGGACTACTCTAGTCCTGCTTAAACGTCATAATTTGACAAGTGCTATAGTTGTTCTCGAACATATTTTCGAGTTACTTGGGTAAACACTCGAGGATTGTGTATGTATTGCATTGTACTTGACCTAGCAACGTCATCACGTGAATCTACTCTGCTGTTTGTGTATGTCAGTAATTATTAACCACATTGGCGTGGTGTTAGTGTGGAAAAGGAAACGACCCACAGATCTCTAGTTGTTCAGCCATGTGACATTCACAACTGAAAGAGTATACATCTTAGTCCAGGATAAGTGGTCAATTTCGTGACTGTATTTCCGTGGTTAATTCCAATATTAATATTGATTCATTCCCATATTAAAATGGCGACCACACGAGCACCAAAACAGTGGTGCCTGTCTAAAAATGAGACTGTCAATTCGTTTGAGAGCTGGCAGCAAAATTTGCAATACACTCTCGCACACTCGATTCTAATTTTGCCTGTTTCCTTGTTGAGAATGCGTTATGGGAAAAGAAAACCAGGATGTCTGCTCTTCGAGGATTTGTGAATGATGACCCAGACATTCGCGCTGATAGAAGTCTTACGGCTCAACAGAAGGTGAACTAATGTTGGGACAAATAGCAAATTATTGTCCTATTATTGTCAAGAACTCTACGTCCATCGAGTGCATTTGGCAAACCATTCGTATGCATTACGATTTTCCGTCGACAGGTGCACATTTCGTAGACTTAGCAGATATTCGCCTAGAGCCCACAGAACGTCCCGAAGACTTATACCAACGCCTGTTAGCATTTACAGATGACAATCTTCTCAAGAAAGATGGCGGTATTGGCCATCATGGCGAAAAACCTACACTAGACTAGGAGCATTCACCATTCATTGGACAATTTTCTCTCCAAGTGTTTAAGACTTGAAGTAGGTGAAGACTGGTTGACCTGCCGCTAATGAAACCATACTGCTTAGGCCTGAATAATTTATTATTACTCAAGTAATTATACACTTTGTCCATCACAATAGATCCATTACTATGCACACAATACTTGCAAGGCTAACCGGGCGGCAGTTAGGAATTTTTCTGCCTTTTTATAATTTTGCCAAGATGGTTTCCACATTTCTGTTAAGGTGCAGGAATCGAGAGAGGTCTAGAATATGATAGACAGTGGTTTACTAATAGCTGGGCTCAGTTGTTTAAAAATAGTCAGAGACTTAGTCGTCCGACATATGCGTGAGAACAATCTGTTGTCAGAATTCCAACATGGGTTCCTAAAAGGCATTTCAACTACAACTAATCTGCTCACAGTTCTGGATGACTGGCCTGACGATGTGATTGTGCATACACTGGGTGTGTATGCGTTTGATCTGGAGAGCCACCTTTTCATTACATTATAAAGTTTTGACCAATAATCTCATAGTCATCAACACGATTCTCACTGGGAATGATACATTATTGATAGAAACATTAACAATGATAAGAAAGTATTAGATAAAGATAAGAAGCCACCAGACGCCCGTACATCCAGACGAGGAAAGATAAGTGAAGTACCTAGACAGCATCACTGATGATGAGATTAATACATGTGAAAATGAGAAAACCGTGTGCAGACTGCATGTGCTAAGGAAAGGATAGTGAACTGTAGCATCGTCGTGTCCTCGTTATGGGGTCAAGTTTGTACGCGGAGTATGAATCAGCCCGACAGTTTTGCTGGCTAGATCTCGGGGGTTCCTGTAACATTCCAGTGAGGCTGGGCAGGCATTCCTGCATATATCGTGGTTCCACACCATAGTTTCATCCGTGCTGTTTGTCACTCCAGTGTGGCGTGTATAAATTGTATCCATTGATTGTACTGGTTTAAACACGTAAGCTAGGCACAACTATTGGTGTTTGCCGAATGTTGGGTTAAGTTAGTCTAAGGCGATGTAGACTTGCTTGCTTAGTGAGAGTTACTGTCTCTAACTGATTTGTATATCGCCAAAGAACCAATGCTTCGTAAATATACAATATATAAAAATAACCTTAGAGAAGTTTTCACCGAAGCAAGAAGAAAAGCCTCGCGTGGACCGCCATCAGCATATGTTCATCCAATCTTAGTTGGGTATAACGATGCATATTGGGCGGTGATAGCATGTATTTATACGTGCGTGCTCGTTGTATTAAAAGGAATGGCTGATCAGTTTCCGCAGACAGGTGGAATCTCTAAACTAAAAGGAGCCTAACCTGATGCTTTGAAACACATATTAATGCCACAGAGGCTTGCCCAAGGTGAGCTCTGGCCTCCCGTAGGATTCGACCATGGAGCAGACCCAACAAACAGACTGCGCGTGACAGATGCTACTCCAGCGACAGGGGATCGAGTGGAAGACTCCTAGCCTGTGTCCACTAGAGCAACCACAACAAGACAAGACATTGACAGGACAATACAAAACGGTTTAGAAGCACTGTAAACTAGTTATGGCTTGGCCGAAGACATTTATACTTAGAAAGCGTGAAATGCCTACTCGATCCTTCTAAGTCACCAGACAGTTGGTCTGCCGAGTGAGTCTTTTGCTGCAAGCGGAAGCATCGAAATCAATCTGTATAGACTTGATTCCTAGGAGCTCTGCGATATGTTTATATTGAAGTGCCCAAGATTCACTGCTACGGCCAATATAAATTATTTATTTATTTCGCAGTAAATTCCTTCTTTGGCATACAGTTACTAATGCATCACTGAATATACTGAGGGTAATGTGATTTGTCTCCGTTAAGATTGAATACACAGAGAAACCTAAACGATTTCCACGACGGCGCAACCATACCAGAGGAGGGACGTGTTATATATATATATATATATATATATATATATATATATATATATATATATATATATATATATATATATATATATATATATATATATATATATATATATATATATATATATATATATATATATATATATATATATATATATATATATACACCTGTGCAAAAGTTAAGCACCAGCAAAAACAATAGAACGTAGAAACATGATGGTACAACTAGGCTGCCATACTTTTTGTCCCCGCGTTAGCTGACATAATTCCAAGTACGAAATGCACATGCATGCATGACTTCACGCCGCTTGATGTCCGTGCGTGGCGGGAAACAGCACACGTGTTCAGTTATGTAAAAGTCCAGTTTGAGGTGTAGAACATTACATACAGATTTAGCCGACAAGATTAGGAATTTTGTGTTCATGACCGTGGTTTATTTGTACAGAGAGAATTAGCTCTTGATTGTGAACCGCTATGGCAAGACGAAGGTTAAGTGATCGTGTGAAATGGCAAATCATAGGCATGCATACCACTGGTATGTCATGCAGAGAGATTGGCAGACAGCTGAACATTAACCATACTGTAATCAGTCGTTTGATTGCAAAACATGGGCAAACTAACGAGGTGAAGGACAGGCCTAGATCTGGAAGACCGAAGAAGACTACTGCCCGTGATGATCGAGCCCTAGTACGCCTTGTTAGGAGATCTCCATTCACCAACAGCAGAGTGCTCAGCCAGCAATGGGAAACGCGCAATAGAGTGTCAATGTCTACCGTCAAAAGGAGACTGTATGCTGCTGGCATGAAAGCTAGGAGACCTGTCAGACGTCCTCTCCTCACTGCACACCACAAAGAGGAGCGTCTGAGGTGGTGCAACGAAAGAAGACACTGGAACATGAGATCCTGGAGACGGGTACACTGGTCCGATGAAAGTCGGTTCCTGCTTCATGCCACAGATGGTCGAACTCGTGTATGGAGGTCCAGACGCACGGCGTACGACCAACGTAACATCATGGAAGAAGTTCCATTTGGTGGAGGTTCCGTTATGATATGGGGGTGCATCTCATTTGATTGTAAGCTGGATCTGTTGACTGTACCTGGAACACTAAATGGACAAAGATATCAAGATTCCATACTGGATAGAGTTGTGGTCCCTCATTTTGTAAATCATGCACCTGGAACACACCCTATATTCATGGATGACAACGCCCGACCACATCGTGCTAGAGCTGTGCATGAATACCTCCGCCAGAATGCCATCGAAACCCTACCATGGCCAGCAAGGAGCCCTGACATGAACCCTATTGAGCATACCTGGGACATTCTGGGAAACATGGTGAGAAGGAGGGATCCTCCTGTGCAGAACCTACAGGAATTAACAGACGCACTCCATCTTGAATGGCAACGAATACCACAATGGCGTATCAGTCGGTTGGTGACCAGCATGAGACGTCGTGTCCAGGCCGTCATCCAGGCACAAGGTGGATATACCCGGTATTAATAATGACAGTCTCAAACTCGTGCACAGATGTTAAACTTCGTTTTCAGACACCATTAATGACAATCTAGCCACGTGTGTCAACTGTAGGGCAATAGTTGTCAGTTGTGTCAACGTAACCATATTCAGGCCTCGTTTTCAAGTTCAAACAAAAACATACAGTGTTTACCCACCATCATAATCAGCATTCCTCTAGTTGCATTATTACCTCTTGCACTAAGATGGATGGGTACATAAATGTTTATGCTATTGCTTTCTTCATAGCACATGAATATACCCTCGCATGTGCGTACACATAGGGTGGTGCTTAACTTTTGCACAGGTGTATATATATATATATATATATATATATATATATATATATATATATATATATATATATATATATATATATATATATATATATATATATATATATATATATATATATATATATATATATATATAAAACAGGTATTCGCCGAAGTTAGTCACAAAGGGAGACAGATGCTGATGGCCTTTTGACTTCTTTTGTGGCCCTTTGTGAATCCATTCTGTTGTTAGAACCTTTGTTGTATCTACACCTCTGCGCGGCTGGAAAACCTTATGCGTTAAGATCTCCATGTACCCTTGCAAAAGTGTATATGTATGTATGTATAATTATTGTGTCCTGCAGCTTTCGTAGTTGAAACATCATACAGTTGCAATCAGTCCTTCTTCGGTTTTGTCTCTTGTTCTCAGCAAAAAATCATTATCTCCCTCGGGTCCATTCTTGACTTGAGTGTACCAAGTCCTGTTTTCTTAAGTCACCGTGTAGCACGTTTACCAGATTTAAGCAATGACCTCCTTTCCTGGCCTTGTATTTTTATACTTTGATTTTTATAAAGAACATCAGGCATGAATTTTCTCTCTCCCAGCCACAAAATTGTATTACATTCAACATCTAATTTTAATCCACACCAGACTATGATCAGAGAAACAGCTTTTGAAAGCATCTGCCACCAATATATCATCAGGTAAATTTGTATAGACGTGATCCAGGAGAGAATTATAATCTGTTGTTGCATTGGTAATCAGCTGCCTCAATGGTCTTTTTGAATTCCCACGAATATTTTTGGCTGACATTATAACAAATCAATATTGAAATCGGCAAGAATAACAACAGGAATGTGCTCATTAACTGGCATAGCATTAACAAACACTTGCAATTCATACTGGCAAGATTTTGGAGAATTATAAAAACCAATAACATGGAGCTTAGGCAAGCAGCCAATGTTTTCCAGGGTCGGTATTACACATTCCAATCCATTTCCAGATTTATTGATCACCACAATCATCTTGTATTTCGAATCTGCTTTAAAGTGCCATGGCATAAGACAGGCTGCTAGACACATTCTAGCCAAAATCTCTAAGTGGTAGCCATCTTTCGCGAGATCATCATCCGTGACGTTGCTGCCAAGCCTTGTTTCTGCACATATACATATCTCAATTGATTTAAAATTTTCATCATTTTTATACTTATTATATTTTTCCGCAATGATCGGACATAATCTCTAGTTTTTTTTCCGTCAAAGCAATCCAAAAACCGCAATGTAGGAGTGAGAAGCATATGGTTTTGCATCAGTCGCATTTCATAATGAACTACTTGACTCAACATTAGTTTCTCTTCATTTAAATACTTATCTCTGCTCAAAGGCACTCATATCTATAACGGCTGAACTCATTGTATCTCATTGGCATCTGTGTACATCTGCTGGCCTGAGTGGAAATTGTGTTCGCAGAACATTTGCCGCCTTGTACCTTTCAACAGGGAACACCTTTTTCACTTATGGAATCAGTCCAAACTAGCATTTGTGTTATACAGATGCGTCACTTCTTTTTTCTGTCATATAGATGAATTGTCAAACTTCACACATATGTAGGATGTGAGTGACAGAGGTTTTCTGTTGCCAGTGCAATTATTGTACATGATGCACCATTCGCTTCATCTTCTACATCACCATTGTTGATCTTTCTGCCCAAAGACCAACAGCTGATTTGCCACGCCCATAGTTTTAGCTGTTTAGCGCCGCCATTTGGTACAATTTTAAGAACCTTTTCTTTGACATCTGCTGTTACATCACCTATTACAACATCACATGCTTTAACCTCAAATTTTCTATTTGATTCAGACCAGTTGAAGACCAAACTGTTATGGCTTTTTACCGAGTTATTAGTTAAAACATGTGAAGAATGTACAATGGATACTGATATGAACAATATTCTTTTCAGTAAGTCTTGTCTTAAGAATTTCAATATCTTCAGTTGAGTCCAATGCGCAGCCGGTTGAGTAGATTAGCATACTTGGAGTCATATTTTTGCCTCATAATCTGTTTAAGAAGATATATCATGAAATATTCCGTCCACAAGTTTGTTGCTAATGGGCCATAGTCATCTGTCAGGTGTTCAAAAACCCATCCATCAAATACTGGTCTTAGCCTTAGTCTTAGGACGAGATCTCCAACAGTAATAACATATATCATTATGCCACGAAATAGCTTTGTTGATGCCATAATTTGCTTCAAGCGACAATCTATGAAATGAAGCATTTTGTTTACAACCATAGATATTTCGTCACTAATTAAAATTTTAACATGTCTGTATTTACATTGGTACGAATTCAGCTGGTCAGTTTTCATCGCCTTGTATGTCAATGGTTGTGAGGCAGGAATATGAAGCAAATTATGGAGTCATTTATTAGAAAAGCAACATTTGATAAAGTAAACAGTCTTGTCAACACCAGCAACGCCTGTTAAAAATGCGGTATGGCTCAAAATCAACCTTTTTCACACAGTTCAAAATATGATAAAAAATTATATCTGTTCTTTGCTACCCGATTGAACCAATTTGTGATAATGATTATCATGTATCATATTCGATATAACTTCACTTTAATCACCCATAATTGCTAAGACGGAATCAATATCCGCAGAAATAGTCTACTTGCTTTCAATAGGAAAATATGAGGCAAAATCTGATGATATTGTCACCTCTATCTTTGTTCTGTATACTGAGTACAGGGTGCAATATCATCATAATTATCGTCTAGGTTGGATTCAGATAAAGTTTGTAGTCTTTCAATGTCTTCATCAAGAATGCCACAGAATTATACTTGTAAATACTCATTTTATCATTGAGGTAGTCACCATCCTCGTCTAAAAGCTGCATGTACCTTCCATAATACGAATCACATTTGCTGATAATGTCTCATTCTTTCGCGGATAAAATGACACCAGAATTTCTCTACTTTTCACTATCTTTATCCTTATGGTATCTCACATATCGTAATATTGCTAGTTTTCTCCTGATCTGTAAGACATATCCATCGCCTGCATCTATTACTGCTTGATCAATCTCCTATTCATCAAGGCAAGACATAAATTCAGAAATGGATGCGATCCGTCTGCATAATAGTCAATCAAACCATGTTTAATCTTCTGGCAATGAGTTTAAGATAGGAACGCTTTTCAACATAACAGTTATCTCCTCTGCAGGGCTTCTATTAAGAAAACTGGCATCAAAGAATGATTTGTGTTGAGGTAGTTGCAGAATTAAACATACTGCTTTTGGGCAGATATTTCAATGTTATTTAAAACACTCATTACCAATTACTCTAACCTGCTTTCTCAAATCAGTATTACCACTTTTGGCTTCTTCAAAGGCATTATAAAGGAGATTTGACATTCCACGTTGAGATTTAGAAATATAATTCACGATATACAAAGCACAGTAGACATCATGTATAAACTAGAATTCCACGTTGGCCCTCCAAAAAACTAAAAGAAGAGAATTAGTTATTTATTCTTACTACATCCACATTTCTCTTTGAAAGGTTTCTTTTATAGAAAGGAAAGACCTAACTGCACGAATGTAATCTT